>OZ038516.1:38491603-38561603 GCA_964036315.1 Acanthosepion esculentum
GTCTTCATGTTTCACATTTTTGAGATTTTGATTTCATAGATGTTTGAAGATCTTCAATGATGCATGACACATTTTGTCTTTGCAGTATCAATAACGATGTCAGAGCGATTAGCTTTGAGTGTTTTGTCTCTGTGTATTGCACAGTCCCATAAATTTGTTAACGGTCCAATCTGTAACCTGGTCAGGGTGGTTTCATACCGATTTCTTGCATTTTTTTCCCGTAAAAGTTGCAGATTTTCCATTGCAGATATTAGCCCATTCTCTCATGCCGGCTTTCATATTCAGTTGGTGCCAATACCGCGCAACCTGATACAAGATGGTCAATTGTTTCTGGATATTTATCACAGAATCTGCATTTGGGGCTAACACAATTTTTCAGTATGTGTTCTTGGTATTTTCTAGTTAGCAATCATTGGACCTGTGCAGGACGCCTAAAACATTCGGTTTCAGCTTTTAACCCAGCAATACGTAGCCACTGATGGGTACGGAGTTGGTCTACATCAGCTTCTTCCGTATGGGCCGAGTATTGACCATGAAGCGGGTTATCTTCCCATAGTTTCTGTATCTAGTCGGTTTCCTTTGTTTCTTTATTAAGTATTTTGCAGCTGTAGTCGGGGTATTATGCTTTACCTTCATTTCTTCATTCATTTCATACACCATTTTGAACTTGGCTTCCTTCATAACTGAATAAAGTTTCTTTCTTATTTCTGAGATGAGGTATTATGTACACTATTTACATTATTCGGACTATTGTCCTCAGCTTTGTCGCCATATTTATTACAACATTTCGACCGTTGTACGCTCCGGCCTTCTTCAGGTGGTAGGAATGTCGAACTGAACCCTTTATTTCGCTCACTGGGGTAGACTGTTGTAGTTCCACGTGTCATGTTTAATAGATATCAGTTATCATTTATCTCCTGTTAATTCCCCTCTCCAAATTCTCCCGTCTATATTTCTGAGATGAGGTATTATGTACACTATTTGCATTATTTAGACTATTACAATATGAGAACCAGTAATAAGGAGTGCCAGAGAAAAGCGATAGCAACAACAAAAATTGCCATATGAGCTCTTGTAAAAACATTGGTGATAACAGAAAAAGTTGTAATATGCGCACTGGTAAAAAATAATTACTGAAGACATTAGGTTTATAATACCCAGAAATTCATACACAGATGTCCTCAAGGACACATGGCACAGTGGATAAAGGCGTTAGTTAGATCAAGCGACAGGACCCAAAGAGTGTGAGTTCAATATCTGGTTAAGGCGGTGGAGAACTTGGAGAGGGGAATTAACAGCAGATAACTGATAACTGACGTCCATTAGTTATTGCACGTGGAACTAGAACAGTCTACCCGAGTGAGCGAAATAAAGGGTTTAGTTTGACATTCCAACCACCTGAAGAAGACCGGAGCATACAACGTTGTTATAAATATGGCGACAAAGATCAGGGCAATAGTGCGTATAATGTCGTGTGAATAAAGTTTCTTCTTTCATGTTCTGTGACACAAATCATCATTCAGTCTTCTGTAGTAATCACCTGTCTTTGAAAGCCAGTAGGTGTTGTTCTTATTATTATCATTATTATTATTATTTATATACTCAAATGAGAAGTTTAGAGATTGTCTCAGAGGATCATTAAACAATAACTCTTCTCAAACCTCCAGCACCTTCCTCAGTATCTTCCTTATACCCAGAAATACTTACATCTGGCTATGTCAAGTCTTCTTCGATTTTTCTAATTCATCCAGTACTATGCCTCCAGTCATGTGGACATTGTTACGAATGTGTTTATTATTATTATAATCACGGTTCGTGTTCCATTGTTTTCTCGTTTCCCAGAAAAAAATGTTGTGGGCGTCGTTCCTTTTTTCTTTTAATTTTTGAGAAGGCAACTGTTTCTCTACACTTAATTTCTTTCAATGATGACTTGCGTGTAAGCCCATGTGTTTAAATGACTGGAAAATCTCTGGATCTGTGGCTTTTCTTAAGAAAATACGTTAACCGTGCAGGAAAACAAAAACAGTTATTGCTGTGTCAGGCCGCACGAAAGAAAGGAATTTCGACTTTTCATCATGCATATGACATCTGCCCAGAGCCACATTCCAGTTGATTCGAACATTGGAAAGAAAGTGAAAATAAAAAAAATTTTAAAAATAAATAAATGTTGCATAGAGAAAGAAGGGCAAAACATGGCGGATTGAAAAGCGAAACCGAAAGAAAAAAAAGGAGAGAATTTAAGGACAGTTGGAAATACAGGAGATTATATCAAATGCGATAAGGGGCCGACACAACACCGCCGACCCAAACGACTGAGCGCCGGGACAACTCAGGACCGAGACAGTTCAACAGCAGAAAAAAACATGACGTTTTTTATAACCGAACTAGCAGCATGGCCCGGCGTTGCCCGTGCTTGATTCAAAAATCGTACGACTCATACAGCAATCGCTACCACTTGACTTAAAATATTTTTGCCCTTCCTTGCCTTTAAAGGAGTGCCCATTGCCGTGCTGATGTTGCTACATGCCTTACTTCTTGCCTATCTCACACTTCGATTTTTTTCTAAGCTCTATACTAAACATTAAATCTGTTACGAAAAAAGAACTAAACAAAATGAACACAAAAAGATCAGCTTTAAAAAAGGACTCGTAACTGGAAAAACCGAATGAAAATAGAATTTTAACAACAAATATTTTTTCACACCCAACCCAGTTCTGCGGAATCAGAATCAACGTTGAGTTTAAGCAAGTGAATGAGCTAATTGGAGTCAAGTGCCATGCAGATTTAAATTTTTCCCACTTGTGACGAATGTAGCTATCGATTTTTTTTGCATGCTAGCATGCTACTTAGCATTCGTGTCAGGCAGCTGTTGGCTCTCCCGCTGGCCAATATAATCTTCATGTCTATTCGTGGCAGCCAGCTATAGGCTCTCACTCTGGCCAGTAGAAAATGGCAGCAAACTACATGAAAACTGCCGTAGAAGCATGAAAAATCGATTATTTCCACTATCGATGGAAAGTTGAGCAATGCAAATTCGGTCTTGGCGTTTTGGCCAATTGGAGCATGTGCATGTAAATTTTGGTGCAAATCCGTCGAAAATTGCGGCCGTGCATTCGGCACACACACACACACACACACACACACACACACACACACACACACACATATCCTGCCTTTTATAGATAGGGTCATCTATTAAGGATTACAAAATTGATTGGTGAATAATTTCAGCAAATAATGTATCGGAAAAGACATGATGTAAAATATGAAACAGCTTCTTTTTTTTTTTAATAAAGTGAATTGTGAAATATTAAATTAAGTTTTATAAAAAATATGTGAGAATGTCAATTTACTTAAATAAAAATTAAATTATATTAACATTTACTTTATTAAAAATGATTGTAAACAAAAGACTTCTCAATTTTGTTTTTAATTTTTCGATATATTTATTAAAAAATAATTAAAAGAAGTTTATTTTATTGAATTATTTTTATATGTCACTTTACATTCTTAAAAACTAAATTTGTTTCCGATATTCAATCGGTGGTGCTGAGTTGGCGGTGTTGCGTTCTGCACGCTAAATAAAGTTTCAGTACCAAAAAAAGGAAATTCCTGTAGTTTTTCAATTTTTCGCATATACTCTTGAAGTAAAAAGGAAGCGTCCCGTGTACGAATTGTCAGTTTTTTTTTTTAATTTTATTTCTCCTTTTTCTATATGCTGTATCTTTAAAGACATATGCAATCATGGCACGCCAAATATTGTCTTTCTGTTATCCCTCCTAAATCGTGAGTGTCATTCATTTACACAATTTCAGTAAATACTTTAAGCATAGTTTTCATCTACACCTGTGAATACAATGATTCTGTGAGACCTCTTTCCTCAGTATGTGCCTAAAAAACTTTAATGACTATTACTGATGATAGGAATAATTTGTTTATATTTTCTCTAAAACCTCGTCGTTACTCACATGTTCAGTCCATGGTATCCTCAGAATCCTTCTGTAGAAATTTCAACTGTCGCTTCCTGATGTTACGTATAAGTTTCCTTTTTGTTTCCATTTTCTCTAAAACCTCGTCGTTGCTCACATGTTCGGTCCATGGTATCCTCAGAATCCTTCTGTAGAAATTTCAACTGTCTCTTCCTGATGTTAAGTATAAGTTTCCTTTTTGTTTCCATTTTCTCTAAAACCTCGTCGTTGCTCACATGTTCGGTCCATGGTATCCTCAGCATCCTTCTGTAGAAATTTCAACTGTCTCTTCCTGATGTTAAGTATAAGTTTCCTTTTTGTTTCCATTTTCTCTAAAACCTCGTCGTTGCTCACATGTTCGCTCCATGGTATCCTCAGAATCCTTCTGTAGAAATTTCAACTGTCGCTTCCTGATGTTACGTATAAGTTTCCTTTTTGTTTCCATTTTCTCTAAAACCTCGTCGTTGCTCACATGTTCGGTCCATGGTATCCTCAGCATCCTTCTGTAGAAATTTCAACTGTCGCTTCCTGATGTTACGTATAAGTTTCCTTTTTGTTTCCATTTTCTCTAAAACCTCGTCGTTGCTCACATGTTCGCTCCATGGTATCCTCAGCATCCTTCTGTAGAAATTTCAACTGTCGCTTCCTGATGTTACGTATAAGTTTCCTTTTTGTTTCCATTTTCTCTAAAACCTCGTCGTTGCTCACATGTTCGGTCCATGGTATCCTCAGAATCCTTCTGTAGAAATTTCAACTGTCGCTTCCTGATGTTACGTATAAGTTTCCTTTTTGTTTCCATTTTCTCTAAAACCTCGTCGTTGCTCACATGTTCGGTCCATGGTATCCTCAGCATCCTTCTGTAGAAATTTCAACTGTCGCTTCCTGATGTTACGTATAAGTTTCCTTTTTGTTTCCATTTTCTCTAAAACCTCGTCGTTGCTCACATGTTCGGTCCATGGTATCCTCAGAATCCTTCTGTAGAAATTTCAACTGTCTCTTCCTGATGTTACGTATAAGTTTCCTTTTTGTTTCCATTTTCTCTAAAACCTCGTCGTTGCTCACATGTTCGGTCCATGGTATCCTCAGAATCCTTCTGTAGAAATTTCAACTGTCGCTTCCTGATGTTACGTATAAGTTTCCTTTTTGTTTCCATTTTCTCTAAAACCTCGTCGTTGCTCACATGTTCGCTCCATGGTATCCTCAGCATCCTTCTGTAGAAATTTCAACTGTCGCTTCCTGATGTTACGTATAAGTTTCCTTTTTGTTTCCATTTTCTCTAAAACCTCGTCGTTGCTCACATGTTCGCTCCATGGTATCCTCAGCATCCTTCTGTAGAAATTTCAACTGTCGCTTCCTGATGTTACGTATAAGTTTCCTTTTTGCTTCCATTTTCTCTAAAACCTCGTCGTTGCTCACATGTTCGGTCCATGGTATCCTCAGAATCCTTCTGTAGAAATTTCAACTGTCGCTTCCTGATGTTACGTATAAGTTTCCTTTTTGTTTCCATTTTCTCTAAAACCTCGTCGTTGCTCACATGTTCGGTCCATGGTATCCTCAGCATCCTTCTGTAGAAATTTCAACTGTCGCTTCCTGATGTTACGTATAAGTTTCCTTTTTGTTTCCATTTTCTCTAAAACCTCGTCGTGCTCACATGTTCGCTCCATGGTATCCTCAGCATCCTTCTGTAGAAATTTCAACTGTCGCTTCCTGATGTTACGTATAAGTTTCCTTTTTGTTTCCATTTTCTCTAAAACCTCGTCGTTGCTCACATGTTCGGTCCATGGTATCCTCAGAATCCTTCTGTAGAAATTTCAACTGTCGCTTCCTGATGTTACGTATAAGTTTCCTTTTTGTTTCCATTTTCTCTAAAACCTCGTCGTTGCTCACATGTTCGGTCCATGGTATCCTCAGCATCCTTCTGTAGAAATTTCAACTGTCGCTTCCTGATGTTACGTATAAGTTTCCTTTTTGTTTCCATTTTCTCTAAAACCTCGTCGTTGCTCACATGTTCGCTCCATGGTATCCTCAGCATCCTTCTGTAGAAATTTCAACTGTCGCTTCCTGATGTTACGTATAAGTTTCCTTTTTGTTTCCATTTTCTCTAAAACCTCGTCGTTGCTCACATGTTCGGTCCATGGTATCCTCAGAATCCTTCTGTAGAAATTTCAACTGTCGCTTCCTGATGTTACGTATAAGTTTCCTTTTTGTTTCCATTTTCTCTAAAACCTCGTCGTTGCTCACATGTTCGGTCCATGGTATCCTCAGAATCCTTCTGTAGAAATTTCAACTGTCGCTTCCTGATGTTACGTATAAGTTTCCTTTTTGTTTCCATTTTCTCTAAAACCTCGTCGTTGCTCACATGTTCGGTCCATGGTATCCTCAGCATCCTTCTGTAGAAATTTCAACTGTCGCTTCCTGATGTTACGTATAAGTTTCCTTTTTGTTTCCATTTTCTCTAAAACCTCGTCGTTGCTCACATGTTCGGTCCATGGTATCCTCAGCATCCTTCTGTAGAAATTTCAACTGTCGCTTCCTGATGTTACGTATAAGTTTCCTTTTTGTTTCCATTTTCTCTAAAACCTCGTCGTTGCTCACATGTTCGGTCCATGGTATCCTCAGAATCCTTCTGTAGAAATTTCAACTGTCGCTTCCTGATGTTACGTATAAGTTTCCTTTTTGTTTCCATTTTCTCTAAAACCTCGTCGTTGCTCACATGTTCGGTCCATGGTATCCTCAGCATCCTTCTGTAGAAATTTCAACTGTCGCTTCCTGATGTTACGTATAAGTTTCCTTTTTGTTTCCATTTTCTCTAAAACCTCGTCGTTGCTCACATGTTCGGTCCATGGTATCCTCAGAATCCTTCTGTAGAAATTTCAACTGTCGCTTCCTGATGTTACGTATAAGTTTCCTTTTTGTTTCCATTTTCTCTAAAACCTCGTCGTTGCTCACATGTTCGCTCCATGGTATCCTCAGCATCCTTCTGTAGAAATTTCAACTGTCGCTTCCTGATGTTACGTATAAGTTTCCTTTTTGTTTCCATTTTCTCTAAAACCTCGTCGTTGCTCACATGTTCGCTCCATGGTATCCTCAGCATCCTTCTGTAGAAATTTCAACTGTCGCTTCCTGATGTTACGTATAAGTTTCCTTTTTGTTTCCATTTTCTCTAAAACCTCGTCGTTGCTCACATGTTCGGTCCATGGTATCCTCAGCATCCTTCTGTAGAAATTTCAACTGTCGCTTCCTGATGTTACGTATAAGTTTCCTTTTTGTTTCCATTATCTCTAAAACCTCGTCGTTGCTCACATGTTCGGTCCATGGTATCCTCAGAATCCTTCTGTAGAAATTTCAACTGTCGCTTCCTGATGTTACGTATAAGTTTCCTTTTTGTTTCCATTTTCTCTAAAACCTCGTCGTTGCTCACATGTTCGCTCCATGGTATCCTCAGCATCCTTCTGTAGAAATTTCAACTGTCGCTTCCTGATGTTACGTATAAGTTTCCTTTTTGTTTCCATTTTCTCTAAAACCTCGTCGTTGCTCACATGTTCGCTCCATGGTATCCTCAGCATCCTTCTGTAGAAATTTCAACTGTCGCTTCCTGATGTTACGTATAAGTTTCCTTTTTGTTTCCATTTTCTCTAAAACCTCGTCGTTGCTCACATGTTCGGTCCATGGTATCCTCAGAATCCTTCTGTAGAAATTTCAACTGTCGCTTCCTGATGTTACGTATAAGTTTCCTTTTTGTTTCCATTTTCTCTAAAACCTCGTCGTTGCTCACATGTTCGCTCCATGGTATCCTCAGCATCCTTCTGTAGAAATTTCAACTGTCGCTTCCTGATGTTACGTATAAGTTTCCTTTTTGTTTCCATTTTCTCTAAAACCTCGTCGTTGCTCACATGTTCGGTCCATGGTATCCTCAGCATCCTTCTGTAGAAATTTCAACTGTCGCTTCCTGATGTTACGTATAAGTTTCCTTTTTGTTTCCATTTTCTCTAAAACCTCGTCGTTGCTCACATGTTCGGTCCATGGTATCCTCAGCATCCTTCTGTAGAAATTTCAACTGTCGCTTCCTGATGTTACGTATAAGTTTCCTTTTTGTTTCCATTATCTCTAAAACCTCGTCGTTGCTCACATGTTCGGTCCATGGTATCCTCAGAATCCTTCTGTAGAAATTTCAACTGTCGCTTCCTGATGTTACGTATAAGTTTCCTTTTTGTTTCCATTTTCTCTAAAACCTCGTCGTTGCTCACATGTTCGGTCCATGGTATCCTCAGCATCCTTCTGTAGAAATTTCAACTGTCGCTTCCTGATGTTACGTATAAGTTTCCTTTTTGTTTCCATTTTCTCTAAAACCTCGTCGTTGCTCACATGTTCGGTCCATGGTAT
The DNA here is from genome assembly GCA_964036315.1 of Acanthosepion esculentum. Taxonomy (NCBI): domain Eukaryota; kingdom Metazoa; phylum Mollusca; class Cephalopoda; order Sepiida; family Sepiidae; genus Acanthosepion; species Acanthosepion esculentum. Next base: position 38,499,955 of record OZ038516.1, read on the forward strand.
CCTCAGAATCCTTCTGTAGAAATTTCAACTGTCGCTTCCTGATGTTACGTATAAGTTTCCTTTTTGTTTCCATTTTCTCTAAAACCTCGTCGTTGCTCACATGTTCGGTCCATGGTATCCTCAGCATCCTTCTGTAGAAATTTCAACGGTCGCTTCCTGATGTTACGTATAAGTTTCCTTTTTGTTTCCATTTTCTCTAAAACCTCGTCGTTGCTCACATGTTCGGTCCATGGTATCCTCAGCATCCTTCTGTAGAAATTTCAACTGTCGCTTCCTGATGTTACGTATAAGTTTCCTTTTTGTTTCCATTATCTCTAAAACCTCGTCGTTGCTCACATGTTCGGTCCATGGTATCCTCAGAATCCTTCTGTAGAAATTTCAACTGTCGCTTCCTGATGTTACGTATAAGTTTCCTTTTTGTTTCCATTTTCTCTAAAACCTCGTCGTTGCTCACATGTTCGGTCCATGGTATCCTCAGCATCCTTCTGTAGAAATTTCAACTGTCGCTTCCTGATGTTACGTATAAGTTTCCTTTTTGTTTCCATTTTCTCTAAAACCTCGTCGTTGCTCACATGTTCGGTCCATGGTATCCTCAGCATCCTTCTGTAGAAATTTCAACTGTCGCTTCCTGATGTTACGTATAAGTTTCCTTTTTGTTTCCATTTTCTCTAAAACCTCGTCGTTGCTCACATGTTCGGTCCATGGTATCCTCAGCATCCTTCTGTAGAAATTTCAACTGTCGCTTCCTGATGTTACGTATAAGTTTCCTTTTTGTTTCCATTATCTCTAAAACCTCGTCGTTGCTCACATGTTCGGTCCATGGTATCCTCAGAATCCTTCTGTAGAAATTTCAACTGTCGCTTCCTGATGTTACGTATAAGTTTCCTTTTTGTTTCCATTTTCTCTAAAACCTCGTCGTTGCTCACATGTTCGGTCCATGGTATCCTCAGCATCCTTCTGTAGAAATTTCAACTGTCGCTTCCTGATGTTACGTATAAGTTTCCTTTTTGTTTCCATTTTCTCTAAAACCTCGTCGTTGCTCACATGTTCGGTCCATGGTATCCTCAGAATCCTTCTGTAGAAATTTCAACTGTCGCTTCCTGATGTTACGTATAAGTTTCCTTTTTGTTTCCATTTTCTCTAAAACCTCGTCGTTGCTCACATGTTCGGTCCATGGTATCCTCAGCATCCTTCTGTAGAAATTTCAACTGTCGCTTCCTGATGTTACGTATAAGTTTCCTTTTTGTTTCCATTTTCTCTAAAACCTCGTCGTTGCTCACATGTTCGGTCCATGGTATCCTCAGCATCCTTCTGTAGAAATTTCAACTGTCGCTTCCTGATGTTACGTATAAGTTTCCTTTTTGTTTCCATTATCTCTAAAACCTCGTCGTTGCTCACATGTTCGGTCCATGGTATCCTCAGAATCCTTCTGTAGAAATTTCAACTGTCGCTTCCTGATGTTACGTATAAGTTTCCTTTTTGTTTCCATTTTCTCTAAAACCTCGTCGTTGCTCACATGTTCGGTCCATGGTATCCTCAGAATCCTTCTGTAGAAATTTCAACTGTCGCTTCCTGATGTTACGTATAAGTTTCCTTTTTGTTTCCATTTTCTCTAAAACCTCGTCGTTGCTCACATGTTCGGTCCATGGTATCCTCAGAATCCTTCTGTAGAAATTTCAACTGTCGCTTCCTGATGTTACGTATAAGTTTCCTTTTTGTTTCCATTTTCTCTAAAACCTCGTCGTTGCTCACATGTTCGGTCCATGGTATCCTCAGCATCCTTCTGTAGAAATTTCAACTGTCGCTTCCTGATGTTACGTATAAGTTTCCTTTTTGTTTCCATTTTCTCTAAAACCTCGTCGTTGCTCACATGTTCGGTCCATGGTATCCTCAGCATCCTTCTGTAGAAATTTCAACTGTCGCTTCCTGATGTTACGTATAAGTTTCCTTTTTGTTTCCATTTTCTCTAAAACCTCGTCGTTGCTCACATGTTCGGTCCATGGTATCCTCAGCATCCTTCTGTAGAAATTTCAACTGTCGCTTCCTGATGTTACGTATAAGTTTCCTTTTTGTTTCCATTATCTCTAAAACCTCGTCGTTGCTCACATGTTCGGTCCATGGTATCCTCAGAATCCTTCTGTAGAAATTTCAACTGTCGCTTCCTGATGTTACGTATAAGTTTCCTTTTTGTTTCCATTTTCTCTAAAACCTCGTCGTTGCTCACATGTTCGGTCCATGGTATCCTCAGCATCCTTCTGTAGAAATTTCAACTGTCGCTTCCTGATGTTACGTATAAGTTTCCTTTTTGTTTCCATTTTCTCTAAAACCTCGTCGTTGCTCACATGTTCGGTCCATGGTATCCTCAGAATCCTTCTGTAGAAATTTCAACTGTCGCTTCCTGATGTTACGTATAAGTTTCCTTTTTGTTTCCATTTTCTCTAAAACCTCGTCGTTGCTCACATGTTCGGTCCATGGTATCCTCAGAATCCTTCTGTAGAAATTTCAACTGTCGCTTCCTGATGTTACGTATAAGTTTCCTTTTTGTTTCCATTTTCTCTAAAACCTCGTCGTTGCTCACATGTTCGGTCCATGGTATCCTCAGCATCCTTCTGTAGAAATTTCAACTGTCGCTTCCTGATGTTACGTATAAGTTTCCTTTTTGTTTCCATTTTCTCTAAAACCTCGTCGTTGCTCACATGTTCGGTCCATGGTATCCTCAGCATCCTTCTGTAGAAATTTCAACTGTCGCTTCCTGATGTTACGTATAAGTTTCCTTTTTGTTTCCATTTTCTCTAAAACCTCGTCGTTGCTCACATGTTCGGTCCATGGTATCCTCAGAATCCTTCTGTAGAAATTTCAACTGTCGCTTCCTGATGTTACGTATAAGTTTCCTTTTTGTTTCCATTTTCTCTAAAACCTCGTCGTTGCTCACATGTTCGGTCCATGGTATCCTCAGCATCCTTCTGTAGAAATTTCAACTGTCGCTTCCTGATGTTACGTATAAGTTTCCTTTTTGTTTCCATTTTCTCTAAAACCTCGTCGTTGCTCACATGTTCGGTCCATGGTATCCTCAGAATCCTTCTGTAGAAATTTCAACTGTCGCTTCCTGATGTTACGTATAAGTTTCCTTTTTGTTTCCATTTTCTCTAAAACCTCGTCGTTGCTCACATGTTCGGTCCATGGTATCCTCAGCATCCTTCTGTAGAAATTTCAACTGTCGCTTCCTGATGTTACGTATAAGTTTCCTTTTTGTTTCCATTTTCTCTAAAACCTCGTCGTTGCTCACATGTTCGGTCCATGGTATCCTCAGCATCCTTCTGTAGAAATTTCAACTGTCGCTTCCTGATGTTACGTATAAGTTTCCTTTTTGTTTCCATTTTCTCTAAAACCTCGTCGTTGCTCACATGTTCGGTCCATGGTATCCTCAGAATCCTTCTGTAGAAATTTCAACTGTCGCTTCCTGATGTTACGTATAAGTTTCCTTTTTGTTTCCATTTTCTCTAAAACCTCGTCGTTGCTCACATGTTCGGTCCATGGTATCCTCAGCATCCTTCTGTAGAAATTTCAACTGTCGCTTCCTGATGTTACGTATAAGTTTCCTTTTTGTTTCCATTTTCTCTAAAACCTCGTCGTTGCTCACATGTTCGGTCCATGGTATCCTCAGCATCCTTCTGTAGAAATTTCAACTGTCGCTTCCTGATGTTACGTATAAGTTTCCTTTTTGTTTCCATTTTCTCTAAAACCTCGTCGTTGCTCACATGTTCGGTCCATGGTATCCTCAGAATCCTTCTGTAGAAATTTCAACTGTCGCTTCCTGATGTTACGTATAAGTTTCCTTTTTGTTTCCATTTTCTCTAAAACCTCGTCGTTGCTCACATGTTCGGTCCATGGTATCCTCAGCATCCTTCTGTAGAAATTTCAACTGTCGCTTCCTGATGTTACGTATAAGTTTCCTTTTTGTTTCCATTTTCTCTAAAACCTCGTCGTTGCTCACATGTTCGGTCCATGGTATCCTCAGCATCCTTCTGTAGAAATTTCAACTGTCGCTTCCTGATGTTACGTATAAGTTTCCTTTTTGTTTCCATTATCTCTAAAACCTCGTCGTTGCTCACATGTTCGGTCCATGGTATCCTCAGAATCCTTCTGTAGAAATTTCAACTGTCGCTTCCTGATGTTACGTATAAGTTTCCTTTTTGTTTCCATTTTCTCTAAAACCTCGTCGTTGCTCACATGTTCGGTCCATGGTATCCTCAGCATCCTTCTGTAGAAATTTCAACTGTCTATTCTTGATGTTAAGTATAAGTTTTCTTTTTGTTTCCATTTTCTCTAAAACCTCGTCGTTGCTCACATGTTCGGTCCATGGTATCCTCAGAATCCTTCTGTAGAAATTTCAACTGTCGCTTCCTGATGTTACGTATAAGTTTCCTTTTTGTTTCCATTTTCTCTAAAACCTCGTCGTTGCTCACATGTTCGGTCCATGGTATCCTCAGCATCCTTCTGTAGAAATTTCAACTGTCTCTTCTTGATGTTAAGTATAAGTTTTCTTTTTGTTTCCATTTTCTCTAAAACCTCGTCGTTGCTCACATGTTCGGTCCAGGGTATCCTCAGAATCCTTCTGTAGAAATTTCAACTGTCGCTTCCTGATGTTACGTATAAGTTTCCTTTTTGTTTCCATTTTCTCTAAAACCTCGTATCCTGGTATTCTCAGCATCATTCCTTCCTTCTACATTTTTCTCCTTCAACTTTCTTCTTTCATCTGCGATCGGATTGTCCAGCATTCACTGCGATATAGTAGGGCAAATATCATGTAACAATTCAGTACTTTTATCATTGTTTCTAACGAAAATATTCTGTTTCTTAATCTTGGAGTTTTTGGGTACCAAAATGAGTTGGCACTTTTTATAGTTCACCAATAGAAGAGTTAACAAATCAGAAGGCTCAAAATATTTAATCAGACGTTTATAAAGGCGGCCATGTTTTTTTCCGAATATTCACTGCCAACCTCTGATATCGAAGACTGAAGAATTACGGAACAGCTGCTGGTGGTATTGGTGATATAGTCAGATTCAGTAGCCTGAGTGTTATTCTTTAACGTTGTTTCATTGAACAGGTTATATACTGTGCTGGATTCTATATTCATAGACTATGGTGAACATGATCAACACAATACTTTGCTTAGCTTTTCGGACTGCATCTTTGGCTATCCCAATGCGCTTCGTATTTCAGTGTCGCACTTTTCATCGTTTGTTAAAGCATTTCCTAGTTTCTTTTTCATATTTAATTAAGAGGGCCATTAATTTCTTTTACAAACAGAAAAAGTTTGATTGTATCATATATGCAATAAGGGTCAATAATACAAATATTCCAGAGTTTTTTTGTTAATTTACTAATGACCTTATTAGATTGTACTTATGTATGTTTTATCGCGTTTTATCGCAGCAGAACATGCAACCTTTCAAATAAAAATTTAAAAAAGGCAAATTTGCAGAAGCTTATTTTTCAATTTGCCAAAACTGTAATTAAATATTACTTATGTATTTTAACGCATTTATCAGTTTATGCTATACAAATTTCGTCCATAGAAAACATGCTGCTCGATACTTGCCCGTATTGTCGCAGTGTATTGACTGTTGCGTGGAGTTGAAATGACGACCGAGCGAGTCGCCCCTGGTTACACATAAACGCACATGCGCAAAATGGAGCCATCTTTTCTTATTTGATTTTGATTTAGTTTCGAGGTAATGATTTATCCATCATTGCGGCTGGCAGAGGATAGAAAAAAAATTATTTATAGTTATTTTGTTCTGGAATTGTGAACAATGATCAACTGAACTTGCTTTGTTTCAATAATTTCGCAAATATTCTTTTTACCGTAAGAGTCCACATCCTTAAAAGTATATAAAAATAAAACAATCACACATTGCGACATATACAGTGATATAAAATAAATCGATCAACAAATATGTTTTTAATTATGGAAAAAAAAAATTGGTAAACTTGTTTTGATCATGCTAAAGTATTGAAAAAACACTGTATGAAATTCATTATTTTTCGTCCATAATATTGAATGTGTTAAATCTGTTAAAATTTTTAACAAGAAAAATCTCAATTTAATGTTTCATAGATTATTAAATGAGAGTTTTAATGATATATTCTATATGTTTTTACTGTTACATGAAGCATTTGAATTTTACGATCAAAATTTTCATTTGCTTTGTCTACAAGCTTCTTATTAAAATTTAAAAAAAATATAAAATATACGAGAATGAAGCTTTGTTAATTTTCCAACTAACGTGTTACTAAAATTAAAATAAACCCTGACTTGCCGTCAGTGAATAAACGTGACCACAATTTTGCGAAATCACCTAAATGTCTCTATTTTTAAACTGTAATGTTTCTCACACATTGAGGTACATATAAAAATAAATAAGATACAAATTTCATTAGCTTTTACTTGGGGGGCATTATGCTTTTTATGGAGATATTGAAAGAAATAACAAGGTTAGTTGAATATAGGCCTTTTTTTTAGCGTTTAGCTAAGAATTTCATCGGCTCTGAGACGAGGGCTGAGATATGTATTTATAGCATAATATACAAACTTACAAATAAAGAAAAACAAGTTCTAGAAGGTTCCCAAATTTTTTATAAGGCTCATTGAATATATATATATATATATATATATATATATATATATATATGGATAAAATAACTGAAAAAAAATTGGGTGTTTTTTTTGCGAATGTATTTATTTCTATGTTTTTATATATATTTAATATTTCAGAGCACCTCGGTCCTTCCTCAGAAATTAATTGAATTATTGTATTACTGTATTTGGCAGTTTGTTTACACTTTACAGCGTCCGTCGTTAGACGCGGACGTCACGTGATGTGGAATGCAACTATGTTTGAATGTTTTAACGTAAATCTAACGATAGTATTTTAGATGTTGTTTAAAAAGGATTTTTTTAACTATATCTAAAGAAATTTTTTAACTATTGAAATATTTATACAGATTTAAAATACCCAAGTCTTTGTTTAATCCTAGTTTATATGTGTCTAATTTTGATATCCAGTATTTCTCTTTTTTTTCTTCGTGTGTATGTTGTACTAAAGCCTGAGTCTATTAATATACATTTACAGTTGTCTAATGAGTGTCCTGATTGTTTAAAGTGTTCAGCTATGGGGGAATACGGATTGTTTTGACGTATGTCTTGTTTGTGGTTGTTGAAACGAAATCTAAAATTAGTTCCAGATTCGCCAATAGTTGCATTCCACATCACGTGACGTCCGCGTCTAACGACGAACGCTGTAAAGTGTAAACAAACTGCCAAATACAGTAATACAATAAATTAATTTCTGAGGAATAAATACTTTCGCAAAAAAACACCCAATTCTTTTTTTCAGTTATTTTATCCAGATATTATATACATATCAAGAAAGTATACGTGGCTTCTCATTATGCTATATATATATATATATATATATATATATATATATATATATATATATATATATATATATATATATATGTATATATATAAGCGAATTTGTAAGCAGGGATGTTATTGCTGATAATACAAAGCTCTTCACTGAATCGAACACTCTGTGTCATTGGCGCGTTTATTCAAAAATAAATACGCAAAAATTCACATTCTTCGCCACCAGGAGCGGATAACTTAGGGGAAGAATCTCCGACTGATTTGGCATCAGTCGTGTTTCCATCCTGGCTTGAGGCAATCAGATGTCTAGCGAAACTGACGAGCTGTGACACAGTGAAACGCTCTGTCTGTATATATATATATATATATATATATATATATATATATATATATATATATATATATATATATATATATTTAAAGATATTTTTGAAGGTACAAAATTTTATCACAGCAATAAACGTGTGAAGCTTGATATTACTAGACATATTAAAAACGGGCGAAGCAACCGGTTTCGCTCCCGCTCATCAGGCTTCCAACGGGAGATTTAATTTAAATTAAAAAACACAGAAAATGTACAATAAAAGGAAATGTGGAGGAGGAGGGAAAAATGAGCAAAAGGAGCTAGAGGCAAATGACAGCGAGCCCAAACAACCTCATGTTGTTTGCACAAGGAAGCCTTGCGGGACCCGATGTAAAGTGCCTCCAGCACCTTCAGGTGAAATAACGAGTGTGACCGGGACAACACGGTGAACCGGTCAACACTGAAATTAGCTGCACACGATCTGCTCTTTAATAAGTGCTCACATATGACGGACGCGTAGGTGTTTGGGACGAGACCATTCAACGGCAAAGTGTGGTTCCTGATTTTGGTAGGAACTTGCTGTTTAATTCTCATGTCCAAGCGTTGTGTCGTCCTTCCTATGTAGTCAGAACTTGTTTTATATATATATATATATATATATATATATATATATATATATATATATATATATATATATATATATATATATATATATATTTCTAATTCTAACAGTTGAAATATAATCCTTGATAATGGCTAAATGTATAGCCGAAAGCGCTCGGAAAAGAACATTCGGACAATTTTTATATAATTTATCCTCTGAAAAGAAAAACTTTATTAGATCGCACGAGAAATTATATAAAAAACTAAATAAAAGCACCTTGTCAGTCGTTTTTAATGAAATGTGCTTGAAAGAAGTATTGCTGCCTAAATACACAAATATATATATATATATATATATATATTAAGACATTTTTATGTTTAACATTCTTTTTATAGATACAAATATTTAAGTAAATGCTCTCTTTATAATAAACAGTATTAACAATATTTACCGGCTTGAATGTCCGAGAAATTCTCATAGAATATATGCGTCCTCCGACAGGAATCGAACCTGTATCCTGTACGGAACAGTCATATAGCTTGGCGTGCTTTTACCGATTGAGCCCCATAGGGTCGTTTTGGTTAGCAAGGTCGATTTTACTGTTTTTAAACTACAATTCTCCATGATTCTCTCACGTACATTCATATCTGCTCGATGCGTATCCAAATGTAAACAAATGACGTCACACATTATGAAATGGACAAAGTACGACAATTATTTTAAGACATTTTTTATGTTTCTTTCTGAAATGGATTCGACGCGGCATCTGCTCGTTATCACAAAAACAAGTACAGGAATGCATCCATTAACAGAAACGACTCTGGCTAATGTGTGTGACTTCAGAAAGGGACTGCTTCGAAGGAGATAAGAACTGATATGTGTTGTAGTTTACTTTTTATATCAGCACTCCCGAGATATTTTGATCAGAGCTTGCATATATGTATATATATATATATATATATATATATATATATATATATATATATATATATATATGTGTGTGTGTGTGTGTGTGTGTGTGTGTGTGTGTGCGTGTGTGTGTGTGTGTGTGTGTTTTCTTATGTTCATTTTGTTTTGTATATGAGAGCGTCCTATTTCAAATCTTTTTTATAATTTTCATATAATATAAAGAAATATGTTTTTCTTCTTACAAATTATAAAAAAGACTCACAAAGATAAGTTAATTTTAATAAATTTTCTCGATAGATAGATAGATAGATATGAACAAAGATAGATAGATAGATAGATAGATAGATAGATATGAACAGACCGAGATAGATAGATAAATAGATAGATAGATATGAACAGAACGAGACAGATAGATTGATATGAACAGACTAAGATAGATAGATAGATAGATAGATAGATAGATAGATAGATAGATATAAACAGACTAAGATAGATAGATAGATTGATAGATATGAAAAGACTAAGATAGATAGATAGATAGATAGATAGATAGATATGAACAGCTCGAGACAGATAGATTGATATGAACAGACTAAGATAGATAGATAGATAGATAGATAGATAGATAGATAGATAGATAGATAGATAGATAGATATAAACAGACTACGATAGATAGATAGATAGATAGATAGATAGATAGATAGATAGATAGATAGATGTGCCTGTGTGTGTACTTGTATCGATGCATGCCTAAACGTTTTCATACATGGGGGAATACAAAGAATGGCAAGAGGAATGTGGAGGGAAAATACAAAATGAATTGCGACCGAAACTTTTCGGAAGCGCCTGTTGGGTGCAACAGAGGAAAAAGAGAAAGTGTCAATGTCACTTGAACGACGAAGTGTGATGACAGTCAAAGAAAACATAGAAAAGAAGAAGAAAACAAATCAAGTCACAACTTTTAAGCATAAAATGAACAGCCTCGTTATATGTCGTCGGCAATGTCAGCAAAAGCGAGAAGCGAAGAAAAGTGACAATAAATAACGGAATCCGAACGAAGGAAAATCTGAAAGAGAAGGTCGTTTCAACATTGCCTCATGGCGACTGGACTGTGTGTGCATTGCTGAGCTGTCACGACAAAAAAAAAACGCTCCTGAATTAAAATAGAACCAATGTGAAAAGAAGTGAATTGCACGAAGAAAAAGATCTGTGAGTAGTTGAACGAAGAAAGATCTTTAAAAGGAAAATAGACGAGGACAGGAAATAAAAGATCGGCAATTTACAATTACATATATGAGAAAATAATAGGCACGTGACCGGATGTTTAGAACAGACAGCGATAGATAGATAGATAGATAGATAGATAGATAGATAGATAGATAGATAGATAGATAGATATGAACAGACTACGATAGATAGATAGATAGATAGATAGATAGATAGATAGATAGATAGATAGATAGACATGAACAGACTACGATAGATAGATAGATAGATAGATAGATAGATAGATAGATAGATAGATAGATAGGTATGAACAGACTACGATAGATAGATAGATAGATAGATAGATAGATAGATAGATATGAACAGACTACGATAGATAGATAGATAGATAGATAGATAGATAGATAGATAGATAGATAGATAGATATGTATGAACAGACTTAGATAGAGAGATAGATAGATAAGAACAGATTAAGATAGATAGATAGATAGATAAGAACAGACTAAGACAGATAGATAGATAGATAGATAGATATGAACAGACTACGATAGATAGATAGATAGATAGATAGATAGATAGATAGATAGATAGATAGATAGATAGATATGAACAGACTGGGATAGATAGATAGATAGATAGATAGATAGATAGATAGATAGATAGATAGATAGATATGAACAGACTTAGATAGATAGATAGATAGATAGATAGATAGATAGATAGATAGATAGATAGATAGAAAAGAACAGATTAAGATAGATAGATAGATATGAACAGACTAAGATAGATAGATAGATAGATAGATAGATAGATAGATAGATAGATAGATAGATAGATAGATAGTTATGTACGAACAGACTTAGATAGATAGATAGATAGATAGATAGATATGAACGGACTAAGACAGATAGATACATATGAACAGACTTAGACAGATATGAACAGACTAAAATAGATAGATAGATAGATAGATAGATAGATAGATAGATAGATAGATGAATGAATGAATGAATTGCACGGAGAAAAAGATGTGTGAGTCGTTGAATGAAGAAAGATCTTATGAAAAAATAGACGCGGACAGGAAATAAAGGATCTACAGTTTATAATTAAATCTATGAGAAAATAATGAGCACGTGGCCGAATGGTTAGCACGTTTGCATTCTGACCATGAGACTCTGGTTCGAATCTCGCCATGGTCGATTCCTCAGATAGGAGAATTCCTGATGTTGGAAGTATCGATCCCAGCACCTTTGGAAATTGCCTGAAAACCATACCACGAATTTGACCTTGTGAGTTAAATTGGATAGATGTAAACCTTGCTAGCACCAAGTCACAAGTCCTTGTAACCGAGGGATTGGGCGTGCTGGTCTTGTTCAAATCGTTGATCACGCTAGATAACACGGTCTTTCCCAGAAACTTTAACTAAAATCTGCTCAGCATAGTTGCAGTATAAACCGCAGGTGGACTCTGTGGGTATTTTAATAAACACAAATGCGCCTGAGCAAACGTCTGCAATAGGGATTGGTTAGCCCCCCCCTAGTAGACGGGTATACTCGAATACGAATATGGGCGCATGGCCGAGTTGTTAAATTATTCGCTTTCTGACTATGAGACGACGGTTGTTGATTTGACAGCAAGGAGAATTCCTGATGTTATCGGTCGGGGGGCGGGGGCTCAGTCCCAGCGAGCGGCACCTTTGGAAAGTGCCTGGAAACGATAACATGAATTGACCCAATATATATATATATAGCTGTGTTAGCACCAAGTCACAAGACATCGTGACCGAAGGTTTGAGCGTGCTGGTCTTGTTCAATTTGTTGATCACCCTAGATAACCCAGTCTCTCCCAGAAACTGTAACTAAGGTCTGCTCAGCATAGTTGAAGTATAAACCACAGGTGGGCTGTGTGGGTCTGCAATAGGGATTGGCTAGTCGCCCTAGCAGACGGGTATCCTCGAATACGAGTGGCCATCAATAATATGAGAAAATAAACGACGGAAGAATGAATAAATGAATTAATAATGACGAAAATAATAGCCGTTTCCCTATAAGGAAATAGTTACCATTTATCTACCGAGCAGCCAGTACTTCTTCCGGTCGAAATTTATAAAATCTTTCTCTTGAAACAATTTTTCAAGAAAATGTGTTTCTGAAATCCAGTAACGTTTTATCGCTTTTTACAGTATTGATTTAGAGTGAGGGATGCTTCCAAGCCTGCCTATGGACAGGAAATAAATTGAACACGTACACGAAAACAGAAAGTGGCGTAAGACTAGGATGTGTCTTTTATTTAACCATTACAGTAATCTTAAGAGAGCTGGATAATCTGTTGGGATTTATTACTGGTGAGCACCACTTCATAGAATCTGCAGAGGACACCATATTGATGGAAGTCACGGAAGGAAAACCGCAAATAATTCTGGACAAGGGAGCAAAGGAAAGCGTGAAGAAAGGACTAACCAAAAAGACGGAAAGAATATTTATTAACAAGAGGGACAGTTCAAGATAGGAGAGCTACAACTGGAGTCCATAAAGTCAAGGAAGGCCAGAAATTTAACTGAGGAATGTTATAACAGACTATGGAAGATAGACAATGCGCTGAATAACATAGATCGATAGAAAAATAGGTTACATATATATATATATATATATATATATATATATATATATATATATATATATATATATATGTATTTGTGTGTCTGCGTGTGTGTGTAGATAGATAGATAGATATGAACATAGATAGATAGATAGATAGATAGATAGATAGATATGAACATGATAGATAGATAGATAGATAGATATTAACAGACTATGATAGATAGATAGATAGATAGATAGATAGATAGATATGAACAGACTATGATAGATAGATAGATAGATAGATAGATGGATAGATAGATAGATAGATAGATAGATAGATATGAACCTATATAGATAGATAGATATGAACATAAATATATAGATAGGTAGATATATATGAGCATAGATAGATAGATAGATAGATAGATAGATAGATATGAACAGACTATGATAGATAGATACATAGATAGATAGATAGATAGATACGAACATAAATAGATAGATAGATTGATAGATAGATAGATATGAACATAGAAAGAAAGAAAGAAAGAAAGAAAACAAGAAAGAAATGAAGAAAGAAACAAAGAATATACCAAGATCCCAGAACTGCAACTCAAGAAGCACGGAAATGTAAAAGATTATGGAAGAAAGTGACACAAAAATCCCAAGAAACATTGGAATAATGAAACATGCTTTTCTACCGGTTCCCATATGATTACGGAAGTTAAGCAAAGTCAAGGCCGGTCTGTACCTAGATGGGTAACTGCTTGAGAGTACGAAGTACTGTAAGATTGGATCTGTGGATGCTGTAATGATTTGTGAATTGTTAAACGGAGAGTCGATTTCTAAGCTGACCTTAAGAGAGGAGATCGTTCTACCATGATTTATTATTGATGGGATCAAACTTAACTTAAGATATGCAAATGACACAAAAAGAGACCTGCAGATACAAGGTAGTAATGCAAGGCAAGAAGAAAGGAATAACCATCTCTTGTCAGAAGACAGAATTATGGTTATTAGTAAGGAGACAAAAGTTGAGAGAAGCGTAAGACAAGGAAGTACCTTCTCGACGGAATTAATTAATCTTTTCAGTGAAGTAATCTTTAGTGAGCTGCGTGGACTGTTGGCTTCATGAGTATGCCATTATTTTCTCTTGGAATTTGGGATGGAACAAATACATCGAGTCAGTTGCATCATCCAGCGCAAGGAAAGTTGGTTCCCTGTGCCGAGCAAGGAAATTTTTCTCCCCGGAATCGATCCTCCAAGTCTATAAATCGACCATTCGCCCTTGCATGGAGTATTGCTGCCATATATGGTCTGGGGCTCCTGCTGTTTGCCTCGGCGTTCTTGATAAGATCCAGAGACGGATATGCAATGTGATTGGCCCTGATCTGTCATCTCGTCTGCAGTCGCTCTCTCACAGACGCGATGTTGCCTCGCTCTGTCTTTTTTACAAATACTTTCACGGTAATTGCTCAGAGGATCTGCTTTCGCTTGTCCCTAGGCCTCGTGAATTTAAACGTCCTACGAGGCTGGCATCCCGTTCCCACCCCTTCACCGTTGAAACTGTTAGATGTAGACGTCTCTTCTACTCCAATAGCTTCATGTCTCGCACATCTCGCCTATGGAACTCCCTTCCCTATTACTGTTTCCCTGACAAATACAATCTCCAACGGTTTAAGTGTAACGTCAATCGACATCTCCAGTTGCCTTGATCTATCCACTTCCCTTCTCCACATCCTTTCACCTTTCATTCCTATCTGCTCTCGCTCCAAATCTTCTGTAACCCCCTTGCCTTGATCGACCCACTGTCTTTCTCTTTCTCCACATCCTCTCCTTTACCACTCCTATCTGCTCTTCCTCCAACCCTTCTATAACCCCTTGCGTGACAGTGGCCTCCAGCTTTGCTTGGGGTGATACGCTTAAAAAAAAAAGTGGCATCCATTTTAGTTGTTGCCGCTGTTGGTAGTCCTTAAGTGATGTGGTTTCTCTTATTTGATACCCTTCTTTGGGATTCTGCAGCGCCAGTCTGCATTGTTCAAAGACGGATGATCTTTGCCAAAAAAGGTTCCCCTCGCTCAAGGCCTTTGTTTTTGTTGTTTGGTTGGTTGGCTGATTGATTTTGTTTAGCGGAATGTAAATCTCTTTGCAGAAATGTAAATTATTTGAACGTAATTCTAAATACATTTTGAATACAACTTCGACTACAGGTAAAATTATGGTGGTATTTTTTTTTTTAAATTAATAATGCATTGCCGGAATTTTTAATATAAAAATATATTTTTTTATAATTTCATAGTGTTTTGATTTTGTCTGGGGGTTTCACTCTTTGCCCATAGCTGGGACCCTATCAGGTACTACCACCACCAAAGCCTTTTGAAGCATTGAACTGAGAAAGCGGTTGTATACAGCTGACAGTTTAGATATTTCTGAACACTTTTGGTGCCATACATGAATCCATATGAAAATCTAGATCTGACAAGACTATTTAAGAATACGACTTGAGTTTTCAGGCTGTTGTTTTGGTTATGTAGCAATTTGCGGTATTGGGAAAAACTACCTCTGGCGCAGCCTATTCTAGGTTCAATTCCCGTTTCACCTGCTTTCTTTAAGACAGCCATGATATTCTCGTTTCGTTCCAATAAGCAAATCGATACTTTTTATTAACATAATTCCAAATATTAAACAATAAAGAATATATTTACATTGGGTGCGATTGATAAACTGTCTTCTAAATTATGCAAAAATGAAAATAACACCGACATCTCAGCGTCCTGGGTAAGACGATAAACTACATCCGAGAGAAAGGCCTTTGATCAGAAGGGTTGAGGAGCGGGAAAACACTTATTAATTGCTGGTGTTCTCACGTTCACTTTGACACGGGGTGGTAGCATCTGTTTGGGTCCCAAATATGAGCAAAGGCTTAACCCCACCCAAACTTTGCTCAAAATAGTATGAAAGTGTAAAAATAGGTTTTAATACCAGTAATAAAGTTTTGAGGAAAAATATTACCAGCAATAGATTTTTGATAGAAAAAATATTACCAGCAATATATTTTTGAAAGGAAAAAATGTCACCAGCAATACATTTTTGAAAGGAAAAAATGTCACCAGCAATACATTTTTGAAAGGAAAAAATGTTACCAGCAATACATTTTTGAAAGGAAAAAATGTTACCAGCAATACAGTTTTGAAAGGAAAAAATGTTACCAGCAATACATTTTTGAAAGGAAAAAATGTTACCAGCAATACATTTTTGAAAGGAAAAAATGTCACCAGCAATACATTTTTGAAAGGAAAAAATGTTACCAGCAATACATTTTTGAAAGGAAAAAATGTTACCAGCAATACAGTTTTGAAAGGAAAAAATGTTACCAGCAATACAGTTTTGAAAGGAAAAAATGTCACCAGCAATACATTTTTGAAAGGAAAAAATGTCACCAGCAATACATTTTTGAAAGGAAAAAATGTTACCAGCAATACATTTTTGAAAGGAAAAAATGTTACCAGCAATACAGTTTTGAAAGGAAAAAATGTTACCAGCAATACAGTTTTGAAAGGAAAAAATGTCACCAGCAATACATTTTTGAAAGGAAAAAATGTTACCAGCAATACAGTTTTGAAAGGAAAAAATGTTACCAGCAATACAGTTTTGAAAGGAAAAAATGTTACCAGCAATACAGTTTTGAAAGGAAAAAATGTCACCAGCAATACATTTTTGAAAGGAAAAAATGTTACCAGGAATACATTTTTGAAAGGAAAAAATGTTACCAGCAATACAGTTTTGAAAGGAAAAAATGTTACCAGCAATACAGTTTTGAAAGGAAAAAATGTCACCAGCAATACATTTTTGAAAGGAAAAAATGTTACCAGCAATACATTTTTGAAAGGAAAAAATGTTACCAGCAATACAGTTTTGAAAGGAAAAAATGTTACCAGCAATACAGTTTTGAAAGGAAAAAATGTCACCAGCAATACATTTTTGAAAGGAAAAAATGTTACCAGCAATACATTTTTGAAAGGAAAAAATGTTACCAGCAATACAGTTTTGAAAGGAAAAAATGTTACCAGCAATACAGTTTTGAAAGGAAAAAATGTCACCAGCAATACATTTTTGAAAGGAAAAAATGTTACCAGCAATACATTTTTGAAAGGAAAAAATGTTACCAGCAATACAGTTTTGAAAGGAAAAAATGTTACCAGCAATACAGTTTTGAAAGGAAAAAATGTCACCAGCAATACATTTTTGAAAGGAAAAAATGTCACCAGCAATACATTTTTGAAAGGAAAAAATGTTACCAGCAATACATTTTTGAAAGGAAAAAATTTTACCAGCAATACAGTTTTGAAAGGAAAAAATGTTACCAGCAATACATTTTTGAAAGGAAAAAATGTTACCAGCAATACATTTTTGAAAGGAAAAAATGTCACCAGCAATACATTTTTGAAAGGAAAAAATGTTACCAGCAATACATTTTTGAAAGGAAAAAATGTTACCAGCAATACAGTTTTGAAAGGAAAAAATGTTACCAGCAATACAGTTTTGAAAGGAAAAAATGTCACCAGCAATACATTTTTGAAAGGAAAAAATGTCACCAGCAATACATTTTTGAAAGGAAAAAATGTTACCAGCAATACATTTTTGAAAGGAAAAAATGTTACCAGCAATACAGTTTTGAAAGGAAAAAATGTTACCAGCAATACAGTTTTGAAAGGAAAAAATGTTACCAGCAATACATTTTTGAAAGGAAAAAATGTTACCAGCAATACAGTTTTGAAAGGAAAAAATTACACCAGCAATACATTTTTGAAAGGAAAAAATGTTACCAGCAATACAGTTTTGAAAGGAAAAAATGTCACCAGCAATACATTTTTGAAAGGAAAAAATGTCACCAGCAATACATTTTTGAAAGGAAAAAATGTCACCAGCAATACATTTTTGAAAGGAAAAAATGTTACCAGCAATATCGTTTTGAAAGGAAAAAATGTTACCAGCAATACATTTTTGAAAGGAAAAAATGTTACCAGCAATACATTTTTGAAAGGAAAAATGTTACCAGCAATACATTTTTGAAAGGAAAAAATGTTACCAGCAATACATTTTTGAAAGTAAAAAATGTTACCAGCAATACATTTTTGAAAGGAAAAAATGTTACCAGCAATACAGTTTTGAAAGGAAAAAATGTTACCAGCAATACATTTTTGAAAGGAAAAAATGTTACCAGCAATACATTTTTGAAAGGAAAAAATGTCACCCGCAATACATTTTTGAAAGGAAAAAATGTTACCAGCAATACATTTTTGAAAGGAAAAAATGTTACCAGCAATACATTTTTGAAAGGAAAAAATGTTACCAGCAATACATTTTTGAAAGGAAAAAATGTTACCAGCAATACATTTTTGAAAGGAAAAAATGTTACCAGCAATACAGTTTTGAAAGGAAAAAATGTTACCAGCAATACAGTTTTGAAAGGAAAAAATGTTACCAGCAATACATTTTTGAAAGGAAAAAATGTTACCAGCAATACATTTTTGAAAGGAAAAAATGTTACCAGCAATACAGTTTTGAAAGGAAAAAATGTCACCAGCAATACAGTTTTGAAAGGGAAAAATGTTACCAGCAATACAGTTTTGAAAGGAAAAAATGTTACCAGCAATACATTTTTGAAAGGAAAAAATGTCACCAGCAATACAGTTTTGAAATGAAAAAATGTTACCAGCAATACATTTTTGAAAGGAAAAAATGTTACCAGCAATACAGTTTTGAAAGGAAAAAATGTTACCAGCAATACATTTTTGAAAGGAAAAAATGTCACCAGCAATACATTTTTGAAAGGAAAAAATGTTACCAGCAATACATTTTTGAAAGGAAAAAATGTTACCAGCAATACATTTTTGAAAGGAAAAAATGTCACCAGCAATACATTTTTGAAAGGAAAAAATGTTACCAGCAATACATTTTTGAAAGGAAAAAATGTCACCAGCAATACATTTTTGAAAGGAAAAAATGTTACCAGCAATACATTTTTGAAAGGAAAAAATGTCACCAGCAATACATTTTTGAAAGGAAAAAATGTTACCAGCAATACATTTTTGAAAGGAAAAAATGTTACCAGCAATACATTTTTGAAAGGAAAAAATGTTACCAGCAATACATTTTTGAAAGGAAAAAATGTTACCAGCAATACATTTTTGAAAGGAAAAAATGTCACCAGCAATACATTTTTGAAAGGAAAAAATGTTACCAGCAATACATTTTTGAAAGGAAAAAATGTCACCAGCAATACATTTTTGAAAGGAAAAAATGTTACCAGCAATACAGTTTTGAAAGGAAAAAATGTTACCAGCAATACATTTTTGAAAGGAAAAAATGTTACCAGCAATACAGTTTTGAAAGGAAAAAATGTCACCAGCAATACATTTTTGAAAGGAAAAAATGTTACCAGCAATACATTTTTGAAAGGAAAAAATGTTACCAGCAATACAGTTTTGAAAGGAAAAAATGTTACCAGCAATACATTTTTGAAAGGAAAAAATGTTACCAGCAATACAGTTTTGAAAGGAAAAAATGTTACCAGCAATACAGTTTTGAAAGGAAAAAATGTTACCAGCAATACATTTTTGAAAGGAATACCATGGAACGAATATTTGACCAACGACGGGGTTTTAGAGAAACTGGAAACACAAGTGACATTTATACTGAGCATCAAGAAGTGGCAGTTGAATTTCTTGGGCACGTAATGAGGAAGATGGGCTTGGAAAATCTGATACTCTCAGGGCAGATTGAGGGCAAGAGGAAGGGGGGTAATCAACGTATAACCTACTTGACGAGCCTGAGAAAGTGGACGTCAGTACAGGTTTTTAGAAAGGCCAGAATTTATTTAAAGATGCAAGGGACAGGAAATTGTGGAGAGCCATGATCGTATACTTACTAAGAGGACAAGGTACATGAAGAAGATGTTATTAATCTCATTTCTTAATAAAGCAAGAATAAACTTTTTTGTTTCCAAAATATCTCTGTCTGTCTGTCTGTCTGTCTCTCTCTCTCTCTCTCTTTCTCAATGTCTTTCAATGTCTGCATTAGAGAGAGAGAGAGGGGGGAGAATGAGAGAGAGAGAGAGTAGGAGTAAAAAGAACTGAATTTCGAAAGTGAAAGGCAATGCAAAGTAAACGGAAATGAAAAGGAAACAAACAGAATCCGAAAAAAAAAATGGCGACTAGAGACCAGAAAGTCATGAGCAGAAATCAGTCAAAGAAAAGATTTCAAATGATTTGAAGAAGAACATGAAACCCGTCGATGTTACGGGTGTTATTTTTATTATGGCAGCGTATCAGGAATGTGCTCCCGTTGACTCCGCCGTTAACCCCCGATCTAAAGCCACACGAAGCCTCTGAGATAGTCTTTACAGACAGAACGTCTCCCGTCGCAGTAATGTCTTTATTATATAACTGCTGCCCTGTGACAATGAAAAACCTCTGACGGATTTCTACCGTTCAGCGAATGTGTTCGGGCGAATGCAAATGTTATCACTCAGATCATTTCAAATGTTATTGCTGGCTGATGGTGAGAAAGAAAAACAGAAAACTTCTCAGTTCCATCCATTCTTTTTCTTTTCCTTTTTTTTTGGCTCTCTCGCTTCTTTCTTACTTTCGATCTCTCTCTCTCTCTCTCTTTCTATTTTTCTGTCACTTTTTTAACTTTCTTTTTTTCTATCTTCCTTTCTTCCTCTCTATCTTCCTCTCTCTCTCTCTCTCTTTCACTGTCTTTCACTTCCTCACTTTCTTTCTCTATTTTACTATCTCTCCCTCTCTCTTACTTTTTCTTTGTTTCTTTTTTCTTTCTGTCTTTCTCTTCTGTTATCGCACCTTATTTCTTTCTTTCTTTCTTTCTTTCTTTCTTTCTTTCTTTCTCCTTTTCTGTTTCAGTCTCTGTTTCTTTCTCTTCATTCTTCCTATCTCTCTTTTGTTCTCTCTTACTTTCTTTTCCCTCTTTTCCTTTCTTTTTTCATTCTCTTCCGTTCTCTCTCCTTATTTGTCCCCTTCCTTCCTTCTCTCTTTCTTTCTTTCTTTCTTTCTTTCACTCCTTCTTTCTTTATTTTTTCTCTTTCACTCTCTCTTTCACTCTACTTCATTATTTTCTCGCTACTAATTATTCATCTCTCTCTTACCTTTTCTTTCGTTCTCCCTTTTTCTTTCTTACTTCTTTCCTTCTTTTTCTTCCACACTCTCTGTATATTGAACTCGTTCTTTCTTTCACATTTTCTATCTTTCACTCCCTCGCTTTCTCTTCCTTTCTTTCTTTCTATTTCTTTGTTTCACTCTTTCTTTCTCTCCCATTTCATTCTTTCTCCCTCTATTCTATTCTTTTTATCTCTCTTACCATCTCTCTTTTTATCCTTCGTTCTATCTTTTTCTTTTTATCCTTTTCTCATTCTTTCTTACTGTGTTTCCTTCTCTTTCACCAACTCTTCATTCTTTGTCCCTCTCTCTCTTTTTCTTTCTTTCTTTCTCTCTCTCTTAGTTTCTTTTTTCTTTCTTTCTTCCGCTCTTCTCTTTCACTCTCTATCTCTTCATCGCCATCGATTTCTTTTTAGTTATTTCTTTCACTATTTCTTTCTCTTTCTCTTTCTCCCTCTCTCTCTTTTACTTTGTCTCTCTTACGTTCTTTTCCTTTCTCTCGTTTTTTTTTCTGTATCTTTCTCTCTCTTATACTATATCTTCATTCTTCCTCTCTCGCATTCAATCTCTCTTACTTTTGACTCTCTTTCTTCCTTTCACCCTATCCCTTTTTTTATCTATATTTCTTTTTGTTACTCTTTCTGTCTCTCTTCTTTCTCTGCTTTCTTTCATTCTTTCTTTCTTTCTCCTTTATTTTTTTCTTTCTTTCTTTCTTTTACTTTGTCTCCCTTTCTCTCTCCCTTTTTCTTTATTTATTTCCTTCTTTCTTTTATTTTGTTTCCGATCTCGCTTGAATTTTTTTAAAACTAGTTATAAAATCGATTTCCCCGCATTTTTAAGCGCGATTTTCTCGTTGCTTTTTTGCATTCCATTTAAAACACGTGACTTACTCATTACATTCATCGGCGATCGACAAAAGTTAAGATCTTGTATCGATTCGATGGAGGAGTGCGAACGGACTTTTTCGTAGTATTATTCACCCAATACAAGGCGAAAGAGCCTCTCAATCTAGAGGCATACTCCATGAGATTCGTGCAAGGAAGAAAGGGGTGCATATTAGTAGTATATACAGAATAGATATAGTTTGACCCTAGACTCTTTTAAGAGCATTAAGATCAAATGATCAGTTAAACATCTTCTCGGGGGTCAATTCCGCAGTCATGTAGTCCTCAGGAAGAATCTGTCTGAGTGCAATTTCCCCCTTAAGGAGTAAGGATGGGTTACCACATAGTGGCATAGATGTGAATGTATAGAATACTGGTGCCCAAGAGTCACTCAAAGCAGAGTAATGATTCCCAAACTGTATGTAGATGCGGCAGAAGAGGGTAGTAGGTGAGACGGAATGATTGAAGGACAATCAAAGATTTAGAAACAGTATTTAAAAAAATCATATATTTTTTAAAGCATTTCACCCCCAAGCAAGGCAGGAGTGTCACTAGCACCCAAGAGAGTGAGAGCTAGAGTAAAGAGGGGGTGTTTGGGGGAAAGGATGAAGAGAAGGACGGGGATCATGATGAAGGTATCAGAAAATGACGATTGACATTACGTTTTTTATATTTTAAGACTATAGCTATCAGGGAAGCATTTTTTTGCATTATAGCAAATATTAAAAATCTTAACTAGGCTCCGCAAATTGGAGGAGAGAGTTATCAATAACAATGTTCTGACTTCGAATCCGCGGTTATCTCCCTTTAAGACTCTCTCTATTTTTTTATTTTTAAATGTACGTAAAATTTTGGTGAGGCACGCGAAAATTTTAATTCCAAAATGAGCCCCAAAGAAAAAAGTTTTGGTACCACTGGAATAGAGAAATACGAAAGTGCGAAGACAATCCAAATAATGGTAGGCTAAAAGGAAAAAGTCAAAGTTCTCTTAGACAAGGCAGTAATAGAAAAGGTGAAGAAAGGACTCGTATCTTAAGAAGAATGTACTACAGAAATCTGAAGACCCATTGGAATAGAGAATTAGGAAAGCGTGAAGTGGTTCCTGAAGATGGTAGACTCAAAAGGAAAACTCAAATTTCTCTTCGACAAGGCAGTAAGATAATTTTTTTTTAAGCTTATCACCCCAAGCAAGGCTGGAAGCCACTAGCACGCAAGGGGTTACAGAAGGTTTGGAGGAAGACCAGATAGGAGTGGTAAAGGAGAGGATGTGGATCGATCAAGGCAAGGGGGTTACAGAAGATTTGGAGCGAGAGCAGATAGGAATGAAAGCTGAAAGGATGTAGAGAAGGGATGTGGATAGATCATGGCAACTGGAGATGTCGATTGACGTTACACTTAAATAGTTGGAGATTGTATTTGTCAGGGAAACAGGAATAGGGAATGGAGTTCCACAGGCGAGATGTGCGAGACATGAAGCTATTGGAGTAGAAGAGACGTCTACATCTAACAGTTTCAACGGTGAAGGGGTGGGAACGGGATGCCAGCCTCGTAGGACGTTTAAATTCATGAGGCCTAGGAACCAGCGAAAGCAGCTCCTCGGAGCAATTACCGTGAAAGTATTTGTAAAAAAGACAGAGCGAGGCAACGTCGCGTCTGTGAGAGAGCGACTGCAGACGAGATGACAGATCAGGGCCAATTACATTGCATATCCGTCTCTGGATCTTATCAAGAACCCTGAGGCAAACAGCAGGGGCTCCAGACCATATATGGCAGCAATACTCCATGCAAGGGCGAATGGTAATAGGTACAAGTTACTGAAATAAATGTTTTTTTTGTTCTTTTAATAAACTGTAGTAATTACATTTACCGGCCTGTATGTTCGACAAATTTCGTTGAAAATATGTGTTTCTTCGACAGGAATCGAACCAGTAACTCCTATGCGAAGCATCATTTCATCTGACGTACTGTTAACCATTCAGCCAGAAAGAAGCTTCTGATTAATAAAGTCCGAATTACTGCTTCTAAAGAACAAATCTTCGACGATCCTTCCCGAACGATCGTCGAAGATTTGTTGCTTATAGGCAGTAATAGTTGAAATTAAAGTCAAAAATAAAAACTGATTTTGGCTATAAGTCTTTTTCATTCTCTTTCACTGCCACTCTTAATAGCGTCATCATCTTGCTTGCGGTTGACTGATTAAGACTAAAAGAGACAAGAAATAATCGGCCTAGTTCGATGAGTTTCGACTTCTGCTGTAATTTTCGGATGGCAGTGGTCAGTAAGTTGGCGTAAGCATCAAAGAGTCATATATCTACTCTGTCTTTTATCAGGGTGCTAGCAGTGATGCCGGCGTTAAATGACATTCACTTAGCTTATACTGCGACCCTTGATAACCATAAGAGATCGTGTAAAACGCCGCAGACTACCTAAGTATAAAACTACGTGTGCTTCATGTTATGTCTCCGGTGTACATATCCTCTGGAGTTTCCACTTCTAGCAGGACAATGCACAGATTCCCAAAGGACAATTACTGATACAACAACGAGGTTTTCTTAAGTTAAAACAGTTTTCACAGATCTCAATCCCATAGAATATCCTTGGCATGTACAAGAAAGGGAGATTTCTGGATGAAAGAGTCGACGTAAACTAGAGGAATTTCGTTATGCCACAATTGTCTCAAGGTCCTTGATAAAATCTAAAGACGGATATGCAATGCAAGTGGCCCTGATCTGGCATCTCGTCTGCAGCTGCTCTCTCACATACATGCCTTGGCCTCCGTCTGTCTTTTTTACAAATACTTTCACGGTAACTTCTCCGATGAGCAGCTTTCGGTGGTTCCCAGACTTCATGAATTTAAGCGTTCTAGTAGGCTGGCATCTCGCTCTCACCTTTTCGCTGTCGAAACTGTTAAATGTAGCCGTCCTGTCTACTCCAATAGCTTAATGTTTCGCACTTCTCGCCTGTGGAACTCCCTCCCCATTTCTTGTTTCCCTTATAGCTATAATCTCCAACTATTCAAATTTAACCGTCTCTTCATCCTTTCCTCTATCACTCCTCTTTGCTCTCGCTCCAACTCCCTATAACCCCTTGCGTGCTAGTGGCTTCCCGTCTTGCTTGAGGTGGAATTCTTAAAAAGAGAAATAACAGCACATTTCGAAAGAGTGCTTCCAGAACATCGTCAGCTCCATGCCAAGAAGAAGTGAAACGGTTCTAAAGACAACTAACTCCAGTAACAACAATGTTCTTAGCATGGGAAATGAGAAGTGCTTGAAAATGGTGTTTAACAAGTAACGAAAATCGGCTATAATTTACACTAGCCTCACCCAAATATTAAAGTAATTCAATTTATCTATTGCCCGCATCCTTTGTGAAATCTGAAAATATTCCGGCTTTCTTAGATCTGATCGTGTCAGTTATCTAGATATTATTATAAAAGACGAAAATTAGAGACACATGGCGCCGGCCGACTGCAAGTATTCGTTTTATAAAACAAATAAAGAACCTCATAAACAAAACGAGAGATAGGAAATGGGCTTAATTTAAAAGACCGAATTAATGTTATCAGTCATTCAATTAAAAAAAGAAATGCTTCTGGGATTATTGTTGGAAATTTACGTAACAGCTTTATTAAATACTTTACAGATTATATTTGAACAGAAATTTGGAAAAGACTTAAAACCGTAACCAGAAGACCTAAGTAGGCCCATTTTCATAGCACTGCCTTGAAAGCTAGACGCAAACGAATTGCTAGCGTCCGACTGAAACTGTGTATTAGGTGATTTCGGCAAGTTAAGGTTTAAGTTGACACTTAACCTTCCAATATCAATTCCTCGCCGCTAATTCCTACTTCCTGCTTCCTCTAACCTTACAGACGTGGACTTCATTCCACACCGGAGTTGAAAAGATAAATAACCACTTTCCTCGTCTCCCGAAATAGCCTATTCCCTATATAAGGTAAAATGATTTGTTTGATTATATATATATATATATATATATATATATATATATATATATATATATATATATATATATATATATATATATATCAGGGCATAAAAAATCAATTTTTTATTAACGGCCATTTTAGATTTAAAATAAAAAAAACAGTTAACCGGTTTCGTCCCCTCTCATCAGAACTGTTTAATGGGGAATAGAAAATTATGAGAAAAACTATTTGCTATGGGTGACATTCGAAATACGTATGGGTCGTCTATTGCAGATCATCTAATAAATAATCTTACTTGCGCGTTGGATTTTAGTGTGTCCTGGTTTTCCGTTTTGGCCAGGGCACACTCAGTATTCCATCTCAGGGTGTTGGAGACTCTGTACATCAGGTCCAGGCGACCGTCTCTTTGCAAACAAAGAGACTGTTTGCTTGGGCTTGCTGTGCTGTGTCTCTAGCATCTTGAGTGGTATTGCTTTAATTTTATACACGTGTAATTTTATACACTTGTATTTATCTTTCTCTTCCCTGCCCTTCATTCATGTCACTCATTATTCTCATAATTTCTATTCCCCGTTAAACAGATGAGAGGGGACGAAACCGGTTAACTGGTGTTTTATTTTAAATCTAACATGGCCGTTAATAAAAAAGATGTTTTTTTATGTCCTGATACGCTTTTGCACCGTCGCAAATATATATATATATACATATATGTCATCCACAGACAGACTGTTTCACAGCTCATCAGTGTGGCTAGACGTCCGGTTGCCTCTAGCTAGGATCGAAACCCGACTGAATTGGCGTCAGTCGGAACTTCTACCACTAAGCCGTCGGCTCACGGCAGGGATGAAGGTGAATTTTAGCGTGTTTATTTTTAGATTTAGATAAACACACAGTGACTGAAAGGCTTAAACACTAATATTCCATGGTCATAATTTATTCCACTGGAATCGTAAATACGATCCAGATCATCAGGCCTACAAATTCAAAAAGAAAACAGAAAAAAAACAACTCCGGAAATAAAAAAAGTAAAATTTAGTGAGAGTGTATGTAAGAGAGTGTGGGACGAATGCTAGAGTAAATGAAAGCTATAGGGAGGTGTAACAGACGAGAGAAGGACAGGAAGGTCTAAAGATGAAGGGGGGATTAAAATTTAACAGAGCGAAGTTTTAAATAGGGGAGTCAAAGACGGTTTAAGTGAGAGAAATATGAATATTTTCAAATGTCTAATACATTAAAGATACACCGGAAAAGAGAATACATTTTGTGGTGATATACATACAATAGACGATATAATCTTAAATCTCAGAAGATGAGAGAGGAAAAGAAAAAGGGGTGGGGAGATGAGGTGATGGAACTAAAACTGAAGGGCATTTATAAAAGAACCGCTGTGTAATGACACTAAAGATACTGCCAAGAAATCTTCATAAAATAAAAGTATATATTCATTTTATGTAGTTGGCTCAAGACTTTTACATGCAAGTGTATGTTCTGTCTTTGTACAATTGATGTTTAGTCCTTTCTTCTTGCTTTCCTTTACTACTTTCTGTAGTAGTTTTTCTGTAGTTTCCTTCCTGTAAACAAAGAGACAGGTTCTCAGGAATTATACTCACATTCTTTTTGTTAAAGGTCCCTAGTCACAAATGAGACTTGAACTTAAATTGGTTTCTAAACACTTGACAGTTACTAATAGAAAACCATTGGATTAATGAAAATACATTGAAAGCTGAACAAACATGTTTATTAAACGTCCTAGCCACAAATGAGTCTTGAAGTTAAATTTGTTAAGTTAAAAACGAATTTCTTTTTCCAAACGGTGATCTTTATTATTATAGAAAGTAAAAAACCCATCAAAGTACGGTGTTAGTAATCAGTGTTGGTGCCTTTGGCTTTGAAGAATTTCCTCAGTTTGATGTGGCCTTGAATGGAACATGATCCTGATTTTCTCACAGTGATTTTTGTCCATTCTCTTGGCAGTAATCCCAAAGCTCTTGGAGATTGCAGAGTTTTCATTGGAGGCCTTCTTTCTTTATGCTTCAGTTATATTGAGATCAGGACTTTGTGCTGGACAGTTTTCCAATAAGTTAAACATCTTCATCCGCAAAAGCCATTCTTGTTGCATGTGATGGTTGACAAGGAGCATTATCCTGTTGAAAGTTTTGCAATATTCATAATCTGGCAGATTGTAATAAACTAATATTGTTTGGCATCAATTATTACCAATTTTCCTCTACGATCACTTTTGATGCAAACCTCCCCACCATTACATACCTAACACCAAATATTACTGTCTTTGTGGTGTATTTTGCATTGTTTCCTTCTCTCATGGGTTTTCAGAACATATTCTCTTGAAATAGAATGTAACTATTTTGCATTCATTTTACTGTTATATGCCCGTTCACTTGTTTCATTATATCTATCTATAAAAGGAAAGATGTGTGTGTGTGTGTGTGTGTGTGTGTGTGTGTGTGTGTGTGTGTGTGTGTGTGTGTGTGTGTGTGTGTGTGTGTTCTTTCTGTCTTATGAATTTTAATCATTATTTATTCGTTTTATTTTATATTTTCTGATTTTTCTTTCTTGTTTTCCCTTGAATTCCTTTCTTTCTTTTCTTTCACTGTTTGTTGAAAAATAATAATAATAATAATAATAATAATAATAATAATAATAATAATAATAATTCTGTGTATGACGAAAATTTGTTCTAATTTGTCTTGTTATTTACAAGGGAAAATAACTACACCGTTAAAATGTTGTTTTTTTAATGATCTCTATCTATAAAAGGCAGGATGTGCGTATGTGTGTGCAACGAATGCACGGCCGCAATTTTCGACGGATTTACACCATAATTTACATGCACATGCTCCAAGTTAGCAAATAGACCAAGACCAACTTTGCATTTCCCTACTCCCATAGATAGTGGAAATAATCGATTTTTTTCATGCTTCTACGGCAGTTTTCATGTAGTTTGCGGCCATTTTCTACTAGCCAGAGTGAGAGCCTATAGCTGGCTGCCACGAATAGGCAGGAAGATTATATTGGCCAGCGTGAGAGCCAACAGCTGCCTGACACGAATGCTAAGTAGCATGCTAACATGCAAACAAATCGATAGCTACATTCGTCACAAGTGGGAAAAATTTAAATCTGCATGGCACTTTACTCCAATTAGCTCATTCTCTTGCTTAAACTCAACGTTGATTCTGATTCCGCAGAACTGTGTTGGGTGTGAAAAAGTATTTGTTGTTAACATTCTTTTTTCATTCGGTTTTTCCAGTTACGAGTCATTTCCAAACCTGATCTTTTTGTGTTCATTTTGTTTAGTTCTTTTTTCGTAACAGATTTAATGTTTAGTATAGAGCTTAGAAAAAATTTGAAGTGTGAGATAGGCAAGAAGTAAGGCATGTAGCAACATCACCACGGCAATGGGCACTCCTTTAAAGGCAAGGAAGTGCAAAAATATTTTAAGTCAAGTTCTTTTTTCGTAACATATTTAATGTTTAGTAGAGAGCCTAGAAAAAATTCGTGGTTGAAAAGATAGATAACCATTTTCATAGCCTTGAAAGCTAGACGCAAACGAATTGCTAGCGTCCGACTGAAACTGTGTATTAGGTGATTTCGGCAAGTTAAGGTTTAAGTTGACACTTTACCTTCCAATATCAATTCCTCGCCGCTAATTCCTAATTCCTGCTTCCTCTAACCTTACAGACGTGGACTTCATTCCACACCGGAGTTGAAAAGATAAATAACCACTTTCGTCGTCTCCCGAAATAGCCTATTCCCTATATAAGGTAAAAGGATTTGTTTGATTGTTTGATTATATATATATATATATATATATATATATATATATAAATATATATATATATATATATATATATATATATATATATATATATATATATATATATATATATATATATATATATATATATATATATAAATATATATTTGTCATCCACAGACAGACGGTAGCAACATGAGCACGGCAAAGGGCACTCCTTTAAAGGCAAGGAAGGGCAAAGATATTTTAAGTCAAGTGATAGCGATTGCTGTATGAGTTGTACGATTTTTGATTCAAGCACGGGCAACGCCGGGCCATGCTGCTAGGTTTTTTTTATAATACTCTCTGTACTGTATGAATTGAGACATCACTGCTAAGACAACATTAAACTCCTCACTTGGATGGCTGTTAATTTTGTATTGCCTACCAAGACTCTCACAATTTTTCTCTCTTCTATCTTGTCTAACGTTTGTAGTCTTGCATTTCTATTTGCACTTAAAACACTTTCAGTAGTAGCAAATGTTTTTGGGTGGATTTAATACATTTTCTGGAAATTTCCAGTCCCCTGAACAATCATATCCTTCAAAGTAACGACCTCCATCTTTGTTCTAGCAGAAATTTTAACCTTGATCTTAGTGTAAGTTGATGTTCGACTAAAAGGTACTTGCCGAGGTCCACCTTACCTTTAAAAATTTCCACTTCATCATGATTCTATCACTTCAGATCTTTCATTGATCTCATAGTTTTCTGTTGACTCACCCGCAAATAATGAAAAGTGACTTATCACAAATATTAATCCCCACCCCCTTGAAATTATAAAAAAATTTTTAAGTCAATGCTTATTAAATTGTTGGTGCCCTTTTGAAATTATAAATTTTAAATCAAAGTTAATTTGTTTGGGTATTAAATAG
Organism: Acanthosepion esculentum; assembly: GCA_964036315.1. Classification (NCBI taxonomy): domain Eukaryota; kingdom Metazoa; phylum Mollusca; class Cephalopoda; order Sepiida; family Sepiidae; genus Acanthosepion; species Acanthosepion esculentum. The sequence continues at coordinate 38,530,714 of OZ038516.1, forward strand.
TTGGCACTCTTTTGAAATTATAAATTTTAAATTAAAATCTCGCAACAACTCCAACCCCAAGAATGAAAAAGTATTAAAAAAATCAGGAAAATATTCACATTTTGTAAGTGCGGATGATATTCGAGGCATTTACAAGAAATCTTTCCAATTTTAAAAAAGAGAAAAAAAAATCTGTTTCTGTCTTGTTTATCGTAGTGAAAGCAAACGAAGACCCCACACTTAGAAATTGCGAACTAGAGTATTTGGGGCGATGGCAAAGGTCAATCGAGCCAGAGTACAATGGAAGGGCCTCGCTCTGGAATAATTTTGTGTGAATTTTAGTAAATACATATTATGTTTATTTTGGGGATAATTAATATTTTGTCGAAAATAAAAGGAATAGAACCGGTGTATGTTATATGTAGGGTGAAGTTGATCGAGAGACCAACAAAACTCCTTTTAACACAAAAGGTGAATTGAAAGCAAGGACTCTGTCAGCATTCACCTACTTAAAAAAGGAGACCGAAGAGTTGCAGGAGATTCCGAAGTCGTCTGGAGGCCGTGGTTGGAGACAATGGCGATTTTATTGAATAAATTTACTCTTTAGTATTTGAAGATATTTTTGTGCATTTTTGTAAATATAACTGTTAAAATGAAGATACTTTATCTATCCCCACCTGCATATATATATATATATATATATATATATATATATATATATATATATATATATATCTATATATATATATATATATATATATATATATATATATATATATATATATCCCACCCTGCATATATATATATATATATATATATATATATATATATATATATATTTAACATACAAGGTGTGTTAGCATGTGCGATACTCTGTCTTCATCAGACGACGACCAGCGGTGATCTATATCTTTATCCCACCTTGCATATATATATGCATATATATATGCATATATATACATATACATATATATATATATATATATATATATATATATATATATATATATATCTTTATCTATCCTACCCTGCATATATATATATATATATATATATATATATATATATATATATATATATATATATATATATATATATATACAGTGTAACCCGGATATAAGAGAGTTGTCGGGACCGGAGAAGAAGTCTCTTATATCCGGTTTTCTCTTATATCCGGGTTTGGTCTATTATATATACATTAACACAGGCTCTAATTTGGGACCAGAGAACATTTCCCTTATATCCGGGTTTCTCTTATATCCGGGTTTCTCTTATATCCGGGTTACACTGTATATACATATATATACAGGCAAAAATCTGTGGATAAGTTATTCAAGTGAATGCTAATAATATAAAATATTAACACTGATACACAAAGAGAGCTCAATGTATTTATTACAGAGCATATATAAAGAATTTACGTATAAATGAAACTCAAAAATACCCCATCTGTATGGCCATTTCGCCCCGAAAGAAATTAATCTTCTGAGGTTTATCAACAACAAAGGGTTAAAAATAAAAATAAAAATTGGGCTTATAGATTTTTCATTTTAAAGAGACAGGAAGGAAGAGGAAATGAAAGACGACAAAATAAAAGAAAACACCTTAAAAGGGATTAAAATATTTTGTTCTATTATTATTATTATCAATATATATTGTTCTATTATTATTATTATTATTATTATTATTATTATTATTATTATTATTATTATTATCAATATATATTGTTATATTATTATTATTATTATTATTATTATTATTATCAATATATATTGTTCTATTATTATTATTATTATTATTATTATCAATATATATTGTTATATTATTATTATTATTATTATCAATATATATTGTTCTATTATTATTATTATTATCAATATATATTGTTCTATTATTATTATTATTATTATCAATATATATTGTCATATTATTATTATTATTATTTATTATTATTATTATTATCAATATATATTGTTCTATTATTATTATTATTATTATCAATATATATTGTTCTATTATTATTATTATTATTATCAATATATATTGTTCTATTATTATTATTATTATTATCAATATATATTGTTCTATTATTATTATTATTATCAATATATATTGTTATATTATTATTATTATTATTATTATTATCAATATATATTGTTCTATTATTATTATCAATATATATTGTTATATTATTATTATTATTATTATTATCAATATATATTGTTCTATTATTATTATTATTATCAATATATATTGTTCTATTATTATTATTATTATTATTATTATATTCAATATATATTGTTATATTATTATTATTATTATTATTATCAATATATATTGTTCTATTATTATTATTATTATTATCAATATATATTGTTCTATTATTATTATCATCATTTATTTTTCTTCTATTTTTTCTATCATGCTAATATTATTTGTATCACGCATTTTTAAGATTAAAAAAAGAATTAATTAATAATTAACAGAGAAAGAAACAAGACATTGTTTATCCTTCTTTACTTAACACGAATAAAAAAAAGCATTTCAATTTGAAATTTTTCTTTCTATTTTTTCCTAATAATTACCAGCAATTAGCGCAAAACCTCTTTATCATCATGACTTCTTTTTTTTTTATATATTTCTTCCTTCACAGGTTATTTAAAGTCGAAGGAAAAACAGACGAAGGAAATACGGCCATGGTTAAGGTTCCTTATCCGGCCATCAATTCACACCACTCTGGTAGGTGGCTCGCTGTCTTCACCTATCTCTCTTACCTTCAATATGCCCTGTGGTCGTTAAGTTTTCCAAGTCCTCTTTTCTCGTGTGTTCAAGGAATTTATGTTGTCTCTTCCTGATTCTAAGTATATGTATTCATGTATTGCCATTCTCTTTAAGACTTCGACCCATCTATGGAATTCTCGGTACCCTTCATTATAACTACATAACTTTTGCTTTCAGTGTTCTCTTCATCTGTGGGGAGATTGTCCGATATTTATTGCCATATAAGAGGATTGACATCGCATAGCAATCCAACATTCCTTTGATTTTGTTTCTAACGTTTTTTTTTCTGGTTCTCAGCACTTTGCTCAGGATTTGGAATACATCCTTTGCTAATCCAGTGCGTATTTCGGATTTCGGTGTCGTATTTTGAATCTTCTGTGCCAATATTTCTCAGGAATTTAAATTTCTGTGCTTGATGTTAACATAGCCAGTTTGTCTTAGCCTTTCTCTTCTCGCTGATGGCCATACTTTTTGTCTTTTTGTAGTAGATAGTCCTTTTTTCTAGCTTTCTTCTACATAACTGTCCCGAGGGACCTGCTGTTTCCTTTTCGAGTCAGCCATCAATTCAGTGTCATCTGCGTATCTTATATTGCTAAGATTATGCGCACCGATAATAAACTTGATATAATCTCCCATTCCCTTAGGCTAGCCTCGCTGGAGGCGTTGAATAAATCTATAAAGACACACCTATAGGAGGAGCCTGGTTTCCTAGTGCGTTTTCTTGCGAATGGCCTTGTGTCAGACTACCAAACTTTTCCGTATAAGAGTATTTTGATATTCCCTTAGAACATCTATGGTTCATAACAAGTTAGCAATGTAAAAAGTGGACAAACACCATTAGATAAGAAAAGGCATAACAAGATATAAATTTATTATTTTTTTCAACAACAAATTTGGCAGGGTGCAATAGAGGAGAGGATCCAAAGTAGAGTTCTTGGTCTCTGGAAAGGCGGTTTAACTAAATCTGCCCAAAGTGAGAGTGACGTTAATGGTCGGAGGCTGTTGCGCGCCAAAAATATAGTAATGTTGGCGCCAAAAATGTAGTAATTTTGGCGCCAAGTGTCTTTGGAGAAGAAATAGTCCAAAACGTGGAAAAAGATTATATGGAAAGTTTCCTTCTTTTATTTTATTTTTTTTAATAAAGAGAATAAGGGAGGCAACTTTATCTAAGAATGCCCTTTTTTGTAGAAAAGGAAAAATCAGAAGAAACTTAGTGACAGAACGAATTCGGTCGATTGTGAGATTTCGACCGAGGAAAATCACCAAGATTACTGAGCTGCAAAAGCGTTCGTTGCCTATAAGAAGTATAGACCGAAAACAGGGAGAGATCCAGAAAGTTTAGGTATAGGTACCACGTGTGGAAAGTTGTGGATTTCTGACTTACTTGTTGTTTAGGCAAGAGGTAAGGTCTGTTCGATACTGAGGTTCGTGACGAAAATGCTTGTTGCTATAGATAGGAGGTTAGGTCAGAAAGTTGGGCTAAGAACGAGTCTGCATTGATGGAAGGTGGCTCCGGCAAACGAATTGACTTTGAAACAGTTCTATTGCCGAAATCTAGACGGTTGAAGCTTGTGTGCAGAGAGAGATGTAAAACACGTCTTTCCGACTCGATGCCCGCAGGTCCTCTCTTACTCGTGGATATTTTTGGCGGGTATCCGATGAGTCACGTGGCCGTTTGACTGGCGGCAAAATGCCAACCGTCCAAAGAACTTTGAATTGATGTTCGTTTCAATACGGTCACGTGCCTTAACATCGAAAGTGTTGGGTCGTTGCTCACAGGGTAGCAACGACGATGAGAGGAGTGAAAGAGAAAAGGTTTGAGGTAAACGATGAGGTAGGAGGGTGCCGATACATCGTCGTCTTACTCCACTCTCCTTTTTCTGTAGCGATGTTTGCTTTCTTTTATAGACCGTGTGCCCTCGGGACGTGATTTGGCCACGGCTCTTCACAGCTTCATGACATCCGAGGCTCTAGGCAACGTTTGTACTCTTACAATTCTGTCCCTCTTATATTGAATTATAAATTTCAGAGGAAAACACGGAAAGATCCGAACGCACTTTGGAATAGCCGAAAGAAGCATGACAAAAGCTAAGCAAAGTATTATGAAAAAGGAAGATTTCGTTAGCAACAAAGAAAAGAGAAATGAACTGCCATGTAATATCATTCCAAACGCTAAGCAACGTATTAAGATACAGGAAGATTTCGTTGGAAACAAAGAAAGGAGCACTGAACTGTTATGTAATAACACTCTAAAAGCTAAGCAAAATATTAAGAAACAGGAATATTTCATTAAAAACAAAAAAAAACAACACTGAACGGTTATGTGATATCACGCCCAAAGCTAAGCAAAGTATTAAGAAAAAGGAAGATTTCCTTAGAAACAAAGGAACGAGCACTGAACTGTTATGTAATAACACCCTAAAAGTTAAGCAATGTATTAAGAAAAAGGAATATTTCATGAGAAACAAAAAATAGAACACTAAACTGTTACGAAACATCACTCCAAAAGCAAAAAGTAAAAAGACAAAGGTAGATTTCGTTAGAAACAAAAAAGAGCACTGAACTACTATGTAATATCATTCTTAAAGTTAAGCGAAGTATTAAGAAACCTGAATATTTCGTTAAAAACTAAGATACAACACTGAACTATTATGTAATAGCACTCCAAAAGCTAAGCGAAGTATAAAGAAACAGGAAGATTTCGCCAAAAACCAGAAAAGAGCTGTGAACTGTTATGTAATATCACTCCAAAAGCTAATCAAAGTAATAAGAGAAAGGAAAATTTCGATAGAAACAAAGGAAAAAACCACTGAACTGTTATGTAATATCACTGAATAAGCTAAGCAAATTATTAAGAAAAGGGAAGATTTCGTTAGAAACAAAGAAATGTGTACTGAACTGTTATGTAATAACAATCCAAAAGCTAAGAAAAGTATTAAGATAAAGGAAGATATCGTTAGAAACAAAGAAATTTACACTGACCTCTTATGTAATATCAATTCTATATGGCAGTGTGAGCTAGACAAGTTTCTCACCGGTGAAGAGAAAAATAGAGACAACAATATCGTTCTGACGAAGGATACTGAAAATTCAATGGACAGAGCCCATGCTTAGGATATTGCTGCCACCTATAGTCCGGTCCCCTTGCTGTTTCCCTGGAGCTCCTTGATAAGATCTAAAGAAGAATTAGCAATATTACTGGTCCTGATCTGGAGATTCGACTTCAGTCATTACCCATCGCCGTAAGGCTGCATCTTCGTGCCTTTTCTATAAATACTTTCATCGTAATTGTTCGGATGAGCTATTCGCTATGGTACCTAGACATTTTGAATTTAAGTGCAATACTAGACTGGCATTGAGATCTCATCAATATGCCGTAAAACAAAAAAATATTCCAAACTAAACAAGACTCTCTAAAAAAAACGCTCTTTACAAAAATACGTCAATGAAACCTGATCTAAAACAGATTTATCACAAAGATATACATATTCTATTCCTACGAACCTATCCTAAATTTCTTGTCGGCATTAAATAACCCATTGAGGTTGATATACCGTAAAATACAATAAACCAAACTAAACCAGAGTTTCTACAAAAAAAAACTGTTTACAAAAATCCGTCAAAGAAACCTGATCTAGAAACAGATTTCTCACAAAGAATACATATTCTATTCCTACTAACCTATCCTAAATTTCTTGTCGGCATTAAATAACCCATTGAGGTTGATATACCGTAAAATACAATAAACCAAACTAAACCAGAGTTTCTACAAAAAAAAACTGTTTACAAAAATCCGTCAATGAAACCTGATCTAAAAACAGATTTCTCACAAAGAATACATATTCTATTCCTACGAACCTATCCTAAATTTCTTGTCGGCATTAAATAACCCATTGAGATTGATATACCGTAAAATAAAATAAACCAAACTAAACCAGAGTTTCTACAAAAAAAAACTGTTTACAAAAATCCGTCAAAGAAACCTGATCTAGAAACAGATTTCTCACAAAGAATACATATTCTATTCCTACGAACCTATCCTAAATTTCTTGTCGGCATTAAATAACCTATTGAGGTTGATATACCGTAAAATAAAATAAACCAAACCAAACTATGGTTGTTAGCAAAAGGGGCTATGCAAGGTGTATCGAGGATGTCAAAATTAACCATATGCAGACATTCAGCTACATGAATAATGTAGTGATAAACGTCAACAGAATGATAGAGAAATTCAAAGGTGGAATATCGAAAAATACCTTAAGAATCTGAGAAAAGTATTAAGACATCGAAAAAAAAAAACCTTAGAAACAAAGCCCAAATTAAAGTGATGGACTACATGGCAATGAATGCCGAGCAATTTCCTTGTAGATGAAGATAGAGATGAAGGAAGAAAGATATATTTAGGAAGGGCTTTTAGAGTAGCATGCACAGATCATGCAACGTTGGGAGGATTTGAAAAATTACGAATAGAGACTACAAATAAACTGCTGCTAGGAAGAGGCAGCTGAAACTTTGTACGCATATAATGAGGAAAGAAGGCTTGGAGAATCTAACACACACAGAGCATACTGAATGCAAGGAGAAGAGGTGGAAAGCGGAAGAAAAGGACTTAAAAAAGCAAGAATTGCTGAGGATGCTGTGGAGAACCATAACCTGAAAAAGATTTATCACATAGAGACAATGAGAGAATCAAATAAGAATATCGACCAGATAACTATTTTAAAGAGTATCAAATGCTTAAATAGGCACTTTATATTTTAGGAATTGAAATTTTACGTTTTCCTATATGCTTGGTCGTTTTTGTTTAGCGGCATATCAACACCTCTGTGGGTTATTTAATGCCGAAATTAAATAGATTTTACGCCATTTTATTTGGACGGAGATCATTTACTGATAGAATCTTACTAATTAACCCATAGCTGAAGGGAGAAGCAGTGGATACATATCTTTACTAAGGGTATTTGGGCGTAAGTGAATATATCGAACCCAATTGGAATCGGAACTTGGCTCGCCGATTAACAATTCCGATCTATTATCCATTACACCACCTGCACATCCAAGCATACACCCCTTGGTATTCTCAAGTGGAACCGATGTTACAACGTGATGCGGCCTTCACTCTATAGTTGGATTGGTTATTCAATACGTCGTGGAGGGAAAAATGAAAAAAAAAAAAGAAAAAAAGAAGAATGCTCTTTCCCTGAGGTCAGAGACAAAAAAAAACAAAAAAAAAACGCTAGAAACACGTGGGTATTCTTTCGAAAAATATGGCGCCATTTTCTTACAGCTCCTCCCACAATATGATGTAATTTTTTAAAAATAAATTAGTTTATTTTATTATAGCCGCAAGCGTCTTTATCGGCGCGGGAAACATTGTTACATTTCTCACAAGTTTCTTTATCATTATTTTTTGTTGTCTCTTTTTCTCTCAAGGAAAATTTCCCTCTTTGTTCCTCTCTCTTTTCTTCCCATATTTCTCTCTTTTTCATATCTCTCTTTTCCCTCCCTTTATTTCTTTATTTTTTTTTTCACTCTTTCTTGTTTTCTCTCGCTCTCCCCGTTTCTCGTCGATTCCTCGGCTGTATTAATTGTTAGTGAAGCTACATTATTTGACCATATACTACTGAGAAGAGAGTTCGATCCTCACTAGGGGGTCTACACAAAATTTCGGCATTAAATAACCCAGTAACGGTTAAATTTTAAATTGTAAAAATCAGCCAAATTAATTCTAACATTTCTTCATTTCACTGTAATCTTTTGCTACACTTTCCGTCTTTCTCTGTATATGTCTCTCAGTCTCTTTGTCTGTCTGTCTGTCTGTCTGTCTGTCTCTCTCTCTTTGTATTCCTCTCACTTTTTCTTCTTTCTTTAATCATTTTTGTTTCTTTCGCTTTTCCTTTGTTTCTTTCTTTCTTTCTTTCTCTCTTTCTTTCTTTCTTTCTTTCGCTGTTTCTTCGTCTCTTCTTTCTGTCGTCTTTCTTTATTTCTTTCCCTTTACCTTCGTCTCTTTCGTTTTTCCTACTTCCTTTCTTTCTTTCTTTCTTTCTCTTTTCCTTAATGTCTTCTTTCTGCCTTTATCCTTTATTTCTTTCGCTTTTCCTTTGTCTCTTCTTTCGATTTTCTTTTCCCTTCTTTCTTTCTTTCGCTTTTCTTTCGTCTCTTCTTTCTTTTTCTTTCTTTCTTTTTCTTTCTTTCTTTCTTTCTTTTTTTGAGTTTTATTTATTTATTTCTTCCGTTTTTCCTTTCTCACGTCTGTCTGTATGTCTTTCTTTCCTTCTTTCTTTCTTTCTTTCTTTCCTTCTTTCTTTCCTTCTTCCCTTCTTTCTTTCTTTCCTTCTTTCTTTCTTTCTTTCTTTCTTTCTTTTCTTCTTTCTTTCTTTTTTCTTTCGCATTTCATTTATGTCTTCTTCCTTTTGTTCTTTAGCTGTTCCATTGTCAAGTCTTTCTAAACTTCAGTCTGTCTTTCACCTTTCCTTTGTCGCTTTTATCTTTCTTCATTTCGCTTTTCTTTGGTCTCTTCTTTCTTTCTTTCTTTCTTTCTCTTTTCCTTTGTCTCATCTCTCTTCTTTTCTTTCTTACGTCATTTCTTTCCTTTTTTTCCTTTCTTTCTTTCTTTGGTTTTGCCTCTCTCTTTTCTATCTTGGTTTCTCTCTCTTATCTGTCTTTGTTTCTCTTTCTCTGTTTTCATTGTTTTTTTTTTCTTTTTTTATCTCTCCCTCTTTCTTTTATTCCTCTCACTTATAATTTATCTCTTTTTGTTTCTCTCTCTCTTTCTCTCTTTCACCGTATGTGTTTTATTTTCTGTCTCCTTACTTATACACATACACCTACTCTCTCTCTCTCTCTCAATCTCTCACTCTCTCTCTATCTCTGTGTGTGTCTCTTTCTGTCCCTCTCTCACCGAAACCATTCTGCCCAGTTCTGACAAAGGCTACGGTCTAATTTCTGCTTTACACGATTACTTGCTTTAATGTATTTCCCAGAACAAGATCTCAATATACTGAAATCATTTTTGTAAACGTCCATCTTGTCTTCCTATATGTGTTTTCGTCTGTATTTTATCTAAATATTCATTTTTGTTTTCACTTATTATCTTTTTTTTTATCTAATATTATTTAATTTTTTCCCACAACTTTTTCGCCTTTGATTCCCTTGCGAGCCAATTTTCCAACGCCCACTGATTACATTTATTAACTCTGCAGATCCAAACCATTCCATTAAACACGTTCCTATTTTCAGAATCACTCAATCTCTCTTTTTCTCTCAGAAGCAAACACACATTCATCCCACAGACACACACTTTTTTCTGCTTGTGTTACCTGAAGTGCAAAAACTTTTCCCGTTTCATACTAATATATTTCACAGTTTTAATTATAAAGCGTAATGCGTGACTCGTCAGCACCCACCGCCTCTCCAAATTAAACTTACCTTCTTTCTTATCTCGCCTATGTTTTTAAACAAAACAACAAACAAAGAATGCCAGCAAGGTTTTTAGAATTATCCGATGGCTAGAAATTGCGATTGGCTCATGAAATAAAAACAAAAAGGGGCGTTTGATTTATTTGTGATGTTAATTTTATTTTATACACAGAATGATAGATCTGACAGCATTTCAGTACTATTTTCTTTGTTTGAAACGAAAATATTTTCCTATATCTGAATACGTTGCTTAGGTTCTGGAAGCCATCTTTCAGTGCTGCTATGAGGAGCTGTGTCCCATTGTACTTAAATTTGTTTTATAATGCCATCATTCCTGATAAGCAAAAGAGAAATTTTGTAATTGTTCCTTGAAACGAATAATTAAGTCCCCGATTTCATAAATAAATTTAAAAAAATGAATAAATATGAAAGAAAGATCTTTATGAAGAAAGAAAGAAAGAAGAAAGAAAGATCTTTAGAAAGAAAGAAAGAAAGAAAGATCTTTAGAAAGAAAGAAAGAAAGATCTTTAGAAAGAAAGAAAGAAAGAAAGAAAGATCTTTACAAAGAAAGAAAGACAGAAAGAAAGAAAGATCTTTAGAAAGAGAGAAAGATTTTAAGAAAGAAAGAAAGAAAGATCTTTAGAAAAAAAGAAAGAAAGAAAGATCTTTAGAAAGAAAGATCTTTAGAAAGAAAGATCTTTAGAAAGAAAGAAAGAAATATCTTTAGAAAGAAAGGAAGAGAGAAAGATCTTTAGAAAGAAAGAAAGAAAGAAAGATCTTTAGAAAGAAAGAAAGAAAGATCATTAGAAAGAAAGAAAGAAAGAAAGATATTTAGAAAGAAAGAAAGAAAGAAAGAAAGATCTTTAGAAAGAAAGAAAGATCTTTAGAAAGAAAGAAAGAGAGAAAGAAAGAAAGATCTTTAGAAAGAATGAAAGAAAGAAAGAAAGATCTTTAGAAAGAAAGAAAGAAAGAAAGATCTTTAGAAAGAAAGAAAGAAAGACAGATCTTTAGAAAGAAAGAAAAAAAGGAAGATCTTTAGAAAGAAAGAAAGAAAGGAAAATCTTTAGAAAGAAAGAAAGGAAAATCTTTACAAAGATCTTTAGAAAGAAAGAAAGAAAGAAAGATCTTTAGAAAGAAAGAAAGAAAGATCTTTAGAAAGAAAGAAAGAAAGATCTTTAGAAAGAAAGAAAGAAAGAAATGAATGAATAAAAATTTGTGTTACTAAGCTCTACGGTAAGAAAAAGTATTCCTTTGGTTAACTTTATATTACAGTGTATTCAGCTGAATCACAGCTCTGTGGATCCAGCCACGATAGTTGTACAGGCTTACACGAACGCGGAATTAGTTTTGCAGGACACTGCTGACGAACAACACCAGAACTTGCGAGTGATCTACTGCTCGGGACACCTAGCGACGACGCATGACGGGCTGGTCGTCTAGCAGCCACCTACATTGACCAGTTATGATACAGCTTGCCCATCTAACGATTCTCCGACCTTGCTGCAGGATGGTGACGGCTGGAGGCATAGACTCATCTATATCCGAACTACCTCACCAGAATAATAATAAATTGTTTGGTCATAATCGCTTACCTCACGGCAAGCTATATTCTTCTTGTTTTTATTCTTGATTTTGTTGTTGTTCTTGTTCTTGTTCTTCTTCTTCTTCTTCTTCTACTACTTCTTCTTTTTCTTCTTCTTCTTGTGCTTCTTCTTACGTCACACTACATTCTTCTTCTTATTCTTTTCCTGCTCCTCTTTTTACTTCGCCTTCTTTTTCTCCCCCTCCTCCTACTTTTCCTCTTGCTTCTGCTTCTACTTCTTCTTCTCCTCCTCCTCCCTGTTCTTCTTCCTCTTTCTCTTTTTCCTCTCATCCTTTTTCTTCTCCTTCCTCCTCCTTCTTCTTCTCCCTCTTTTGATTCTATTTGTTCTTTTTATTCTTCTTCTTTTGAGGCTGGAAAGAATGGCTTGGGCAGATATGGCAGCCACACCCCAACTTAGGTCGTTACGTGATCATTAATATGACAGTATCATATTGTTGGCATAATTACATAATCACAAAGAACATTACCAAATAAATGAAACCACATCACTTGAAAACTTCCAACAGTAACAACAAATAAAATGGATAGCACATGGAACAAGAGAAGGGAAAATAATGATGCAACTAAGATTCTTCATAATGTCCCTTGCCCCCAAAAAAGATTTTATAAAGAATCTCCCATCATTTGAGCATGGGGAGGTTTCGTTTGCGGGTACGTTTGTCCAACACCGCAAGATGCTTCACATTCAAAATAGTTATATGAAAACAATTCATTTTCCTAAATAACAGCGACCGATCTCGACTCCATTATGGATGTTATACATGGCATACAGAAATATCAGTATCATCGATATACAACCATTTTCTCAGATAATGATTGAAGTTGTCGAACATGACTCTCCACAATTTCCCATCCTTTGTAGCTCTTCGTAAATTATGTTTTTCTGCTATCTCTCCTAAACATTACTCCGCCAACCATTTACACAAGCTCTAAGAATTATGTCTCTCCACAATTTCCAGTCCTTTGTAGCTCTTTCTAGATAAATACTTCCACGGTATGTGCTCGGACAAGCTGTTCGCAATGGTGCCTAGGTTTGTTGAAGTTAATCGAAGTAGCAGACTGGCAACGAGCTCTCATCAGTTTACAATTGAGTTGGCTAGATGTAACCTCAAATTCTGGGCTAACAGCTTCTGTTCTCGCACTTCTCGCTTGTGGAACTCCGTTTCGGCTCCATGCTTTCCAGTTAACTTTGAACTTAAAAAATTTAAATACTATCTTATCTACTGTCCTCCTGATTACTCTTCTTTTGTTCTAACTCCCCTGCTCTCTCTCTCTCTCTCTCACTCTGTATATATATATATATATATATATATATATATATATATATATATATATATGATGAAAAATATGGAAAAGACAAAACAAAATCCGAATATGCAAGTTTACTGTTTTAATGTTGTTTTACTGTAAAACAGTAAACTTGCATATTCAGATTTTGTTTTGTCTTTTCCTTATTTTTAATCATACCGTCGGATCTACATCCACATATTTGCTTACACACACACACACACACACACACACACACACACACACACACAAACATATATATATATATATATATATATATATATATATATATATATATATATATATATATATATATACTGCGTATATTTTGGCAGCATGTTTTTATTAAGACATGTCACATTAAATAATTTAGGCAAGTTTTGTCTACTTATTTTTAATATAATCCTCTTGTATTCACGGACAGGCTTCTTAGTATCCTTATTAAAAGAAAGAAGAAAGTTTCCATATTGATGTATATTCATTCATTCCGAGTACTTTCGACATTAGCAAAATGTTATATTCTGGGGTCTTGTTTTATTAGGGCCTTATTTTATCTAAGACAAATTTGTTGTGTTACATATATATATATACAAAGTTGTAATGACGAGAGCCTTTTTTTTTCTTTTTTATCTCTTTCATTATTTATATAACTCAGTATATACAGTACAGAAAAATATCAAGATAACATGTTTATCAAAACAAAAAACCGCAGTAATACAAAAAAAAAGTCTTTTTTGTTTGGGGTAAAATAATTTCAGTGTTCACTCAGGTGCTAATTGTATCCCTTGCCAACGCATGTGGCTTTACGATTTGACGCGTAAACTGGAGTTTACTTTTTGTTGATTTTATTGCGCATACTCTTACGCATGCGTTTTTGAGTGCACTGCGTAGTGAGTGTGGCATATCTTTCTTTAGCATTTTAATACGTGTACAACGGGTTTGTGAGGTTGATTTTCTATTTTTTCTTTTCACAAAAATGTTCAGCCTATAGAAGCTCCAAGAGACACTCGAGCTAGAGGAACACATATATAGTAAAACAAGTACATATTTATACGATTGTCTCGGTCGGGAAAGCATACTCTTGGGAGTTGGTTCCACAACGGTTAGTGGTTAGAAGCTACCCGAGTGGAACTTACTTCTTACCAATGAAATACGAAGGGGATGAGTGGGGAGGGTTCACTATAATGGGCGTGGCATAGCGGGTTTTAGCCGTGACGTTTTGAACTGGTTGAAGGAGAATAGTTCCGGTTGAACACTTTCCTTGCAAATAGCAATGGTGTAGCGCCAGGATTTCAACGTTTCATCTATGGGAAAGGAGAATGCAGGTTTGAAAATATTTCATCACCCACAAGGACAAGTACACTCTTTTGGACTTTATCGAGTCTAGAATGTAAAGACTGGGTAGCAGTACCCCATTTTCAGCCTGGTCTGGCCCTTGCAATGGCAGAGGATAATAAGAGGTGTCAGATACTTACTTAAGCGGTAAAGAGACGCAGCACATTTAGCGAGGGATCGTATATGTTCCACCTGAGGTCTGGGTTGGGTTTTATCTCAATAGGCGCTCATGTCACGGGGCCTTGCTGAGAGAAGGCACTTTTATCGCGATAGGCGAAAATTCAACGTCGACTCGAACACGTCTGTGGCGACAAAAACTTAAGAGTGTACGCTTTAAGGGAGTGGCGAATATTTGGACAAACTCTGTAGCACATGCTGGTATAACCCAGTGGCTATAATATGAGATTTTAAGCATCACACGTCAACTGTTACTTGTAAAAAAGTGATAGTAACCCGAAGGTGTAAATTTAAATTCTTACCTTACCTAAAGCCAACAGTTTTGAACTCATTTGATAAGGTTATAAGCGGATGTCATTATTAGCTTTTAATGATCAGGCTTATTAAGAAAGTGGATTACTTTATCTCGTTCAGTTCAACCATAAAAACGAGAAATTGAAAAAATATTTACAATACTTGCCAAGCATATCTCAGTACGTTACAAGGTTATATTTTAATGGAAATAGTCATATTTGACGTTTCCTCATAAGAAAACACTCCGTATTCATTGATGTAACAGCCAGTGCTACACGAGTTACTCTTTTCCCCGTTCGCTGGCCATCGGACTGGGATCAAAGTGTATTATCTGTTTTCCACATCTCTAAAGTAATGGTAATATTAGACGTTTCCTTATAAGGAAACATTCTGTATTTATTGACATAAAAACCAGTGCTTTTTTAGGTAAATTTTCCCCATTCCAAGGCCATCAGGCTGGGATTAAAGTGTAGTATCTTTTTTTTTCTCATTTTGAAAGGTAACAAACAGATTATCCGTTTCCTTATAAGGAAACATTCGGCATTCCTTGACGTAACAGCCAGTGCTACACGAGTTACTCTTTTCCCCATTTCAAGGCCATCAAGCTGGGATCAATGGGTAGTATCTGTTTTACTCATGTTTAAAGGTGATGGTAATATTAGCCGTTATTTTATAATGAAACCTTCGGCATTCATTGACGTAACAACCATTGCTACACGAGTTAATCTTAATGTCCTTGGTTGGAGCAATGCCTCTTACGATGTAATCTTTTAACATGAATAGTGCTGGATATGACGACAAACTACAACCGGCAGTAAGATTTTGAATATAACCTCTTTGCGACTGCTCGGTCTCACATTGTCCGCTGACCTGAGATGGAACGAATACCTTGAGCCAACAGCTTCGTCTACCGCGAGGAAAGTCGTCTCCCTGCGCCGCGCAAGGAAATTATTCTCGCCGGAGTCGATCCTTCAAATCTACAAATCAATCATTCGCCCTTGCATGGAGTATTGCTGCCATATATGGTCTGGAGCCACTTCTATTTGTCTCAAGGTCCTTGATAAAATCCAAAGACGGATATGCAATGTAATTAGCCCTGATCTGGCATCTCGTCTGCAGCCGCTCTCTCACAGACGTGCCGTTGCCTCCCTCTGTCTTTTTTTACAAATACTTTCACGGTACCTGCTTCGATGAGCTGCTTTCGCTGGTTCTCAGACTTCATGAATTTAAGCGCTCAACTAGGCTGGCATCTCGCTCATAACCCTTTCACTGTCGAAACTGTTAAATATAGCCGTCTCTTCTACTTCAATAGCTTCATGCCTCGCACTTCTCGCCAGTGGAACTCCCTCCCCATTTCTTGTTTTCCTGATAGCTGTAATCTCCAACTATTCAAATGTAACATCAATTGACGTCTCCAGATGCCCTGATCTATTCCCTAATCTTCTCTTTATCCTTTCATCTATTATTTGTCAAAATTATTACCAGCAATAAATTTTTAAATGAAAACTTTATTACCAGCAATACATTATTATGAACATCACATTATTACTAGCAATACTTAAAAAGGTATTACCACCAATACATGTTTGAAAAAAGTATTACCAGCTATATATAATTTGAAAAAAATATTCCCCGCAATACATTTTTTGGAAAAAAATATTACTAGCAATAAAAATATTGACGGCATTAAATAACCCATGGAGGTTGATATGACGTAAAACAAACCGAACCAAACCAAACCAAACCAGCAATAAAAATCTTGTCGGAATTAAATAACCCATTGAGCTTGATATGCCGTAAAACAAACCAAACACAACCAGCAATAAAAATGTTGTCGGAATAAATAACACATTGAGCATGATATGCCATAAAACAAACCAAGCCAAACCAGCAATAAAAATCTTGTCGAAATTTAATAACCCATTGAGTTCGATATGCCGTAAAACAAACCAAACCAAACCAGCAATAAAGATTTTGTCGGAATTAAATAAATGTTGTCGGAATAAATAACCCATTGAGCTTGCTATGCCGTAAAACAAACCAAACCAAACCAGCAATAAAACTCTTGTCTGAATTAAATAACCCATTGAGCTTGATATGCCGTAAAACAAACCAAACCAAACCAGCAATAAAAAATCTTGTCGCCATTAAATAACCCATTGAGCTTGGTTTGGTTTGTTTTACGGCATATCAACTTCAATGGGTTATTTAATTCCGACAAGATTTTTATTACTGGTTTTGTTTAGTTTTTTTTACGGGATATCAAACTCAATTTGATTTATCCCGTAAAACAAACCAAACCAAACCAGCAGTAAAAATCTTGTCGCCATTAAATAACCCATTGAGATTGATATGCCGTAAAACAAAACAATTGTGTTCAAATTATTTACATTTCAGCATTAAACATCCGATAAAGATTGATATACCGCTAAGTAAATACAACGAAGCAAATAATCAACATGAGATAATTTTTTCGTGACATTAAACAATATAATATCCGACAATTTTTAAATCAAACTGCATTTCAAAATATAACTTCAATCAAACTACAACTACAGCATATACCTGCCTCCAGAAATTATGTCCATATAAACATGTATATGCCCTGAAGCATGTATCCACTTGCGAAAGTAGAATAACATAACATTTTTCTTTTTTACTTCAAAGCTCCCAAAAATATTAAATTTTGGCATTAAATGACTCAAAAGGATTCGATTCAACCACCTGAAGAAGGCCGGGGCGTACAACGGCCGAAACGTTATAATAAATATGGCGACAAAGATGAGGACAATAGTCCGAATAATGTAAACAGTGTACATAATACCTCATCTCAGAAATATAGACAGATACTGAAGGCCCGAAACGTTGTAATAAATATGGCGACAAAGATGAGAACAATAGTCCGAATAATGTAAATAGTGTACATAATACCTCATCTCAGAAATATAGACAGATACAGAAGGGCCGAAACGTTGTAATAAATATGGCGACAAAGATGAGAACAATTTGTCCGAATAATGTAAATAGTGTGCTTAATACCTTATCTCGGAAATATAGACAGATACAGAAGGGCCGAAACGTTGTAATAAATATGGCGACAAAGATGAGAACCATAGTCCGAATAATGTAAATAGTGTACATAATACCTCATCTCAGAAATATAGACAGATACTGAACTGCTGAAACGTAGTAATAAATATGGCGACAAAGATGAAGACAATAGTCCGAATAATGTAAATAATGTACATAATACCTCATCCCAGAAATATAGACAGATACTGAACTGCCGAAACGTAGTAATAAATATGGCGACAAAGATGAGGACAATAGTCCGAATAATGTAAATAGTGTATATAATACCTCATCTCAAAAATATAGACAGATACTGAAGGCCCGAAACGTTGTAATAAATATGGCGACAAAGATGAGGACAATAGTCCGAATAATATAAATAGTGTATATAATACCTCATCTCAGAAATATAGACAGATACTGAACTGCCGAAACTTAGTAATAAATATGGCGACAAAGATGAGAACAATAGTCCGAATAATGTAAATAGTGTACATAATACCTCATCTCAGAAATATAGACAGATACTGAACTGCCGAAACGTTGTAATAAATATGGCGACAAAGATGAGGACAATAGTCCGAATAATGTAAATAGTGTATATAATACCTCATCTCAGAAATATAGACAGATACTGAACTGCCGAAACTTAGTAATAAATATGGCGACAAAGATGAGAACAATAGTCCGAATAATGTAAATAGTGTACATAATACCTCATCTCAGAAATATAGACAGATACTGAACTGCTGAAACGTAGTAATAAATATGGCGACAAAGATGAAGACAATAGTCCGAATAATGTAAATAATGTACATAATACCTCATCCCAGAAATATAGACAGATACTGAACTGCCGAAACGTAGTAATAAATATGGCGACAAAGATGAGGACAATAGTCCGAATAATGTAAATAGTGTATATAATACCTCATCTCAAAAATATAGACAGATACTGAAGGCCCGAAACGTTGTAATAAATATGGCGACAAAGATGAGGACAATAGTCCGAATAATATAAATAGTGTATATAATACCTCATCTCAGAAATATAGACAGATACTGAACTGCCGAAACTTAGTAATAAATATGGCGACAAAGATGAGAACAATAGTCCGAATAATGTAAATAGTGTACATAATACCTCATCTCAGAAATATAGACAGATACTGAACTGCCGAAACGTTGTAATAAATATGGCGACAAAGATGAGGACAATAGTCCGAATAATGTAAATAGTGTATATAATACCTCATCTCAGAAATATAGACAGATACTGAACTGCCGAAACTTAGTAATAAATATGGCGACAAAGATGAGAACAATAGTCCGAATAATGTAAATAGTGTACATAATACCTCATCTCAGAAATATAGACAGATACTGAAGGATTCGATTTGTTGTTAATCAAACACATCAATCAA
The DNA here is from genome assembly GCA_964036315.1 of Acanthosepion esculentum. NCBI lineage: Eukaryota > Metazoa > Mollusca > Cephalopoda > Sepiida > Sepiidae > Acanthosepion > Acanthosepion esculentum. The sequence continues at coordinate 38,550,085 of OZ038516.1, forward strand.
TCAATCTACCTCAAGTGGTTCTTGGACTTTGTACAAGTTGAACATTATTGTAAACAGAAAAAAATCGTTTTGGAATAAAAATGAGCTAGAATAGAGACGAAGATCTTTGATATAACCAATTCCTACCTCCAACCCCTTTCTGCCAAATGACCAAATCTAATCCCATCTTCCAATTTCATTTAATCTTTCTTTTATATTCTTCCTTCTGAGAGGCGAATAGAAATTCACATGCCTCGAAGACAGTAGCGGAGATAAAGTTCATGATTCCAGAAAACGAAGGTAGGTATGCAGACAGGCGGGGTCAAGTAACCGAAATGGCTCATAGTGTTAGTGTTGTGCCCGCGATACCTTAATTATTCAACTCAATAAATGCCCGGAATGACATTCGGGTCACGTTGTGGTCACTAGTGCTTCAGTGTCTAAATTTCTGATGTCCTAATCAAAATGGAGTCGAAGTACTAAACTTGGAATATTCCTATATTAATTGTATTACTATTTTTCACCTTAACGAAATATTAAAAGATTTATCCACCCTTTCCTGGTTCATATTTTTGCACACGGTTTTTATTCTTAATTTTAAGCCTCGAGAGCCAATGGAAATAGTGCGTTAGAATCGATTGCTTGAATGATTTTTAAAGATTATCAAACCTTTGCTGGTTTATTAAAGCCGGAAAATATCTTTTAGATTGTAAAAGTTTTGGAGATATTAATGGTTTAGTGATAAAGTCTTACTAACTAATCCATAGCTGAGGGGAAGAAGAGGTCATTTCTTTCCTCTCCGAAGAGTATTTGCACGTAAAGGAAGATAATGAATCCAACGGGCAGAAGAAGAAGAAGAAGAAGAAGAAGAAGAAGAAGAAGAAGAAGAAGAAGAAGAAGAAGAAGAAGAAGAGGAGGAGGAGGAGAAGAAGAAGAAGAAGAAGAAGAAGAAGAAGGAGGAGGAGGAGGAGAAGAAGAAGAAGAAGAAGAAGAAAATAATGAACTTAAGAAAACAAGCAATATATGTAGAATAACATAAACAAGGCGATTGGAGATAATAATGGTTTAGTGATAAAAGTCTTACTGTTTAACCCATAACTGGGGTAGAAGAGATGAATACCTACGCTTCCCAAGCGTATTTCCGCCTAATTGAATATAAGGAACCGAACCCGAATTGGAACTCGGCTTTCCAATTAACAATTCCGAGCCATTATCCATTACATCACACGCAAATCCACGCTTCCAGCACTTGATATTATCGAGCTGTCATCCATCTATGTAATGACCAGGTTTGACGTTGCTTAACTTGTTCCAAGGGAGCCAGTATTTCAACATGGCCGCAAGTCCGTGAAAATGTAAACGATCGAAGTATTAGATATGCAGGGAAAAGGAGGCGAGAGAAAGACGATAGTATAAACTTAAGTAGGATGAATAACATTTGGTACTTGACTTGAAGAACAGATTAAGAACTCAGTTTTCAGGGAGACCAGGATTTTTTGTTCCCAAAACGACAGTTCTTGAGACAATGCTCTCCGAGTGGAACTTTCTTCTTACAATTGGAGTACGGCGGTAATGTGAATGATTCTACTCCGGTGAAGTGGCTTGATATGGTTTTACAAATACAGATCTTTTTATTTTATAGACAGATCAGAACTTGCGGAACTAGAGAATAGAGCGGATCTTAATGTCGGACATGAAGACAGAGATAGAGTAGTCCAGTGTTTCTCAACTTTTTTAAGCAAGACAGACATGTGTGCAGTAATGGTGGAGTAATGGATAGCGGCTCGCATTTAGGAATCGGAGAGCCGAGTTCGAATTCCAGTCGAATCCATTAGATTCACTTACGTGCTAATACCCTTGAAAAAGGTATGAATCTTCTTCCACCGGCTATAGTAGGTAAACAGCAGGACAGTCAGGGTTCTATAGCCTTGGATAGCAACTGGTCTACTACAGAAAGAATGCCAACCTAATGCGGGAAAAAAATCTGCCCCGTCAGTTATTTGTCGTGAGGTATATGATCGCCTAAGCGTTTATCACGCATGGTACATAACCGACTGATTTAGTGTGGAACCTGGATCTACTGTTTTTTCGCGATTTCATCAAATGTGCATTTAGCAGACCCCCATTTCTCCTTCATTTGTACGTAGTCTTCCTCGTTTCTTATTTTTGATGTTATTTAGGGCTGAGAAGCCTAATTCACATAGATAAGAAGTAGAAAATTGCAATAAAACTGATGAAGCCTTTTAGCTAATGTGGGATATTCCTTTTGTTTTGAAATCCAAAATCTATCAATGGGTGATAAGCAGACCCCCATTTCTTCTTCAGTTGAGCGTAGTCTTTCTTGCTTCTTATTTCTTATGTTATTTAGGACTGAGAAGCCTAATTCACATAGTTAAGAATCACCCGTTGTCTTCAAACTGTCCTGTGTGCATCAGATTTTCCATGCCCTTTTTCCACATCATACACTAAGGACATTTCAGCCGTCTCCGTCTGATGTGAAGTAAAAGTGCCCATTTTCTCAAAAATTTCTTTATACGCCCCCACATATCCTCATAATCTGCAATTTTTACCTCCTCTTCTCACGTCCAGGAAACAAACCCATTCAATAACCCCTCTAGCTTGAGTGGATCTTGAGTCTTGCATTCTGTGAACAATAGTGTTAAAAATGAGTTGCTAGCAGGAACCAATCGTAATAAAAGTATTTCTGCTATTGTGAAAAAAAAATATCTGTATATTAATAAGGTCGAAATGTACTTCCTCGCGGGCAAGTGATTTTAGTGACAATTGCTATGACCTGATAACGACGATTGGGAAATGGTGAGTCTTAAGGGACATTGAGATGCAGCGTGTAACTCTTTGTCACAGCGGCCCGTACAGTTGGGACATAAATTTCTAGTTTTTAATATTGTCCAATTGAAAAAAAAAAAGAAAGAAAGAAAAAGAAAGTCATCCCTAAGGGGAAAAGTAGAAAAGGCTGCACTTGCGTTTTGAATTTGTCGAGAAGGGAATGCCAGACTAAGATTGAGGTTAGGGTTTCCTTTTCTATAATGACGAGTTTGGGGACCGCTGATACTGTCCTGCGATGAGCGTTCCTGTTCGTTGGATGGCGTTAATATTAAAATTACTTGCGATGCACAGCTACTGGCACGGGCGCCGAAAACGGAAGTTGAGGAAATGGGAGGAAGTTGTATTTTCAAGACTAATATCGTTCTATGATTATCTTTGTATTAATTTTCCCCTTCATCTTCTCAACTCAATCGTATTACTCGATATATTTCTAGAGTACTTCAGGATCCGTGTTTTTGCTTTTGTGTGTATGCTGTGTGACTGTATGTCTGTGAGAAAGAGAGTGAGAAAAATTAACTTTTATTTAAAGGGACCATAAATTCTTACCATACAGTGAGTTCGACCCTTATTTATTTTCAAAAACTAGTATTTAGGGGACAGATTAAGCTAAGCACAATAAGAAAATATATAACAGCATATAGAAATGAAACCCACAGATAGATAGATAGATAGATAGATAGATAGATAGATAGATAAAGAAACAAGATAGATAAACAGATAGATATGAACAGACTGAGATAGATATATAGATAGATATGAACAAACACAAAGATAGATAGATAGATAGATAGATAGATAGATAGATAGATATGAACAGACAGATATATAAATAAAGAATAAATATAGATAAACAGATATATATGAACACACTTAGATAGATATATAGATAGGTACATATAGATAGATAGATAGATAGATAGATAGATAGATAGATAGATAGATAGATAGATAGGTATGAACAGAGATATATATAGATAATGATCAAAAATAGATAAACAGATAGACATGAACAGTCTGAAATAGATAGATAGAGAGAGAGAGAGAGAGAGAGAGAGAGGGTAGAAAGATGAACAGAGAGATATATAGATAAGGATCAAAGATAGATAATCCCATAAATAACAGTCTGAGCTAGCTAGCTAGCTAGATAGAACAAACTCATATATATATATATATATATATATATATATATATATATATATATATATATATATATATATATAAATATATATATATATATATATATATATATAGAGAGAGAGAGAGAGAGAGATGAACAGAGAGATATATAGATAATGATCAAAGATAGATTATCCCGTAAATAACAGTCTGTAATAGATAGATAGATAGATAGATAGATAGATAGATAGATAGATAGATAGATAGATAGATATGAACAAACTTAGATAGATAGATAGATAGATAGATAGATAGATAGATATGAACAAACTTAGATAGATAGATAGATAGATAGATAGATAGATAGATATGAACAAACTTAGATAGATAGATAGATAGATAGATAGATATGAACAAACTTAGATAGATAGATAGATAGATAGATATGAACAAACTTAGATAGATAGATAGATAGATAGATAGATAGATAGATATGAACAAACTTAGATAGATAGATAGATAGATAGATATGAACAAACTTAGATAGATAGATAGATAGATAGGTAGATAGATATGAACAAACTTAGATAGATAGATAGATAGATAGATAGATAGATAGATAGATAGATATGAACAAACTTAGATAGATAGATAGATAGATAGATAGATAGATAGATAGATATGAACAAACTTAGATAGATAGATAGATAGATATGAACAAACTTAGATAGATAGATAGATAGATATGAACAAACTTAGATAGATAGATAGATAGATAGATAGATAGATAGATAGATATGAACAAACTTAGATAGATAGATAGATAGATAGATAGATAGATATGAACAAACTTAGATAGATTGATAGATAGATAGATAGATAGATAGATAGATATGAACAAACTTAGATAGATAGATAGATAGATAGATAGATAGATAGATAGATAGATAGATAGATAGATAGATATGAACAAACTTAGATAGATAGATAGATAGATATGAACAAACTTAGATAGATAGATAGATAGATATGAACAAACTTAGATAGATAGATAGATAGATAGATAGATATGAACAAACTTAGATAGATAGATAGATAGATAGATAGATAGATAGATATGAACAAACTTAGATAGATAGATAGATAGATAGATAGATAGATATGAACAAACTTAGATAGATAGATAGATAGATAGATAGATAGATAGATATGAACAAACTTAGATAGATAGATAGATAGATAGATAGATAGATATGAACAAACTTAGATAGATAGATAGATAGATAGATAGATATGAACAAACTTAGATAGATAGATAGATAGATAGATAGATATGAACAAACTTAGATAGATAGATAGATAGATAGATAGATAGATATGAACAAACTTAGATAGATAGATAGATAGATAGATAGATAGATAGATAGATATGAACAAACTTAGATAGATAGATAGATAGATAGATAGATAGATAGATATGAACAAACTTAGATAGATAGATAGATAGATATGAACAAACTTAGATAGATAGATAGATAGATAGATAGATAGATAGATATGAACAAACTTAGATAGATAGATAGATAGATAGATAGATATGAACAAACTTAGATAGATAGATAGATAGATAGATAGATATGAACAAACTTAGATAGATAGATAGATAGATAGATAGATAGATAGATAGATATGAACAAACTTAGATAGATAGATAGATAGATAGATAGATAGATATGAACAAACTTAGATAGATAGATAGATAGATAGATAGATATGAACAAACTTAGATAGATAGATAGATAGATAGATAGATAGATATGAACAAACTTAGATAGATAGATAGATAGATAGATAGATAGATATGAACAAACTTAGATAGATAGATAGATAGATAGATATGAACAAACTTAGATAGATAGATAGATAGATAGATATGAACAAACTTAGATCGATAGATAGATAGATAGATAGATATGAACAAACTTAGATAGATAGATAGATAGATAGATAGATAGATATGAACACACTTAGATAGATAGATAGATAGATAGATAGATATGAACACACTTAGATAGATAGATAGATAGATAGATAGATAGATAGATAGATAGATAGATAGATATGAACACACTTAGATAGATAGATAGATAGATAGATAGATAGATAGATAGATAGATAGATAGATAGATAGACACACAGATAGATTAAGATTTTCTCTTCTGTTTTCTTACTTCCTCTTCTATTATTGTTTTCTCCTCCGTATTTTTTTTCTTTTTCTCATATTCATTCACACGCAGTAACCCATTTGATCTTATGGCGTTATAATCTTTGTATTGCGATGAAATGATTCTAAAAACTTTCTGTTGTACTCGTATTAAAATAAGATAAGCAGACGACATTTTTCCTCTCCAAATTGGCGTTTTCCCTTATTTTAAAAAATCTTGTAGAAAAATTCCCTGACATTGCAAATAATTGTGAATATATAATTGAATAAATGTAATTTTTATTTATTTTTGAAGACTAAATATGCTAAACAAAAACGAAAATTATTTAGAACACAGCTGCATAATTTCGACTCCTGTAACGTAGCTGGCCTGTGCCTTTTCTATAAATATTTTCATAGAAATTGTTCTGTTAAGTTTTCCTCTATGGTACCTAGACTTTAGGGCTTTACGTAATGCTGGCAGCAAGTTCGCACCATTTTACCATTTAATATTGAAATGATTCCATTTAAGATGTTCTCTGTCTATCGTCTTTCGCTTGTGGAACTCGATTACCGTTACTTGTTTTCCAGTCACGTTTGATCTTCAAAAATTCAAATCTTAATCGTTATCTTCTTGGATATTTGAAGCCGTCTGTAACGTCATTGGTAATTTTGTTTTTAGTTACTATTAGAAATTCTTTACCTAAGACTACTGAGGCTTTGTTTCGGCAAATAAAATAAAATTTATTAGCACATTCATTGCTAACTTGGATATTTGAAACCGCGCATAATGTTGTCGGTATTTTATTCGCGAATTGCAATAAGAAGCCGCTATATAAAACTGTTGAAGCTTTGTTACGGTAAATAAAGTCATATTTATTTGCACATTCATTGCTAACTGCGATATTTGAACCCTTACATAATGCCATCGATGTATTTTTCTTTTTTCTTTTTTTGTTATTTAATAGTAGAAATTCGTCTGAAAGGTTTTGAGGCTTTGTTTCGGTAAATAAAATAATATTTATAAGCTCTTTCATTGCCTCCATGGATATTTGAACCGTCACATAACAACATCTGTTTTTTTTGTCGGTTGCCATTAGAATTTACAAATATAAAACAACTCTAGATTTATTTGGATAAATTAAATTAAATCTGTTAACATATTTACAATTAGTTTCGATATTTGAGCTCGTACATAATGGAATATCTGTTTACGTTAAAGTATTCGTGAAAAATTCACGTAAGAAACTGAATTTTCTGATGAAGCATAATTCCTAATTTAAGGATTTAGTAAGCATGTTACACGAACAAAAAATACATGTGGAAACTTCACGATTGCCTCATTAAATATTTGCGCTAAAAAAAAAAAACTTTAAAAAATATATTGCAAGAACAATCGTGAACACGAATGCTGAAATATTAAGAAGGTACAAATGAAAAGACAGAATTAATAAAGTTTTCCATTTCATTGAAGCAGACGGTAAAGTTATGAGAGCATTATCCTCTTTTCAAGCTTTCTTTCTTAAACATTCCACTTCAAACAAGATGCGGCATCAAGATCACTTATAAAGCTCTTTCATTGTCGCCATGGATATTTGAACCCTCACATAACGACATCTGTGTTTTTGTCGGTTGCCATTAGAATTTACCACTCCAGATTTACTTGGATAAATTAAATGAAATTTGTTTATATATATATATATATATATATATATATATATATATATATATAAGACATTTTTATGTTTAACATTCTTTTTATAGATACAAATATTTAAGTAAATGCTCTGTTTGTATAATAAACAGTATCAAACAACATTTACCGGCCTGAATGTCTGTGAAATTTTCATAGAAAATATTCGTCCTCCGACAGGATTCGAACCTGTATCCTATACGGAACCGTCATATAGCCTGACGTGCCTTAACCGTTTCAGCCGCAGAGGAGCGTTCGGTTAGCAAGGTCGATTTTTCAGTCTTTAAAATTTAATCTTGCATGATTCTCTCACGTACATTCATATCTGCTCATGGCGTATCAAATGTAAACAAATGACGTCACACATTATGAAATGGACAAAGTCCGACAATTATTTTAAGACATTTTTATGTTTATACATTCCTTTTATAGATACAAATATTTAAGTAAATGCTCTGTTTTTATAATAAACAGTATTAAATAACATTGTTTGCATTTGATACGCCATGAGCAGACCGAGTATTGAACTCACATTCTTTTGGTTCTTGTCACTGGATCTAACTAACGCCTTTGCCCACTGTGCCATGTGTCCTTGAAGATGCATGGCAAAGTGAATAGTTAGATCCAGTGACAAGACCCAAAGAGTGTGAGTTCAATACCGACTTAAGGCAGTGGAGAACTTTCAGAGGGAAATTAACAGCAGATAACTGATAACTGACACCCATTAAACATGGCACGTGGAATTAGAACAGTCTACACGTGTGAGCAAAATAAAGGGTTCAGTTCGACATTCCAACGAACTGAAGAAGGCCGGAGCATACAACGGCCGAAACGTTGTTATAAATATGGCGAAAAAGATGAGAACCATAGTCCGAATAATGTAAATAGTGTACATAATACCTCATCTCAGAAATATAGACAGATACTGAACTGCTGAAACGTAGTAATAAATATGGCGACAAAGATGAAGACAATAGTCCGAATAATGTAAATAGTGTATATAATACCTCATCTCAAAAATATAGACAGATACTGAAGGCCCGAAACGTTGTAATAAATATGGCGACAAAGATGAGGACAATAGTCCGAATAATATAAATAGTGTATATAATACCTCATCTCAGAAATATAGACAGATACTGAACTGCCGAAACTTAGTAATAAATATGGCAACATAGATGAGGACAATAGTCCGAATAATGTAAATAATGTACATAATACCTCATCTCAGAAATAAAACGAGTCAAGTGGCATAAAACCTTATGAAATTAAGTGTCGGTTTTCTGGATGTTGCTTTACAGAATTTGTACCTGTTGAACAGAATTACAGAAACGCAAATAAACGAATATTGCTTTAACCTAAAGGAAATTGGGTCACTGAATATAGAACTGAGAGTTTTTTTTGTTTTTTTTAATCAAAACGAAAGCCAAAGAAAAAGCAAGATATTTTTGCAAGACTGTTTTTAGTAGGAAGACATAGAATCATTGGTGATTTACAACTAACTATATTTCTTGTTTATTTTGCAACTTTTAATCAATCTTTAAGAAAAAAAAAACACTTTTTTTCTAGCACCTTATCAGTCATATTGTATTCAAAGTCGACCATTTTTTTTATATTTAATTCGCTGTAAGTTTTTTTTTTCTTTAAATTTCAGCATTTACTTTGAGTTTGAGTTTTTCAGATGTTCGCATGAATTTCAGGATTTTTATTTTATTTTACTATTTATTTTTATTTTTATTTTTTGTAGATTGTATTTTTTTTTTTCATTTCATCTCTTTCAGAGGGAATATACAAAAATCTTATTTAATACCTACGACAAATTTTTAATAAATCAAAAAACCTCTGCATTTTTAAAAAAAAAATCCATTTAAAACTCTTTTACTTCGTATCATATTTTCAAGTCAGCAACAGAAGAATTTCTTTAGAAAATATAGTGATTGCAATTAATTTAAATATTATTTTTTTCTTGTTGTAGAGAACACCTTTTGAAAAGAGCATGAAATACATTTTTCACGACATTCAAGAAGTTTTCTGACGAGCACTATTAAGACTTCGCTTCTTCGTTTCAGATTTGAAACTTCCATATACTCATCATTATATATATATACACATACATATATATATATATATATATATATATATATATATATATATATATATATACAAATAAATAGAAAGAATAGAGAGATTAAGAATACAACTTTTTTTAGAATTCTTTTTTTTAAATTGCTTAATAAAACGCACAGCAAAATATTTTTAGAATATTTTTATTATAATAATTTACATCGCTACACAAAAATTTCTATGTTTCGAAACTTTAAAAATTGTCCCTCATCAATTGATTTTAGATATCTAATATCGCTTAATGCGGGACAATTTTTAACTTCCGAAACTTTATGTATAGCGAAATAAAATATTATCATGAAAATATTATAACATATTCATACATATATATATATATATATATAAATTTTTTTTAAGCATATCACCCCAATCAAGGCTGGAAGCCACTAGTACGCAGGGGGTTACAGAAGGTTTGGAGGAAGAGCAGATAGGAGAGGTAAAGGAGGGGATGTGGAGGAAGATAGTGGATCGATCAAGGCTAGGGGATCTTGCTTTTATTCATATCTATCTATCTATCTATCTATATAAATATATATATATATATATATATATATATATATATATATATATATATCTGCATACGTATATATATACATGTCTTTTGTTTTATTCACATATATATATATATACGTATAAATATACATGTTTTTTGTTTTTATTCATATATATATACGTATATTTATACATGTCTTTTGTGTTTATTCATATATATATATATATATATATATATATATATATATACATTTATATATACCTGTCTTTTGTTTTTATTTATATATATATATACACATATATTTATATATTTATATATATATATATATATATATATATACACATATATATATACATATATATATATATATATGTATATATATATATATATATATATATATATATATATATATATATATATATATATATATATATGTAGATATATAGTATTAAGGGATGCTATATTTATGAATAGATCGTATGTAATTATAAAAATGAACATTGATGTCCACACTCAAATGTGACAGACTGTTTCATGCAAAACGCATTCATCAGGCCACATGCGTTGCGTTTTATCTCGATTGTTTATATATACGGATTAGTGGTGCGTTGTGGCTAGTCTGTTGCATTGTAGGTGGTCTATTCTAACGGTATAATATGGCGGTAGTAGTTTGTTAATTTGTTTATTTATTTATTTGGATTAATTTATTTTGCTTATTTGTTTTTATTTTATCTATTTTCTTTTATCTTTTCAATTTTCAATTTTTAAGTAACGTAGTAAAAAATTGTTTTTGTATCTGCAAACTGACATGTGTTCTGATCGTCTATTTAGTAGTTTGTTGTTGGTCCGACTACGCATGCGCACAAACGAGAGATGGTCGGAATTTTAAATTTCATTTCTTATTATATAATCTAACCGATTTCATTTATTTTGTTTCTTTTTGTTTTTGGTTCTATAGAATTGTTTATTAGATATCGCACACTGTGATAATAGAAGATTTGAAAGGATTTAACTGATTTAAAATATGTTTTTTTCGCTATACAGTAATAACCATGTTTCAAAAA
>OZ038516.1:38566603-38594103 GCA_964036315.1 Acanthosepion esculentum
TTCTTCTGCTTCTTCTTCTTCTTCTTTCCTTATACTACTTCTACTTCTTCTTTTTTCCTTGTACTTATTTTTCTTGTACTTCTTCTTCTTCTTCTTCTTTCATCATTATTTTCTTCTGGTACACCTTATAATTTCTCTTGTTTTTCTTTCTTTCTTCTTCTTCATCATCATCATCATCATCATCTTTTTCTTCTGGTTCTCCTCATCATAATTTCTCTTGTTTTACATTCTTTCTTATTTTCTTCTTATTATCTTCTTCTTCTTCTTCTTCTTCTTCTTCTTCTTCTTCTTCTTCTTCTTCTTCTTCTTCTTCTTCTTCTTCTTTCACCCTTATTTTCTTCTGGTACATATTATTATAATTTCTCTTATTTTTCTTTCTTTCTTTCTTTCTGTCTTTCCTTCTTTCTTCTTCTTCTTCTTCTTCTTCTTCTTCATCATCATCATCATCAACATCATCCTCATCATCTTTTTCTTCTGGTACTCCTTATAATTTCACTTGTTTTACTTTCTTCTTTTCTTCTTCTTCTTCTTCTTCTTCTTCTTCTTCTTCTTCTTCTTCTTCTTCTTCTTCATCATCATCATCATCATCATCATCATCATCATCAACATCATCCTCATCATCTTTTTCTTCTGGTACTCCTTATAATTTCACTTGTTTTACTTTCTTCTTTTCTTCTTCTTCTTCTTCTTCTTCTTCTTCTTCTTCTTCTTCTTCTTCTTCTTCTTCTTCTTCTTCTCTGTCGCCGTTGTCGTCTTTTTTCTAAGCTTTGTCAGCATTTCTATATTCTTTCTCTCTCTCTTTTTTTTTCTTTTTCTATCCTTTTGTCACTTCCGGTAGAACGATTTGAATCTCGTGTAAATAAATAAGATTCTTGCAGCGAGAAAATAAAACTTATTAAATAAAAGAGAAAAAGAAAATCAACAGATTTTTCTTTCCTAAATTAATTATTGCTTACAATCAGTGTTCCTTTAAATTTCCCCGATTCTCTTCACAAAAGAAAAACACTTGGCTTTTATGTGTCATTATTTCCGCTCTGGTACAAAACTAGTAAATTTCTAATGCTTTTTAATATTTTTTGCTCAGAATCAAGTGATAACAAGTCGTCATTACTCCTGTCGTCTCTTAAGAATTTCTTCCGCGTTCAATAGAATCTCTTCAAACCACCCCTCAACTTCTAATTAATCCAGTCTTTTTGAAAAGTTCTTCTAGACTGCTCCAAGTGATTCAATACGGGTAAAAATTCCGCCACTACATTCCAAAATTTCTTCAGTTCTTTTAAAAAGTATATACCGGATATGGTATATAGATTTACTCGTTATCAATTTTTATCGTGAAATTTAAAACAAAAATAGGTTTATTTAATGAAAATTTGCAGGTTGATTATTATATTATCGAAAATAATTTATATACCTATTAAATGCAATATTAGACTGGCGTCGAGATCTCACCAATTTACAGCTGAGTTGGCTAGATGTAACCGTAAATTCTATGCTAACAGTTTCTTTTCTCGCTTGTAAAAAAAAACCGTGTCTCTTAGGGGCTTTGTTGCCTTGCTCGGGTTTAATATAATCAGCAATTTTATTGGTCCTGTTCTGGTGTCTCAACTTCCGTCTCTTTCCTACTTGCCACCTTGTATCTTTTCTATAAATACTTTCATGGCAATTGTTTGGATGAGCTCCTCACTATGGTATGGTTTTATTCCCCCCCCCCCACGGAGAACGAATTGTAAATATTGGGACTAGTTAGTATTTTCATAGAGCCTTGAGGTATTATGGGGATTGTAGTAAGAAAGGTACGTAAGAATGTGTTGTTTGGTGTAAGGAATATTGTTCGTACGATTGGATCAGTGTTTGCGGCTAGCTAAGTTATAGTTAAGAAAGAAGAAAACCGTCCTTTTCCCAATCCCCCCTTCGGCCTTGTGCCACATTTCTGTATTAATCAGAATAAATATCGCTCTTCGCTTTTAAATTGTTGTTTTATTCCCCGCCCCCACAGACAACCAATTGTAAATTCGGGGACTATTTAGTATTTTCATAGAGACAGAGAGGTATTATGGTGATTGTAGTCAGAAAGGTATGTAAGAATGTGTTGTTTTGGTGTAAGGAATATTGTTCGTACGATTGGGTCAGTGTTTGTGGCTAGCTAAGTTATAGTTAAGACAGAAGAAGACCGTCCTTTCCCCAATAACCCCCTTCGGCCAAGTGCCACATTTCTGTTTATTTTACAGAATAAATATCGCTCCTCGCTATGGTATTGTTGTTTTATCTGTCCCCCACCAGACCACGAATTGTAAATATGAGGACCAGTTAAGATTTTCATAGAGACAATGAGGTATTGTGGTGGATGTAGTAAGAAAGATAATTAAGAACGTGTTGTTTTGGTGTCAGTAATATTGTAGTATATTTGGGTCAGTGTTTGTGACTAGCTAAGTTTAAAGTTACGACAGAAGATGATTATCCTCCTGCTCATTCCCTATTTTGGCCTTGTGCCACATTTTCTGGATTTGAAGCGGAAATAAATATCGCTCTGCATTATGGTACCCTGACTTTAGGAATTAAAGAGTAGTAATAGACTGTCGACGCGCTCACATCAATCTGCAGTCGAGTTGGCTAGATGTAACCGTATGTTCTCTGCTAATAGTTTCTTTTCTCGCACTTCTTGCCTATGGAACTCCCCTCTGACTCCATGCTTTCCAGCCAACTTTAATCTCCAAAAATTTAAATCCAGTATCAATCGCTATCTACTGATTTACCTCCTGATTACTCTTCTTTCTTTCTCGCTCCTTGTCACGTATGCGACGAAAGAAATAAAATGAAGACAATTAAAGGGGACAACAGAAGACCAACTAATTTTTATAGTAATCAGAAAAGAGTTTCATTTTAATTTAAAGGAAGAAAAACATAAAGGTTTATCGGCAAGAAGTTAAGAATACTTCAAACATAACTTCAGTCGGGGTTTGCTGGCTTTTTCTGGTATAATTTTACACGTCAGGTCAGCGCTTAGTAGTAAAGCAGAATTCTCCAACAAATGATTTTGCCAGCCAACTCGCTTAATTTTGGCGCCAATCAACGAATACGAATACCCGGATGAAATACATCCACTTTGACAGGTCATCCGACCACTAAAGCCTTTTATTTAAAAGACCAGAACTCGAATTTTCTGTCGTAAAATCAGATACTCTTAAAACTCCTTAGTAATGTTTCTGTTTCAAATTCTTGCACACCCTGTAAACCCTTGTGTTATAGTGACTTTTCTGCTTTGTTTGAGGCGAACTCATTAACCCTAGAACACTAACCATGTACCCAGCGTAAATTTTCCTACTTTTAATTACAATTTTCAGTACCTGATTTTCTTACCTCAATAATGTTTTTCAGTTCCTATTAATGTTAACTCAAAGTACAATGTTTGAAGGGCCTTCATGTAAAATATTTCAAATATAGATTTATATTTAATTTTTGTTGTTGATATTTTCAAAAATCGGGTAAGATATACCCATGGTTAGTAGTTGTGTAACTTAAACTGATGGTTAGTGTTCTAGGGTTAACAATCATACACACAGGTATGCTTTCGAACGAACTCACACAATGACAAAATGGTAGGTTGGTACAGAATATAGCTAATCTGACCATTTACTATGACACGAGCGATGGAATGTCTGAAGTCGAGATGCCAATTTAGTAGTATCCACTCCAAGGACAAATGGTAGATCTGCGTAGTGATATAAAGACGAATAGTGATAAAATATCACAGAAATTATAGCATATCTTTGTGCGACTTTTGTTAGGAAAGACATAAAATGAAAAGAATTAAAGGGGGCGACAGAAGACCAACTAATTTTTATAGTAATCAGAAAAGCGTTTCATTTTGATTTAAAGGAAGAAAATCATAAAGGTTTATCGGCTAGAAGTTAAGAATACTTCAACATAACTTTAGTCGGGATTTGCTGGCTTTTTCTGGTATAATTTTACATGTCAGTTCAGCGAATTCTGCAACAAATGACTTTGCCAGCTAACTCGCTTAATTTTGGCGCCAGTCAACGAATATATGAATACATGGATCAAAGACACCGACTTTGGCAGGTCATTCGACCACTGAAGACTTTTATCTAAATGACTAGAACTCGAAATTTATTTCGTAAAAACAGATTCTCTTAAAACTCCTTAGTAATGTTTCTGTTTCTAATTCCAGTAACCCCTTGCGTCTTAGTGACTTGACTACATTGTTTGGGGCGAACTCATTAACCCTAGAACGCTAAACATGGCTATATAGTACCTAGCGCAAATTTTCCTATTTTTAATTACAATTTTCAGTACCTGATTTTCTTACCTAAATAATATGTTTTTCAGTTGCTATTAATTTAAAGTACAAGGTTTGAAGTGCCTGCACGTAAAATATTTCAAATAAAGATTTATATTTAATATTTTTTTTATATTTTCAAAATCTGGTATGATATACGCATGGTTAGTAGCGGTGTAACTTTAATTGATGGTTAGTGTTCTAGGGTTTTAAAAAATACAATTCAAAATAGTTTTTCAGTTCCTATTAATTTAAAGTACAAAGTTTGAAGTGCCTGCACGTAAAATATTTCAAATAAAAATTTATATTTAATATTTCTTTTATATTTTCAAAATCTGGTATGATATACGCATGGTTAGTAGCGGTGTAACTTTAATTGATGGTTAGTGTTCTAGGGTTTTAAAAAATACAATTCAAAATAGTTTTTCAGTTGCTATTAATTTAAAGTACAAAGTTTGAAGTGTCTGCACGTCAAATATTTCAAATAAAAATTTATATTTAATATTTTTTTTATATTTTCAAAATCTGGTATGATATACGCATGGTTAGTAGCGGTGTAACTTTAATTGATGGTTAGTGTTCTAGGGTTTTAAAAAATACAATTCAAAATAGTTTTTCAGTTCCTATTAATTTAAAATACAAAGTTTGAAGTGCCTGCACGTCAAATATTTCAAATAAAAATTTATATTTAATATTTTTTTTATATTTTCAAAATCTGGTATGATATACGCATGGTTAGTAGCGGTGTAACTTTAATTGATGGTTAGTGTTCTAGGGTTTTAAAAAATACAATTCAAAATAGCCGCGCTTTGCTGCCATGGCCTTTAATCTCTTCTCAGCTAAAGTTTACGGCTTGTTCACCATTTCTTTTGCTTAAATATCATCATTAGATCTTGCCTGACATGCTTAAGTATGATATTCGAGAATCATCGAAACTCATTAATATAGGCCATATCCCATAGTCTCGGGATTAATGTATGAAGGACAAATTGTTTTTTTTTGTTACCCTAAGGAAGGTGGGAATGTCACTAGTATACAGGGAGTTACAGAGAATGAATGTTAGGAAGGACTGAGGAAAGGAATAAGGGTTTCTAGAAGATATAATATGGCGATTGATTTAGGATTTAATTTTTTGAAAACTGCAATTATCAGAAAAGCAAGTTAAAAGGAGTTCTACAGGTAGGACGTGCGAGAAAAGAAACTGTTGGAGTTGAAACGCTCATCAGAGCAGTTGCCCTGAAATTATTTGTAGAAAAAAATCAGAGGGGAGCCACATTGGGTCGGTGAGAAAATGACTGCCATGTCGGTATCAATTAATTATAGATCCCGTTTTGAATTTTGTCCAAAAACCTCAGGATGAATGGTAGAAACACCAGCTCAGATATGGCAGCAGTATTCAATGCACGGGCGAATGTTAGATTGTAAACGTGCTAGATGGAAGCTGACGAGAAAGGTTTTCTGTCACGACACAGAGAGCCAAATTTCCTAGCAGTTGATGCAGCTTTTGATTTGATTTCAAGTCATTTGAAAACATGAGGCCAATAGAGCTACTGTGTTGCTCTCCAATAAAAGTTTCCCTATTAACAAGCCATTTACTGCCCCATTTAACCACTGCCTTCACGAAAATTTCTCTTGCACTAGTTGCGTGTCAAATTGGCCGTGTGTGAGAGAATGAATGAAAACATAGCGACGTTCAAAAGGGACTTACAACAAATACAACACATCCTTCTCCAACATTTTCTGGTAAGTTCAGTTTCACTCCTTCTGCAATAAAAAAAAACAACTAAGGGCGACTTAGAGCCATCAGGAGCATGTTCAGATCAAAGCAATAACACTAGCTGGTTTCTGTCACTTGAAATGTGTTCTGCAAACCTTTGGAAATGTTTATTTAGACGTGACGTAAACGCTGTCCTTTGGATAGTTCACCACAACCTCCGCACTGAAAATCTTATTGTCCCACCAAGACATTGCTTGCGGCACGCTTCACCCCCCGAACATTGTCTTCCCTCTATCAAGCCGTTTTTGGTTGGAGGAACTTGGGAGCAGTTGTTGTGGTTTACTCTCGTATGGTTTAATCACTAAATCCTCTTTCACGACCCTCTTTAGTGAGCGATATGAAATATCCAGCTGTTTTGACATACCCCTTATGAATATTCGATGGTTTCTCTTCACCCTCTTCTTGTAGGTAATGTGAGTAAATAATATATTTTCACACCATCCCAGGAAACTCACTAGATAATAGGAGTTAATAATATCATATAAAGTTGAGTACACGAAACAATGCCTGAGGTGTGGAAGAAATATTTACAACCTTGTGCAAATTAATTAACACAAAACGAATAATTCCGTTATTATTTACATTTTTTCGTATTTTTCAAATGAAACATGTCCATGTTCACATGTTAGCACTTCGTATATCCATTCTACAAAGTCTTTCCTTGCAGATTAACCACAGATTCTCGACTGGATTTAAATCTGGAGAATTTCCACACCCGTCTATAGTGCGTTGATTTGCTCGCTACTAATGCTTGCCAATGTGTTCGTACAAAGTTACAATTTTCGTAGGCTTCCTTAGTGTAACTTCCATCGTAGACAATGACCATAGGACAACTAATCGACAGTCGAGACAATAGTGTCTTGGAGTGATGAAAATCTGATGCAATGACGGATGAGGCAATATATTTCAAGGCCAAACAAATTTCATCATATTCTCCGAAAATAGATTCATATTAATCTACACCACTGCAAATGACCTAGTCTCATTAAAAAATAGAAATCGATTACAACCTGTCTAAAACTGACCGAATAGTGAAAGAAAGGAAACTAAAGCAGTTGTTTCAATTAATTTACACAAGGGTGTAAAAGTGGCCACTGATCTTGCAAATGACCTTCATTCTGTTGTTAGCTCGGGCAAGAAACTATTTGTAAATTTTAACGGCTCCGAAACGAAACTACTTTCTTTTAACCATTATAGAGAAACAATTTTTGCCCTTCGTTGGAGACAATGGCCGTAGGACAACTAATCAACAGTTGTGAAAATGGTGTCTGGGCGTGATAAAAAAAAGTGATGCAATCCCAAAGTAGGCAATATTTTCTAGGCCAAAGAGATTTCATCATAGACACCCCAAAATAGATTCATATTACTGCACACCATTGCAAATGATCAAATCTGAAGAGAAAATAAATATATATCGATTACACACTGTTGTGGATTACGAGATGACATCCGATACCAATAAATAACAAACGCCAAGAATAGATAAGGAAAAAAATGTATTAACGTAATAATACAAACTGCTAATACGGGTTAGTAGATCCAGGAGTGCGGGTTAGTAGCAATAATATATATATATATATATATATATATATATATATATATATATATATATATATATATATACAGTCTTGGTATTGAAGTATCGCGGTATGACTCCTTACTGAGTCTAAGTGCTGTGACGGTGACTCTTGTGTTACCCTCCTCTAATACTACTCGGATACTACTCTGATACAGACTTCTCGACTGTCTTAACGTACTCCCGGGTATTCACTGGTGGTAGTATATGTGTACCTCGGTTGAGTCCATTTGTGTGAAAAGGGGAGACCCCTTAACACCGCCCCTTCTTAAATCCCTTTTAGGGGGAGTTAATATCTTCCTTTTTCTTATAGTCGACAATTAGAGGCACTGTAAATTTTGTCTTCCTGTTAGTCCTTCCAATTTCTCTGTCTTCTTGTGGTCTTTGAATCTCAAAAACTTCAAAGATATCCATCGCCTCATCATTTTCTGCGGGTGACGAGCTTGGCTCTTCAACCCGTCTATTTTGTATTTGGTCGGTATGTTTTCTGTGGGTAAATTTTTCGCCTTTTGTATACATCACGTTTCCTTGTCTGTTAATTCTTGTATTTGGTTCCTCATAAGCCATATTGTTACTGAAATAGACCCATTCTTGTTTGAATGATCTCCCGAGCACTGTAGATGTATACCGGTTTTTATTTATTTTTTCCTTCGTCCTCTGAATAAATTCATCCTTTTTCGCTTCTTTTCTTATCTCTCGCAAGGTCACAGGTAGTTCCTTTACTGCCTTGTATAACTTTTTACTGTTTTCATCTGTGGTAGCAGATGGCGCGTTTCGCTTCTTTTTACATATTGGTTCGACATTTTTTTTCAATTCATTTCTAGCTGCACCCTTACAAAACGAGCTGATAGGTGGATCCCATACGTCGAACTTTTTCATCCAGTCTGTACCCACTAGATTTTCTGTATCTTTCATTACGTATAACCTGAGTTTTTTTGTTTTCCCCGTAAAATTTAACATTTACGATTATTTCTCCTTCGAACTTTATACGCTTTCCTGTCACCGACTTAGCAATTTTTTGTGTATGTAACATGGTTGGTCTGTTAAGCTTTTTCCATGTCTGTAGGTTAATTATCGTTAGATCGGAACCCGAGTTTAGTTGTAATTTTATCTTTTTATTTAAGATTTCAAGTTGCACATATTTCCTTATGTTGGTATTGTCTTCGTCATGCATCCTAGTAGCTCTTATCCTACTAGTAGCTTTTCTGTTCCTACATTGGGATGCCTTATGCTCCATTTTTCCACATACAAGACAGTTTTTATATTTAAAACGGCAATCCTTATTCCAGTGTAGTCCTTCACATCGATAACATGCAGATGGGGGGGGGGTATATTTGCTTCGATTTTCGTCATAATTTGCCCTATATGTTGTACTTTTCCCCTTATTATAGAATTGTTGTTTTATTTCCGGGGTGGGTGAAGAACGTAAACTTTTGTTTAACTTACGTATATGAGATACTCCTGGCTCCTCAATGTTCTTCGAGTCTTTCTTTATACCCAGACATTTTTGGCAATCTTGTGGTAATTGGTGTAGTGTTAGTCCAGGTTCATTTTGTTGTTTTGAAAGCATTCTTTTGCGCATTTCACTATCTTTTGCTGAGACTAACCCTTGAACAAAAATGAGACACTTGAAATTGTCCGGTGTTAATTCTGCCAACATGAAGTCGTCACAATGTTTATTCACGATTGCGGCAAACGTGGAATAATCCTCATTTTGGCCCTTTGCCAGGTTAAGACATTTCCACCTCTTGTGAAAGAGTGACGTTTTTGGACTAAACAGCTCTGTAAGCCAAGTTCACTGCTTCGTCAAACGTTTCGTCCGTCTTTTTTCGCAAAATGTAATCCACAAATTTTGTGTATTCTTCAGTTCGGGCTTGTCTGTTAAGTTATTTTGAGTACATAGTATACTAGAAGATTTATTTTGTAGATAACTACAAAATTGTGGCACAAGGCCGAAAAAGGGGCCTTCACTAACTATCTTATACCTAGCTAATCAGATTCATACATTACAATTTCAAGTACATAGTATACTAGTGAGAAACCGAAATGAGCTGACTCCTTTTATAGTTTACCAAGAGAAGGTTAACCAATCAGAAGACTTGAAATATTCGATCCGATGTGTATAAAGGCGGCCATTTTGTTTTTTTTTCTTGTCGGAATATCTACTGCTAACTTGTCTGACTTGAAGAACTACGCTTTTCTACTCTCTCCAAATATCCATTACCAACCTCTGATATGGAAGACCTTAAGAATTCCTGAATAGCTGCTACTAGACATTGGTGCTGTTTCATTGAACAACTTACTCATGTTTTACATTATCAAGCTCCCAAGACGTGACTGTGATTTTCAGCATAGCTTCATCTAGGTTCCTCTCTGCACGAAACCATTGAGTTCGGTAAGTCAACCCGAATAGTCTAAAACGGCAGATCTGGACTAAAGTTTTTTACCTCCCTTCCCCACAAGGCAGGATGTGGCACAAGGCCGTTTTTAAGTGGGGCAATCTGAGCACGTAGGCTTGGTCAAAAATTCCCCCGTACAACCCGCATACACGGGGTCGGGCTTGTCTATCTCCCCTGACGTGACTATGCCCTTCCGTGTAGCCTCGTCTGGGTTCCTCTGTATCCGAAGGCAGAGATCGACAATTTAGCCGCCTACCGCCTGAATCGGAAGGCTGGGATTGAATCATGTCAAACTGCAAACCGGCCTATTTTATTGTCTAAGAAAAATATCCCAGTGACATTTGTGATCTTCTGCCGATAAAAACGAAGAGGGGGAGAGTTATGCAGGCCATTCCCTCCGTGAGATTAAAATCAACACTTTCAAATTCATTTTCATTCAGAGTATATCGTTTACTAGGGCATTTAAACCCGTATTTAACATATACGAACCTGTAACCGTATACACTGCACAAATATTTTATATTTACGCATTAACTAATGGTGAACAAATTTTCTTTTAAAGTTATAAACCTGGATATATTAAGCTCTCAAATTCATAGATTCAAGGATCGAAATCAGATGATGAATTAATTGTGCATTCATTTTCGCACCATTCAATCTTGGTTCTGCCTCTGTTAGTCGGCGCATAAGTCATATTAGTGGAATAAGTAACTAAATTGCGAATAGTTGCTCTTATACGATTGAACCAAAAAATGCGATGGTTGACGAGTCGAGTTTTTTTTTTCCGGCCAGTTTGCTAGATTTCGATTGGCCCTTAGCGCCGACTAACCTAGCTTTGTGCCTGACAGATCCACATTCGAATCAAAGTCATCTTCACAATTTTCAGCGAATCACCAACCTTAGCTCTTTTTGCCGGACTGACTCATTCTAGTTTAAAGATTAAACAAGCCTGCATTTCATCTTTTAACGCCCTTCTAATACGAAACTAGAGCTATGGTAATGGAGCTAAACTATGCAGATTGAATTATTTGTAATCGACTCACTGACAGCATACATAGCTTTTGAACCTGTTCTACCTATTGTGCCAGATGGCCGTTATCCCTATAAAAACGTTAATCCGTTAATCCGCCTTTTAACAACTCTGGTTCTTAATCCTGCTTGCTTTCTTCCTACCTTCCGAAACAAAGAAAAAAAAAAGAACATGGCAGCAGTACCGGTTATCGTGATGGCCACAGATTGGCAGCTGATCTCACATCCGATACAGTTTTAACATATCACTGGGGGGGAAGAAAAACTGGCTGGTTACATTCAAAGCCTCGAAAAGGAAACTAGTTACATTCCATCGTCGCCGATCGGATCCTGAACTACCCCGCTCAAGATGAATAGATGAACCCTCGAGGAATCTCTGTGCATTTCACGACAATTTGACCTTAAACTCACCCCAGACCTCAAGTAGGACTCGTAAATACTACCCATCGCTAAAGATGCCAAAAATAGCCGGTTTCCTTGTGCTATCCTCGATCAATATAAGAGCCAAATCAGGCCTAAAATGGAGTACTGCTGTCATATTTTGGCATTAGCTGCCAAGTACTGACATTCCCCATTCACATAAATACAGTAGTAAGTACTCTATGTCGGCTTACACTTGGAGATTCATTGTGGGATTCACTTGACTCACTTTAGCAGTTGAATACTTCTTCTACGTGCCACTGGCGAATCTTATATTTGTTGTTCTTGTCTTAAGTATTATATTTCATTACCAACCTTCGTTTGATTATTCTATTGTTACGAGGCCTGGGTTTGTCCTACTTCTTTACACTTATACTATAAAATACAAAATCTAACTTAAAATGATGACTTAGATCTGTAGCTGCTAGATGCCATTTTTACCTTAGGAAAAGCTCCCATTCACCAAACTCTTTAGATTTCGTAATAATAGAATGGAACTTTCTAGAAGTCTTTAAAAACTTCTACTGGGTTCTAGAGGGTACAATAAACATATATAAACAGGAGTTCGTAGCAACTAGCCAGTTGCTCTCCCGAACCCGGAATCTTTGTCATTTTTTCTGACTAGGTTCGACCGGTGTTTGCAACTGCCTGTCACTAACGTTACTGTTTTTTGTTCAAAGCTTGGTTCAAACGCTCTAATTGCTGACAGTATATTTGAGCATTAATTGTTGCATTAGGTGGTAAGAATGCAAAGTGGATTATTCCTTGGCAATCCCACCAGATTGAAAGAAGAACCTTTTACCCATGAAGTTCCCTTCTCGGCTGTGGTTGGGGTCCTTCCCCTTTACCAAGCCACTGTCTATGACGCTTAACATTTCGATAAAAGATCCATTTTCGTCGCCAGTCACAAGTCTATCGAAAAAAGGTGAAACAAGTTGGCGAGAATGGAGAGAAGAGCAGATGTCAACTCGGGATTTGAGGTTGTTTTCAGACAATTCATGAGGCACCCATTTTCCAAGTTTAGGAACTTTTACAAGTTGTTGAAGATGATGATGAACAGTTGTATGGTTTGAACTGAGAACCACTGGTGATGTTTCATCAGGACAATGCGCGACCACACACAGCAAGAATCACGTCACTAAAGATCGAAGAACTTGGTTGGGAGAAAATTCCTATCCACCTTATTCTCCCGACCTTGCTCCTTCAGACTACCATTTGTTTCGTAGCTTACAGAATCATTTGGAAGAAACAGCTTTTGTAACACAGGAAGGGGTTAAAACTGAGATTTGTGAGTTCTTCGAATTAAAGCCAAAAGAATTTTACAGTAATGGAATTAGTAAGCTTGTTAATAGATGGGAGGAAGTCATAGATAATCAGGGAAAATACATTGTTGATTGAATCTGTAATTAAATGTAACATTTGGTCACTTGTTTCAAAATTCAAATTTCGGACAGGACTTATGGGATGACCTGATATATTGTTTAAGCCTTATCCCTACTGTTCTAAAAAATATTGTAATATATGTTAAATAAAATCCGCATCTCGTTATTAGATGTAATCATTTTTCTTCTCTAACCTTAATTTCTACGAATGTGGTTCTTCTTATTTTGTCTTGCGTCAGCCGTAACACTATTCAGTAACCTTTCTTAGGTTACAATAACCTTTTAAGCAAAAAATAAATAGATCATCTTTTAGAGCTGTCCAACGGCCGAAACGCCGTGAATAAGACAATAAAGATGAGAACAATGTAAAATAGTGTAAATTATTACAATACCTCATCTGTAAACTATAGACTGATCCTGACGAAGACCGGAGTGCACAACGATCGAAACGTCGTTAATATGACAATACAGATGAGAAAAATGTAAAGAGTGTAAATAAATTATAATACGATATCTCAGAAATATAGAGAGATCCTGAAGAAGACCGGAGTGTACAACGGCCGAAACGTCTTAAATATGACAATGAAGACGAGAACAATGTAAATAGTGTAAATAACTACAATACCTATTGTCAGAAATATAGACAGATTTTGGAGGCTGTATTCCCAGTTTTGATTTAAATTTACATCTGTTAAAAATACAACAAAATTTG
This sequence comes from Acanthosepion esculentum, assembly GCA_964036315.1. Taxonomy (NCBI): domain Eukaryota; kingdom Metazoa; phylum Mollusca; class Cephalopoda; order Sepiida; family Sepiidae; genus Acanthosepion; species Acanthosepion esculentum. The sequence goes on from OZ038516.1 coordinate 38,580,196, forward strand.
ACAGAAGGCAGAACAGGCAAGTTTAACTTAGTAAGTCCTCCGGAATATACCAGTGCCAGGTGCGTCAGTAATTAATCTCTTGAGTACCGGCACTTTGATAACACTTCAGATCTGGCATATAATTATTTATAGGGCTCTAAGTATGCTGCAACTATAAGTTTCTCCACCAGAGAGAGCCGACATAATTTATTACCGCTTTTAACATGTATAGTCACACTCGCAGCTTTACGAACAGAAAGGAATAATCTTGGCACTCGTAGCTTAACAAGCCGAGGGGCAAGTGTAAACACAACGACGAGGTGATATAATTTATTTTACTACAATCTTAGAATTGACCTGTATTCTTTAAATCATTGAGCACTTTGTCTTTTGGTCTGATATTTCACAAGATTTGCATTTGTCAAAATCTTCTGTTTTTATATTACTGCTGATATAAAAAAAACTAATTATACCATATGTGTATATATATATATATATATATATATATGTGTGTGTGTGTGTGTGTGTGTGAGTGTGTGTGGGTGTGGGTGTCTCGAACTTTCCGTCTATGGTACTCCCTTACTTGTACTTTCTTCTCTGATAGCTAGAATCTTAAAAATATTCAAATGTAATGTCAATCGATATCTCCAGATGCCTTGATTTATTCCCTGTCCTTCTCTTCATCCTTTCCTCTTTCATGCCTTTTTGCTCTTCCTCCCCGTTGCGTTCTAGTGGAAATCCCGCTTTACTCTGGGGTGAATATATATATATATATATATATATATATATATATATATATATATATATATATATATATATATATATGACCATGAGTCCCGGGTTCGGATCTCACCATGATCGATTTGTCAGGAAGGAGACTTTCTGATGTTATCGGTCTGCGGGGGGGGGGCGATCTCAGCGTTCGGCACCTTTTTCAAAGTGCCTGAAAAACCATACCACGGTTTGACCCAAGTCTTGTGAGTTAAATTGGGTAGACAGAACAGTTGGGGGCCGTCAATAGCTTTGCTGGCACGAAGTCACAAGTCATTGTGACTGAGGGTTTGAGTGAGCTGGCCTTGTTCATATTGTTGATCATTCTAGATAACACGCTCTCTCCCAGTAAATGCTCACCACAGTTGCAGTATAAACCACTGGTTGGCTCTGTGGGTGTTAAAAAAACATAAATGTGCCTGGGCGAGAGTCTGCAATAAGGATTGGATAGCCGCCCTAGTAGACGGTTATCCTCGAATACGAGTGTCCAAATAATATGTATATATATATATATATATATATATATATATGAATCAGAGTCGAATTAAACTTGGAAACAGTCGTATTAAAAAGTGTTCACTGCACGTATAAAGAAAAGAAAATTTAACATACAGAACTTATAAATTTTTAAAAAGTGTGGGATACGTTTGATTTAAAAAAATTATCGCGTACCCTTGATTTCAACCTTTCGTTATCGTCAGATGTTATAGGCCAAATAATTTCCTGACGGTTTATTATTTATATCTAAACGTATAACGTAATAGAAGAAAACCAAGAGCATTGCAATTGTATTGGAGGGGGAATAAATAAAATGTACATACTTTCATCCTGGTTCCTACGAACTCAAAGAGTAATGCGTCATTATTTCTGATCTGTCACTAGAATTTTCGTCCGGAAATGTTATTATTGTTAACTTTTACTCCTGGTATATTTTGCAGTTAACACTACGATTGCAGCAAGTTTTACCCTTTTTAAATATTTTCCAGTTTATAATAGGATCTTTGTGATTTTTATCTTTTAATTCCCACACATGGCTGGCTAGTCTGGTAGAATGTTTAAGTCTTTCTCGCCTGAATAATTCATTGTCACCATACCATCTCTTCTTAGAGCTGCTTTCAGTACACCCCATATTTTGCACTGGACATTCGTAACTTTTTCTTTGTAAATTACTCTTTCCGTTTTGAAAACTCCATCTAGTGGACATTTACTTTTATCTCTACAGTTACATGTTTTACTGTTAACGATATCTTCTTGCACGTTATCTTTCAAATTCCCTTTTCTTATCGTTTCCAATTTACTATTAAAGCTGTAATTTAATTTAAGTATATTTTCATTAAAGATCTTGTGTAATTCGTAATTTTGTGGGAATGCTTATTAAGCAATTTATATATATATACATATATATATAAATATATATATATATATATATATATATATATATATATATATATATATATATATAGTGGACATTGAATTCAACACCAGCGAAGAGTCAGTTCCAGGCTTAAATGTAATCGCCTGACCATATGTGTTTTTGCGCGACTATTTAGATATATAGACTTCTTGCTTCTCAGTCAAATCTGATTTTCAAAAATTTAACTGCAATGTCAATCTTTATTGTTCTGTCTCCTCAATATGAATTTGTCTTATATTCTCAAAGAGTCAGTCACCTCTTGAGACTTATCGGCTTTATGTCTTTGCATGTAATGAAACGATTACGTTTACATCCGGAGGGCGCATATTTTTCTAACAAGATTTCGCGAACGTTCAGGCAGTTGGGTGTAAATAAATAAATATAATGTTTAATAAATAAATAGAAACACAGCCTCTAATCAAGTATGAGTATCTATTAAGAATACCTATCAATATACATAGCACGGTGGAGTAATGGATAACGGCTTGGATTGAGTTCGAATTCCAATCGATTCCATGACATTCACTTACGTGCTAATACCCTTGGGAAAGGTGTGAATCCTCTTCTTCTCCCTCCAACTATGGGTAAATAGCAGGACAGACTTGGATGGCAACTGGTCTAGGAGAAGGACAACTCTGAATTCAAAACCTGCGGAGGGTCGTTTGGGGACCTTGTGGCATCCGTTGCACCAGGTCCCTGTATTCGTCCCTCCAAAAAGTGTGGATGGCCCTACACAAAGCCTTCAACACTATAATCAAATCCTGTGTGGGTGTCGGGCTTTCAGTTTCTGGGAACTGATCTGTCTGACCCTCATACGTCATAGTTCGACGGGAGAGCGATAAGATATATATATATACATTATATACTATATATGTATTATATATATATTATATACTATATATGTATTATATATATATATATATATATATATATATATATATATATATATATATATTATATACTCTATATATGTTGTATATACTGAATATATAAGCCATCTGACGATTGCGCCTAGCATGAAACAGCTTGTCGTCTCTGAGTGTTGACTTCAGTGTTCACTTTTATATTTATATTTACATACGCTCTATCTCTGACTTTTGAGTACTTCATCCCATAAATATAGCACACCTTAACATTATATTTCTTCATATATATATATATATATATATATATATATGCATCGTATCGTAACGGTCCGAGTTCAATTCTCGTTAGTGGATGCACATTGCTGATGAGTCCCAAATATATGACGACACATATATATATATATATATATATATATATATATATATATATATATATATATATATGCATATAAGTAATATAGTTTTAAGGTGTGCTATATTTATGGAATAAAGTGCTCAATATCAAAGACAGAGCGTATGTAAATATAAATATAAAAGTGAAAACTGAAGTCAACACTCAGGCGACAAGATGTTTCATGTTAGGCGCAATCGTCAGATGGCCTATATATTCTCTATATAATATTCGTCCTCCGGTACATGTTATTTAATACTGATTATTTTAAACAGTGCATTTACTTAAATACTTGTATCTGTAAAAAGAATGTTAAACATAAAAATGTCTTTAAATAATTGTCGGACTTTGTCCATTTCATAATGTATGACGTCATTTGTTTACATTTGATACGCCATGAGCAGTTATGAATGTACGTGAGAGATTCATGGAAGATTGAAGTTTATAAGCAGTAAATTCGACCTTGCCAAACGAACGATCCTGTGGCCGAATCTGTTAAAAAGCACGTCAGGCTACATAACGGTTCCGTATAGGATACAGGTTCGAATCCTGTCGGAGGACGAATATTTTCTATGAAAATTTCTCGGACATTCAGGCCGGTAAATGTTATTTAATACTGTTTATTATAAACAGAGCATTTACTTAAATACTTGTATCTATAAAAAGAATGTTAAACATAAAAATGTCTTTAAATAATTGTCGGACTTTGTACATTTCATAATATATATATATATATATGTGTGTGTGTGTGTGTGTGCCTGATCAATATACTATTAACTTATGCTGTAATTATGAATGGGTGTGCTCCATATCAGGCATAGAGCGTATATCAATATAAAAGTGGACACTGGGGTCAACACCAAGCACCAAGAATTGCTTAAATGCAGTTTTCATGATGGGTCCTGGACGGGAAGGTTCTCAGTGGCGAAATCAAGGAATGCAAGAATGAGACAGACAGACAGACACAGAGAGACAGAGAGAGAGAGAGAGAGAGAGAGAGAGAGAGAGAGATTGGCAGAGGTAGAGTGATAGAAAGTGAGGAAGAAAGAAAGAAAGAGAAAGAGAAAGAGAGAGATTTTTTACCTTAAACGTCTTGTGGAGAGAATATATCTGACTGTATATCTGATTGTATTCTAACTTGAAGAAGAGTGATTATGTTGAATCAGGTGCTATGTCAGCTGCTCGAATTGGACCACTGGGTCGTCGCAGACAATTTTTCTTACCAGAATGCATCTTGCGTATTTATCAATCTGTTTCCCTCCGTGCATTGAATATTACTGCCATATCTATACATATATATATATATATATATATATATATATATATATATATATATATATCTTATGCAAAGATACAGAAGATTACAGGGTGTGGTTTAATAATGAGAGGAAGAGGAAAGAGTTATCAGGAGAACAGTAGATAGCGATTGGCATTTCATTTAAATTTTTACAGATTAATGCTCGCTGCAAACCATGGAGTTGGAACGAAGCGAGAAGTGCCAGAAAAGAAACTTTTAGCATAGAACTTGCGGCTACATCTAACCAGCTCAGCTGTAAATTGAGGATAACTTGACACCCGTCTAGTACCGCGCTTATATTCAAACAGTCTAAGTACCATAACGAAGAGCTTACACACACACACAAACATATATATATATATATATATATATATACAATTCTGCGCAATGTATACGTTACTAACGTCTTGAAAACAGTTACATTTTAGCAACCCATAAAATCAGATTTATTATATATATATACACACGAATATACTTCCACACTTTATTAATTATTTTTATGTATAAGCATATACAGTTAATCTTAAATATTTCCTGTTCTTTTCAAGTGTGTTTTCATCAACATATACACTTCTCTCCCACCTCTATGTTTCTGGCATAATCCTTTACAGAAACGTCTGACCAGCTCATAAGTGCCTCGAAAACCTAAACTGTCAAATCTCATTACGCAATCTCGCGTTTTCTCGCATTTTTCCCGTTAGAAAACGGGTACTGAGGCGGAAGACATTTCACATCGTTATTTCGTTTTGTTTTTTTTTTTTGTTTATTTTCTCCATGTGATTTTTTCTCCGTTTTTTATTTTTATTTTGAGTGTGAGAAAATAATACTTCTTTTTTATATACTCTCTGTGACATTCAGTCAGTTTCTGGATATAAAATGGAAGATTTTTCAGCGTATCGTCTATCGTCTGCTAATAGCCATTACGTAAAGCCCAGAAACTGGAATCTACATTCGCATATTTTACTTTGCGTATAAAATGATGTTGCACAATTTCACGTCATCAGACACATGTTTCTCTGAAGGATTTTGAAAAAACAATAATGAAAAAAAAGACTTCTCTTTTGTAATGTGCTTGGTTGTCTAAACGCTAAAAAATAATTTGAACAGACATTCCACCAAATGCTATCCGAATGTTTTCTAACGAGAATCTCATGGCAGCCTCCATAGCTGTTACCAATCATGTCCGAACGTTGATGGATATTTAGACAGCAACAGTTCACAGTAACAGGTATTTTATTACACAAAAATCGAAAAGGTAGGCACAGGTTCAGGATAACTTCTTCAAGACGTAAGCGATGAGAACTCTCCTCAACGTCTTGTTGTTTGTTGCTCTTAGTAAATTTTGCTTTTTCGTTATTTCTCCTAAACTCAGTTCCGCTATTCATTTACTCAATATCATTCATTGTTTTCCTCTCTTCATTTTGCTTTCAATTTCTCCTGCGAATACCAGATTTTCCAAGCCTCTTATGTAACCAAGAGTTTCAACTGTCTCTTCCTGATGTTAAGTATAAGTTTCCTTTTTGTTTCCATTTTCTCTAAAACCTCGTCGTTGCTCACATGTTCGGTCCATGGTATACTCAGCATCCTTCTGTAGAAATTTCAACAGTCTCTTCCTGATGTTAAGTATAAGTTTCCTTTTTGTTTCCATTTTCTCTAAATCCTCGTCATTGCTCACAAGTTCGGTCCGTGGTATCCTCAGCATCCTTCTGTAGAAATTTCAACTATCTCTTCCTGATGTTAAGTATAAGTTTCTTTTTTGTTTCCATTTTCTCTAAAACCTCGTCGTTGCTCACATGTTCGGTCCATGGTATCCTCAGCATCCTTCTGTAGAAATGTCTCTACTCTGCTTATTTGTTTGGAAATAATCTTTGGCTATCACGATATTACCTCGGATTTCAGTGTCACCCTTTCCCTACTGGAATGCAAAGAGTAAACATAGATGTGCACTAGTGTGACAAAGGTAGATAATGGTTCGTTTCCACGAGAATCAAAAGGTTAGAGGAAGTTATTTTTTACCCAGCAAAGGTTATGAATTCTTTGAAACAGGTAGCAAAATTTAGCAATTATTGTCCAATTATCCACTCGGAGGTTTTGTGAGAAGCATTGACGTAAGTTAAAATGGTCTATACTCATGAGGTAATTTTGAATTTCTCGATTATGTAATATTGTTGTAACCTAGAAGGGGTTACTGATTGAGGAATAACCAAAACGGAGGTTGTAATGAAATGGTAATATTTATAACATCAAGAAAATACAATACTCGCCAGCGGCGTGAATAGGTAAACCACTGCTAGCGGTGGACGACTTAGACTGCATATTACCCCCTTACAATAGTATCCAATGTAATTATGAGTATTGGGACATACCCATTAGTGTACATAGGTACGGTATATATATTATATATATATGTGCGCGTGGCCGAGAGAAAAGTGCATACGTATGTATGGAGAGTAAATATGCATATACATACGCATACTAGCGAAAAAGACGCACAATACAAACAAATGGAAATAGATCTAAGAAGACACATGGATCATTTAAAGATGAGAATCCAGATATCGTTCCTCACCCTTTCTCTGATCAATCTTAATTGTTTTATTACACTTCAAGCAGAAATAACTTATTCACCGCCAGTCCAAGAAAGACATTTGTCGCATTACCACACAAAAAAGAGAATGTTTAACATCGGAAAACATAAGGAAAATTAATTCATTTTAATAATATGTGGAAATATCCACTCTTTGCCTAAAGAAGTTCGCGAGACCCGAAGCGGGTGTTGCAAAATTATGGAAAATAATGCATAATATACATTAAAAAAAAAATCAACATTAAAACCAAAAACGTTTGCGGTTTCACCCTTCTTTTCAATATATATATAAAAGGTGGTACTAGCTTAGAAAAACCTTGGGTATTTCAGCTTGTAGTAGAACAAACCAGTACCCAAGGAAAAATGAGGAATAAAAAAAGAAAGAAGAAAATGAAACTGAGGCGAAAACAATCGTCCAGAGTTCAAATTCAGAGTCCAAAGAAAAAAAAAACCCTCAAAAACGAGTAAAATCAACTACTTAAAGTGCTCAATACACGAAGTAGAGCAAACCTAAGATAAACCTAAGGAGCCAGGCAAACCTTCGTAGGATTCACCTAAACGGATCGTCATTTCTCTGACGATCCGTTTAGATGAATCCTAGGTAGGTTAGCCTGGCTCCTTAGTTTTATCTTATATATATATATTTATATATATATATTTTCCCCAAGCTGCTTTTCTCTTCCTTATTGCGATTTAATGAATTTAAGCGTAGTGCTATATTGGCGGCTAGATCTCATCATGTTACCGTTGGTATGGCTAAATGCAACCGTAAGTTCTATTCCAATACTTTCTTCTCTTATACCTCTCGATATATGTCAAGATTTTTAACATTTAAATGTATCATCAATCGTCATCATTCGTCTTTTTTAATCATTTATATTTTTTTATAATTGTCCTTTCTCCTCACTAAATCTCTCTCCGATTATTTTATTCTCAGGAGCTCTTACATCTCAGAGGCTTTATCGCCTTGCTTGGAGTGAAATGATTAAAGAGTGTCTAGTTTGCTTCTTATGAATTCGCATAACAGAAAATCGTCCTATGTACAAACGCCAGCGAAGGGACTTTGTACTTATTTATTTCAAAATTTCGATATATTCTGATTCTTGGATCAAAAACTCTGTCTGAATTTCCAGTTAGTTTACAGGTAAAGAAAACTTTAATTGGCAGTGAAATGTTTTGAAACCCGGGGTTCTATCTCCTAGCATACCCTTAAATGATCCGTATCCGTATAAACTACCCCTAAACGTAACCCTTTACCACGAGTGCTCGGTGAACTCGGCTCTCTGATTTCTCAATCCGTGATGACCAGTCCCTTTTTCCCAGGCTAAATAAAGTTCAAAAGCGTCTCCGAGTCCTTGTCGGAGAAGAAAAATAGAAAATGGCGACAATTTAAACCTAAGGAGCCAGGCAAACCTTCCTAGGATTCACCTAAACGGATCGTCATTGCTCTGACGATCCGTTTAGATGAATCCTAGGTAGGTTAGCCTGGCTCCTTAGTTTTATCTTATATATATATATTTATATATATATATTTTCCCCAAGGTGCTTTTCTCTTCCTTATTGCGATTTAATGAATTTAAGCGTAGTGCTATATTGGCGGCTAGATCTCATCATGTTACCGTTGGTATGGCTAAATGCAACCGTAAGTTCTATTCCAATACTTTCTTCTCTTATACCTCTCGATATATGTCAAGATTTTTAACATTTAAATGTATCATCAATCGTCATCATGACTGACTGTTATTGGCAGAGTCATTCGGTCTATTGTACTCGTTATCGATGTTTCTTTTCATTGTATCCAACCGTAAACTTACGTATTTATCGGGATGATTAAATATTTCTGCATTTCTAATACAACGGGATACTTTACGGGATCGATTTGGAATTCAGACCTAGATTGATTACCGAATCAGATCAAATTATATAGAAATATAGATTTTCCTTATGTTTTCCGTATCCGTATAAACTACCCCTAAACGTAACCCTTTACCACGAGTGCTCGGTGAACTCGGCTCTCTGATTTCTCAATCCGTGATGACCAGTCCCCTTTTCCAGGCTAAATAAAGTTCAAAAGCGTCTCCGAGTCCTTGTCGGAGAAGAAAAATAGAAAATGGCGACAATTTATCAATCGCACACCGTAGATGTGGAACGTAAGTTCAATTCTTATCGATTCTTCGCTTGAACTCCTTGATTCTGGAACTCTCTACCGGCTTTTCTGTCAATTATGGTCTTCAAAAGTTTAAATGTAACGTCAATCGCTATCTTCAGCCTTTTTTTAATCCTGTTTTTTTTTCTATTCTCATTGTTTTCAGATTCTTTCATTCTCTTGCGTCTCAGTGGTTTTATCGTTTTGCTTGAACTGAAATAATTAAAAAAAGGTTTATAACTCGAATGAATTAATTTTTTTCTAATTCCAAACCTTAGCAAAGGGACTTTGTAATTATTTCAGAAGTGATATCAGAATCGGTTTCTATATAATTTGATCTGATTCGGTAATCAATCTAGGTCTGAATTCCAAATCGATCCCGTAAAGTATCCCGTTGTATTAGAAATGCAGAAATATTTAATCATCCCGATAAATACGTAAGTTTACGGTTGGATACAATGAAAAGAAACATCGATAACGAGTACAATAGACCGAATGAATCTGCCAATAACAGTCAGTCAGCTATGTCATACGTGATACACGCTTAGGCGATCATGTATATTTCGATACATGACTGACGAGGCAGATTTTTTTTCTCGCAGTAGCTTGCCATTTCTTTCTGTGGTAGACCAGTTGCCATCCAAGGCTGTAGAACCCGGTCTGTCCTGCTATTTACCCATAGATGGGGGACGAAGAAGAAGAAGAAGAAGAAGAAGAAGAAGAAGAAGAAGAAGAAGAAGAGGAAGAAGAAGATTGATACCTTTCCCAAGGGTATTATCACGTAAGTAAATTTGTCAGTTATGTGCCATGCGTGATACACGCTTAGGCGATCATGTATATTTCGATACATGACTGACGAGGCAGATTTTTTTTCCCGCAGTAGGCTGCCATTTCTTTCTGTGGTAGACCAGTTGACATCCAAGTCTATAGAACCCAGTCTGCCCTGCCATTTACCCATCGCTAGAAGCAAAAGAAGAGGAGTCATACCTTTCCCAAGGGTATTAGCACGTAATTGAATGTAATGGATTCGACTGGAATTCGAACTCGGCTCTCTGATTTCTCAATCCGTGATGACCAGACCTCTTTTTCCAGGCCCGATAAAGTTTAAAATCGTCTCCGAGTGCTTGTCGGAGAAGAATTATTTTCGACCTTCCAACCTCTCTTTCATAGGCAGAATGTGGTGAGCCTCTCACTACTCTATCGCTACTTCGATGAAAAATCCTGAACTACATTCCTTGATTCATAGGAATCGCCACAACAGTCACATTGTATCAAACACCCCACATCCCCTCCGTATCCTATCGGTGAGATGAAAGTTCCACTCGAACAGCTTCTTTCTGCGATGTCAGTTATCTCCTGTTAATTCCCCTCTGAATGTTCTCCATTGGGTCCTGTCACTGGATCTAACTAATGCCTTTATCCACTATGCCATGTGTCCTTGGGGACATCTGTGTATGAAATTCTTGGAATTATAAACCTAATATCTTCAGCAACCATTTTTACCAATGCTCATATTGCAATTTTTGCTGTTATTGAATGTTTTTTTACCAGAGCTCATATTGCAATATTTTTTGTTATTATCGCTTTTCTCTGGCACTCCTTATTACTGGTTCCCATATTGTATTCATTTCTATGCTTGGTCACCTTAGGAGATTTTTGTGGCCTATCATATGTGCTGATTCCTTAAATTTACGAATTTTCCAATGATGTTTTTTGTCGATTTACTCAACTTGATCCCACAGAGGACGGTGATCTCCCCTTCCTCTCCATATGTGGTCAGCCACGCTTGATTTTTCCACTTCCCCGCGTGTTACATATTTCTAGTGTTCTTGAAGGCTTTCCTCAAGGGGGCGGCTTGTCTCCCCTATATAATTCTTTTCGCAGCTGCGCGTGATAGAGTACACACAGTCTTTAGTCATGTTCTCCTCTATGGGGGGGGGACTTACTCGGGAGAGATATCTGCGAAGTGTCGTCCCGCTTTTGAAGGTTGTCCTGATGTCATATTGGCCACAGATCCTTTGTATTTTCTCTGATAACCCCTTCACATAAGACAGACATACTGTTTACTAAGTGTTTCTGTCCTCCTCTTGTACCGGCCTATCCCCGCAAGAAAGATGAGGACAATCTCAGAAATATAGACAGTTACCCTCAGAAGTAAGTCTGATCGGTTCGATAACGGCAAGCTGGCAGCTGATCTCAAAAGCGACCTAAACTCTGTTGCCAACTAAGGGACAAGGAATGGTGTGTTAATTTCAACGTCTCCAAAACAAAACTGCTTTCTATTAACCCTTTGAGCTCTGACCACCGATTGACCGGTGGTAGAGAAAAATGACGAAATGCCCCCCAGCCACCAGTGGTTAAAGAAAAATGACTTAACGCTCATCTACCAGCAGAACGGTGGGGAAACACTTGTAAATATTTTTTTTTATATATCTACCGTAAAACATTACATAGCAATTATTTGCGAATTTTGATTCGGGAGCTTGGGCAGAAGGGTTAAAATTGTTCAGGAACGCAGGCCGCCGGGGATTAATCACCTGAGAAACCACTTCCTGCCTTCCATCAGTCTAGCTTGTGATGACGTCCAGGAGGGTGAATTTATGCCCCTTCCCGGGATAACGTTCTCTACTGACATGAAATGGAATATTATATTGCATCGATTGCTAGATTCGCTCGTAGTAAAGTTGATTCACTGCGTCGTGCTAGACAATTTTTTTCCTGTCTAGAATATATCTATCATATTTATAAGTCTACCATTCGCCTATGCTTCGAATATTTGTGCCACATATGGCCTTGCCCTTCTGATCGGTTGAAGAGCATTTCGCATAGCATTCAAAACAACCGTTCAAAATGCGTCAGGTTGGATTTGGTCGAGATCAAAACAAGCAAATACAACGCGCGCAACATAACGACCTAACATGCGCGAGTGAAAATATTTGCGTGGTCGTCTGTAACGATTTTTTACGAGCGCGTCAATAACAGCAAACGCGTTCAGGAACTTTCATTATGGATAGAAGCTGAAACGAGGAACAATCGTTTATTTATTTCATTACAAGAATTTACAAATAGGAACGATTAATTAGCTTATCTTCATACCCTGCCTGGTGGCAAACGCTGCTGGTGGCGCCAGGGGTGGCGGTCCCGCCATAGCCACCGAAACCGTGATATTACCCCTGGTCGGCCGCTGATGAAGACAGGGTATCGCACGTGTTAATACACGTTGTATGTTAAAAGAAAATAGAGATTCGTAATAAAATCCAAAAGAAGAGTATGCAATGTTATTGATCTTGACCTGGCATATTAGCTTCAGTCACTTTTCCATCACTGTAACGTAGCTACCCCGTTTCTTTTCTATAAATACTTTCATGGTGATTGTTCTGGTGAGGATTCCTCTTTGATATCTTGACTTCCCGATTTAACAGTAGTACTAGATTGGCAGTTAGGTCTCATCATTGAAATGGCTAGAAATAAACGTATGTTCAATGGTAATAGTATCTTTTCTCGCACTACTGGCTTGTGGAACTCACTTCACGCTTCTTGTTTTCCAGCTAATTTTGATCTTCCATAATTTAAAAGCACTGTCAATCGTTGTCTAGTATCCTCTTGATTCCTCGTTTTTATTGTTCTCGCTCCTTAATAATATTTTTCTTTTTCTTATAATTTCACTCTCAGTAACCACTTGTGTCTTAGTGGCTTTATTGCCTGGCTTGGGGTGAAATGATTAAGAAAATATCCGGAAGAGCGGGGTTGTCAGTTAAAGCAAATATTATTAACAGACTAGGATATATATATATATATATATATATATATATATATATATATATATATATATATATATATATATATATATATCACATGTAATATTTTAACTTTAGCGTTGCGAATTGCACACTCCAACACTACATAGCCGTTAATAAATAGCTCATTCTTAAAAAAAAAATTTTCGGTCGGAAAAAAGACATTTATTTCGTCTTCCAGTTTTGATTCTAAAGGAAAAAATACAGCCTGAAGATGAATGCGTGAAGCATTTGAAAGTACGAGCTGAATTAAAAAATACACCATATCTATTTTATACATAAGGATCTCATCATTCAGTGGATTATTAGTAGTATAATGCTTATAATTATGTCTACAAAGCGAAGGGATTTCGCCAGTAATTGCATTAATATTGCTGATTGATTCAAGGTATGATTAACTCTTTGTAATATATATATATATATATATATATATATATATATATATATATATATATATATATATATATATATATATATATATATATATTTTAGATTTTAGTTTACAGGTCTGAAGATTTGAAGCCGTGTTTTATCGACTCAAATGAATTAAAATATTACCTATGTTTTTTAAGTGTGTGTTTGTCATTATTTATATATATATATATATATATATATATATATATATATATATATATATATATATATATATATAATATTATA
>OZ038516.1:38599103-38631603 GCA_964036315.1 Acanthosepion esculentum
GAAATAAAATAACAATTTAAAAAATCTAAACAATAGCGAAGAGAGATTTATTATTTATTTGTAAAAAATATAAAATGCGGTACAAGGCCAAAAAGAGGAATGAGGTGGGGAAAGACGGTCTTCATCTGTCTTAAAAAGGAAACTGTCAGCACAGATGTTACGACTACATTCATTTAGCTGAACTGTAAAATGACGAGATCTTGCCGCCAGTTTTATATTAAACTCGTACAGTCTCGGTACCATAGCGATATTTATTCCGATTATTTACAGAAATGTGCCACAAGGCCCAAAATTGGGAATGGTGAAAAAAGGATGGTCTTCTGTCTTAACATTAAAGTTAGCTAGCCACGATCACTGGCCCAAACATAACACAATATTCCTTAGACCAAAACAACAAATTCTTACTAAACATTCTCACAACATCCACCATAATGCCTCTGTGTCTCTATGTAAATCCTAGCTAGTTCCCATATGTACAATTCATGCCTGCGGGCAGCGATGGGAATAATAATTACAATCATTCGCTGGTTCCCAGGCCTCGTGAATTTAAACGTCCTACGAGGCTGGCATCCCGTTCCCACCCCTTCACCGTTGAAACTGTTAGATGTAGACGTCTCTTCTACTCCAATAGCTTCATGTCTCGCACATCTCGCCTGTTTAACTCCCTTCCTTATTCCTGTTTCCCTGACAAATACAATCTGCAACTATTTAAGTGTAACGTCAATCGACATCTCCAGTTGCCTTGATCTATCCACTTCCCTTCTCCGCATCCTTTCACCTTTCATTCCTATCTGCTCTCGCTCCAAATCTTCTGTAACCCCCTTGCCTTGATCGATCCACTGTCTTTCTCTTTCTCCACATCCTCTCCTTTACCACTCCTATCTGCTCTTCCTCCAACGCTTCTATAACCCCTTGCGTGATAGTGGCCTCCAGCCTTGCTTGGGGTGATACGCTTAAAAAAAAAAAAAAAATCATTATATTCCCTTACACGCAAATACCTTTGGGAAAAGTAAGCATCCACCTCTTCTTCCCCCAGCTATGGTTTAATCAATGGCTAGTTACAATATTTATAAATAAGTCTTACACATCCAATTTTATTCAATTCTTACAAACCGCCTGACTTTCTTTTTATAATGAATTATTTACTACTTTAATTTTAAATTTACTTATCTATTTATATAATACTGTGATTGCTCGCGTACTTATGTGGTCCGTCCGGCCGGCCGGCAGGGTCATAATGATTTAAGTCAATCAGATTAAAGTGAATAGGATTAAAAACACTAGTTGCATATAGAGTAAGTATTTTTATTTAAACTTTCTTCAAACAGATAATTTCTTTAATTAAAATAATTTTAAGTTAAAGACAGTCACAAAGAGATCCCGCTGTGCCGTTTCATCCACTTGTTTGTAGAGTAATTATTTATATGTAAGCATTCTTTAAACAAACATTTTTGGCATATTAAAAAAAATTTTTTCAAGTGAATGTGCTTTTAAAATATTTTTGGTACATTAAAAAATATTTTTAAGTTAATCTGATTTACATTTTATAACATCAGATTCCGCCCGAATGTAGCTTGACGATTTATAAACAAGAAATGATACATGAATATGATTTAGTTTTCAAAAGATTTAAAAAAAAGTAACTCTGGTTGTCCCGAAATAAAATATAGACCTGGTTTAAAGAGATATGTTATAAGATGAGGTATTGTAATTATTTACAGTATTTACATTATTCTAATATTATTGTCGTATTCACGATGTTTCGGCCGTTTTAGACTCCGGCATTCTTCAGGATCAATCTATATTTCTGAGATGAGGAATTTTAATTATTTACACTATTAATATCGTTCTCATCCTTACTTTCATATTCCCGACGTTTCTGGCGGGGTACACTCTGGTTTCTTAAGGATTTGTCTATATTTTGAGATCAGGTATCGTAATTATTTACACGATTTACATTGTTCTCATCTTTACTGTCATATTCACGAAGTTTAGGCCGTTTTACATTTCGACCTCCTTCATGATCAGTCTATATTTCTGAGATAAGGTGTTGTAATTATTTATACTATTTACATTGTTCTCATTGTCAGATTTACGATGTTTCGGCCAATGTACACACCTTCTTCAGGATCTGTTTAGATGAAGAATTTTAATTATTTACACTATTTACATTGTTCTTGACTTTATTGTCATATTCACAACTTTTCGGGTGTTTTACACTCCGGACTTCTTCAGGACCAGTCTATATTTCTGAGATGAGGTATTGTAATTATCTAAACTATTTAGATTGTTCTCATCTTTATTGTCATATTCACGACGTTTCGGCCGTCGTACGCTCCGTGGAAATAGAAATAAATTTGGACCAAAATAATCATGCCGTGGAGACAAACGTGACATGTAAAATATTTATTGATTCGTTTTCTACGGTTTATCAAAATTTAGCAGATTATTTAAAGTCAGAATATATTTTTAGATCATAAGAATGTATTTTTATTTTATGTTTGGAGATAACGATGATTAAGCGATACAAATATTACTGATTAACCTATAGCTGGGGGAAGATGATGTGGATGCTTACATTTCTCAAAGGTATTTGCGCGTAAGTGAATATAATGAACCCAATTGGAATTGAAACACGGCTGCTCGATAAACAATTCCGAGGCGTTATACCATCTGCACATCTAAGCTTACACCGCCTGGTGTTTCAACGTAATATGACCGTAAGCCTAAGTATAAAAAAGCACAGCTCTGTCAACCCACAAAATCTGGTAAGCATTTGTATTAAGAATCTGTTCATTTTCAAACTAAAAGAAATATTTCAAAAGAAAAGCATTATTGGAAATACTCTTTTGTATCGAATAAAAATTCCGGTTGGAATAAGCGTTCCGGTTCAAATAAACGGTCCCAATATGAATTTTTATTTAGGTCTAATAAATGTGGTTAAAAATAATCGGGGCGTTGAGATGAGTAAGTCTGATCAGTCCAATAAGGTGAAATTGGCAGGTGAGCTCAAAAATGAAAGAAAGAAAGAAAGAAAGAAAGAAAGAAAGAAAGAAAGAAAGAAAGAAAGAGGAAGATGGAGGAGAAAAAGGAAGAAAGAAGAAGAAATGTTCGAGGAAAACTACTAAGAAAGAAAGAAAGAAAGAAAGAAAGAAAGAAAGAAAGAAAGAAAGAAAGAAAGGAAGAAAGAAATAGACGACGAAGACGGCTGAGAAAGAGAACGAAAGAAAAATAAGTGGAAGAGGATGTCGTCTGAGAAAGAAGAAATGAAAAAGAAAGAAATAAAGAAAGAAATGTAAGAGGAAGACAAATGACAAAAAGAAAGAAAGAAAGAAAGAAAGAAAGAAAGAAAAATTGAAGAGGAAGTCGACGGAGAAAGAGAAAAAAAGGAAAAAGAAGAAATTGAAGATGTAGACGGCGGAGAAAGAAAGAAAGAAAGAAAGAAAGAAAGAAAGAAAGAAAGAAAGAAAGAAAGAGAAGAAAACATAAAAGAGGAATACGAGAAAGAAAAGGAAATGCCAAGGCAAGAACAGAATTTGAAAAAATCAGAACTGAACAAAAACAACAATAAACAACAGACAACAAAAAAGTAAGAGTAAAAAGAACAACGACAACAACAACAACGTTCATAAAATTAACAACAAATCACAACAACAAACCGCCACCAACAACAACAACTACAAAAGTTGGAAGCAAAGAAGTGAAGCGACATCCAGACACAACAAAAAGTAAAGCAAGTTAAACAACAATGAAGAAAGTCCGGGACGAAGAATTAAAAACCAAAACAGAAAGAAAACAGTTTAAAAGAAATAAGAATAAAATGGCGTAACTCCAAAAAGAAGAAAGTGAGACGGCCATTTTCAAACGGGGCAGCCATTAGGGCATAAGGGTATAAGGTTACTTGCCAAACGAGATTGTCTGTTTATGAGAGTTGAGTGCTTGGATGTGCATTACCGAGGTTAACTAACGGGAAAAAGGTGAACATTCCGACGGAAAGACATTTTACCGAGGCAACATAAATTATGATTCCCTACGCTGTTTCGCTAAATTTTCTTGCGTAGGTTGTGTCTGCGTGTTGGGTGGGGTGTTTTTCATTTTGTCTGTTTGTTTTTTTGTTTTTTGTTGTTTCTTTTTTGGCATTTGGTTTTTTTGGCATGTTGTTGTCGTTGTTTAGATGTTTTTGGAAGTTGTTTGGGCGCTTAAAAAACAAGAATCGGTGAGTTGTGGCCTGTGTTTAGACTATCGGAGAATGTACTTTGTCCGGCATTATTTCATTTCGGAACGCCACACACACACACACACAATCTTGCTCTTAAGTTTTTTCTCTTGTTCAGTCTAACACACACACACACACACACACACACACACACACACACACACACACACTATCTCTATCTCTCTCTTAGTTTTTCTCTCTTTAATTTCTCGATCTATCCATCTATCCGCATTCTCTCTCTTTCCTTTTTTCTCATCATCTATGGTCTCTGTCATTTGCTATATTCTCTCTTTTAAGTTTTTTTCTCTCATTCAGTTTAACACTCACTCTTCCTCTTTCTCTCTTACTTTTTCTCTCTCTCTTAATCATTCGTCCTCACTCTCGGTCTATCAATCGATCAGCATTCTCTCTCACTCTCGCTTTCCAATTTTTCTCGTTATCTATAGTCTTCTTTTAAACCCTCGCACTCCCCCTTCTCTCTCTATCTCTATCTATCTATCTCTCTCTTTCTCGCTCTCGCGATCTATCCATCTATCAGAATTCTTTCTCAATGTATCTTTCCTCTCTTTCTCATAATCTATGGTCTCTCTTTTAAAGATTTTCTGTCGTTCACTCTAACACTCACTCTCTTCCTCTCTAGGTTTTTCTCTTTTTTAATCCTTTGCTCTCTCCTTCTCTCTCTCTCTCTCTCTCTCTTGCTCGCGAGCTATCCTTCTATCAGAATTCTTTCTCACTCTCTCTTGCTTGTTTTTCTCATTATCTATGGTCTCTCCCGTTTGCTCATTCTCACTTTCAAGTTTTTCTCTCGATCAGTCTAATTCCCTCTGTCTTCCTCTTAATCTCTCGCCGTCTCTCTTTATCTTTCCATCTATCAACTTTCTTCTTCACTCTCTCTTACGTCTCTTTTTCATCGTCCCATTAGCTCATTCTTTCTTTTCTCTCTTTTTTTCATTATCTATGATCCCTCTCTCCATTTGCTCTCTTCCTTTTCTCAATCTCCTGCTCTCCCTCTCTCTCTCTATTGGTTTCTCTCTTGCCTCTACACTCATTCTCACTCATGTTCTTGCTCTTTCTTGGCTCTTTCATTCTATCTATCTAGTCTCTCCCACTTTCTTTCTTCCTTACTTGGTCTTTCTCTACTTACCTATCTAACGAGTGTGATTTGGTAATTTGTTTGGGTTATTTTGTTTTACTTATTTTATTGTCATTTTGTTTATTTATTTTTTTATTTATTTTATTTTATTTTTTTCAGTTTTTGATTTTTAAGTAACGTAATCAAAATTTGTTTTCATGTCGGCATTTTGAGATGAGCTCGGATAGTTTATTTAATAATTTATTTTGATCTGGGAAGGTAATGATAGCTATTTTTCCTCCAAGCAATGTTTGCGAGTTTTACATTGGTTGCTGCAGGCTGATGATCATTTCCTTATTTTCCAAGATATTTTGGGTGTGATGTGCGTTTTCTTTTTAATTTCCCAGATATACTTAGAAAGCATTGTGCTGTTCGCATATTTACTATTTGTGAAAGATGTTTTGTGTGCATAATTTATTTGTTTCCAGGGTCCTTCAGATACTCCTATGTATACTTCTTCATCATTATCTGGTGACTTTATCGTGGCTTGGTATATTACGTTGTTTTGTAAGCAATTACTGTTTAAGAGACATTCGTTCTTTATTCTCCAGTTGCACATGGGTTTAATTTGTTCGTGTGGTTTTCCTGTTGTGTTTTTTATTATTTGTGCCATGTTCTCGGTGCAAATGTAGCTGATTTTTATTGTGTTTTTTATTGAATATTTTGTGTAGGGTGCTTGATTCCTGGAAGTGTTTGTGTAAGAGTTTGAAGAATTTTTTCCCACGTTTGTTTTCATGTTTTTGCTGTACGGTGGGTTCAACAATATGATATTTATTTTCCTGTTGGCCTTTTTTGTGTTCTGTGGTGAGTATGTGAGTGTTGCTGGGAATCCACTATGTTTTAGGTCTGTTTTAAGCCTGACGATTGCGTCCAGCATGAAACAGACTGTCACCTCTGAGTGTTGACTTCAATGTTCACTTTTATACTTATATTTACATACGCACTATCTCTGATATTGAGCACTTTATCCCATAAATATAGCACACCTTCAACTAGATTTCTTCATATATATATATATATATATATATATATATATATATATATATATACATGTATATATATACATATATATATACATATATATATACATATATATATACATATATATCTATACATATATATATACATATATATATATATTTATACATATATATATACATATATATATACATATACACACACATATATATATATATATATATATATATATATATATATATATATATATATATATATGTATGGGGAAAAATTACTTAACTTTTAAATATCAATTCTTCGACTTCGAATTTAAAATTTTCGTTCTCTAAGGGTTTCGGTTTTAAATGATATTTCCATTTTTTTTATTCTGTTTTTAATCTGTTTTTTACTCCATTTTGTACACGTGTGTATTCATGAATTTAACGTTCTTTTACACGCGCGCGTTCATGAATGTTTGCTTTTGTTTACGTCTTCATTTCTTCTTCCCGTTGTAAATTTTTTCTTCGTAATTAAATTTTTCTTCGAAATTAGATTCTTTTCTTTTCATCGTTTATCAGGTTGACGCAAAAGAAATGTCCGATTTCAACGTCTATTTTACAAATGAAAAGGCCCATGATTATGTAAATATTTATTCGTTAACATGCCTTCCTTACAGCATTCACTCTGCCAACAAACTTATAAATGCCACGCCTGTAAAAAATTTCTTACGTTTTGAAGCAAAATATGAATCCAAATCATTTTCAACCTCTTTTTTTTAATGTCAAACTAAGACCCTCCAAATGATTCTGTCGTCCCAAAAACAAGTGATAAGCAGAAGGAGGAAGGTCGGGAGTATATGGTGGGTTATGCAACATTCCAAACCAAGCTCTTCCAAAAGATTTTAAGTCAGCCGACCTGTATGAAGACAAAAATTATCGTAAGGGTGATGGCACTCTTTCTGTTCACTAAGGAAAGTCGCTTTTGGTTCAATGTTGTTTTCAAACGACGAAGTTGATCACAATATAAATTAGCTGTAATTATTTGATTATTGTTTAACAGTTCGTAATGGACAATTCCAGCAATATCCTACCATACACTCACATCTTTTTTTCGGATAAAGTCCTCCGGGCTCGGAAAAACGCAGGTTAAAGCGGCCTTGTGCCACATCCCGAGTAAATACCGAGTTAGCATTAGGTCCATTGTTGAGTGTACCTTCGTGTAGTAAACCTTTATTTTTATTACTTACCTACGAGTTTGTTTTCCTCTATCATCTTTAATAAAACGAGACACAACAGTTTTATGAAGACGTCAGTGCATGTGCAGTAGCAAAGTCTATTCAGTGCCTTAATGGAGATGACGAAGTGAATGAAAGAAATTGCAGGAGGTGGTTTTCCCGTTCCCGAAGTGGGGATTTCAGTTTGAAAGACGAGCAAAAAGTGGGTCGTCAAAAAACAAAATTGATTCCGAAGAATTGGAAGCTGTTGTCACAAACAGTCTAACCATTACCTCTTGGGAACTTGTAAAACAATTCAACCGTACAACGTACTACGCCAACTAAAAGAATCGGAATGGTTTCAGTGGTTGGGAAATGTGTCCCAAACAAACTGTCTCCAGCGAATCTGCATCATCGTGTTGCTTGTTGTGAATCATTGTTTTCAAGACGCCATCAGGCACCATTTTTAGGTAGGCTTGTTAAAGGTGATGAGAAGTGGATCGGGTTTGTCTACCTCCACAGACGAGTCTGCCCTTCGCCATAGCCTCATCTGGGTTCCTCTCCGCCCGAAGGCAGAGAGTTCGACAAGCACAAAGAGCTTAGGGCGTGGCTAAAACCTAAGGCTAACTCGGTATTTAACCGAACTAGCCACAGAGCGGGAGGTGGCACAAGGTCAGGTTAACGGTAAATGTTTGTGGCATACCACCCAGTGGCAAATTGGTGGCTTGCGTGTAAGGGAGTCAGGTACTTACTGATGCGGTACAGGGAAACTTTTTCTCATTCTCTCTCACATTCCCTTTCTGTATGCCTGTCACTTTCTTTCAGCGTCGCCTTTTCTCTCTGTGTTTCTTTTGCACTGGCTTGCGCGCTCTCTCTCTCTCTCTCTCTCTCTCTCTCTCTCTCTCTCTCTCTCTTTCTCCCCCTATCTCTCTATTTTTCTTTGTCTTTTTCTCTTTGCCTATCTCTCTTTGCCCCCGCACTATTTTATTTCTTTGTCTCTATCTCTTTATATCACACCTTTTCTATTAGTCTCTTCTATCTATCTCTTTTTTTTACACCTTTCTTTTTATAACTTTCCCTGTTTCCTTTTCTTTCTCTTCATCTCTCTCTCTCTCTCTCTCTCTCTCTCTCTCTCTCTCTCTCACATACACACACACACTATTTAAAACTTTATCTTCCTCACTTTCTCTCTTTTTCTCTTCTACTTTTTCATTTTATCTCCCTGTTACTTTTCTCTTTCATTCTCTCTCTATATATCTCTCTTTCATTCTCTCTCTCTCTGTGTTTCTGTCTCTCTCCTATCTATTACTTCTCTTTAATTTTTAAAATACTTCTTTTATTTTCATTTGCTTTGAAATTTTGTTTTTGTGCACTGCGTCGTTCTAGGATTTTTTACGAAGAAATTAATAAATCAGGAAGAAACTCAAATCTTTGTTGCATTGGCAACAGAAACACACAGGCGGTCGCATTCATCTGAACCAATTGCACGCGCTTACACTTGTTTTTCTTTTTCCTCCCCATCCACGTAAATACCCCTGGGGGTGTGGATATCAACCCTTTATCTTCAGAAAACAAAAACAACTCCAATATTCACGGATAAAATATAGCAGACAAAAACTTTAACAGATTTTTTTTTAAAAACGTATTATGACATCACCGGCAGATTATCAGATCGAAATATTTAGGGACAGATAGTTCTATAAAGTTTAAATACCAAAGAAATTTGTTACTTCAAAGCTAGTGAATGCTCAAAGGTTTTATAATAGACTAGCTTAAAAACTCCCCTATGAGGCGGCATTTAAGCTAGCTCCTGTGGAGGACTCTTAGTTTGGCCATCATCACAATAGCTAGGGAGGATCAGATGCAATAGGCATCAATAAACTACAGAAGAACTCAAAATTGATCGCTGCATTTAAGTATTGAATTAATGTTTAAGCTTACCTTTTAATTTAAAGACGATTTGATGTACGTAGGTCCTTACTTTCCGTACAAACAATTATTTTTATTCCATCGGTGGCTTTTGCTGGATTTCGCAATTAATTTCGATTATGTTCAAATTTATTTTCAATTTATAAAAATTGTTATATATATACATACATACATACATATATATATATATATATATATATATATATATATATATATATATATATATATATATATATATATATATATATACATATATATATATATCGAGCGGCATTTCAGCTAATGATTGGGCCTTCATCACAATAGATAGGAAGGAGTAGATGCGATAGGCAACAATAATCTACAGAAAAACTCAAAACTGATCGCTGCATTAATATTTACGCTTACCTTTTAAAAGTTCAACGATAATTCTTCTGCTGTCACTTAATTTAAAGACGATTTGATGTACGCAGGTCCTTACTTTTCCGTACAAACAATTATTTTTTGTTTTTGTGGGTGACATAACAATTTATGAAGTAAATTAATATAGTGTAAAATGGGAAATAGACATTAGAATATCCATTCAACGTTTGAAGAGTTAAATAAACATAAATGCTAATTAAGTAAAACCTATACGACGGGGGTCCCAAGAGTAACCGGAATTGTGTCATATAATTTTATTCATTTATTGTTGCATGTTTATATTCTCATCACCTTCAAAGTATTCTCCATTTTAAGCAATGCACCGGTCCAGACGTGTTTTCCACTTTTCAAAGCAGTCCTGGAACTCTTGTGAAGTTATGTTTTTTAATGACTCCTTAGTTTTCTTCTTAACCTCTTCCGCATCTGCAAAACGTTTTCCTTTGGGGACTTTCTTCATTCGGGGGAACAAAAGAAGTCGCAGTGGGCGAGATCGGGTGAATAGGGAGGGAGGAGAAGTTGGGTCATGCCATTCTTGGTCAGAAACTGTCTCACACTCAAGACGGTGTGCGCTGGCGCATTGTCGTGATACAACCACCACCTTCCAATTTGCCACAGGTCAGGGCGTTTTCGCCCCACCTTCTCTCGCAAACGCTTCAGAACTTCCAAGTAAAAAGCCTGGTTAACAGTTTGACCTAGAGGAACAAATTCTTTGTGGAAAATGTAATGAAAACAGGACAAGAGATTCTGTCTAGTAATCTTTTATTCAATTAAGAATCTGACTACTTGTCTACTTGACAAGCGGAAATGTACAGCTTTTATAGCGTGGATTATCAAAGGGGAGATAATCCATATTCACAACAGAGAATTCCTTTCATATCAAAGAAACAAATCAGCATCGTCTTGACATTGGACTTCACTTGGCTGGCTTTTTTCCGGTCATGGTGACGTTGGATGCTTCCACTAAGTTGATTGCTGTTTCCGGGTCGTAGCCATAGCACCAGCTTTCGTCACCAGTGATGACCTCGAAAAAAGGTCTAGATCAACTTCCAACTGTTTCATTTTACGACAGGTATCCTTTCAGCCATGGTAAAAATAAACGAAAAGGCATTAAGCACTTCAAAGCAAACGTGAACCACGGAGCTGTACGTCTTCCCACGATGACACCAGTTAGCACACTGATACATGAGGGTAGCCTCAAGTGGCATCTAGCGGTGGAAACCTGAACTATTACGGGCTTGTCACACATAAAACGATTCCGGTTACTTTTGGGTCCCCACCTCGTATTTCGTTGAGGTCAGATTCAGGGTTGTCAGATTATTCGAGGTTAAAAATATATATTAATATATTATATTCCATAATATAGTTTTTTTTTAATAATAAATTCGAAAGATTTAAGAAATCATGTTGGAACTACCTAAAAATGTAACTCAAACTTTGTTTTGACGTTTAAATTAGTCGTTTAAAATTTGACAAACGATTTCGAAAATGGATATTAAGCCCTGTTATTTGTTATGTTGGGGATAGGTGGAGGTTGCGAGATCGCCATTATAATCAGCGTGCTCTGTGGCTTGGTCGAAATTAAAAAATCTCCTACCCATTCTCACATCCAAATACGTATCTTTGAGAACTTGGAAATTGTTCATTGCGTGTGTACGCTCTGTGCTGTCCCACAGCAGTGAGACTCGGGCATCAAGTCCGTCGGTTTTGCGGCGGCTCTACCGAAACGACCGCCCGGGGATTCGCTGCTTCTGCGGCACAGAATGAAATATGCTCCTACGAGTTGTTAACAAGGGTCGGCATTGAGGATATAACATCAGTGCAATTCACCCGTCCTTTTAAATACTTTAGTCACGTCCAACGAACTTCGTCGTGCATAAGAACTTTCGTAGAGGTCAGGGTTCCTGGTCACAGATATCGAGATAGACCTAGGAAGACGTGGAATGACAAAACTGCATTATGGGTTTTATGCAGGTGTGGGAG
Source organism: Acanthosepion esculentum (assembly GCA_964036315.1). Lineage (NCBI taxonomy): Eukaryota > Metazoa > Mollusca > Cephalopoda > Sepiida > Sepiidae > Acanthosepion > Acanthosepion esculentum. Next base: position 38,610,933 of record OZ038516.1, read on the forward strand.
AAGTGCGTCCTTACCCACATTAACCCGCCTGACAGGTATGCTTGGAAAGAGGGAGTGAGAGCTAGCCGACTGCGGCTTACATCAGTCATTGGGAAACCCGAGTTTTACTTGATCGTCCACTGAGTCAGATTTTGACACAAGGTCGGTTTTTTACATGAGGTTCCAAGTGTTGCTGGTTTAAGCTGATCTTAACTTGTCTAAGTTGGTCAGGGCTTGTCTAAGCTGGTCTTAGCTACTCATAACTTGTCTAAGCTGGTCAGAGCTCGTTTAACCTCGTCATAGCCAGTCATACCAAGGCTACATAACAGATGCCGATGGGAGAAACGCAAGGTAGTAGGAACAGATACTACAACTGCAACATCTATCCCGACGGGGGAAAAAAACTACTTCTCTGCCAAACCCTCCGAAAGACCCAGTCATTGGGAAACCCGCAGTAGTATAATCAAGGCTCCGGATTTTGATTTTTATTTGATTTGATTTGTGAGAATGGGTAAGGAGATTTTTTAATTTCGCCCAAGCCACAGAGCACCTGATTATAATGGCGATCTCGCAACCTCCACCTATCCCTAACATAACAAAAAAACAGGGCTTCATATCCATTTTTAAAATCGTTTGTCAAATTTTAAACGACTAATTTATAAACTGATTTGATTTTCTATGTAAACTTGACATAATGGAGGTTTATCTGATTTGCATAATAATTACAGACGGTCTGTGAGTTTCTGAAGAATTACTTTAAAACTTTTATATTTTACAAACGAAAGGCGCGATAACCGTCTAGTCAATGAGTGTCGAATGTTTTCCGTATGGAAACGGCTGATCGCACTAGTAGCTGTCTATCTCGATTTGTAAACAAGACAATAATACCAAAAAACTTTGAACTGAAGCAGTTTTAACCAAAAATGATCTAGTAAATTTAATTATGAAATGGACAAAGTCCGGCAATTATTTTAAGACATTTTTTAATGTTTATACTTTCTTTTTATAGATACATATATTTATGTAAATGCTCTGTTTTATAATAAACATTATTAAAGACATTTACCGGCCTGAATGTCCGAGAAATCTTTATAAAAAATATGCATCCTCCGACAGGAATCGAACCTGTATCCTATAAGGAACCGTCCTATAGTCTGTACGAGAGAAAATCATGGAGAATTGTAAGTTTGAAAACAATAAAATCAACCTTGCTAAACCAAACGCTCCTCTGTGACGAAATCGGTAAAACGCACGTCAGGCTATATGATGGTTCCGTATAGTATACAGGTTCGATTCCTGTCAGGGGACGCATATTTTCTATGAAAATTTCTCGGACATTCAGGCCGGTAAATGTCTTTAATACTATTTATTATAAACAGAGCATTTACGTAACTATTTGTATCTATAAAAAGAACGTATAAACATTTAAAAAATGCCTTAAAATAAATTTAATTACTTGAATATATAAATGTTCAAACCGGGGAAAAAACTAATTAACATTGACTGAGATACATGTCGATATCGATTTAAACACATCGTAAGTAAGCAGCTTACATTTAACTAACAACAGGCGCATATCAGGTTCGCTGCCTCTCCTTTCAGATTTTGCCTTTGCTTACACACCAACAGATCTCTCCGTATTCCTTGCCGGGGGGTCTGGTTTTGTTTCGTTACGACCTTTAAGCTCTCGTCAGAATACATCAATTTTGTGTCGGCTTGCTTTTGCATTTAGTCGAAAGTGGCAGATGTTTATCGTATCAGAAGGGTCAGTGACTTAACACACGAGTAATTGTCCCTCATTGACTCCGTCGGTAACAGACTGATCCACGCCCGGTTGCAGAAGCATCCGTCAACGAAACGTCACGGTTGCTCGGCTGAACAGGCAAATAAAAAAAAAAAATACTGTGCGGTTTTAAAGTAGTAAAACTGTTCTTTGGAAAACCGTATATGTGTACACGATTACGTCAAGACTGGGCCAACAGGAGCTTGAAGACTCAGAGAATATCAGGGGTAAAGGTCCATGTCGAGAAAAGAGATAAGACGCACTTACATCCGGTCGTTTTCAAAAAGACATTTTTCACCGGCTTTCCTTCTTAAAGACAAATGGCGCGCGGTGAGAACAAAGGGCCGCTAATTTTCTAACTTTAAAGAACCCCGACATGAGTCATGTTTCTGTAAAAGCTGTTAGTGCTTTCGGGGTTTTTTTTCTCCTTCTTCTTGGTAGACGTGTAAAAATGAAAACTATATCTAGTTTTGCCTGAGATGTTCTCTTTTAACCGTAGGCTTACGGCCACATCACGTTGAAACATAAGTTCCCTTACGATCAACGAAGTTAACCAACATCGCGCCTAGACAATACCTAGATGGCTGACCCCTCGGAAATACCAGGTGCTGTAAGCTTGGATGTGCTGGTGGTGTACTCGTAATGAGAAATCGGAGAGCTGAGTTCTAATTCCAGTCGGGTTCGTTATACTCACATACGTAAAATTATGCTTGGAAAAGTTATGTATCCGCCTATTCTCCTCCCACCTATGGGTTAAATAGTATCACTTGTATCAGTAACTCATTATTATCTAAAAAAAAATATTTTTAGAATCCCGAAATAATTTTCAGCTTTAAATAACCTGAACAAGGTTGATAAGTCGTAAAAAAAACTTCCAGTCAAAATATCTATGTTGCCCTTAGTAAACCAGTATAAAATGAACGATTAAACAAGTTAAGCAACGTCGAGCCTGGTCTGTAACTAGATGGGCGACCGCTTGATAATGACAACTGCTGTAATCTTGGATGCGCTGATAGTTTAATGGATAACAGCTCAGAATCGGAGAGCCGAGTTCAAATCACAGTTTCGTTCTTTATATTCACTTATGCGAAAAAAAACCGTTGGAAAAGTTATGAATCCACATATTCTCCCCCAAGCCCCAGCTATGAGTTACTTAGTAAGATTTGTGTGACTAGGTGATCTGCCCCTAAAATAAAAATAAAATAAAAATATTTTGATTCAGTATTAAATGACTCATAAAAGTGTTGATGTGCAACTAAAAAAAACAACCAACCAACTTTCACTGTGCTTTTAATGTAATATGCAACATCTTAAGGACGCTGGAGAGTAGGGCGCTCCACAACTTCCTACTCTTTGTAACTCTAAGTAATACCTTCCCCTTGAATATCACGCCCGCTTCTTATACGACCATCAATTTACACAAACTGTTTAGATTGGTAACACAATATTTTCGACCCACTTGCCTTCACTATGTCCTATGAGTGTCAAATTCTTCAAGCCCACTTTCCTCATTACGTGCCCGGTAAATTCAGCTGTCTCTCTGTTTCCACATTGAAGTGCCTTTTTGTTGTGTCGTAAATAGTAAAGGCTGGCACACATATAGAAAAAAAGATGTAGCTTATTCCGGAGAATAATATGCTACACGATTGAGAACACAGACTAATGTATTAAACAGTTAATCTTTAACTCTTCGGTATTTAACCGAGACCTTCCCATACATACGTACAAGGCCGGTTTTTAACGTCGGGCTTTCCGAACGAACACGCGTGGGCAAAAATTCCGCATAGACCTCACATACACGGGGCAGGGTAGCTGTCTACCACCCGAAACGGGAGTCTGCCCGTAGGCATAGCCTCGTCTGAGTTCTTCTCCGCCCGGATGCAGAGAGTCGACAAGCAGAGTAACGATTAACCTTTAACTCCTCTGTATTTACTCGAGACCTCCCCACAAGGCGGGATTTGGGACAAAGCCGTTTTTTTTTTGTTTTGTTTTTTACATGCGGCTTTCCGAGACCATAGACTCGGGCAAAAATTGCCCGTAGACCCCATATACATGTGCTCGGTTAACTGTCTACCTCCCCAGGTATAGCCTCGTCTAGGTTCCTATCTGTCCTGAGGCAGAGAGTGGACAAGCAGAGTTAACAGTAATCGTTAGCTCCTCGGTATTTTTCCGAGACCAACCCACAAAGCGGGATGTGGCACAAGGCCGGTTTTTTACGTGGGACGTTCCGAGCCTGTAGGCTCGGCAAAAATTTCCCATTAGACCTCATATATACTGGATAGGGTAGCTGTCTACCACCCCAGACAAGATTCTGCCCTTCAGCATAGCCTCGTCTGGGTTCCTCTCCGGCCGGAGGCAGAGAGTCGACAAGTCGAGTCAACCGTAGTAGATATCTGCTCTCCCACAGTTAGAGAGGGTGCTGTTTAAATAGTCTTAGACTAGACCATCTTGTGGGGATGTTCAGCTACTCCATAACATCGTTTTATTTTCGTTTTCCTAAAATGTTTCTCGTTACTCACATGTTTCGACATGGAACTCACATCATCCTTCGGTATAACCACATATTCATCTCCTCATGTGACCCCTTTCATCCGTAAGAAAATAGTCTAGAATTCACTGCTATATATGAAAATTGTTATTATATTTCACGTTGGAATTTTTTGTTTCAAACAAAAATTTTCATGTTTCTTAATACATTGTTTAACTTTTTGAAAGCATATTTTTCCTATTCTACTGGGCCTTCCGATTCCTCTGTTATATTTCTATCTTCATTTAACACAATTCCAAGCAAAGTAAACTTGTTCTTGCATACTTCTGATGTTTCAAATTTGTAGGCCGCATCTTGAACTGCCCCTTTTCATAACGACCAAACATTCTGTAATATGAAATATACACAGATTAGGTATTGGGACTGCTAAACAAAGAAACGAGCAGTTTAGATTGATCAGCTTGTCCTTCTAGTTTAAGTTTGCTTGTTTAACGTCATATCAACACCTTATGGGTAGTTTAATATCGAAATTTAATTTTCTTGGGGAATTTGAATAATAAAAATATGATATATGTTATTCTGTTTTCACAATTGAATACATCGTAGAAGATACTCAGCTTTTGTTATATCTACATGTTTGTGTGGACATAATTACTATAGGCGGTGATGTGTTTATTTCATGTTGTAGTTGACATTATATTTTGGAATACAGGTTGATTTCTTTGAGAAATTGCATGATAATATATGGATTAATGTCATGGAAGAATTCATCCATCTTGATTGTTTGGTTGACTTTATTTAGTAGCATATCAACATCTATGGGTTATTTATTGCCAAAATCTAAATATTTTATACAAAATTTCATATATAAACATATTTTGAACGCAATTGCAGGCCTACAGCTACAAGTAATATGCATTGTTGGTCATTTTATATATAAAAATGATTGCTGTTCATTTTACTATAAAAATGTATAGCTGATCATTTTACTATAAAATGTATTGCTGGTCATTTTACTATAAAATGTATTGTTGGTCATTTTACTATAAAATGTATTGCTACTCATTTTACAATAAAAATGTATTGCTGGTAATTTACTATTAAAAAGTATTGTTGGTCATTTTACTCTAGAATGTATTGTTAGTCATTTTACTATAAAAATGTATTGCTGGTAATTTTACTATAAAAATGTATTATTTGTCTTCTACAATAAAATTTATTGCTGGTAATTTAGAATTAAAATGTGTTGTTGGTCATTTTACAATAAAATGTATTGCTGGTAATTTTACTATAAAATTATATTGTTGGTCATTTTAATATAAACATGTATTGCGTGTCATTTTCCTATAAAAATGTATTGTTGGTCATTTTCCTATAAAAATGTATTGCTGGTCATTTTCCTATAAAAATGTATTGTTGGTCATTTTACGATAAAAATGTATTGTTGGTCATTTTACGATAAAAATGTATTGTTGGTCATTTTACTAGAAAAATGTATTGCTGGCAATTTTACTATAAAAAATGTATTGTTGGTCATTTTACAATAAAAATGTATTGCTGGTCATTTTACTATAAAAATGTATTATTGGTCATTCTAGTATAAAAGCTATTGCTGGTCATTTTACTATAAAATGTATTGCTTGTAATTTAACCATAAAAATGTATTGTTCGGCATTTTACAATAAAAATATATTGCTGGTAATGTTACTGTAAAAATGTATTGTTGGTCATTTGAATATAAAAATAAATTGCTGGTCATTTTACTATATAAATGTATTGTTGATCATTTTACTATAAAATGTATTGTTGGTCATATTACAATAAAAATGTATTACTGTAAATTTTACTATAAAAATGAAATTGTTGGTCATTTTGCTATAAAATGTATTGTTGTTCATTTTGCTATAAAATGAATTACTGGTAATTTTAATATAAAAATGTATTGCTGGTTATATTATTAATAATTATGCATTGTTGATAATTTTATATAAAAATGTATTTTTATACTTTCATAATATGTTGTTTTTATTTGGTGGTTCACTATTTGCCCATAACTGGGACCCTAACAGGAGCTACCACTCCCGGTCAGGGTGAACCTGGGAACAACAGCAATTAAGATGTGCTTCCACGTTCGTTAAGATTTTTAATCTCCCGATCACAGGCCTTGCTGCCTGGTGTAATTTATTGTCATACCCATGACTAGTCTCTCTTTCGTCAATTTGTTCAAAATTTCACATGTCTTGCCGAAACATTCACCTAACTCCTTTTACACTGTTATTATTCTATCGTTTCGCATTTTTAATTTTATCAAATTGTCTATTCCCGGGAGATGGATACACAGAGCATTTTGGTAATAATTATGTAGAATGTAGAATTTGAGATAACTCTAGGAATGGTCACTCATCCTAAAAGTGTCATTCATTTGAAGCTAGTTTTAATAATTGATCTGAGAAAAGTGTCGTATAGAGCTGATAGCTTAGAAAACTACTCTCTATAAATAATCGTAAAGTATGTTTTTATTACATTCGACGATTGTTACCCAAAAGGAACAGCCCAACATACAAATTACAAAATGGAGATACCGAAATTAAACACGTGCAACAATTTAGATAACTGGGAAGCGCATTAAGAAAGGAGGGAAAGTGCGACACCGAAATCCGAAGTCGTATTGGAAGATGCCTTCAAAAACCTGAGCAAAGTATTAAGAAACAGGAAAATATCGCTAGAAACAAAGAAAAGAGTACTGAACCATTTTTTGTAAAAATATTTACTTCGTCTATCAAGAAAATATAATATAGGGTATCTCTTATAAATTACGTTTAAAATAATAAAAAATATCGGCTTAAAAATAAATCCATTCATTCTTTGAAAATCATTTCGATATATATTGTTACAAATTACACATGTTACACGTGTTTAAGTAGACATCTTCTCAGTTTATTTACAAGCATGGAAATAAACGTCAAAACGGACTAGATCATCAAAAATGTTATTTAAAATGTATCAGTTGATAAGAAGGGATATTGTCGGATTGAAATAAAAATCTATTAATTGCTTAATTACTATACACGCGTCACTGAGCTAAGATATTTTTGCTAGTAACCTGAGCAAAGTATTAAGAAACAGGAAAATGTCGCTACAAACAAAGAGTACTGAACTGTTATGTAATGTCAGTCCGCCTCTATAGCAGTGAGTTCTGGACAATATCTTCATAGATGAAAACGAAACTTGAAGCAACAGAAATTTGGTTCTACAGAAGGATGCTGAGAATTCCACGGACGGAGTAAATAATCGACAAGGAAGTTTTAAAGAATATAACAACAGAAAGAACATTTATACTCAGAATCAGAAAAAGGAAGCTGAAATTTCTTTAAATATCAATCAATCGGACCAACCTTAATTTTTTTTCGTTTCTTTCTTTTTAAATCGATTCACCCCAAGCAAGGAAAAATGCCACTAAGACATAAGCAGCTAGGAGAGTGAAAGAAAACGAAAAGACTTTAGAAGAAAGCAGAAATCCAATCCTAAACAGTGAACAAGGGATAAACCACTACTCCTGTTCAAAAGACAGGGGAGGAGTGTGAACTGGACGATAGGCAAACTTACCTAGTCCTGTTGAGGACAAAAACATAAATAATTTGTGAATAAAATTTCAGAGATCAAGTAGAGTCGTTAGAAGTTCAGAGTTCAAGTAAACTTTAGAAGGAACCGGAAACCTAATCCTAAATAGGAAACAAGGGGTAAACCTCTACTCCTGTTCAAAAGATCATGAAGGAGTGTGAACCGGGCGTTAGGCGAACATATTGACCCCACAATGAGGAAAGAGGGCTTGGAAAATCTAATCCTCACAGGAAAGAAAGATAATACGACTGCATTTAATGTTGCTCGTGTAAAACTAAATTATTAAGAAACAGAAAAATTTCGTTAGAAGCAAAGAAAAGGGTACCGAGCTGTTATGTAATAGCAGACTTCCTATATGGCAGATGAATAATAGGTCCGGGTTAATAATAGAAAGATGCCTTCAAAAACCTAAGCAAAGTATTAAGAAACAAAAAAATATCGTCAGAAACAAAGAAAAGAGTACTGAACTGTACAGCAGTAAATTCTGAACAATATCTTCATAGATGAAAAAGTGACTTGGATCATTAGAAATGTGGTTCTACAGAAGGATGCTGAGAATTCCATGGACGGAGCGAGTAAGCGTTTTTAAAGAAAAATAGAAATAGAAAGAACATTAATACTCACAATCAGAAAGAGAAAGTTGAAATTTCTTGGGCACACAATGAGGAAAGAAGGCTTGGAAAATTTAATCCTCACAGAAAAGAAAGATAATACGAATGCATTTAAATGTTGCTCGTGTAAAACAAAAGTATTATGAAACAGAAACTTTTCGTTAGAAACAAAGAATAGGGTTCCGAGCTTTTATGTAATAGGAATCTTTCTATATGGCAGATGAATAATAGACCCAAGTTAATAATAGAAAGATGGCTTCCAAATATTGAACAAAGTGTTGCGAAACAGAAAAAAATATCGTCAGAAACATAGAAAAGTGTACCAAAAGAAAGCTTTTTATCGCAACTGCCATCCATAAGAAGTAGAAGTAGAGAATATAGCTATATGGCTAAATTTGAATGACTCCTGCTGGTTAGCCTTCTTAGATGAAGCATTGTCAATTATTATTCATTTTTCACTAGTATTTCTTTCATCTTCATTTCTCTTGCTTTTTATTGCAACTCCCATACATAAGAAGTAGAAGTAGAGAATATAGCTATATGGCTAAATTTGAATGACTCCTGCTGGTTAGCCTTCTTAGATGAAGCATTGTCAATTATTCATTTTTCACTAGTGTTTCTTTCATCTTCATTTCTCTTGCTTTTTATTGCATCTGCCATCCATAAGAAGTAGAAGTAGAGAATATAGCTATATGGCTAAATTTGAATGACTCCTGCTGGTTAGCCTTCTTAGATGAAGCATTGGCAATTATTATTCATTTTTCACTAGTATTTCTTTCATCTTCATTTCTCTTGCTTTTTATTGCAACTCCCATCCATAAGAAGTAGAAGTAGAGAATATAGCTATATGGCTAAATTTGAATGACTCCTGCTGGTTAGCCTTCTTAGATGAAGCATTGTCAATTATTAATCATTTTTCACTAGTATTTCTTTCATCTTCATTTCTCTTGCTTTTTATTGCATCTGCCATCCATAAGAAGTAGAAGTAGAGAATATATCTATATGGCTAAATTTGAATGACTCCTGCTGGTTAGCCTTCTTAGATGAAGCATTGTCAATTATTATTCATTTTTCACTAGTATTTCTTTCATCTTCATTTCTCTTGCTTTTTATTGCAACTCCCATCCATAAGAAGTAGAAGTAGAGAATATAGCTATATGGCTAAATTTTAATTGACTTATGCTGGTTAATCTTAGATGAAACATTGTCAATTATCAGTTTTTTTAATCTAATTATTTTCCTTCAATCTAGGGTCAACCTTGTAGTCTTTGCTTCCTGCTTCCGTTTCAGTTTATTTCACATAGCTCAGTCAAAACCCCTCTACCTTGAGTGGCTCTTGGACTTTGTAGTAGTTGAATTTCTTTAAAGAAAACCTAATTCTTTTATTTAGGGTTTGATTATGGACGTATACATTTCAATATTTCTAATTCGTGTTCATAACGAGTGACGCAACAGACTATTAATCAAAATGGCCCGAGTTTTATTCGAGAAGATCACGTCTCTTTTGCTATATATAAACATTTTATATCGCGGGAACCCATATGTCGAATTAGAATTTGAAAGCACTCATTGGGTGAAGTTAGGATAGGAAGGGGCGTCAGGCATATGGTGGAGCTGGGTTTAGGAGTCCGTCAAACTCGGATTAAATTCAATGGTAAATAATTAGGCAAATTGATTTCGGTCCTAGAGGACGGCCCGATTCGTTGTAAGTCTCGCAGTGACGTGACTTGACTCGTGTCATCTAACGATATTTGATGAGTCTTGTGTCACGTGCAACAGAAACGGATTGTTGTTTATTCTTTGTATATGCTCTCCGTGTAAGGGAGAAAGAGAGAAGAAGAGAGGGAGCGTGAAAGAGAAAGAAGGGGATGAAAATAGAGAGAAAGAGGACGAGGGAGAGAGAGAGAGAGAGAGTGAGAAAGAGAGAGAAAGAAAAAGAGAAAAAGAAAGTAAAAGAGACAAAGTGAAAGAGAGAGAACGAGAGAAAAAAAATAAATGGAAAGAGAACTAGAAGGAGAAAGAGAAAAAAGAGAGAAATAGAAAGAAAGAAAGAAAGAGAGAGAGAGAGAGAGAGAGAGAGAAAGAAAGCCAGAAAAAGAAATTCGAGACAAAGATAAGAGAGAAAGAGAAAAAAAGGAGAGACAGGCAAAAGAAATTAAATGATATAGAGGAAGAGAGAGAAAGAGAAAGACAGATAAAGAGTGTGAGAGAGAGAGAGAGAGAGAGAGAGAGAGAGAGAAAGAGGGAGAAATGGAAAGAGAGAACGAGAACGGGATAGCGGACGGGGAAGAGTGAAACAAAGAAAGAGAGAAAGATAGCAACATATAGAAAAACGGAGAAATAGAAAGAGATAGGAAGATAGAAAGAGTGAAAGAAAGAGAGATCGCGACGAATAAAAATAGAGAAAGGGAGAGAGAAAGAGAGTGAGAATGAAAGAGAGTGAGGATGAAAGCGAGATAAAAAGGAGATAGTGATAGAAAACGAGAACGAGAGATTAAGAGAGAAAGAGACACAAAGAGTGAGAAACAGAAAAGGGAAAGTAAAAAAGATAGCAATATGGAGAAAGATACAAAGAAAAGGGAATAGAGAGAGAAAGAGAGAGAATGAGCTAGATTGAAAGAGAAAGAGAGAGAGAGAGAAAGCTAAATAAAAAGAGAGAGCAACCACTTCTTGTTCTGTCATTCATTTACTCAAAATCATTAAGTAGTTTACTTGATTAACTCGGCTCGACTTGTCGTCTGTGTATCCTCTGGGTGTTAAATTCTCCGAACCGTCTTTCCTCATCATGTGTTCCGTGAATTTTAACTTTTTCTGATTTTAAGTGTGGAACTCCCTCCCGGCTCCACGCTTTCCAACCAACTTTAATCTTCAAAAATTTCAGGATCACACTGCTCAGTAACGATGGCGTTCCATTTTACAAGATTTAGCTCCATCTGATTTCTTTTTTTTTTCCTTAATTCAAATCCTCCCTACGTAGGCGCCATTTTGGAAACAATGATGAGATCATATGTGCTTAAGCATTGAAATCTCATAATGGAAGAAAGTGGCGCCACTTTCTTCCATTATGAGATTGCAATGCTTAAGAGCCGCTGGACCAAGTGTATTGATAGGGGACTATAGTGAAAAATGTGGTTTAGGTGATAAGACGCGCCGGCTCTGCTGGTTGCCATCCAAGAGTATAGGACGCAGTGTGTCTTCATATTAGGCTGAGAAGAAAAGAGATGGATTGCCATTTTTTTTCCAACCATTGCCCATAAAAGAGGAGCAGTCCACGAAAAAGCAACATACTTCGAAAACACCAGAAGACAAATCGAAGAAAGCCTAAAGAAAAAGTGTAACTCTCCAACCCCTGAATACTCCTACCCTATCATGCGGTCGCTGTGAACATCACTTCAGATCAATATAGGACACATTTCACAAAGAAGGAAATGTCTATGAGCCCATCTATACTCGTCAACGAGTTCCGCCAACGACGATGACGACAAGGATTGTCATTTTTTTTTCCAACCAAGGCTATAGATCCCAGTCTGTCTTGATATTAAGCTCATAGCTGAGAAATCGAATAGATGGATTCATGTGCTACCATTACATATGTAAAGTCAGCAGGCCCGAGCTAATTCTGGCCAAATGAGTAAATATCAAAATTCTATACTGGAATCCCTACTTGGTCGGACCGAGAACTTTTCAGCAATCACTGGTATATGTTGACTTTAAAATTCGCCGTTTGTAGTGTTCCATCTCTCTTAACTCAACATTCAAGCAAGCTTTAGATCAAATTCAGAGTTTTAAATAAATACTCCACCTTTTTTCTGTATTTTTCTATGCCAAACTCCCCGAAATGAAAATATATCGAAGAGCCCAACTCTGAAGGCGAGAAATACGAAAGCTCAGATCAAAATAAACAAATTGGATTGAAGACGAAATTGTTTGCAGCTTAGATTTCGACCACATTTTTTCCCTTGAGTTGAAAGAAAAGAAAAGAAAAGAACAAAAAGACTGTGTGTCATTTTGGGCCCTCAGTCGGAAGGTAAACACTGCGAATCGTTTTAAAGGACGGGTTTTATAAAAGTAACTCCGAAATTCACAATGAAAGGGAGAATCTTGCAGTAGACAAACAAATTGAGCTGACTTGGAATAATTTCATCATCATCATCATCACCATCATCATCATCATCTTAATCATCACCATCATCATCATTATTATTATTATTATTATTATTATTATTATTATTATTATTATTATTATTTCCTTTGATTTCTGGTCTGTACACATTTCGTTCCGGGTCCCGCCCAAAGACCTAAGGTTAGAAATGGCGTCATGACATTTTCCACTGATAAGAAAATAAAAAAAAAATGAAAAAGTTTTACATAGAAAAAGCCCTTCGTAAGATGTGGTCTGTACTCGTGAGAACAATTTTTTGTATTTCTTTAAGGCATGGGCTTCCAGGAATCTCTTCAATGAGTCTACTGGAGTCTTTGCCAACCAATCCGAGGGCTCCAACTACAGCAAGGAGTGTTGATGTTCCCATGTGCCACATTTTTCAGATTTCGATTTCAAGGCCCTTGTATTTTGATGGTTTTTTGAAGATCTTCAAAGATACATTGCAGTCTGCAGGGACTGCAATATCAATAAGGACGCAATATTTTTTTTCTTTTTTTGCGGTCGGTAATAACAATGTCTTGGCGGTTAGCTTTAATTGTTCTTTCCTTGTGTATTGTGTAGTACCATAGAATTGTAACAGGTCCTATCTACGTAACCATGTCTGGGTGGTGTTCATACCAATTATTATTGTTATTATTATTATTATTATTATTATTATTATTATTATTATTATTAACTTTTTCACCCTTCGTTCTTCCTTATTATTATTAACTTTTTCACCCTTCGTTCTTTATTATTATTATTATTATTATTATTATTATTATTAACTTTTTCACCCTTCGTTCTTTATTATTATTATTATTATTATTGACTTTTTCACCCTTCGTTTTCCTTATTATTATTATTATTATTATTATTATTATTATTATTATTATTATTATTGTTAACTTTTCACCCTTCGTTCTTTATCATTATTATTATTATTAACTTTTTCACCATTCGTTATTCCTTATTATTATTAACTGTTTCACCCTTCGTTCTTCATCATTATTATTAACTTTTTCACCCTTCGTTCTTTATTATTATTATTATTATTATTATTATTATTATTATTATTATTATGTTTTCACCCTTCGTTCTTCCTCATTATTATTATTAATAATTTTTTCACCCTTCGTTCTTTATTATTATTATTATTATTATTATTATTATTATTAACTTTTTCACCCTTCGTTCTTTATTATTATTATTATTATTGACTTTTTCACCCTTCGTTTTCCTTATTATTATTATTATTATTATTATTATTATTATTATTATTATTGTTAACTTTTCACCCTTCGTTCTTTATCATTATTATTATTATTAACTTTTTCACCCTTCGTTCTTTATTATTATTATTATTATTATTATTATTATTATTATTATTATTATTATTATTATTATTATTATTAACTTTTTCACCATTCGTTCTTCCTTTTTCTCCATTCTTTTCCTCTATCTCACATTCGTTCTTTTCTACTTTAGAAGATATGAAACTTATAATTGAATTCCTTGTTCCTGGTTTCAAGTGTTAATTACCTAAGAACCATTAGTTTGATGAATGGATTTCAAACCTTTCCATACCCGATTATTAGACGAGGCTAAAGGAGAAAAGTGTTATTTCACTTCTTTATGCGTTTCCGTCGACTAATCTTTAAAGTTCCCTCTACACTCGGCTCGAGAGCCACTCTAAGTAGAGAATTACTGTTAAATTGGTTTATGATGAATGAGACGTGTGATATTAATGAAAGCTGTTCCAAAGTTATGATTATGAGGATGAAGAAAATGGATAACGATTGAATCCTGACTTGATTTGGTTAATTTTAATGTTCAGGGAAAGCATCCATGTGGGAGTCTGTGTCACAAGGAAGCTGTTCTTCAAAGAAAGATGACTGCCTGTTATTAACTATCGTAGAATGCGAAATCGACCTTGACTCTGCCGTAGATTGCAACAAAATGAGATAAAAGAAAAAGAATTGATTTACTGGTTGATTCATTTTCTACGGGTTAACCCTTGGCAGGTTATTTAAAGCCTGAAATTTTAGATTGTAACATTCTGTATTTTGTGGGAACCAATAATGATTTAGTGATATTTAAGTATTACTAATTAACCCATATCTAGGGGAGACGTGATCGATTCAGATTTTTCCCAAGGGTATTTACGTTTTAGTGAATATAACGAAACTAGCTGGAATTGGAACTCGGTTCTCCGATTAACAATTCCAAGTCATTATCCATTACGCTACCCGCCATCCACGTTTACAGCACGTGAAATTTCCAAGTGGCCACCCGTCTAGATACTGATTAGGCTCGGGTTGCTTAACTTCGGTGGTTCTCATCTTCCACAGTTTCTTTATAACGTGATTGTCTGGTTCTCCCATATTATCCCGCACGTTATCTTTTGATCGACCTTTTCACTTTTCTTCTTCTCCGTCTTCATCCTCCTCCTCCTTTTCTTCTTCGACATTTTTTTCAAACAACTCCCATTTTCCCACGTCTGTTTTCTGATTTCCCTTCTGTTTTTTTCATTTTATCGTAGACACACTTTTTCCCCTTTTTATTTTTTACGCCCCTATTTTTTTTCTTAGAATTCCTTGTCGTCTCTTCTTCTTCTTCTTCTTCTTCTTCTTCTTCTTCTTCTTCTTCTTCTTCTTCTTCTTCTTCTTCTTCTTCTTCTTCTATAACATTCATTTTCTCACGTCTGTTTCCTGCTTTCCCTTCTGTCGTTTTTATTTTATTTTAACGTAGACACATTCCCCCCCCCAACCTTTTTTTCTTTCTTTAAATCCCTTGTGGGCTCATTTTCTTCTTCTTCTTCTTCTTCTTCTTCTTCTTCTTCTTCTTCTTCTTCTTCTTCTTCTTCTTCTTCTTCTGCTGTAGCTACAATTGCTGCTCACTTTCTTTTTCTTCTTCGCTCGCGTTTTTCATCTTCATGTCTAATCGCCTTTTTCTTTTCTTCTTTATCTGCTCCATTCCGTCTTGTTCTGTACTTGCGTTTTTCTTCTTTTTTTTTTTGTTTGATTGCTCCTTTATTCTTTTTCTCCTTCTTTGTCTGCTCAAAACTTCTTTTTCTTCTTCTCCTTCGCTCAAGATTTTCATCTCCGTTAACTAATTGCCTTCTTCTTCTTCTTCTTCTTCTTCTTCTTCTTCTTCTTCTTCTTCTTCTTCTTCTTCTTCTTCTTCTTCTTGTAGAAGTTGTATAGAAACGAAAAGAAATTCTCTCTTTTTGTTTGAATTTAACAAGGATTCTTCTTCTTCTTCTTCTTCTTCTTCTTCTTCTTCTTCTTCTTCTTCTTCTTCTTCTTCTTCTTGTAGAAGTTGTATAGAAACGAAAAGAAATTCTCTCTTTTTGTTTGAATTTAACAAGGATTCTTCTTCTTCTTCTTCTTCTTCTTCTTCTTCTTCTTCTTGTAGAAGTTGTATAGAAACGAAAAGAAATTCTCTCTTTTTGTTTGAATTTAACAAGGATAAAATTTGCTATACTTGGAATAAGAAAATGTTTGTGCACATAACAAAGGAATGATATTCCTCGGAAAACGTCGTAAGACAGATTACAAACTGACTGATAGCACATAAGGCTGTTCGAAGCAAGAGTCTGTATATGTGATCTTTGAAAACGAAAGTCTGTAAAAAAAGAAGTGTACGTACGTCGATGACAAGGGAAAGAAAGGACCATGCAGATGAAGGCAATGAAAAAGCCTGTAAAAATTATGGTTAGAAAGCTTGTCTTGCTAGATCAATTAAGACTGAGTAATGAGTTCGATTCTCACTGGGTGCCCCATACTTTCGGCCTCGTGCCACATCTAAGCAACGCTTAGTAAATCATCTTCTTTGGGCACCTCGAGGCCGTCTTGCTAGAACAATTACAACTGAATAGTGAGTTCTATCCTCACTGAGTGCTCCATACTTTCGGCCTTGTGCCACATTTAAGCTGCGCTTGGAAAACCACGATACAAAGTGCGATGGATAAGTTGTTGTCTAAATGACGCAGAAATGAAAATAACACTGACATCTCGTTTTAGCAGATATACGACTGAAGAGCGAGTTCGGTTCTCACTGGGTTCCCCATACTTTCGGCCTTGTGCCACATCTAAGCCGGGCTTAGGAAACCGATATAGAATGTGTATCAGAAGTTCCTGTGTGGCGGCTTGAAAACTGTTGTGCTGATGCTGCTCCTGTTGTTGTTGATGATGATGATGATGATGATGACGACTGTCCGACGTGAAATGGCGATCTTCTGGGGGTCCTTTTGTATGGTGTTGAGAATTCACCCTTTGAAGTAGACCGCAAGAGGCACGGCACAGGTACGGGGTGTGGATTATATTTTATTTGAAAGGAATTATTTTCTTGGATAAAACATGTCACGCCGTAGCCTTACAACTACACTAGAAATATAAGACTATCTGAATTTATTTACGACAGACTAAAGATGCAAGGTACATGCTCATGTTTCAGTTCTTCTGTACTTAAAGTTTCCTCTGTATATACAAAACACACACACGCACGCACGAACACACACACACACACACACATATATATATATATATATATATATATATATATATATATATATATATATATATATATATATATATATATATATATATATATATATATATTTAAAGTCATTTTTATGTTTAACATTCTTTTTATAGATATAAGTATTTAAGTAAATGCCCTGTTTATAATAAACATTATTAAATAACATTTACCGGCTTGAATGTCCGAGAAATTTTCATAGAAAATATTCGTCCTGCGACAGGATTCGAACCTGTATCCTACACGGAACCGTCATATGAATCGGTTAACGCACGTCAGACTATATGACGGTTTCGTATAAAATAAAGGTTCGAATTTTGTCGGAGAACGATTTTCAATGAAAATTTATCGGACATTCAGGCCGGTAAATGTTATTTAATACTGTTTATTATAAACAGAGCATTTACTTAAATATTTGTATCTATAAAAAGAATGTTAAACATAAAAATGTCTTTAAATAATTGTCGGACTTTGTCCATTTCATAATATATATATATATATATATATATATATATATATATATATATATATATATATATATATATATATATATATATATATATATATATATATATATATATATATATATATATATATATATATATATATATATATACAGAGGTTGAACAAAATAATTGGAACAGGTGCAAATTCTAGTCCTATATTTAAAAGAACTATTATATGAAGAACTTTAACTAAAACTTCGTAATTGCAGGTTATATCTATTGTAAATACGATTATTTATTTAAATTAACTGTCTTTGGCTTATTTATTTTGAGAATTTAGTAAAATTTAAGCTAAATGCGTGACCCCTTAGAGTTCGAAAATGTGCAAATTGTTGGATCTCGCATGGCAGGAACAATCGATCTCTAAACTTGTTGAACTGTTTCGTATTTCAAGAGCTACCATATCACGAACTATGACGCAATACAAGAAACAGGTTAAAACCTCTAACAAGCACAGCAATTCGGGCCGGACTTGCAAACTTACTGACAGGAACCGACGTGCATTGAAACGCAATGTGGCGAAAAATCATCGGACTACTGCGGCCAAAGTGACTGCTGAGTTGAATAATCATCTGAATAGTTCAATTTCTACTAAAACTGTTCGTCGTGAGTTCCATAAGTCTGCATATCATAGAAGAGCCGCCGTAAGGAAACCTCTTCTCTCCACTCTTTTGGAGTGTTTGAAGTGGTGCAGAAATCACAATGCCTGGTCTGCAGACCAATGGAAGCAAGTCATATTCCCAGACGAGTCCAGTTTGTCTCTTTTCCCAACTTTAGGGCAAGTTTATATGTGGAGGTAGCACAAAGAAGCTTACAACCCTGACTGCTTTCTTCCAACAGGGAAGCATGGTGGTGGATCAGTGATAGTTTGGGCCGCTATATCATGGAAATGTCCAATAGTTTCCCTGCATGATAAAATCAACAGCAAAGTTTACATTTTGGGTGATCATGTTCATCCAATGGCCTAGACTTTATCTCCAGATGTTGACTGCATCTTCCAAGACGATAATGTTCCAATACATACCGCTTGAGTTGTTAAGAATTGGGATAAAGAGCATGAAAGTGAGCTAAAACATATGGAGTGGCCTCCCCAATCTCCAGATATCAATATTATTAAACATTTGTGGTGCATTTTTGAATCGACAAGTTAGGAGCCGCTATCCTGCACCGCCTTGAAGAGCTAGAGCAGGTGTAAATGGAAGAATGGCTGAAAATTCCTCAAGAGGATAAAATCCAGGCAGAACTCAATGTCCAGGACAGAGTAAGAATATAATAAAAAAGGCTCAAACACTAATATTCCATTGTTATAATTCATTACGTTGGAATCGTAATCACGATCCAATTCATCAGACCTACAAATGATCGTGATTACGATTCCAATGTAATAAATTATAACCATGGAATATTAGTGTTTTAGCCTTTTTTATCATATATATATATATATATATATATATATATATATATATATATATATATATATATATATATATATATATATATAGAATAGAAATCCCAAACTACCTCATTCGGCCCACAAGATTTACATTTAATCAACTCAGATGTTTGAAGAGATAAAAAAGGAGAAATAAAAAATTTCGTTCTTTAACTTTCAAGTAATGTTTACTATTTGCTATTTTAAAATTGTTTGCAATCATGTCTTTAATCTTTTAAGTCTGTTTCAATCTAAGTTGAGATGCTAATATTTTAAAATATAGGTCAATGTTATTTCAACTGTCTTCCTGAACCAGACACTCCCACATCTCCACCTTGACATTGGGGTTCATTCTTTTCTGCTGCTTGATTTTTTTCTTTTCCTTATTTCTCTCTTTCTTTTTTTCCTCTCTCTTTCTCTCTTCTTTTTGTCTTCTTTCATTCTTTAAATGTTTAACTCTTAAACCCCTATTTTATTTCTTCAAATCTCTGAGTTGGTAAGGCTTACAAGTAAGTCACCTGGGGCGAAATATCTATTCGAATGTGGTAATTTTTGATTTCTATTCTATGTAATTTATATACTCTGTTATAATGAAGGCATTGCAGTCTTTCTATGGATCAGTTTTAATATTTCATATTATTACGATTCACTTGTATTACATACCAACGAATTATTAACTCTATGTACATACATAGGTACATGAATGCATATATATATATATATATATATATATATATATATATATATATATGAATTAGTCTTAAAGTGTGCTATATTAATGGATAAAGTGCTCAATATCAGAGATAGAGCGTGTGTAAATATAAAAGTCAACACTTAGAGGCTACAGTCTGTTTTATGCTAGATGCAATCGTCAGGCCATATATATATATATATATATATATATATATATATATATATATATATATATATATATATATATATATATGAAGAAATATAGTCTTAAAGTCTGCTATATTTATGGGATAAAGTGCTCAATATCATGAAACAGACTGTCGCCTCTAAGTGCTGACTTCCATGCCCACTTTTATATATATATATATATATATATATATATATATATATATATATATTGTTATCCACAGACAGACTGTTTCGCTGTATCACAGCTCATCAGTGTGGCTAGACGTCCGGTTGCCTCTGGCTAGAATCGAAAACCGGCTGAATTCGCGTCAGTCGGAAATTTTATCCTGAAGCCGTTGGCTCACGGCAGAGAAGAAGGTGAATTTAAGCGCATTTACTTTTAGATAAACACACAGTGACTGAGAGAACTCGATTCGATTTACCGAAGAGTCTTGCATTATTAGCCGTAATAGTCACTGTTTACAAACCTACACATCCTCTCCAGAGAGCTCAACCGAAATAAAATTTTCAGGAGCATATATATTGTCATCCACAGACAGACTGTTTCGCTGTATCACAGCTCATCAGTGTGGCTAGACGTCCGGTTGCCTCTGGCTAGAATCGAAAACCGGCTGAATTCGCATCAGTCGGAAATATATATATATATATATATATATATATATATATATATATATATATATATGAAA
>OZ038516.1:38634103-38654103 GCA_964036315.1 Acanthosepion esculentum
CGCTACATAAGAGTTCTCATGTTTCAAAAGCGAGAGCCGAGACCCCTAACATAATTTTTTAAGTTATGTAGAGTTAATTTGACTGGACCCGTTTCCTTGTCAAGATTCTCGCTTGACAAGGAAGCGGGTCCAGACACCTTAACTCTACATAACTTAAAAAATTATGTTAGGGGTCTCGGCTCTCGCTTTTGAAACATGAGAACTCTTATGTAGCGGAGGAATCATATTTTTAAAAACTAAAAATATTATTATATTATATATATATATATATATATATATATATATATATATATATAAGAATGGGTAGGGTAAATAATCTACATACACATACATATACTCGCATGTATGTGTAAATGCATTTCTTCTGAAGATTGCTTGAACTGCATATAACTACCAACATTGCATATTATGTAATTTCACTAATATGTATGTATGTAAGTATATTGTATATTTAGACAGCAATCCTTCATTTATGCATGTTTCATTAAAAACGACAGACAATGTACTACGGTTAAGCGTTTTATTTAATCTGATCTTGTGTTCGAATAAGAACTTTCTTTTCTGGACGAAATGGCTAAAGGTATAGCGCTCGGAAATATAAAACATTTGGACAGTTCTTACACACCTTTGTTCAGAAAAGAAAGCTCTCGTTCGAACACAACATTAAATTAAATACAAAGTTTAACTGTTGTACCTTGTCTGTTGTTTTTAATGAAACATGCATGTATGCATGACTCTTCGGCAGAATTGAGTCACTGTCGGTCACTGTGTGTTTATCTAAATCTTAAAATAAACACGCTAAAATTCACCTTCATCCCTGCCGTGCGCCGACGGCTTAGTGGTAGAAGTTCCGACTGACGCCAATTCAGTCGGCTTTCGATCCTAGCTAGGGGCAACCGGACGTCTAGCCACACTGATGAGCTGCGAAACAGTCTGTCTGAAAATATATATATATATATATATATATGTGTGTGTGTGTATATTTAGGAATGGACATAGTCCGACAATTTATTTAAAGACATTTATATATATTATGTTTAACGTTCTTTTTATAGATACAAGTATTTAAGCAAATGCTCTGTTTTTTTTATAATAAACAGTATTAAATAACATTTACCGGCCTGAATGTCCGAGAAATTTTCATAGAAAATTTTCGTTCTCCGACAGGAATCGAACCTGTATCCTATACAGAACCATCATTTCGCGTGATGTGCCTTAACCTTTCGGCCACAGAGCAGCGTTTGGTTAGCAAGATTTAAGATGGAAGATTTAAGTTTAAAGATAGTAAAATCGACCTTGCTAACCAGACTCTGCTCTGTGGCCGAAAGGTTAAGGCACATCACGCGAATGGTGGTTCCGTATAGGATACAGGTTCGATTCCTGTCGGAGAGCGAAAATTTTCTATGAAAATTTCTCGGACATTCAGGCCGGTAAATGTTATTTAATACCGTTTATTATAAAACAGAGCATTTGCTTAAATACTTGTATCTATAAAAAGAACGGTAAACATAATATATATATAAATGTCTTTAAATATATGTGTGTGTTTATATATATATGTATATTTTAAGACATTAAAAAGTATTAAAGAACATTTACCGACAATTATTTTATAAAAAGAAAGTATAAACATAAAAATGTCTTAAAAATAATTGTCGGACTTTGTCCATTTCATAATGTGTGACGTCATTTGTTTACATTTGGATACGTCATGAGCAGATATGAATGTCCGTGAGAGATTCGTCGAAGATTGTAGATTAAAGTAAATTCGACCTTGCTAAGCGTACGCTCCTCTGTGGCCCAATTAAATTTGCATACGGACTTGAAAAACCTTTGATAAATAGATGTCTTTCAAAGCTTTCATAAGACAAGCTAAATTTTAGAGAGACACTTTGAATTATCTATAAGGTAAGGTATCAACTTTTGCTTATTATCTACAAGGGAAAAAACATATCTACATCGTACAAATCTTATTTTGGAAGGATATCTACATGGTAAAAAAGGGGGCTATTTTGACTTGTTATCATTTCTTGCAGAGAACAATCCAAAGAGGCACCATTTTTTAATAGGTAGCTATCATTCCAAATTAAAATTTGTCCGGTGTAGACATTTTAGACAATATACATGCTGTTTATCGTTAAAGTATAAATAAAAGCTTTCCGTTAATATTTTAATTACGTTTTCTTTAGGCTGTGTATGTGTTATATGTAGTTACTAGCAGCATGGCCCGGTGTTGTCCGTGCTTGATTCAAAAATCGTACGACTCAAACAGCAATAGCTATAACTTGACTTAAAATATTTTTGTCCTTCCTTGCCTTTAAAGGAGTGCCCTTTGCCGTGCTGATGTTGCTACATGCCTTACTTCTTGCCTCTCTCACACTGCGAATTTTTTCTAAGCTCTATACTAAACATTAAATCTGTTACGAAAAAGAACTAAACAAAATGAACACAAAACGATCATTTTTAAAAAAAGGATTCGTAACTGGAAAAAACAAATTTTTCCCACTTGTGACGAATGCAGCTATCGATTTTTTTTGCATGCTAGCATGCTAGTTAACATTCGTGTCAGTCAGCTGTTGGCTCTCACGATGGCCAATAGAATCTTCCTGCCTATTCGTGGGAGCCAGCTATAGGCTCTCACTCTGGCCAGTAAAAAATGGCCGCAAACTACATTTAAACTGCCGTAGAAGCATGAAAAAATCGATTATTTCCACTATCGATGGGAGTTGGGAAATGCAACGTCGGTCTTGGCATTCTTATTAACTTGGAGCATGTGCATGTAAATTTTGGTGTAAATCCGTCGAAAATTGCGGCCGTGCATTCGTTGCACACACATACGCACACTGCCTTTTATAGATAGAGATCATTCCAAAAAAACATTTTAACGGTGTAGTTATTTTCCCTTGTAAATAACAAGACAAATTAGAACAAATTTTCGTCATACACAGAATTATTATTATTATTATTATTATTATTATTATTATTATTATTATTATTATTATTATTATTATTATTCAACAAACAGTGAGAGAAAAGAAAGAAAGAAATTCAAGGGAAAACAAGAAAGAAAATTCAGAAAATATAGAATAAAAAGCAGAAATAATGATTAAAATTCATAAGAAAGAAAGAAAGAGTAAGAAGGAAATAAAGAGCGAGTCTAAAGGAAAGAAAACGTTTTGGAAAAAAAGTTGAAAGAAAGAAAGAAAGAAAGAAAGAAAGAAAGAAAGAAAGAAAGAAAGAAAGAAAGAACTAGTCAAACGGAAATAAAACGCGTGTCTAAAGAAAAGAAAAGGGTTTGGAGAATTAAGTTAAGCGGAAAGAAAGAAAGAAAGAAAGAAAGAAAGAAAGAAAGAAAGAGTCTGAAGGAAAGAAAATGTTTTGGAAAAAGAAAGAAAGTAAGAAAGAAAGAGCGAGTCTAAAGGAAAGAAAACGTTTTGGAAAAAGAAGTTGAGTGAAAGAAAGAAAGAAAGAAAGAAAGAAAGAAAGAAAGAAAGAAAGAAAGAAAGAAAGAAGATTTTTTTCAAATAAAGAACTGGTGGAATTAAATAAAAAAATAAAGAAAGACTATAAACTTGCCTGTAAAGAAAGTCATCTGAAGTCTGAAGATATTCATCGTAAAAAGCCCGCGAAAAGAAGAAAAAGAAAAAAGGAAGGAAATAAGAGCCATGACAATGAAGGGAAACGGAAAACGCAACGGAGGGTAGAAAGAAACAATGTCGGTGAGGCTGCAATGAAAATATCAACGAGAAATGGAAATAAATGAAGACGAGGTGAATTAGATGCACGGGTCCTTTGAAACAAAACAGAAAGCGACCATCTTTATGGGCATAAGTAGCACAGTGAAAATCAACAACACGCACCCCACATATCCGCCATGAGCCCCCATCAACACCCCCCTCCGCACTCGGCCCATTAACCTGACTCACGACAAAAGAATTCTTGAACGGTTTATGGCACATTTGGTATTTTCTAACCAGTCACAGACTCGAAGGGACGACGTCCATGTTTGGACACTTACTCTCTCTCTCTTTCACTCTCACTCCCTCTCTCTCTTTCTCTATTTCCCTCCCTCATACCTCCTCCTCCTCCTATCCCCCTATCTTTTTCTTGGTTCATCTCTCGTGTTTTATATCCTTTCCCTCTTCAGCTTTCTATCATTTTACGTCTCCTTCCCGTACTAAAATCCTAGCGATCTGGGCTGGACGACCAACATCAAATCAGTCTGTATTATAAACGAAGGCATTGATTCTCTGTCCGCCGCACGCTCTCTGCGAGTGACTTTGCGCGTTCGTATGTAATTTATATGTGTGCGCGTCTTTGCTAGGTGTTACTGACTACTTAATTTACACACAATCACACGGGCGCTCACATGCGCGCACAATTTGACTCTAGTTTGAAATAATCCATTTGAATAATACATTTCCTTCCCACTCAGTCTGGACAACCGTTACCCTGTGTTGAGCAAGAGAATTATAAATTTGGAGACAAGATAAAATGTTTTAACACGAAAAAGATCAGATTATTATAAAATTCTCACTGAAGTCTTAGAAAATTTCTGTCTGTATTACTGAGATGAAAGTATTGTAACTATTTATACTATTTACATTGTTCGGGCTGTTGTCCTCATCTTTGTTGTTATAGTCACTACGTTTCGGCCTTTGTTCGCTCCGCCCTTCTTCAGGCGATTGGAATTCCCAACAGAACCTTTTATTTCGTCCACCGGGGTCCTCATAGACACACGGCCCAGTGGATAAAAGCGGCGTTGGTTGAAGTACTCCAGTGACCTGACCCAAATTTTGTAGAAGTATTTGAAGATTTCATTAAATTCAAATATACATACCTACATGTGTATATATACATACCTACATGTGTATATATATACATACCTACATGTGTATATATACATACTTACATGTGTATATATACCTACCTACATGTGTATATACATACCTACATGTGTATATACATGCCTACATGTGTAGATACATACATACATGTGTACATATATGCCTACATGTGTATATGCATACCTGCATGTGCATATATATGCCTATATGTGTACATACATACCTACATGTAAATATACATGCCTATATGTGCATATACATACATGTGTATATACATGTCTACATGTCTATATACATGCCTACATGTGTATATACATACCTACATGTGTATATATATATATACTATATGCGTACGTGCGTATATACATACCTACATCTGTATATACATGCTTACATGTGCATAGACATACCTACATGTGTATATACATGCCTACGTGTGTATATACATGCCTAAATGTTTATATAAATGCCTACTTGTGTATATATACCTACATGTGTATATACATGTCTACGTGCGTATATACATACCTACATGTGTATATACATTCCTACGTGTGTATATACGTGCCTACTTGTGTATATATATGCCTACATGCGTATATACATACTTACATGTGTATATACATGCCTACATGTGTATATACATGCCTACGTGTGTATATACGTGCCTACATGTGTATATACATACCTACATACGTATATACATGCCTACATGCGTATATACATACCTACATGTGTATATACATGCTTACATGTGTATGTATATATATGCCTACATGCATATATACATGCCTACATGTGTATATATATACATATATGTGTATATACATACCTACATGGGTATATACATACCTACACACAATTAGAATAAAGAGAGAGATCGAAAAAAAAAATTATTAAGAGCGAGAAAGGATAGGCAAAGTGGAGAGCCATTATCACTCATGCCTTGACGGGAGATCGCGTACTGAAGAAGAAGAAGAAGAAGAAGAAGAAGAAGAAGAAGAAGTGGAAGAAGAAGAAGAAGAAGAAGAAGAAGAAGAAGAAGAAGAAGAAGTGGAAGAGGAAGAAGAAGAAGAAGAAGAAGAAGAAGAAGAAGAACGAACGAACGAACATGTGTAAATCGTTGATATAAAATTACGAGAGATAGCAAAAATACAAGCTTTACTAAGAACTACAATGGACTGTAGTTGTGAAGAGCCATGGTCGCCCACATCCTGAAGGGCCTCGCTACCAAGAAGAAGAAGAGAAAGAAGAAGAAGAAGACGCCATAGTCCCGATGTCGCAGATGTACAGAAGCAATTAAAAACCATGTTTTTTACACAATCTTTTAATCAATCATTCATCCGGGCATTGAATCCGCTTGCCATATATGGTATGTTGCTACTGCTACACAACCCGAGATTCTTGATAAAATCCAGAAAAGTATCTGTAATATAATCGATCCTGACCAGACATCTCGACTTCAGTCACTTTCTCACCGACGTGACGTCGCTTCCCTCAAATATTTTCACGGCATCGACTCTGAAGAGCTATTTCCTCTGGTGCCCCGACTACATGAATTTAAGCGTGCTACTAGCTATCTAAACAATAAAAATAGTGGCAATTAGGTTCCACCATTTTACTGTTTAAATAACTAGATGCAACCGCCACCTCTACTCTAATAGTTTCTTTTCTAGCACTTCCTACATGTGAAACTCCCTTCCGAATTTTTGCTTCCCTGGTAACTACAATCTTCAAAAATGTCAATGCAACGTCAATCGCCATCGTCTGTTTCCAGAACCCTGTCCCTTTTTCTTTTTTTACTAATTTTCGCCCAATACAAGGCCCGAGAGGCACTCAAGGTAGATGGCTACTGTGTGGAGTTGTATTAGCGCAAGAAAAGGGCAAAGATAACAGGAAAGATAGACGGCTAATTCTCAAATTGAAGAGGTCAAGATTTAATTAGTGAATAAGATAGAGAGTTCAGGCAGTGGCGTTAGGAGAATAGAGTTGAAGTAGACTTTAGAATGGAGCGGAAATCCAATTGTCCTTTCCTCAATCCTCCCCATTTTCAGTCTTCTCATTCTCTTTCACTTACCCTCCCTGTAACCTCTTGCGTTCTAGTTCAATAAAAAAAACTGTATCTGCTAATACAGTGGAACCTCTGTTCACGAATTTAATTCGTCACTGAAGCACGTTCGTAAACCGAAATGTTCGTAAACCGAAACTATTTTTCCAATAGGAATCAATGTAAAATGGATTAATCCGTTCCTGGTCAGAAGTTGATTACTTATTTAAACTTTAAAAACAGTACTTTGTGCACAAGTTTATACACAAAACTAATAAAAATCATATGATACAAAAAGCTAATGAAAATCCTTAAATCTAAGAAATAAATAAACCCAATGCTAAACAGATCAAATATAGACGAACATTTCAATTTTATCGTACATGCATGTAGGAGAGTTGATGGCGTAAGAGGAAGGTGGTGTGGAAATTGAAGGAAAGAGATGTGCTGTTGCCTTCTCTTAATAAGGCCCAAGGGCCAATCAAGGTAGATGGTTACTGTGTGGAATTGTATTAGTGTAAGAAGACGCAAGATAACAGGAAAGATAGACGGCTAATTCTAGACTTGAAGTGGTCACGATTTAATTAGCGAATAAATTAGTGAATAAAATTTCGGAGTTCAGGTGGTGACGTTAGGAGAATAGAATTGAAGTAGACTTTAGAATGGAGCGGAAATCCAATTGTCCTTTCCTCAGTTCTCGACATTTTCAGTCTCCCCATTCTCTTTCACTTACACTCCTTACTAACACAGTGGAACCTCGGTTCACGGTTTTAACTCGTTCATGAAGCCCAGTCATAACCCGAATTGTTCGTAAAACGAAACTATTTTTCCAATAGGAATCAATGTAAAATGAATTAATCCGTTCCTGGTCCCAAGATGATTGCTTATTTAAACTTTAACAACAATATTTTGTGAACACGTTTATACACAAAGCTAATGAAAATCATATGATACAAAAAAGTAAAGAAAATCATTACATCTAAGAAAAAATAAATAAACACAATACTAAACAGATAAAATATAGACGAACATTTCAATTTTACCGTACTCTTTTTAATATCTACAGTGGAACGTCGGTTCACGAATTTGATTCGTTCCTGAAGCCCGTTCGTATTCCGAAATGTTCGTAAATCGAAACTTTTTTTTTCATTAGGAATCAATTTAAAATGGATTAATCCGTTCCTCGTCCGAAGATGATTGCTTATTTAAACTTTAAGAACAGTACTTTGTGCACAAGTTTATACACAAATCTAATGAAAGTCATTAAGAAAAAAAAATCTAAGAAAAAAAAAAACAATATTAAACAGATAAAATAATAATTTTACCGTACATGCATGTAGGAGAGTTGATGGCGTAAGGAGAAGAGGAAGGAAAGAGATTATATTGTTTGGAAAAGGAAAAGAAAGACATGATCTTCTCTTTATTTATAAGAATAGTAGAGATCGTTGATTTTGCCATATGAAACTGAGTAGAAAGAGACAATATCTTCATTATAGAGACAATATTATCAACAATTGTTTTACTCTTAAATTTTCTTTTTCCTTTACCAGTATCACTGCTAGCTTTCTTTGGTGCCATTACTGAAGACTAATGAAGAGAAAAAAGGCACAATACAATAAAAATTTGAAAAGAAAAAACACAGCACAACATCCGAATGTATACAACATGGCGGTCGACTAACACATGATTTAACTCGATTCGGCTCAGTTCGGCAATGCTGTTCGAGAAGCGAAATTTTGTTCGATAACCGAGGCATTTCCATCTCGAATATTTTGTTAAAAAACGATTTGTTCGTCATGTGAGACGTTCTAGAACCGAGGTTGCACTATATTAAAAATTTGATAAACATGTTTATTTGCAATTTCGTTCTTTAATTTCGGAGTTTATACGTCCTTATAAACAATGCAAAGCTATCTTTGTAAATTCGAGAAGGCACATGAAACTATACTGTTTATTCCCCACCTGTCAATTAATATCGGTATAAGGGCATGTGGCTTTGGGTCTTTCTCCAAACGTGAATCGTATTCTCACCACTCGTGAGAGAGTTTGAGTTATCTTCAAAAATGTATTGCTGGTAATATCTTTTTTTCTTAAAAAAATTATAGCTGGTAATATATTTTTTCTTCAAAAATGTCCTGATGGTAATATATATTTTTCTTCAAAAATATTTTGCTAGTAATATATTTTTCTTCAAAAATGTACTGATGGTAATATTTTTTTTCTTCAAGAATGTATAACTGGTAATATCTTTTTTCTTCAAAAATGCATTGCTGGTAATATATTTTTCTTTCCTGTACTGATGGTAATATCTTTTTTATTCAAAAATATATTTCTGGTAATATGTTTCGTTTTCAAAAATGTATTGCTGATAATACTTTTTTTCTTCAAAAATCGATGGCTGGTAATATTTTTCCTTCAAAAATGTACTGCTGGTATTTTTTTCAAAAATATATGACTGGTAATAATATATTACTGGTAATATTTTTTTCTTCAAAAATTCATTCCTGGTAATATTTTTTTACAAAATTGTATTGATTGTATGAAAATCTATTTTTACAATTTCATAGTGTTTTGACCCCAGTTTGAGGGTTAACTATTTGCCCATAGCTGGGACCCTAACAGGTGCTACCACCCCTGGTCAAGATGGACCTGGGAACACCAGCAATTAAGATTTGGTTACACGCTCCTTAAAACTTCCTGATCAGAGGACTTGCTGTTGGATGTAGTCTATCGTCTTACCCAGAACTCCTCGTGGGGGGAAGGGTCTTACCCCTCTGCAGTGGGGCAGTCGGCGTATTCTGAAGCCCCAGCCGACACAGCGATATTTATCCTTGGTTTATGCAAATTAACAGAATATTTAAGAATATTTAGTGCATTTTTTTTTATCACAATTGAATCTGAAAGATTGGGAATCGTGAACGCTATGGTATCTTCTTCTTCTTTTTCTTCTTCTACTACATCTTCTTTGTACCGTGTCTTTTCAGGACATTGGCGTACATGTCTCTCCACAATTTCCTCTCCTTTGTAACTCTTAATAAATATTGTACTTTTGTTGTTTCTCCTAAACTTTGTTCCGCCATTTATTTTAATCAAGTGTATTCTTGTCCTCTGTGTCGTGTCCCTTCATGACGTTGGCGATCATGACTCTCCACAATATCCTCCCCTTTGTAACTCTTAATAAATATTGTTTATTGAATATAAATCGGAAGGCCCACTGAGATAGCGAAAGATACCTTCCAAAACCTACGCAAATTACTAGGAAACAGAAATATTTCGTTAAAAACAAAGAAAAGGCTACTGAACTGTTATGTAAAATCACTCCTCCTATATGGTAGTGAATACTGGGCAATCTTCTCACATATGAAGACGAGACTTGAAACAACAGAAATGCGGTTATACAGAAGGATACTGAGGATACCCTGGCCCGAACATGTGAGCAACGACGAAGTGAAATCAAAAAGGATACTTATACTTAACACCAGGAAGAGAAATTTATACAGCATATAATAAGGAAAGAGGGCTTGGAAATTTTAATACTCACATGACATATTGAAGGCAAGAGGGAAACAATGCAGAACCTACTTGCCGAGTATGAGTAAATGAAAGACCGAACGATGTTTAGGAGATATAACAAAAGGCAATATTTATTAAGAGTAACAAAGGACAGGAAATTGTGGAGAGACATTATCGGAAACGTCCTGAAGGGAGACGACACACAGAAGAACAATAATACACTTGAGTAGATAGATGGCGGATCAAGGTTTAGGAGATATAACAAAGTACAATATTTATTAAGAGTTACAAAGGAGAGGAAATTG
The DNA here is from genome assembly GCA_964036315.1 of Acanthosepion esculentum. Lineage (NCBI taxonomy): Eukaryota > Metazoa > Mollusca > Cephalopoda > Sepiida > Sepiidae > Acanthosepion > Acanthosepion esculentum. The sequence continues at coordinate 38,644,816 of OZ038516.1, forward strand.
GGGAGAGACATGTACGCCAATGTCCTGAAAGAAACACAACACAGAAGAACAAGAATGTGCTTGAGAAAATATATGACGGAACAAAGTTTAGGAGAAAATTTCTGCTTGTATCCCGCAGTAAATTACTAAACAGTATGACAGTAATGGTGGACGAATGACCAACAAGAAGTCCGATTTTTTTTTATGTCGATATTTCCAAAACGGTAAGGTTTCTTCATAATTTAATTATTAATTATAATTCAGCATGTACATTTATACGGAATTATGACGATTTGGGGAAATTTTAAGAGATATTTAGCGCGGGCGTTAAAAAGCAAATTTACCGAATCCTTGTAGAACTTCCAATTCTCTCAGAATCACCTGACTGGTTGAATAAGTCCGGTGAGAAGATACATCCTTTTCTTACACTCCTTACTAATTTTTTTTATATTTACTGAATTCCTTTTCTGTTCAGCATCTTTCCTACATTATCATAATATCCATCACTAAATATGTCAAGATTTTCTGCTTTTTAAAAAAGGAATGTCCAAGATCTTCGTTTGTTTTATACGTGTTGAAACCTAGAAAAGGTTACTGGATGAGGAAAAACCAAAACTGAGGGTGGAAATGAAATGGTAATCTTTATAACATCAACAAAATACATTACTCGCCAGCGGCGTGAAGTAGGTAAACCACTGCTATTGGTGGACTACTTAGACAGCATACTACCCACCTACTTACAATAGTGTCCAACGTATTTATGATGATTGTGACATACCCATTAGTACTCATAGTTATGGTATATGACAGAAAGAAAGAAAGAAAGAAAGAAAGAAAGAAAGGGTTGAGTAAATTATTTTAAGTAATGATGGGAAGTAGAAAAGAAAGTAAAGAAGGGGAACGTAGAGAAGAATGACAGAAGTAAAGAAAGAAAGAAACAAACAAACAAAGAAAAGAGTAGATGATTTTAATTTAATGAAGTGAAAGAGAAAAGAAGCTAAAGAAGAGGTAAGAAAGAAAGAACGAACGAACGAAAGAAAGAAAGAAAGAACGAAAGAAAGAATGAACGAACGAAAGAAAGAACGAACGAACGAACGAACGAACGAAAGAAAGAATGAAAGAAAGAAAGAAAAAAAGAACGAACGAAAGAAAGAAAGAAAGAAAGAACGAACGAAAAAAAGAAAGAAACGAACGAAAAAAAGAAAGAAAGAAAGAAAGAAAGAATGAACGAACGAAAGAAAGAAAGAAAGAATCAACGAACGAAAGAAAGAAAGAACGAACGAACGAAAGAAAGAAAGAAAGAAAGAACGAACGAACGAACGAACGAACGAAAGAAAGAAAGAAAGAAAGAAAGAAAGAAAGAAAGAAAGAAAGTGTTATAACCTAGGAAAGGTTACTGAATGAGGGTTTAACCAAAAGAGAAGTTTGAAATGAAATGGTAATCTTTATAACATCAACAAAATACAATACTCGCCAGCGGCGTGAAATAGGTAAACCACTGCTAGTGATGGACTACTTAGACAGCATATTACCCCCACTTACAATAGTGCCCAACATATTTATGTGGATTGGGATATACCCATTAGTGTTCATATGTACGGTATATAACAGTTTCCATCCCATTTCAATTTCCTCTTGATGGTAGATATGAAATTTTTAATAAGTTGTAACCTATAGAGACCTCACCCGGGTTCCTCTCTAGAGGCAGAGAGTTTGACAATAACGAACAATCTATTAAACTGTTAAGATTTAACAGCACCTCCACGAGGGATGTATGCGGCACAAGGCCGAGCCCGTAGGCTCGGCCAAAAATATTTCCTTAGAACCCGCATAAACAGGTTCAGGGCCTGTCTATCTCCCCGGATGAAACTTTGCCTTTCGGAAAAGCCTCATCCGGGTTACTCTCCGCTCAAGGCAGAGAGTTCGACAGTTCAAAAAATCTGGTCAAATGTGAATATTTAACAGCCCCCCGACGAGGGATGTATGTGGCACAAGGCCGAGTTTACCATGTGTTTCCCGAGCCCATAAGCTCGGCCAAAAATATTCACTTAGAAGCCGTTTATACGGGTTCAGGGCCTGTCAATCTTGCCCTGCGACAAAGCCTCGTCCGGTTTCCTCTCTGCTCGAGGCAGAGAGTTCGACACATGAACAATCTGGTCGAATGTTCACCCAAGACCTTCTCTCCTTCTAATTTTATAGTAGGTGGAAGAGTCCAACATAGACTCTTTAAAGGGAAGACACAACAACACAAACCAAACCCGGAATCGGTAAATTTGTTAATGTAAAACCCAGCAATAATTTAGTCCAGTCATAGACATAATCGTTGAAACGGTTTTCAAAACAAGCGGAAATATTTTCGCTCGGCAGCTGTTTTAATGGAGAAAACTGACTTAAAGGGAGAATCTTGTAAAACTAACCAAACTCGGAATATGATTGCGAGGAAAGTTTGAAATCGTAAATTTAGGTTTTTAATATTTATTTAAGTAAATTGTCTAGACGATTTTATTTCTTTTGTTTTTTATTTTTTTTAGCACTTTTGTTATTGAATATCCAACATTATGATAATAGAAGATCAGTAAAGAAATGTTGTAAGAATCCCATATATATATATATATATATATATATATATATATATATATATATATATATGTATATATAAAAGTGAACGTAGAAGTCAACACTTAGAGGCGACAGTCTCTTTCATGCTAGATGCAATCGTCAGGCCACGATTGCATCTAGCATGTAACAGAATGTCGCCTCTAAGTGTTGACGCCTATGTTCACTTTTATATTTACACACGCTCTATCTCTGATATTGATCACTTTATCCCATAAATATAGCACATTTTAAGACTATATTTCTTCATATATATATATATATATATATATATATATATATATATATATATATATATATATATATATATATATATATATTAAAAGAAGAGAGGTACCGCAAACTTTTTTAGTTGTAATGTGGGTTTTAAAAAAAATATTATTCTTTATTTTTCATAGTTTTACATAGTTTTACAACACGTGTTTCTGGTCTTACGACCGTCTTCAGGTAAAGGGTGGAGATTTCCACATATTATTAAAAATAATTATTAAAAATAATTAATTTTTTTCCTTTATGTTTTTCAATGTTAAATCTTCTCTATATGAGACATTCTCTGTTTTTGTGTTGGTCATTCCAATGTCTTTCTTTAAATGGTAGTGAAGAGTTCTGAGCGAAGGGTCATAAAACAATTAAGGTTCGTTTGAGAAGTGATGAATCGGGTTGTCTTATCTTTTAATGTTTTAATAACCCCTCTGTGTTCTTAGATCTCTTAGATCTATTTCCGTTTTCGTGACTTTTCTCTCGTTGGAACCATTATAACCTCTTCATTTTATATATATATATATATATATATATGTATATATATATATATATATATATATATATATATATATATATATATATATATATATATAATGAAAATTATGCAAAAGACAAAACAAAATCCGAAAATGCAAGTTTACTGTTTTATTCGGATTTTGTTTTGTCTTTTCCATATTTTTCATCATGCCGTCGGATCTACATCCACATATTTGCTTACATATATATATATATATATATATATATATATATATATATATATATATATATATATATATATTGAAGTAGAGAATATGCGACAATTATTTTAAGACATTTTTATGTTTCTACATTCTTTTTTATAGATATAAATATTTAAGTAAATGTTCTGTTTATAATAAACAGTATTAACAACATTTACCGGCCTGAATGTCCGAGAAATTTTCATAGAAAATATGCGTCCTCCGACAAGAATCGAACCTGCATCCTATACGGAACGGTCATGTAGCCTGACGTGCTTTTACCGATTTAGCCACAGAATAAAATTGACCTAGCTAACCGAAACGCACCTCTATGGCTAAATCGGTAAAGCACGCCAGGGTATACGACGGTTCCGTATAGGATACAGGTTCGATTCCTGTCGGAGGTTTTCGTGGGTGTCTAAATGGGCCCTAACTGAGCTATGTTAGGGTAGTTGTAACGAAAATAATCTACATAGATATTTAGTTGTATGAACAATATAATTATTTATGAGTTTTGTTTGATCAGGATCACAGTTTCTTAAGGAGCATTTAATTCTTAGAAAATATTGTTTCTCACTAACGAAACACGCGCCCGCGCGCACATACGCGCACACACACACATACACACACATATATTGTGTATATTTAGGTAGCAATTTTTCATTAATGCATGTTTCATTAAATAATATAGACAAGACACCACAAACTCGCTTTCACGACGCTTGACTCTACATTTAAATGATAAGTCAAATATTTTTAGCCATTTAAAACAACATTTGGCCGCGTACTCAATTCCGGAAAATCATTGTTGACAACACAACTATACTTAAACATGAAAACAATAAATAAAAACTAAAAATCCTTGAAGCTATATACATAAAACAGTTGGAACCTAAACTGAACAAAATAAACTATGAAATCTCCACAAATATTCTTAAATGCCTATAATTTATAACAGAAGCCATTGGTTTATATCAACGGCTTCCCATACATAATACTTATCGTTTTTCACTCTCGCGTGGTCATGTGTGACGTCACGAGCTGCGACGCGATTTTCGCTTCTGCGTCTCGTATATACAAGTTTGTCGTTGCTTTGATATTTTTCCTGCAGCAAGGGCGGTCTATCGTTGTTGTTTCGTCCGTGTGTTGTTTGATATATTGAAATTGTCATCTTTGATAATGGCTTATCTAAGCCGAAAGCTTAGATTGGATTTAAACATGTATCAATATGGTGATTTCCTTTCGTCTTTCAATGATAATGTTATTAAGCTTAGACAATATGAAAGGAACTTACTTAAAATAAATAGACGAAACTTGTCTATATTATTTAATGAAACATGCATTAATATATATATATATTTATATATATATATATATACAGAGAGAGAGAGAGAGTGAGAGAGAGAGAATGATATGGATATAGATATATATATACTTTAAGTGCGTGATACTCAGAGTTGTGCTACTGATGAGAAAAATGTGAATTTGTCATTAGAATTACATATGGAACTCTGTTTTAAAACTAACATTCAATGTGCAATACTGCACACACACACACATATATACATACATGCACACACACATTTATATATATATATATATATATATATATATATATATATATATATATATATATAATGGGATAGAGAGAGGTGTATGTAAAGACATATAGTAATTAACTTGGACTAGCATCCATCAGGATTCGGGTTTGTTCTCACGTTGCAAAATACGTCGCTTACTCGACAGAACCTGAACAAAATTATGGCTCACATTTATTTCTCCTTGCCGACCCCATCAACAAGGCTGTACAAAAATCATTCTTGCCACTATCACACACCCCACCACACACATACTGATGCATAAGCACACACACACACACACACACACACACACGCACACACACACACACACCTCCATTTCGCCACTTAGACCTTACTTAGGGTTTTCCGCATCGTCACACTACGAAAGGTGATGACAGATAACGCACTTAGCAAGATATATTTCCCACCACATATCGATTTGGGGGCATGCTAAGTCCTAAACCTAAACTCTAAATACAAAAACCTAAGCGTTGCGTTTGTTCGTAAAAACTCCCAATCCCCCGAACTGGTAGTAAAGTCTGAGGTGATGCCTCTCCAGGGACACTTCCAAGTACGTTTTATGGTCTTCTGAATTCAGAAAAAGAATGGGTTTGTGGAAGTGAACAATAGATAGATAGAAAGAAACAAAGAAACAAAGAAAATAAGAGTGAGTGTGTCGAGAAAGATTGATACTTACGTAGTAAAATTCATAGTAATACACAATTTTATAGGAGCAGACTGAAATGCATAGGTAGACGTGGGCAAAAGTTTCCTGCGTAATTTTTCATGATGAAAACGCACGGTAATTAAACAGTAATATATATATATATATATATATATATATATATATATATGGATTTCATTTAATTAAAATTAAAAAACAGACAACCTTAAGGCTCAATTGATTATATTTTATTTCCCCAGGAAAATGTTTTTCCTGGTTTTTCAGATCATATTATATATATATATATATATATATATATATATATATATATATGACGTCACACATTATGAAATGGACAAAGTCCGACAATTATATTAAGACACTTTTATGTTTATATATTCTTTTTATAGATACAAATATTTAAGTAAATGCTCTGTTTTATAATAAACAGTATTAAACAACATTTACCGGCCTGAATGTCCGAGAAATTTCCATAGAAGATTTTCGTCCTCCGACAGGAATCGAACCTGTATCCTATACAGAACCGTCATATAGCCTGACGTGCCTTAACCGTTTCGGCTACAGAGGAGCGTTCGGTTAGCAAGGTCGATTTTACTGTCTTTAAACTTTTATGTTCCATGAATCTCTCACGTACTGCTCATGGCTTATCAAATGTAAACAAATGACGTCACACATTATAAAAAGAATGTATAAACCTAAAAATGTCTTAAAATAATTGTCGGACTTTGTCCATTTCATAATGGTTCGATTCCCGTTGGAGAAGTGCTTATTTTTACGAGAAAAAAAAAAAAAAAAGTTTATTTACTTAAATAAATTATATCTATATAAATAAAGAGAAAATATATAAAAATACGTGTCGGACTCAATCCATTTCATAGTATATATATATATATATATATATATATATATATATATATATATATATATATATATATATATATATATATATATATATATATATAGGGGTAGATAGATCAAAGAATCAGATATAAGCAAGCGTATACGCGCGTGCTGGTGTACATACGCGAGCAAGCAGATAAATAATTATCAAGTTTATACATGACAAGTAAACATAATAGTGCTCGATATATATATATATATATTAAGACATTTTTATGTTCAACATTCTTTTTATAGATACAAATATTTAAGTAAATGCTCTGTTTATAATAAACAGTATTAACAACATTTACCGGCCTGAATGTCCGAGAAATCTTTATAGAAAATATGCGTCCTCCGACAGGAATCGAACCTGTATCCTATACGGAACCGTCATTTCATAATGTGTAACGTCATTTGTTTAAATTTGGATACGCATTGAGCAGATATGAATGTATGAGAGAAAATCATGGAGAATTGTGTTTAAATACAGTAAAATCGACGTTGCTAACTCTGTGGCCCAATCGGTAATGGAACGTCTGGCTATAGTTGTATCTATAAAAAGAACGTATAAACATAAAAAATATCTTAAAAAATAATTGTCGGACTTTGTCCATTTCACACACACACACACACACACACACACACACACACACACATATATATATATATATATATATATATATATATATATATATATATATATATATATATATATATATATATGGAGATAGAGGGGGATAAAATCATCGATAGGGAACTTAATTAAAATGCACACTTAAAGTGTATATGTGTGTGTGTGTGTGTGTGTGTGCGTGCTTGTGTGTATGTATATATGTATGTGTGTGTGCGGTGGAGTAATGAATAGCGGCTCGGATTGAGGAATCGGAGAGCCGAGTTCGAATTCCAGTCAAACAATCGAATCCATTACCGTTAATAAGTGCTAATAGTCTTGGGAAATGTGTGAATCCCCTTTATTTCTATGGGTATATAGCAGGACTGACTGGGTTCTATAGCCTTGGATGGCAACTGATCTATGAGAAGGACAACTCTGAATTCAAAACCTCCGGAGTGTTTTCTGGGGATATTGTGGCACACGGTGCACTAGGTCTCTGTATTCAGCCCTTCAAAAAGTGTAGTCGTCTCTCCACAAAGCCTTTACCACTATAATCAAATCATATGTGCTGGCGTCTGGGCTGTCGGTTCCGAGAAACCGAGTTGCTTGACCCGCATACGTCTAATACGACGGGAGGTTCCAGTAATAAAGCGGGCACTGATTTCAATACCATGCGGCAAGAGTCTGTTTCTTACCTCAGCGCAGTCGTCAGTAGCACGGGATTGCCAGTCCCTGTAGTGAGATTGTGGCTTTGATACCTGTTTTAGACATCAACAGGAGGACTGAATTTTGGACGGAAGAAGACGGATTTCTAATTCTCGAAACATGTAACATAAGACACTCAAATTGGTGTAGGCGAAGGTATAAATACGGTCTATCTTTTTTTTTAGTTTAGGTTTGCTTATTTTGAAGGTTTTAATCGATTTCAAGTGTGACTGTATCTTGTTTAGTGGAAAACTAGTAGGCAATGAGACAGACACACACACAAAAGATAAACGTGTATAAATAACCTGGATTGATTCGTCCGGAGGTGCAGCCGTCAGGGTGTCTTTCATCATGGCGTCAAGAGGACCCCACTGGAGGCTACTGGAATAATATTTGAACTTGTTTTCAATACTTCATGAGCTTCCTATTCTTAGCTATGATTAATCAATGACGAAAATGCTATTTTAATTAAAGATCAGTTTCGTCATGATTCTTAATCTTGTAGAGAAATTATACATTCTTATTGCTCAAAACAGAGTCCAGTACAGTTATAAAAACCTCGGATAAATCCAGTAAGATGTCTTTAATCATTTCTAAGATACAACGGTTCAGAGCTTAATCTGACAATTGGACAATTTTGCTGTTGTACGATTTGGACAATTTTACTGTTACACACGGTATACCTGCTGATAGAATAGACTTCTTCGAATTTACTCCAAGGTTCAGATCTCTCACTATCAGAGAGATGAGGCCAAAACCCAGAAGACGTCTACCTTCAGCACACTTAATAAAGAGGCAAAACAATCCTGGAAAGAAAAGGCAAGCATTGTACCCCGAGTATGTATGTCGCGTCTACACAGAAGTCAAGGCAACAGAACTCCTTGTGTCAGAATCATCGTAGCAGTCAAAGACCTAAGGTTCCAAGGCAAGTTGGCTCATATATATGGGGACTAAAAGATCTAATGGGAAGAAGTGGGTAACGAGTGCTGATCGGGGTAGATAAGAATCCATTGCCCATTTGATTTAATATCGTGGAAGCAAGACTACTTCAGCAGGGGCAAGCAGTGGCAAGTTATCTGTTTGTTACGACTAAAAGATTAACAGGTATTTCAATTTATATATTAGCATAGTAAGAATAATATCGCATTTTGGTACTACGGATGGGGCCGCGCCAATCACTTCGTATTTATATTTTCACGCACGACTTGAACACAAAAGAAGTAGGTCCAGTGCAAGAACTGTGGGGTT
>OZ038516.1:38664103-38674007 GCA_964036315.1 Acanthosepion esculentum
ATTAATAACAGTTCTTACATATCTATACACCCATATAATCTAATATTACTCTACTCGAATTATTTATAACTTGTTTATATAACTTGTACCACTGTGATGGGCCAAGGTAGAGCCAATGAAGAATAACTCGAACACAGGTATGGAATAACACAGATATATTACAAACAGAATATGTACAAAAGAAGTAGAAGTGTTAGTAATAACAATCAGGTTAGGTTAGAGAGCACTATGTTTTCTCGAAGTATCACTATTCCAATGTCTTACAGTAATCGTCTGACGCGACTCTGTCTCTGACTGACTGACACTGACTGACTGGCCGACTGCCTGACTCACTCACAGACTCTGTGTTTGATTCACACTACTGCTTCCCCTTAAGGCACAGTATTTATGGTCTACGGGATAGTCCATTACTATTATGGATAAGCCTCCACAACACCCCCCTTCCGAAACTTTTGCGTAGCAGGGGTTTTTAAGATATTTTTTTCGTTGGATCTATTTACAAAGGTTCTGTAAATTTTCTTTTTCGAGACGATATTCTTGGTTCTTATTACGGTATTTTTATATCAAACGTATCGAAAATCGCGTCCATTACCTCTTCTTGAGGTGAACCGTTAGCGTCCTGTAACAGTCTTTTCCTTATTTGGTTCCAAACACATTAGTTAGATAGTGCCAAAGTACTATTAATGTTTTTTATTTTTATTTACACCCTTTTAATATTTTGCTTACTTTTGAATCCAAAATGAAATTTTTTTTTCATTTTTTATTTTGTCCGCCTTATGAATCTAAATGATATAAACGATTATTAATTAATTCTAATATTTTCGGCAGCAATAATTAAAGAAACAAGTTTTAACACAAAATATAGCTTGGGAGTAGAATATTTGACGTGTGACAAATCGGTTAGGTTTCGATCCCTACTTGAAGCAATCGAATGTTTAGTCACACAGATGAGCTGTGATATATATATATATATATATATATATATATATATATATATATATATATAAAGGAGTAATCCGACAGATTTTTATCACTTAAACCTTTTAGCTTATAAGGCACAATTCAGATTTCACAATCCAAATTCATGGCCGAGTTGATTAAAGCTCTTCGTACACTATTTACATTATTCGGGCTATTGCCTCATCTTTGTCGCCATATTTATTACAACGTTTCGGCCTTTGTACGCTCCGGCCTTCTTCAGGTGGTTGGAATTTCGAAGTGAACCCTTTATTTCGCTTACTAGGGTAGACTGTTCTAGTTCCACGTACCATGTCTAATGGATGTTGTCATCAGTTATCGCCTGTTAATTCCCTTCTCCAAGTTCTCCACAGCCTTAACCAGGTATTGAACTCACACTCTTAGGGTCCTGTCACTGGATCTAACTAACGCCTTTATCCACTGTGCCATGTGTCCTCGACGACAGTTCGACATTCCAACCACCTGAAGAAGGTCCATGCGTATAACGGCTGAAAGGTTGTAATAAATATAGCAACAAAGATGAGGACACTACTCCGAATAATGTAAATAGTGTACATAATACCTCATCTCAGAAATATAGACAGATACTGAAAGGCCGAAACTTTGTATTCAATATGGCAACAAAGATGAGGACAATAGTCCGAATAATGTAAATAGTGTACATAATACCTCATCTCAGAAATATAGACAGATACAGAAAGGCCGAAACGTTGTAATAAATAAGGCGACAAAGATGAGGACAATAGTCTGAATAATGTAAATAGTGTACATAATACCGCATTTCAGAAATATAGACAGATACATTTTTAAGCGGTATACCAACATCTCTGTGGGTTATTTAATGCCAAAATCTAAATATTTTGTACACAGTTTTGTGGCTTCAACTACGGATAAAATGTATTGCTGGTCATATTGCTATAAAATTTATTATTTATTTTTAATACCAAAATGTATTGCTGGTATTTTTACTATAAAAATGTATTCCTACACGTTCATAGTGTTTTGTTTTTATTTGGAGGTTCACTATTTACCCATAGCTGACAGATACTACCATCACGGGTCAGAGTAGACCTGGGAACAACAGCAAATAAGAAATGGTTCCGCTCCCCTCAAACCATTAATCTCCTGATTGGAGGCCTTGCTGGCTGATGTATTTTATCCTCATACCTATGACTACGCACCCTAGGACACTTGGGCGAAAATGAACGCAGACAACAGGCTAGCATGGACGTTGAACTGACTATTTGATCTCACCATTCAAGAACGTGTTTATATATTTTATTCTTTATTGCATAATTCCTCTATTCTTCTTTTAAAGGTCTGAAATATTATTTGATTATTGTCAAGCCCTTACTTGTTTTTTCCTTTCAAAATGCTAAAAATATACCGATATTTATTTTTTCTGCAATTTGCCTCGTTACGCCATGTTCGGTACGTCTTATTATGTAAGGGCGCCATGTTGTGTTGAAAGCGATAAGGATCCCTAAAAATGACAATATTGTCTCCACGAGCTTGTAATTCTTCCGTTCAATCCAATTAAGAAAGTGTAGATGATATGTATGTGTAAGAGCATGCGCAGGAGAATCACGTGAAATAGAGTGACCCATACATGGGCGTGGACAAGAAATTTCAAGCAAACAAAGAAACCAGTTTTCCTAGACAAATTTCAGCTGCTTCATTTTCTATATCACTTTTCGAAATGCAGATATCTTTTATATAACAAACTTCACCAGATGCAAGGCATAATTGCCACTCAATCTGGAGTTTCACTTTCGAAACTGTTAAGATGAGTGAAGTGTGATATAAACGATAGATGAGTTATCAGAATGTGAAGATTATTCAAGCAAACAAGGAACCAGTTTCCGTAGACAAAATCCAGCTACTTCTTTTTTAAGCATGTTTCTTTACCACTTTTCGAAATGAAGATATTTTTCTATATAACAAACTTCACCAAAGGCAAGGCAAAAGTGCCACTCAATCTAGAGTTTAAACCGGTTACGATGAATTAAGTGGGAAATAAATGATAGATGAGTTAGAGGAATGTGAAGATTATTCAAGCAAACGAGGAACTAGTTTTCCTAGACAAATTCCAGCTACTTCTTTTTTAAGCAGGTTTCTTTATCACTTTTCGAAATGCATATAATTTTATATAAGAAATATTCCCAAGATGCAAAGCAGAAGTGCCACTCAATCTAGAGTTTCACTTTTCAAACGGTTACGATGAATGAAGTTGGATATAAACGATAGATGAGTTAGCAGAATGTGAATATTATGAGGATAAGGAGGATAGATAACGTCTAAGCCTTGACTTGAAGTGGTTAACATAGTTGCGTTCAAGGACGCACATATCTGTTGCCTTGTGTCAGTTCTTGAGAGAAAGCTGTATGAGTCAAATATTCCAGCCATTATTATGTAAGCATATAACGTAAAACTGAAACCAAACTCTCTTAAGCTCAAATAATAAAAAAAAAAAACGGTTACGGTTTACCGGCCATTGCCACTGAGCAGACGGGGATGTCGTCTCATCTTTACTTCTGTGGCGTCCTTCTGAAGGTGTCTTCTCCCGAAAGTTGACTTTCCCAGACACTATCGCTCGGGACTCAGGGTTGGACACTGAGGATCTGGGGACGGCAGTGCAGGATCGAGCAGTGTGGAAAGGGGTTGTTAGTGGAGTTACGACCAACAAAGAGAGAGGCGAATGATAATGATGGTGACGCATTAAAGAGCGATCCTCGCTTAAGCTTTACACCGATCGGACAATGATTACCCCAACGATGCACTCCACTTCTTCGATATTGTCGGTGTATAGCGAAAGCTGGGAAAGGGCTCGATGCATGCTCACAAGTTGCACCACGATGAGAGACCAACGCAACGTCGAGAAAGAAGAACGCGAAATGTTTCGCATATTATACGTAAATGTTTTATCCCGGGCTTCGACTTCTTGTCTGGGTGGGTTACACTTGGGACAAATTCTGCTATGGTTATCACTTCTCCCCCTACCAGCTCCTCGAACATCTACTCGAACATCTACTCACCCGCGACGTACTGAAGGTTTCGGAACAGCGCGACGGACACTTCCACCAATGGTGGACAAGTACACTCTCCGTTCCGAAGCATGACTGTTAATATATATTTTTTTTTTAAGCGTATCACCCCAAGCAAGGCTGGAGGCCACTATCACGCATGGGGTTACAGAAGGGTTGGAGGAAGAGCAGATAGGAGTGGTAAAGGAGAGGATGTGGAGAAAGAGAAAGACGGTGGGTCGATCAAGGCAAGGGGGTTACAGAAGATTTGGAGCGAGAGCAGATAGGAATGAAAGATGAAAGGATGTGGAGAAGGGAAGTGGATAGATCAAGGCAACTGGAGATTTCGATTGACGTTACACTTAAATAGTTGGAGATTGTATTTGTCAGGGAAACAGTAATAGGGAAGGGAGTTCTATAGGCGAGAAGTGCGAGACATGAAGCTATTGGAGTAGAAGAGACGTCTACATCTAACAGTTTCAATGGTGAAGGGGTGGGAACGGGATGCCAGCCTCGTAGGACGTTTAAATTCACAAGGCCTAGGGACAAGCGAAAGCAAATCCTCGGGGCAATTACCGTGAAAGTACTTGTAGAAAAGGCAGAGCGATGCAACATCGCGCATGTGAGAGAGATGACAGATCAGGGCCAATCACATTGCATATCCGTCTCTGGATCTTATCAAGAACCCCGAGGCAAACAGTAGGGGTCCCAGACCATATATGGCAGCAATACTCCATGCAAGGGCGAATGGTCGATTTATAGACTTGGAGGATAGATTCTCGACTAATACCCGGATTCCAGATTCGTTGCCAATTCATCTCCAAAAATCCTTCATCCACCCCTTTACTTCCCATTCCCCTTCGGTTAAAGTCAGAAGACCGCAATTCAAAAGGAAACATCCGTTGGTCTATCAAACCAAAACACTTGAGATCGAGATAAATGCACATCTTTCGTTCCTACGTGAGTGTCAAGTGTATCACATTTGGAACAGTAGGTAATGTGTGCGTTTCGACACAGTGGGCGTATCTTGGCCGGTCTCCTCAAAGATGAAGAAGATGAAATGAAGGAGAAGTGGTTCTACAGAAATAATCTAAGGATATCATGGAGCGAGTGTGTGGGCAACGATGAGGTCTTGGAGAAGATGCAAACAAGAAGTAAGCTTATACTTAACATCAGGAAGAGGCAGATTAAATTTCTGGAACCCGTAATGAGAATATAGGGCCTGGAGAATCTGATATTCGCAGGTCGAATAGAGGGAAAGACAGACAAGGGAAAGAAAACTCTAACTCGTGGCTTTAAGCAAGTGGATGATATAACGTTGTCTGGAGGCGGTGGCAGAAGGACGGAACTTATTATAAGCTACATGAATAGGTGGGGCGTGGAGAGCCATGATTGCCAACGTCCTGAAGGGACACGGTAGATAAAAAGAAAAAAGAATATCGCATAGTGAGTATTGGTGGAACTAAAGAATGGAATTTGTTTGTTATTTGTCATAGAAGTAATGTAGAGCAATGGTTAGCAGCTCGGATTGAGGAATCGGAGAGCCGAGTTCGAGTCGGGACGAGGTCAAGTCGAACTCATACCATACACTTAATACGTATATGTAAAAAAATCCCTCACTTTTCAGCCTCCATAGCAAGACAGACTGGGTCTTTTAGCATTGGGTGGCAAACAGAAGGTAAACACTATATTAAAAAGAAATGTCTCTCTGGGAGGCGGAACGGGGTAATCTCAACATCAAACAGAAAGACATTTCACTGTTCTGCGTTGAATGCCAACATGAGCCACAATTGTAAGATAAAGGGGAGTGGTTACCACGCAAAATGCGCTAACTGAAAAAAAATGAATGATCATGTTGGAAAGAGGTTACAGAATGAATAATATGCTTTCCCTTCGTAATACCACGTAGACAAATCATGCGGGGGGTATTTAGACTGAGCACCTATATGGTGACAATGCTCGATTTTCAGTTTTATCTGACTTAGGTATAGATAAAACTTAGCGGAAAGAAATCTCGGAGTAACTATTGGATTTACTGTGTCCATGATCCCCTTCCAATTGTTTTTGACTCAGTTTTCGTTTCATTACCAGCGTTAGATGAAGATAAAAAATATTCTCGAACTATTCAAATCGCCATAGAGAAAATTCTATGTCTGCCAACAGTATGGCTGATGCTAACCTCCAGGAGAGAAAGACTCTTTGTTTTCTTGGCCTCGCGTGTATCTACAGGACAGTGGAGTGACTATATCGAATCAACTGATAAATCTATTGCAAGGAAAGTTGGTTCACCGTGTCGTGCCAGAAATCATCTTGCACATTTATAAATCAACCATTCGTCTAAGCATTGAATATTGATGCCATATCTGGTCTGGTCCTCTTGCTCGACATCTCGAGATACTTGACAAATCTCAAAGAAGGGTCTTTAATGTAATCTATCCTGACCAGTAATCTCGTTTTCAATCAATTTCACACCGTCGTGGCGTGGTTTCCCTCTCTCTCTCTCCCCCCCTCTCTCGCTATCTCTCTCTCTCTCTCTCCCCTCTGTCTATTTTCATGGCTACATGTGCCCGAAATGCGATTTGCAGGTCGGGGACACTAAAATCAAGCAAGTGGGGGCGTTTAAATATCTGGGAAACGTTCTGACAGGGCACAGTGTAAATGCGACACTGATATCCGTAAACGTATTTGGTGATGGCCAAGATCGCATTCCAAAAGCTGAGCAGAGTATTGCAAGACATGAGGATTTCTTTGGTAACAAAGAAAAGAGTATTGAGCTGTTACGTGACATCTCTCCTTCTTTACGGCAGCGAATGTTGGACGGTCTCCTCAAAGTTTAAGAAGAGACTCGAGGCGACGGAGATGTGGTTCGTTTGAAGGATGCTGAGGATATCATGAACCGAGTGTGTGAGCAACGATGAGGTTATGGGGAGGATGTAGACAAGGAGGAGTCTTATACTTAACGTCAGGAAGATGCAGTTAAAGTTTATGGGACACGTAATGAGAAAGGAGGGCCTGGAGAATCTGATACTCACAGGTCGAATAGAAGGAATGGGAGACAAAGGAAAGCAAAGCATAACATACTTGGCGGGGTTGAAGAAGTGCATGACAGAATGTGATCTGAAATGGCAAAAGGACGAAACCTATTGAGAGCCACAAGGATAGAGGGAGGAGGTTAGCCATGTTCACCTACGTTCTGAAATCACACGGCACATAAAGACAAGAAGTTATGGTTAGATTTTTTTTTCTCTGGTGCCACGACTACATGAATTTAAGCGTGCTACTAGATTGGCAACTAGGTCTCACCGTTTTACTGTTGAATTAGCAAAATGCAACCGTCACTTCTCTGTTTTCTCGCACTTCCCACCTGAGCAACTCCCTTCTGATTTCTTGCTTCCCTCATAACTACAATCTTGAAAAAATTAAATGCAACGTCAATTGCCATCTTCTTTCTTCCTTAAATCTGTTCCATTTTTGTCCTTTCCACAGTTCTCCTCACTAAAGCCTTCTCATTCTCTTCCAATCACTGTAACCCTCTGCGTCCGAGTGGTATTATCGCCTTACTTGGGGTGAAATGATTGTGGTATTGGCAAATAGGATTTTATATAGTTGCATGTGTTGGTCATAGAATAAATAAAGCGTAAAGAGCCAGACTGGAGGAAGTTGACTACTGATCACATGTCGTAAAACATTATACAACTCTATGAATAGATAAAGTTTGTTCTTGAATTGTATTGTTCGCTCTGATAGCATTCTTATCATCAAATATGAATTTATATTAAGATCTTTAAAATAAATACGGAAAAGATATAAAACCACACGAAATATTTTTCTGCCTAATATTCTGTTATTTTTATCTAGGTACCGCCATATTTTATCTAAGAACATATCATAATGTAAAATGGCCCCAAATTTGATAAAAATTAACTTTTATCGTTAAAATGTTTGTTATTATTAAGAGGAAAGACGAAAGTCTTTTTTTATTATTTTATTAAGTTTTTTAATCCTTTCGAAATTTTAGTTTGGTTTGGTTTGTTTTGTTTTACGGCATATCAACCTCCACGGGTCATTAAATGCCCACAACTTTTTTTTTCCTGGTAATATTTTTGTTTTGTCAAAAATCTATTTCTGTTAATAATTTTTCCTCAAAAATGTATAGCTGGTAATGTTATTTTTTCAAAAAAGTATAGCTGGTAATGTTATTTTTTCAAAAAAGTATAGCTGGTAATGTTATTTTTTCAAAAACGTACAGCAGGCAAGATTATTTTTTCAAAAACGTATTATCAGAGGCCTTAGTGGTGGACTTAGTTTATCGTCTTACCAAGGACGCGGATGTAGTTTATCGTCTTACCCAGGACGCGGACGTAGTTTATCGTCTTACCCAGGACGCGGATGTAGTTTATCGTCATACCTAGGACGCGGACGTAGTTTATCGTCTTACCCAGGACGCGGACGTAGTTTATCGTCATACCCAGGACGCGGGCGTAGTTTATCGTCTTACCTAGGACGCGGATGTAGTTTATCGTCTTACCCAGGACGGGGACGTAGTTTATCGTCATACCCAGGACGATCGAAATTTTGCTTAATTTTTTGTTGTTGTTTTTGCATTAGCGGTGGGCAAAAGATTACTATTGGTATTTTAGCGCCTTTTTTTTTTTTTGGTAAGGAGACAATGATTTGGAAATTATTGCAAAAATCAAATAATAGTCGGACTTTAGAACTTATTCACAAATGAATGAAATTTTTTCTTTAATTTAGAAAATCTTCGTAAAAATATTTTTTGCATCTGTTACCCACCCACCAATTGAATTTGAAAAAAAAGAAAAGAAATTATTACAGCAAGACTTATTCAATTATCATCATCGTCATCATTATACGTAGACCTAGTGGAAGCCATATTCTTCCGATCATAACACAGCCGATGTCCTCCTACATGAAGAATCGACTTGGCAACAGGGGCGTGGCCGTTCATTCTAAAGGGATGATTCTCTTCGTCCTGATCGTTATGGGAATATGTGGTTGATTTAATGGTGAACGGCTCAGAAAAAGAAATCGAAAACTTGCAGTCAAGTTCCTTATATTCACTGACGCGTAAATAACCTTGGGAAAGGGTACGGGTCTATCTCTTCCCTCTGGTTATGGGTTCAGTAGTACAACTTATAGCTGGAAAAAAGAATTTCTAAAGGAATATTCCCTTACAAATAAATGAATTATTCCGATAGTCGTTTCGACTTTTAAAAAGCCATAAATGTTTTATAAACAATATAGATTAAATAACACTATTTACATTATTCGGATTATTGTCCTCATCTTTGTCGCCATATTTATTACAACGTTTCGGTCGTTGTACGCCCCGGTTTTCTTCAGGTGGTTGGAATGTCGAACTGAACCATTTATTTCGCTCACTGGGGTAGATTGTTCTAGTTCCACGTGCCATGTCTAATCAGGACACATGGCACAGTGGATAAAGGCGTTAGTTAGATCCAGTGACAGGACCCAAAGAGTGTTCAATACCTGGTTAAGGCGGTGGAGAACTTGGAGAGGTGAATTAACAAGAGATAACTGATAACTGACATCCATTAGACATGGCGCGTGGAACTAGAACAGTTTACTGCGGGAAAAATATGCCTCGTCAGTCATGTATCGAAAGATATATGATCTCCTAAGCGTGTATCACGCATTGCATATTACTGATTACTGGCTTACATGATGCTACTAACACTCGTAGATTGACTTGAAATTATTTATCATAATCTTTCCCATCCAATCACATCTAGACTATGTGTCACTTCTTCTTCTTCTTCTTCTTCTTCTTCTTCTTCTTCTTCTTCTTCTTCTTCTTCTTCTCCTACTCCTCCTCCGCTTCTACTAATATTTTTCTTTTATTCTTTCTCCTCCTTTACCTC
>OZ038516.1:38674207-38711707 GCA_964036315.1 Acanthosepion esculentum
GTTATACTTCCCTTCCTTCCAGTTATATATATATATATATATTATATATATATATATATGTTACAAAGAGTTAATCATACCTTGAATTATTCTCCCTCTTTTCGTCCTCCTTCTTCTATTCATATTCTTTTCTTCTTTTTCCTCTTTCTCCCCTGCCTTCTCTTTTCCTATTTCTCCTCCTCTTCTATCTTCTCTCCATCCTCCTTCTCCTCTACCTATATCTCCTTCCTCCTCTTCCTATTTGCTTCTCCTTTTTTTCCTCCTCTCTGTCTTTTCTTCTTCATCTTCTTTTACTTCTATTTATTATTATTATTATTATTATTATTATTATTATTATTATTATTATTATTCGCCTTTTGTTACCGGTGCAACAATTGGGCTTTGTTCCGATCACGTGCCGTGTGTGCAGTTTCTAAATCCAACCTTAGTTCATTACCAGATTGATAAAATAAAGCTAGGTGAGCCTGGAGGTGTGGATAATTTTGTAATTTCTTTGTTAGCGATTCAATCAAAGAAAATTCCCACAATGCAAAAAAGAAGAGAGTGCGCATGCGTGCCTGATTGCGTGACGCAATCCTTAAGTTACTATGTTCCGCTTCAAGACGTATTAATAAGTGTATCCAGACGTACGGGTAAGTGCTCTAACTTCATGGTTGCATATGAAGCATTTATTCCCGTAATTTGCGTTTTATGTACAGGCAAACACTGGTATCTATGCATAAAGTGTTATATGTATATATGATAAAATGACTGATAAGAAATAACCTAACAATAAGACAGAATACGCGAAAACGAAAACAATGTTGGATGGAATATGTGAAAAACAATTAGGGATTTCATTTTTTTATTCTGTCGTCAATGTTTTGGTCAATAAGTACATCGTTAGAACGACAGAAAACTATCAGGAAAAATCGTTGTTATAGAAACATTGCCGCTTAGAAATGCTGTTATTAATTTGAAAATTTACTCTCCGATGTACAATGTACAAAACACCCATTTGATTTTGAAAACACCAAAATGGTTAAATTTATTCATAAGTCATCTGAAAGACTTATTGCGTCGGCTATGATATCGATATTCAATTCGATTAATTAAAAATAACGGTTGCGTTTTTTTCGTCTTTTGTGTCGAAGATAATGCTTAAAGAAAATGGTATTAAAATATCCTACTAAAATTTTATTGGAATTTTTCTAACCTAATTCTATATGTTCCTTAACACTTACATAATATGATCTGGAATCTTGAAATATATATTTATATACTGCTTACATCGAAACGTTAAAGATTAAGACAAGTTCACCCTTTAGTTTTTGATGTCCGATATATCTAGACGTTTTAGACGTGTTCTTTTACATTTTTGTCTTATTTCATTTATCAGTTTTTTTTTTATGTTTGTCGATATTATTTTTAATAATTTTTTTTTATTGATTTTGCAATAGTCTTATGTATAAAAGAGCCTGAATGTAGAGTTACCCTCGAGAATTCCGAAATCAGTACACTTTCAATATCTACCGCAATGAAAGGTGTTTGGCATGGTTTGTTGGCATGCTTGATACACTTATGAATGTCTCGATCTGACTAGGCTATTTGAGAAAATGACTCGATGTTTTAAATTAATGTTTTGGTTTTGTAGCAACATGCGGTGTTGGGAGAAACTATCCCTATTGCAGCCTATTCAATGTTCAGTTTCCTTATAATATTTTTTATTAATAATTGATCCATACACCTA
Organism: Acanthosepion esculentum; assembly: GCA_964036315.1. Lineage (NCBI taxonomy): Eukaryota > Metazoa > Mollusca > Cephalopoda > Sepiida > Sepiidae > Acanthosepion > Acanthosepion esculentum. Next base: position 38,675,937 of record OZ038516.1, read on the forward strand.
GGTAATGGAAGTGTTTGCTTATTTTAAATCAATTAGTTATAGGAACATAGTTGTTTGCTTAAGAAAAGGATTTTGTGTTAATCTCTTCTTAAACCGTTAGTAAGCTACAAAATAAATGTAGACACTGTGATTTTGTTAAGACAATGAAATTTAGTCAAATTGATACAAACATGGCGTCGGAGAAATGTCGTAAATAGATCTTAATACTGCGTTTTCAAATTATATCTTGGTTAAGCGAACATCATTAAATTTCCATGCTTCACGTAAAATTCCCGGTCCTCAAGCGGTGTTCTCTCTGCACTTATAAACAGTGTTGATGTTTACATTCAGTTATAACTTCGTAAGATAATTTTACTTCTGCCGCACTTAGTGTCGCGTAAAGACTTGCAATGTAGAATTATTTCTATACGTCGGCATGCGTATGCATCGCTAAGAACGCATGTAACGAGCGAAGGTGTAGGTGTTTTTGCATCTGCGCACGCTAGCGATGTTTTTGTACCATGTGCGCATGTCTCTTTGCAGGCGGTTCCGGTTGTTCGTTAGTTGGCGCTGGAACATCACGCTAGTGTTGGTGCCATTTATAGCGCGGATCAAGTGGAATAATGGAAGACATGGGAGGCCAATGTAACAGTTGGATAATAATGGCTATGTTCTCGTTGTCAGAGTAATTGCGGACAAGTTATCTTCTTTAACGTCTTTCAAACTTTGTTCGGCATTTGGGCGAATTAAAGCGTACGAACACACGACCTTGTGTTACTTCGAATCTGGTAGGAGATCTATCTTTGAATTACAAATCTGTACAGGCAGTCAATTAATTGTCCTTTCTTTTCCAGCTTGTGGCTATGTGAGCTGATTCTCTTCGAAGGATCATCATTATTTGGCTTTCCACGTCTCTTTTGTGTTAAACACGTATTCTGTGTTCGTGTAAGAAAACGTACATATCACCAGAAATTATAAGCACCAGATTAGAGTTACACACTAAATAAATTTACCATTGTCATTTGAACACCCATACACACAAATATATATATAGATGTGACAGAGCATTCTATATATATATATATATATATATATATATATATAGAGAGAGAGAGAGAGAGAGAGAGAGAGAGAGATTTAGTTTACGAAAAACTAGGTAATCCGTATGGGTAGACCCAATGAGGATAAAATCCAGAGAGCTCAATGTAAATCAGAGCTAATAATTTAAATAAAAACAGATTACTTTAAGGTTCCATATAATAAATTATTTCACCACAGCCCTTTTAAAGGACAGTGGATCAGACTGTCGCCTCTAAGTGTTGACTTCTATATTCACTTTTATATTTACACACGCTCTAGCTCTGATATTGAGCACTTTATCCCATAAATATAGCACACTTTAAGACTATATATATATATATATATATATATATATATATATATATATATATATATATATATATATATATATATATATATATATGTATATATATATGTTAACAATTTGTGTCTGGTAGAAATAATTCCAAGGAGGATATTAATCCAGGGAGATCTTAATATAAACCATTTATTAAAAGATTTCAGTCTGAAAAGATGAATATATCGATATTCACAAAATAGATTATTATAATTTATTAGAAATTAATTCTTAAGTTTTTTTTCTTGATCAAATCTGTAGAGGCAGTCAATTAATTGTCCTTTCTGTTCCAGCTTGTCGCTATGTGAGATGTTTCTCTTCGAAGGATGAACCCTATTTGGCTTCCTACGTCACTTTTGCGTTTAACACGTATTCTGTGATAGTGTAAAGAAACGTGCATAATACCAAGAATTACAAGCACAAGATTAGAATTGCACACTGAATAAATTACCTTTGTCACTTGAACACCCCCCCACACAAACATATATATAGATCTGACAGAGCAATATATATATATATATATATATATATATATATATATAAAAGTGGACATTGAAGTCAACACTTAGAGGCGACAGGCTGTTTCACGCTAGACGCAATCGCGGTCTGACGATTGCATCTAGCATGAAACAGCCTGTCGCCTCTAAGTGTTGACTTCAATGTCCACTTTTATATTAACACACGCTCTATCTCTGATATTAAGCATTTTATCCCATAAATATAACGCACCTTAAGAGTGTATTTCTTCATATATATATATATATATATATATATATATATATATATATATATATATATATATATATATGATGAAAATGTGGAAAAGACAAAGCAAAATCCGAATATATTGCTTCATATATATACATATATATATATACATATTCGGATTTTGCTTTGTCTTTTCCACATTTTCATCATACCGTCGGATCTACATCCACACATTTGCTTACATATATATATATATATATATATATATATATATATATATATATATATATTGTTGAGTCTTGACTCAATGTTGAATCTCGCCTATTGCATGGAATAATAATGCAACACAAAATGTACTTAGAACAAGAATGTATTATAACAAGAAAGTGTACACAATAAGTACATATAGTATTTCTGTATATTTCTGGGAAGACGTTCCTGGAGAATGTGTTGACTAGTCGCAGTCGATCAGAGTCTCTAGTTGGATCTCGGGATTCTCTTCCTCTCTCGTCTTCCGGTATCAACCATTATTTATATAGTTGGTAGTCACCTATGCAGATTAGGTGGATCCCACCACAACATATATATATATATATATATATATATATATATATATATATATATATATAAAAGAAGAGATAAACCGCAAACGGTTTTGGTTGTAATGTGGATTTTAAAAAAATATTATGCCTTATTAAAAGATAAAAATATTATACTTGATTTTCCATTATAGAAAATAAAGCATATTATATTTTTTTAAAACATTCACATTACAACCCAAAACGATTGCGCCTCTCTCTTCTTTTTAATATACACACATTTCTCTCGTTGGAACAACTATAACCTCTTCCTTTCATATATATATATATATATATATATATATATATATATATATATATATATATATATATATATATATATATATATATATATATATATGTTACAAAGAGTTAATCATACCTTGAACCAATCAGCAATATTAATGCAATTACTGGCGAAATCCCTTCGCTAGTAGACATAATTATAAGCATTATACTAATAATAATCCACTGAATGATGAGATCCTTATGTATAAAATAGATATGGTGTATAATTTTAATTCAGCTAGTACTTTCGAATACATCCAGCATTCATCATCGGGCTGTATTTTTTCCTTTAGAATCAAAACTGGAAGACGAAATAAATGTCTTTTTTCCGACCGAAAGATGTTTTTAAGAATGAGCTATTTATTAACGGCTATGTAGTGTTGGAGCGTGCAAATCGTAACGCTAAAGGTCAAATATAACAATTGTACATATATATATATATATATATATATATATATATATATATATATATATATATATAGGGAGAGAGAGACACAGATTTGAATATACAGAGGTATATAGGGATAAAGTGTATGCATGCGATCAAACCTAAAGAGAAAGACAGAAAGAATAGATAGATAGATAGATAGATAGATAGATAGATAGATAGATAGATTGATAGATAGATAGATAGATAGATTTGAATATAATGGGGTATATAGGGACAAAGTATATATCTGTGATCAAACCTAGAGAGAAAGACAGAATTGATAGATAGATAGATAGATAGATAGATAGATAGATAGATAGATAGATAGATAGATAGAATGGCCACTGAAACATTGAATGTTATAAAAACAAAAATAAATTTTACAGACACATTTTCTTTTAATTTCCTATTATTTTATTTGCAAATATAATTAATGGATTTCAGAATCTTCTGGAGAGATGTTCTGGCGATGTCTAGTTGACGGATAGACGCTGACAGATCCTCAAGGACACTCTGCCGTACAGTTTCCACTATGTATATATTTTTCTTCTCGAACAAATGGGGAAAAAGGAAGTGACGTTTCATATTTTGCGAATATTTGTGGAGATTTCATAGTTTATTTTGTTCAGGTTAGGTTTCAACTGTTTTATGTATATAGCTTCAAGAATTTTTAATTTTTTTTCATGTTTAAGTATAGTTGTGTCTATATACACACGATGGTCGGCTAATTGTTCTTGTGCTGACCAAAATATAAATTTAAGTAAACAGACCAATTGGTAGACTAAAAGACATGCAAGCAAACTGGTCGGACGCCCTTCGTATATACGGGTTTTCTAAGCGTTTATGACAATCGTAAGCGATCTGACAATTGGCGTGGTCAGGTACTGCCCCAAACTCTAACAAAAAACGAAATTGCACCCACTGAAGATTATGGTGACTGTCTGGTGGTCTGCCAATGGCATTGTCCATTACTGTTTTCTGGAATTTATAACCAGAGCCTCAGTACACTAGTTGACTGACAGCAAAATGGGATCGTCACTGAATAATCGACGTGATCCAATCCTGTTTCTTGACAAGGCTCCGTCATATACATAGATTATGCTACATCTATTATATTCCCCTCATCTCTCACTGACTGACTATCACTTTTGTAAGCATCTTGACCAAATGCTCAAGCAGATTGACCATTTTTTTAAGCCAAGCCAAGGGTCATTCCATTATAAAGAAGATGCTGAAAGTGTATTTAAAAAGTGCTACCGCAAAGGCATATATAAACTGTAACTTTTTCCTCTCGCCATTGTTCAGTTGACAGTCGGGTTGACACAAAATGATTTTAACTTGTTCCCTTATTAGCTGAATAACTCAAAGGATTTTTCAATGATTCTTACGATAAATGTTGTCAAGATGGCCAAATGTCTGAAAACCTGGCAAAAAGAAACCCAGGTAGTTTTTGTGAATTTTTGACAATCTTGCTAAATTCTTAATTCCATAACTATAAACGTTTTAAAATTATAAATCACCCCCTTCGATATATTCCCTACCCTCTTATGTACCACTCCACTAATATAATTATGATCCTAACTTTTTTTTATATATATTACTGATAATAATTTCAATTAAATCGTTTTACACCCATACTTATTCTACACGCTCTACGATCCGGGAATATGTAAAAAAAGTTGATTATAAAAGGTTATATTAACATTCCTTATTTTTCTTAGAGGAGATCACCACTTCTAAATTTTAATCCACGACACACGTTCATTGATTACAAAATTAATAGTGATAACCCCAATATAAATACATGCAATTTAACTATAGAAATCTCATAGTAAGCCAAAAAATAACATTTCCAATTACTACTAGAACTAACTCCACAATTTTTACCTACTCAAATGTAATATTATCCCCTATCTCTATTTTCTCTCCCCTACCTCTCACTCTTAGGACGCTTGTGAGATGATGTGCCTAAACTCTTGACCGATGTTTATCAGCGGAAAATTTTTTTCCACAGACCAATCAACATTAAGCATCCGGTCCATTCATCGCCAAACTGATATCAACAAGCATTATTGTTTCACTCCGACACCTAAATTTTTTTTTTTTTATGTATATATTTTTCTTCTCGAACAAATGGAAAAAAGGAAGTGACGTTTTACATCCGAGCTTGCCTACAAGCAGGATTGTCCATAACCATTTTCGACCCTCACCCGTCGAAGTGCAGTTGAAATGCACTGAAACCAAGTTGCATCTTTGTAGTGAGTAAAATGGTTTTGTCTATATGATAAAATTATAATAAATAAATAATTATCGCTCTACTATCGGCACCGAGCCCTCTTTTGAATTAATGCTGTGAAGGTTGGAATTTATATATTACTTTCGTTCTCATCGCATCGGATATATATATATATATATATATATATATATATATATATATATATATATATATATATATATATATATATATATATATACTTGCATTCACACATATATATATAACACTTGATTTCCATGATATCTTTAAATCGTATTCCTTTCAAGTTCGATTTGATTGTTGGAAAGAAGAAAATGTGTGACAGAATAGAATAGCAGGTTGGTCGACCTTTGTATATAGAGGTTTTCCAAGTGTTTATGACAATTGTAAATGATCGGACAAGTTGTTTCATCTGGAATGACTCTAAATCTATCAAAAAACGAAATTTACCCACATATGGGGATATTCCCCTAATCTCTCGATGAGTGACTATCAATTTTTCAAGTATCTTGACCAAATGGTCAAGCATCTTGATCATTTTTTTTAAGCCAAGAGTCATTCTGTTGCAAAGTAGATGCTGAAAGTGTATTTAAAAAGTGTTATCGCAAAGGTGTATATAATCTGTGACACTATGGCGGAAATGCATAGATGCTCACGGTTCCTATCTTGACTGATTTAAACAGTTTCAATGCATTCATTCAGCAATAAAAGATGATTTTAAAATCAGATATTATTTTTACCCTGCAACCTAATATATTGACATAATGTCGCATTCAACAAGAAAAAAAAACAGAAAATTATTTCTTTCTTACGATTGAAAACTTGTTCATATATATATATATATATATAAGTAATTCATCAAGTCTGAAACCTCAACAGAATGCAGAAAGCAGTGGAGGGTCGTTTTTTGCTATATTTGGGTCTAATCAGCAGTGCGCATCCACTACCGAGAACTGAAACGCTGTCGCAAACTGACGTGCATTGAAACACAATGTGTCAAAAATCATCGAACTACTGTGGCCAAAGTGACTGCTGAGTTGAATAATCATCTGAATAGTTCAATTTCTACTAGAACTGTTCGCCGTGACCTCCATAAGGCTGCATATCATGGAAGAGTCGCCGTAAGGAAACCTTTTCTCTCCACTCGCAACATTCAAAAGAGGTTGAAGTGGTACAGAGATCACAATGCCTGGTCTGCAGACCAATGGAAGCAAGTCATATTCTCAAACAAGTCCAGTTTTTCTCTTTTCCCAACTTCAGGGTGTGTTTATGTGTAGAGGTAGTCCAAAGAAGCTTACAAACCCTGACTGCCTTCTTCCAACAGTGAAGTATGGAGGTGGATCAGTGATGGTTTGGGCCGCTATATCATGAAAATGTCTCGTCTCAATAATTGCCCGACATGGTAGAATCAACAGCAAAGATTACCTGAACATTTTTTGGAGATCATATTCATCAAATGGCCCAGACTTTTTTCCCTGATGAAGAATTGGTATAAAGAGCATGAAAGTGAGCTAGAACACATGGAGTGGCCTCCCCAATCTCCAGATATCAATATTATTGAACATTTGTGGTGCATTTTGGAGCGACAATTTATGAGCCGCTATTAAAGTGCTTGGGCAGGTGTTAATGGAAGAATGGCTGAAAATTCCTCTGGATGAAGTCAGGAATCTGTATGATTCCATTCCAAGACGTAGTAAAGCTGTGTGTGAGGCTAAAGGAGGACCAACACCATATTAACTAAATTCTCTTTGAATTTAACAAGTGTTTCAATTATTTTGTCCTACCCCTGTATCTTTCTATGTCCTTTCTGCGTCTACGTCTGTCCTCCTCTATCTCACTGTACATACCTATCTATCTATCTATCTATCTATCTATCTATCTATCTATATATATATATATATATATATATATATATATATATGTACTTTCTCATCTAAGTCTGTCCTCTTCTATCTCACTGTACATACCTATCTATCTATCTATCTATCTATATATATATATATCTATATATATATATATATATATATATATATATATATATATATATATATATATATATATGTACTTTCTCATCTACGTCTGTCTTCCTCTAATTCACTGTACATATCTATCTATCTGTCTATCTATCTTTCTATCTATCTATCTATCTATCTATCTATGTACTTTCTCATCTACGTCTGTCTTCCTCTATCTCCCTGTACATATCTATCTATCTATCTATCTATCTATCTATCTATCTATATATATATATATATATATATATATATATATATATATATATATATATATATGTACTTTCTCATCTACGTCTGTCTTCCTCTAACTCACTGTACATATCTATCTATCTGTCTATCTATCTTTCTATCTATCTATCTATCTATCTATCTATGTACTTTCTCATCTACGTCTGTCTTCCTCTAACTCACTGTACATATCTATCTATCTATCTATCTATCTGTCTATGTCCATTCTCATCTAAGACTGTCCTCCTTTATCTGACTGTACTTATCTATCTATCTATCTATCTATCTATCTATCTATCTATCTATCTATCTATCTATCTATCTGTGCCTGCGTTAATGTTGTAGTTCATCGTCTGCTGTGGCTAACGTGAAAGCTTAAAAATATAAATGTCCTGTTTGACTGATTCGCCTCATCACATTCTTCTGTCATACGGTTATTTTGAAATGCTAAAAACAACACTTATGTCAGCCTTAAAACTACGCACCTTTTCAAAATGAAGACAGTCATTTTTGAATTTTCCAATAATTGCAGCACTGATAGTTTGAATGAAAATCTCACACAAATTTATTTTTCTTAATCGTTTTAAAAGTTATTTTAACTCCAGCATGATTCAGAGAAACACCCATCTCCTTGATAGCGCGGTAAACATGTCAACAGAAAAAAAATGGTAATAAAAAAATACTAAAAAAAAAATCATGTTCCCCTAAAACACATTAAAAAAAAAATGTAACATGGAAAGAGAATGACTGGGTGTGGCGTTTTCCTTGTTTATATCCACGGGATGGTATGGAGGAATTGGTTTTGTAGGTATTTGGGTGGGGACAGGAAAAGGGGCGAGGAGCATTGTGGTCGAAATTAGCCCAGACATACCTTCAAGTCTTCGACTGCCGAACAGAAAACATCCAGACTGGGTGGGGAGGAAAAAAATGATTAATTTCTTGATATGATTAGGAAATCGGCTTTTATGAAAATTTATTGGCTGCTCGCGGGGGGACGCAAACCTAACTATATAAAAAATATTCTTTTCTTTCATTTTTTTTTTTTTCAAAAATGAAAAAAAAAAAAATACAAAAATATGAAGCATGAAAATAACAGGAAAATAATTATGGATAAAAAAGGCACATGTCTTTGCGCTCTATTTTGTGGCCTTTTGCCAGGGTAAAACTATACTTATTAAATAATTAAGTCATAATCGACACTGAAATAGTTACTTTGTAAGAGATCGATGTTCGAGCCCCGGTATTATAAGGTCGCCGATGAAACGACACACTTTATAGGAAATGATTCAAATGTTTCTGAAATGTTATATTCGGTCCATGGTATCCTCAGCATCCTTCTGTAGAAATGTCAACTGTCCCTTCCTGATGTTAAGTATAAGTTTCCTTTTTGTTTCCATTTTCTCTAAAACCTCGTCGTTGCTCACATGTTCGGTCCATGGTATCCTCAGCATCCTTCTGTAGAAATTTCAACTGTCTCTTCCTGATGTTAAGTATAAGTTTCCTTTTTGTTTCCATTTTCTCTAAAACCTCGTCGTTGCTCACATGTTCGGTCCATGGTATCCTCAGCATCCTTCTGTAGAAATTTCAACTGCCTCTTCCTTATGTTAAGTATAAGTTTCCTTTTTGTTTCCATTTTCTCTAAAACCTCGTCGTTGCTCACATGTTCGGTCCATGGTATCCTCAGCATCCTTCTGTAGAAATTTCAACTCTCTCTTCCTGATGTTAAGTATAAGTTTCCTTTTTGTTTCCATTTTCTCTAAAACCTCGTCGTTGCTCACATGTTCGGTCCATTGTATCCTCAGCATCCTTCTGTAGAAATTTCAACTCTCTCTTCCTGATGTTAAGTATAAGTTTCCTTTTTGTTTCCATTTTCTCTAAAACCTCGTCGTTGCACACGTGTTCGGTCCATGGTATCCTCAGCATCCTTCTGTAGAAATTTTAACTGTCTCTTCCTGATGTTAAGTATAAGTTTCGTTATTTTTCCATTTTCTCTAAAACCTCGTCGTTGCTCACATGTTCGGTCCATGGTATCCTCAGCATCCTTCTGTAGAAATTTCAACCGTCTCTTCCTGATGTTAAGTATAAGTTTCCTTTTTGTTTCCATTTTCTCTAAAACCTCGTCGTTGCTCACATGTTCGGTCCATGGTATCCTCAGCATCCTTCTGTAGAAATTTCAAATGTCCCTTCCTGATGTTAAGTATAAGTTTCCTTTTTGTTTCCATTTTCTCTAAAACCTCGTCGTTGCTCACATGTTCGGTCCATGGTATCCTCAGCATCCTTCTGTAGAAATGTCAACTGTCTCTTCCTGATGTTAAGTATAAGTTTCCTTTTTGTTTCCATTTTCTCTAAAACCTTGTCGTTGCTCACATGTTCGGTCCATGGTATCCTCAGCATCCTTCTGTTGAAATTTCAACTCTCTCTTCCTGATGTTAAGTATAAGTTTCCTTTTTGTTTCCATTTTCTCTAAAACCTCGTCGTTGCTCACATGTTCGGTCCATGGTATCCTCTGCATCCTTCTGTAGAAATTTTAACTGTCTCTTCCTGATGTTAAGTATAAGTTTCCTTTTTGTTTCCATTTTCTCTAAAACCTCGTCGTTGCACACGTGTTCGGTCCATGGTATCCTCAGCATCCTTCTGTAGAAATTTTAACTGTCTCTTCCTGATGTTAAGTATAAGTTTCGTTATTTTTCCATTTTCTCTAAAACCTCGTCGTTGCTCACATGTTCGGTCCATGGTATCCTCAGCATCCTTCTGTAGAAATTTCAAATGTCCCTTCCTGATGTTAAGTATAAGTTTCCTTTTTGTTTCCATTTTCTCTAAAACCTCGTCGTTGCTCACATGTTCGGTCCATGGTATCCTCAGCATCCTTCTGTAGAAATGTCAACTGTCTCTTCCTGATGTTAAGTATAAGTTTCCTTTTTGTTTCCATTTTCTCTAAAACCTCGTCGTTGCTCGCATGTTCGGTCCATGGTATCCTCAGCATCCTTCTGTAGAAATGTCAACCGTCTCTTCCTGATGTTAAGTATAAGTTTCCTTTTTGTTTCCATTTTCTCTAAAACCTCGTCGTTGCTCACATGTTCGGTCCATGGTATCCTCAGCATCCTTCTGTAGAACCACATTTCTGTTGCTTCTTGTCTCTTTTTCATCTCTGACATTGTCCAGCATTAGAGGAGGGCACATATTACGTATCTCTTCATTACTCTTTACGATAGTTATACAAAATTCTGTGAACTATTAGATCTGCTACTACTGTAGGAGAGACATCTTGTTAATATGGAGAACGAAGCAATATTTCGTAATTCCGACTATCAAGCTTATGGACAGTTGATTGAAAAACGTGCTGCCGTGCATTGTCGTGCCGCAAAATGGGGGCCATCCCTATCCACAAGTCTATGATATTTCTTTTCCCAATTTTTCGTGCATACACTCAATTTCTCCAGAATATGAGGTTTCTGTTGTTGTTTTCTCTTGAGGCAAGATTTAATAATGAATAACCCCTTTGAAAGACCACCTTACAGTAACCATTAATATTTTAGGGTTATCACCCCAAGGCAGACCTACCAACAAACATCACCCAGAATTTAAGGTTTCTTTTTTAGAATTGTAGTATAAGACGGCTCCCAAATTCTCAGGGTGATTTTCTGGATTTAAAGTTCGTCTTATACGCGGAAATATACAATATTCATTTATTTTTCACACGCGAAGTTACGCACTTTATAGGAATTAAATAAAACCCTTGTGAAACGTTAAATAACTAATTTATTTAGTTGAATAAGACCATGTTGATGGATGACTGTTCTCCAACCTACCTCCAACTTGTTGATCCCATCTTTAAAAAAATGTCTCACCCTTTAATGTGATAAACAGTTCAAATGCTTCGATTAATTCTTCTGGGGAATGCTTTAATGTGTATGAAAAGCTCAAAATGCTTAAATAAGTGATGATAAGAAGGGGAGATACCAGGTGAATATGGACGATGAGGCATCATTTAATAATTCGGTCTATGCAGCTTTTGGGCACTTGATGGAGAAGCGGGTTGTCGTGCAGCAAAATTTGTCCGTCCCTATCCACCAATCGAGGATGTTTCTTTTTCATTTATCGCGCATATACTCAATTCCTCCACAATACAAGGTTGCTGTTATTGTTTTCCCTTGAGGCAAGAATGAATAAAGAATAGCCCCTTTGAAAGACCACCATTAACTCTTTAGGGTGCAGAGAAGGTTTTGGGTATTGTTTTGGTGATGCCCTTACATCTAACGACTGGCCTCTCTTACTGTTGTCAAAGAGTATCCATTTCTCCTCGCCTGTAATGACTCGATGCAAAAAATCTTTTTTTCCAGTCTGGAAAGCAACAGAGACTACACCTCAAAGCGACGGGTTTTTAGTCTCATCACTTTTTTCTTGACTTTCCAATTGCTTTCAAGAACCGAGGAACAGTTGTGTGATATTTTGCGAGTTCTGATGCAAGTTTTCGGGCTGTAGTTCTTGGATTTTGAATAACCGAAGCATTCAATTGATTATGTCTGATAACCGAACTTGGTTTATTTTCAAGACTATAATCTACGGAAACAAAACTTCTGAAACCATCTCGGTACAGTTCTGATTCCAACAGTAACACTACCAAAGGCCGTTTGATATTCTGAAATGTTTCATCGACAGAACAACCTAATTTGTACACACGCAGTAAGATTACTCGACATTTTTCATTGTACAGTGTAACACGGATATAAGAGAGTTGTCGGGACCGGATAAAATGTCTCTTATATCCGGGTTTCTCTTATATCCGGGTTTGGTCTATTATATATACATTAACACAGGCTCTAATTTGGGACCAGAGAAGATCTCACTTATATCCGGGTTTCTCTTATATCCGGGTTACACTGTAATCATTTTCATTGTGTTATGAGTCACAATATATTGAAACAAAAATTATCTGTAAAGTAGAAGAGTCAGGTATAAGTCAGTATTTTTTAATTATTACGTTGTCACACATGAAATGACGCATTTTTTTATTATTAGGTCCCACATGAAATGACGCATTTTTTGGTTGGTCGTTGATTCGGTCGTCTAACGAAGTAACCTCCTTCGTGACAAACTAATGATTAAAAATGCGTCATTTCATGTTTGATAATAATTTTAAAATATTTAAAATAATTTTTAAAAATTTAAAATAATTTAAAAAAATTTTAAAATGCGTCATTTCACGTGTGACAACTTAATGATTAAAAAAATGTATCATTTCATGAGTGACAACCTAATAATTAAAAAATGTGCCATTTCATGAGTGACAATCTAATAATTAAAAAATGTGTCATATCATGTGTGAAAACCTAATAATTAAAAAATGTGCCATTTAATGAGTGACAACCTAATAATTAAAAAAATGTGTCATTTCATGTGTGACAATAATTAAAAAAATGTGCCCTTTGCTTGTAGGCAAACGGCTTGACTACAAGCAGAATAGTTCAAAACCATTTTTGGTTGTCCTCCGTCGATATGCAATTGAAATGCACCGAAAGAAAGTTGCATCTTTGTAGTGAGTAAACTGCTTTTGTCCTTATGAAAAAATTATAATAAATAATTATAGCTCTACTATCAGTATCGAGCCCTATTTTGAATTAATGCTGTGAACGTTAGAATTTATATATAATTTTCGTTCTCATTGCATCGGATGTATATACATACATACATATATATATATATATATATATATATATATATATATATATATATATATATCCGATGCAAATTCATCATTCATGAAAGTTCATTTTCTTCATCAAGACATTCATTTCTGTAGTTCGCTGCTACTTTTAAGACTTTTATTAAACTATGGAATTTCTTTCTTTATCTGTTTTTAAGTTCCTAGCTTTAATTGAAAAACACTTTCCCACTAATAGCAAACGTAACGATATCTTTAATAGAAACACCTTAAAATTAAGTTACAGCTGCACTGAAAATCTAGAAAGAATCATAACAAAATATAATAATAAAATCATGGAAAAACACGCATGCCAAAACAGTATCAATAAAACTCCTAAACTGCAATTAGACAAAAATAATGAAAAGCTTAGCCCAATCATTAAATAGATAAACCCTTTATGAAGTCGTCAAAAAAAAAAACAAATTGTAATCCAGTCCAACACGTTTGTATAAGAAATAGCCATTTGAATAAACAAATAAAGAGATTAATAGATAGATAATAATAAAACAGAATCCTCTCGACACTTAACAACCTGCCGTAGCGCCATAAAATACCTTTCGCTTTAGACTAACTAGACGGCGACCGCCACTATCAGATTTGAAATAGAGACCCCACCATAACCTGACATAAACTTTCCGAAGGTTACTGATCTGTAAATAAAAATTAACTCTTAACTCTTCGACCACCTAAGCAATATGGCCGCCCCCAGGCCTTTCCATAGTAACTAATGTTTCAAGAGACCATACCACACGCGCAAATCACAGGATAGCTTATTCCTAAATTTTCGCTTGAGGATGAAACGAGACCAGATACTTTAATTTCATTAATTATATTGAGGGTTTCGGCTCTCGCTTTTGAAACATGAGAACTCTTATGTAGCGAAGGAATCATATATATATATATATATATATATATATATATATATATTGATGAAGCCTTCTTAGAGGCAGAAAAAAAAACACAAAAAGAGAAATTGTGTTAAACATATATATTAAGAGAAACAGTAATACAAATATATACAAACGAGAAGAATGTTCGGTCCGACTGTCAGACCTGACTGCTTGAAACTTCCCTGTCCAAAAGGCAGTACCTGCTCCTATTTATAGCTAGAGAGTCCATGCGTGCGTGGGAAAATTACGATAACATTTTATATATATATATATATATATATATATATATATATATATATATATATATATATATAATGAAGAGGTTATAATGGTTCCAACGAGAGAAAAGTGTGTATATTAAAAAGAAGAGAGGTACCGCAAACTTTTTGGGTTGTAATGTGGGTTTTTAAAAAAATATTATTCTTTATTTTTCATAGTTTTACCTAGTTTTACAGAAAGAATAATATTTTTTTAAAAACCCCACATTACAACCAAAAAGGTTTGCGGTACCTCTCTTCTTTTTAATATATATATATATATATATATATATATATATATATATATATATATATATATATATATATGTATATGTGTGTGTGTGTGTGTGTGTCCATTACATTCACTTACGTGCTGATATGGGTAATTAGCAGGACAGAGTAGGTTCTATAGCCTTGGATGGCAACTGGTCTAGGAGAAGGACAACTCTGAATTCATAACGGAAGGGTGTTTGGGGACCCTGTGGTATGTAGTACACCAGGTATAAGTATTCGGCGATATGTGCTGTCGGTTCCTAGGAACTGAATTGCTGACCCTCATACATCAAATACGACGAGACAGTCCACCATATATATATAATTTTATAGTAATTCGTCGAGCCTAGAAGAATCCTCAACAGAATGCAGAAAGCACTGGACGGCCGTTTCGTCCTATCGGGGACTCATCAGCAGTTCGGATCCACTACCGATTTAATACAATGCAAAGGCCATACTAACTGTGCCACGGGACTCGGTGACGAAGAAGACACAAACTAGATTCGATATAGCGCCGCTACTCACTCAGTTCCGTTCACTGACACCCATCCATCCAAGTATTCAGATAACCTCGGAACAGTGCCCCAAGAGCCACGACTGCTTTTTGACCCATAGCCGCTCCATCGCAGAGCATTATCTGGGTATAGCAAGGTATACAAGTAAATAATTTGGGAATTTAGGCTAATGTTATAGTAATTCGTCGAGCCTTGTATAATTATTAACCAGCAATAAATTTTATGAAGGAAAAAATTATTACCAGCAATACATTATTACCAGCAAAACATTTTTTTTAAAAATATTCTCAGCAAAACTTTTTTGAAGATAATATTACCAGCAATAAAAATCTTGTCGGCATTAAACAATCCATTGAGGCTGATATGCCGTAAACCAAACCAAACCAAACCGGTTGTCAATAATGAAGCATCAATTTTCTTTCGCCTCTTACTACACTATCCCGATAACTGACTAGTTTAGAAACAAAGAAAAGACTACTGAACTGTTACGTAACATCAGTCCTCTAATATATTACAAGCAATAAAAATATTACGAGCAATAAAAATCTTGTTGGTATTAAAGAACCCATTGAGGTTGATAACACAAAACCAAAACCAAAACCAAATCCGGAGACCAGACATATTCCTCGTTGAGGCGTCTAAAAATGATGTGCGAAATCTTTGATATGGCCAAAACCTGCAGACTAGAAAACAAATAGAAAAGATCAGTATTGCTGCCATATATGGTCTGGAGCCCCTTCTGTTTGTCTCAAGGTTCTTGATAAGATCCAGAAACGGATATGCAATGTAATTGGCCCTGATCTGGCATCTCCTCTGCAGTCGCTCTCTCACAGACGCGTCGTCGCCTCTCTCTGTCTTTTTTACAAATACTTTCATGGTAACTGCTCTGAGGAGCTGCTTTCGCTGGTTCCCAGACTTCCCCCGAATTCAAGCGTCCTACGAGGCTGGCATCCCGCTCCCACCCTTTCACTGTTGAAACTGTTAAATGTAGCCGTCTCTTCTACTCCAATAGCTTCATATCTCGCACCTCTCGCCCGTGGAACCCCCTTCCTTATTCCAGTTTCCCTGACAACTATAATCTCCAATTATTCAAATGTAATGTCAATCGACATCTCCAGTTGCCTTGATCTATCCCCTATCCTTCTCCACATCCTTTCCTCTATCACTCCTATCTGCTCTCGCTCCAAATCTTCTGTAACCACTTGCGTGCTAGTGGCTTCCCGCTTTGCTTGGGGTCAAATGCATAAAAAAAAAAAATGAAAACTAATCTCAAATGAGGCTTCAAATTTCCAGATGGTGAAAAATGCCGGAGAATAATGTGAACGTATTTCAAGTAACGATTATTAACGTGTACAATTTATTTATTTTTTTGAAATCACATCACTCCAAGCAAGGTGATACTCCCACTAAGACGCAGAGAGTTCGCAGGGAGAACATGAAAGAATATGAGAAGACTTTAGCAGGAAGCGAGGAAAATAATAATAAAGAATAGTACTCAGGAAGACTGAAGACGGCGATTTACGCTGCATTTAAATTTTTGAAGATTGTAGTTATCAGGAAAGCAAGTAAACGGAATGAAGTTCCAGAGGTGAGTAGTGCGAGAGAAGAAAAAAAACTGTTAGAATGGGACTGACGGTTGCATCTAACTAATCTAACAGTAAAACGGTGAGACCTAGCTGCCAATCTAGTAGCACGCTTAACTTTATGTGGTCGAAGCACTAAGCAAAAAATAGTCATTGGAACAATTGCAATTAAAATATTTGTAGAAAGGAATAGAGGTCAGCCACATCACGTTGGTGAGAAAATGACTGAAGTCGAGATTCCAGGTCAGGATTTATTTCATTACAGCCCTTTCTTTGGATTTTCTCAAGAATCTCGAGGTATGAAGCAGGAACACAAGACCAGATATTTGCAGCAATATTCAATGCACTGATGGCTTAGTAGATTTATAAATATGCAAGATAGATTTTAACGAGAAAAAAAAATCTGGCAAGACATATTAAAACAACTTTTCAAGCGGCTGTCATGGCAATTGATTCAATATAGTTTGATTTGGTTTGTTTTACAGCATATCAACTTGAATGAGTTATTTAATACCGACAAGATTTTTATTGATGGTAATATTTTTTTTTTTCCAAAAATTTATTGTATTGGAGTTTTTGGGTACCCTGGACCACTAGTGAGCCAGCCAAAATGAGCTGACTCATTTTATAGTTCACCAATAGAAGAGTTAACCAATCAGAAGGCTCAAAATATTCATAATGACGTGTATAAAAGGCGGCCATGTTTTTTTTTTGGAATATTCACTGCCACCATTTGATATCGAAGACTGAAGAATTACAGAACAGCTGCTGGTGGTATTGACGAGATAGTCAGATTCAGTAGCGTGTCTGACTCGTGAGTGTTAGTCTTTAACGTTGTTTCATTGAACAGATTACGTACTGCGCTGGATTCTGTATTCATAGACTTGGTGAACATGGTCAACATATTGCTTCTAGTATTTTTTCTTAAAAATGTATGGCTGGTAATAACATTATACAAAAATATATTGTTGGTATTAAAACCTATTTTTATACTTTCAAAGTGTTTTGACCCCAGTTTGAGGGGTAACTATTAGCAGGGACACTAAAATATGCTACCACCCCGGGTCAGGGTGGACTTGGGAACACCAGCAATTAAGAGGTAGTTCCATGCTCCTCAAAACCTCCTGATCAAAGGCTTTGATTGCGGATGTAGTTTATCCTCTTACCTAGGACCCGGATATAGTTTATCGTCATACCGAAAACGCGGGTGTAGTTTATATTCTTACCCAGGAAGCGGATATAGTTTATCGCTTACCCAGGACGTGGATGTAGTTTATCGTCATACCCAAGATGCGGATGTTGTTTATCGTCTTACCCAGGACGCGGATGTAGTTTATCGTCATACCCAAGACGCAAATGTAGTTTATCGTCTTACCCAGAACGCGGATGCAGTTTATCGTCATACCGAGAACGCGGATGTAGTTTCTCGTCTTACGCAGGACGCGGATGTAGTTTATTGTCTTACCCAGGAGGGTCTGGTCTTCGGTGTCCAATATCACGCCCTGTTTGAAATTCATAGTCTCAAGCTATATTTGGTTTGACTTATCCTTCTGTTGCTCTTAATGTTACATGGTCATTTGAAATTTTTCAAGACAGCGGGGACAAGACTCCATTCTTGGTCTGATCGTTCAGTGGAAAGAATACGAGCGGGTGTTCAAGGGACAAAGATAATTTATTATTCCTCCACTAGGATCCCCTTTGATCGAAATGAAATATACTTATCCAAGTATTCTGGGTAATGTAGTTCCAGGATATATATGGTTATGAGAGTGTATCTCCAAAACCCTAGGAGTTCGATAACAAGCAAACAGACAGACAGACGCTACAACTTTATATAAATAACTTTATTGGTCGAGCACTGTGGGGAGTAAGGAAAAAATTTTAAAAAACACTCACTATTACTGCTGATAATGCAAGACTCTCCTAACGATTGAGCTCTTTGAGTGACTGGTGTGTTTCTGAAAAAATAAATACACAAAAATCCGGGCGTCGATGACCTAGGGTTTAATCTCTGATTGGAAATCGGTCCGTTTTAGGTCCCGTTCTGAAGCGATCAGATATCTGGTCACACTGATGAGCTATGATACAGCGATACAGTCTGTCTGTGGATGACAGATTCTAAAAAATAACTTCGGAAAGCAATACAAATTTCAGAGGGAGTATGCATGACATCAGGGGACCTTCCCCCTGGACAACTATCCCCGGACAATTGCACTCATAGGAAAACTGCCCCACGGGGAAAATTAACAGAAATCACATCTTCGGTAGCGTGATAAATACTAATAAAACTAATTATTGTTATGCAATAAGAAGTACTATCCAATAATAAGATTTATATTTTGATACCACTATAAGCATACTGTTATGAATAATCAAGAGTGGTCTCCCCTTGATTTTTAATCTCCTCTTTGGGAGAGCTATTTCTGTTTACTGGGACTATAAAAGGACACTATACGCGAACCTTGTATTCTCGGTTGGATAAAGTTTTCTTAAAGCCTACACCTGCATACTTTTCCCGTTACGCATACAACTACAATTGCAAATAATGGGCTTTATATCTCAAAAGTTCCAACACATGGCGTTTATCGAAGACTATACGAATTTTGCTATTCAGAATATCGAATTTTGATAACGTCTCGGGTCAGAATTATCGCATAAACTTCAAAATGGCTTTTAAAAATTTATCTATGTTACTGAAGTAAAATTAAACCTTTTTCTTTTTAAAAAAATGCCCTTTCGCCGTTTTTTTTTTAATTTTTATTTTTATTTTG
This sequence comes from Acanthosepion esculentum, assembly GCA_964036315.1. Lineage (NCBI taxonomy): Eukaryota > Metazoa > Mollusca > Cephalopoda > Sepiida > Sepiidae > Acanthosepion > Acanthosepion esculentum. Next base: position 38,695,827 of record OZ038516.1, read on the forward strand.
CATCTCCGTCTACTTTACCTTTAGATTTTAGTATTTTTCTTGTCATCAAGTCTTAAATATTTACAACAAAATTACATTAAACTTTGATTAAGTTTCGGTATATTTCGTTATATGTCTATCTATTTGGGCGTATTTTTATCATATGTCTCTACGCGACGGCACGTAAGCTCAATCTAAGTTTAGACTGTCGGCAAGCCAGATTTAAATCAATATAATATATAATTCATGTTCTTTTGATGGAAATAAGTGGCGCTAGATTAAAGTACATTATATATATATACATATATATATATATATATATATATATATATATATATACATATACATATATATATATATATATATATATATATATGCATACATACATATATATATGCATACATAATATATATATATACATACATATATATATACATATATAATTATATATATACACACACATACATATATATATATATATATATATATATATATATATATATATATAGTTTCAAATGGTAGTTAAATTATGAATACTAAATAAAGTTAGAGTTCAACATTTGCTTACAGCAAAAGTTCTGCTGCCATTTATATCTTCATGTCTCCAAGAGCGAATCGAAATGTTTACATGCTCTGTGATTTTTTTTTGTGGGTGGGGTGGGGTGATTTTCCAGATTTTAAATGTAAGAGAACTTAAACTTTAAAAGCAATGCACAAGATGGAAGCAGAGAAGGATTCCAGCTCTTGCAGCAGTACTATTTCAGTCTCATTAGCCCCGGAGTCTATATCTCAAAAATGTGTTGGATTACCAATTGTTCTTAAGACGGTGTATTACTGTTCGCAACGTAATACCGTCTGTCATTGCTATAAAGTATGTGTAAAACTAACAAAGGCAGAATCAAAGTTGAAATTTTTGAAAAATGTATCTAGAATTACTGTATTTGACAGCATATAAGACGCACCTTTTTTCACTCTAAATATCTTTTAAAATTCATCTGCGTCTTATATGCCATATGTAGGTTTAAAATTCGCGATAGTCGGCCGAAATTAGCTATCTGGTAACTCCTAATATCTTAGACATTAGAGTATATTTTCATATACCTAGTGTCATTATTTAAAAGGCTATTAGGCAGATTAAAAGTGTTACCATTGATAATATTCATTATATTAATTTCATCACGTTTAATATTACTACTTGTAAAAGAAATTACTAATGCTCCCTAGAACATTTTTCCGGCATTAAATGACCCATAAGGAGTTGATATGCCGTGAAACAAACAAATGACGAAATCACTTTAATGTTGCGAGAAAATAAAATAAAGATATAACGAAAAGAAATTCTCAATAATTAATCGCAATTACTATATTTGACATATATATTTTACTAAAAATATCTTTTAAAATTCCCCTGCGTCTTATATGCCATATGTAGGTTTAAAATTCGAGATAGTCGGCCGAAATTAGCTACATGGCAACTCCTATTAGATTAGACTTAAACATGAAGGCGCAATGGAATACGTGGATGGCAATGACTGACTACGACATTACACTTACAGGAAGAATAAAAAGACCCAGCATTGTATGAGTCTGCAAATGGGTGAAGAGAGCTTGGAATAATATTAAACCAGAAATTGTGAAATCTTTTAAAAAGTGTAGCATTAGCAATGCTCTCAATGGAACGGAAGATGACGCATTATTTAATGACGGTGATAGTAGTATTGAAAATGAGTCTCAGAGTTTTGATAATGAAGACGACGAATTTCATGGATTTGAAAATAAATAAAATTTTATTTGTAACTGTACTGTTTTGCTCAATTGTAATAATTGCTTGATTTTTATTTTGTTTTCTTACCTTTGGATATAATAAAGTTTTTATAGGCTCGTGTACTTTTTTTTCCTGTTATTTTTCGTTTAATTGTAATCATGGCTTGTTTAACCAGAGTAATACCTCATAAATATAACTTAGGCTGTACTATTTACTAGTAATTTTACTAATTTTACTGATTACTAATTTTTTTTTGATTTTCCCTGCTGAATTTGGGGTGCGTCTTATACACTGTCAAAAGCGGTAGTATATCATCTCTTTTATTAAGCAAATCGAGAAGTAATTTCGTATTTCACGGCCATGAATTATGTCCGAAAACAAAGCAGTAGCAAGGCTGAATGTTTAGAAATAGTGTCTCGAGGAGGCACGGTGGAGTAGTGGAAGGCGGCTCGGGTGGAGGAATCGGAGTTCGAATAGCCGAAGAGTTCGAATTCCAGATCGATTACATTCACTTACGTGCTAATAACCTTGGGAAAGGTATTAATCCTCTTCTTCTCCCCCCTCCCCAGATATGGGTAAATAGCAGAACAGACCGGTTTCTAGAGTCTTGGATGGCAACTGGTCTACCGCAGAAAGAAATGGCAACCTACTGCGGGAAAAAAATCATATCATCGATAGATACATGATCGCCTAAGGGTGTATCACGCATGGCACATAACTGACTTAAATTCACTGACGTGCTAATACACTTGGGAAAGGTATGAATCCTGTTTTTCTCACCGCAGCTATGAGTAAATAGCAGGACAGACCGGGTTCTATAGACTTGGATGGCAACTGGTCTACCGCAGAAAGAAATGGCAACCTACTGCGGGAAAAAATCTACCTCATCAATCATGTATCTTTCGATACATGATCCCCTAAACATAGCACATAACTGATTGAAATTCATTTACGTGCTAATACCCTTGAGAAAGGTATCAGTCCTCTTTTTCTCCTCCCAGCTACGGGTAAATAGCAGGACAAACCAGTTTCTATTGATTTGGATGGCAACTGGTCTACCGCAGAAAGAAATGGTAACCTTCTGCGGAAAAAAAAAATCTGCCTAGTCAGTCATGTATCGAAAGATACATGATCGCCTAAGTGTGTATCACATAACCGACTGACTGTCTAGATTTAGTTTATCATTTCTTCTATCAAGGTTGCAATGACAAAAGTACGCAGGTGGAGGCTTTAAGAAAGCTTTATTCAATTGAGAATACAAGGTTCGCGAATAGTGTCCTTTTATAATCCCAGTAAACAGAAATAGCTCTCTCAAAGTGGAGAGTAACAAAAGAAGGGGAGATCACTCTTCATTATTCATAACAAAGGTGTTCAGAAATTACGTACAGGGATTGGACAAAATAATTGGAACACTTGTTAAATTCAAAGAAAATTTATTTAATACGGTGTTGGTCCTCTTTTAGCCTCACAGACAGCTTTAATACGTCTAGGAATTGAATCATACAGCTTCCTGACTTCATCCAGGGGAATTTTCAGTCATTCTTCCATTAAAACCTTCTCCAGATCTTTACGACACGACGGTGGAGGATAGCGGCTCCTAACATGCTGCTCTAAAATGCAACACAAATGTTCAATAATATTGATGCCACTCCATATGTTCTAGCTCACTTTCATGCTCTTCATACCAATTCTTAACCACTCGAGCGGTTTGTATTGGAGCATTATCATCTTGGAAGATGCAGCCACCATCAGGGAATAAAGTCTGGGCCATTGGAAAAACATGACCCGCAAAATGTTCAGGTAATCTTTGCTGTTGATTCTAATACGCAAGGCAACTATTGGACTGAGACATTTCCATGATATGGCGGCATTATGATGTATTTTTATTGTTATTATTATGTATTACTATTATGATTTTTATTATTAATTATTATTAGTATGTATTATTATCTATTATTATGTATTATTATTATATATTATTATTATATATTATTATGTATTAATATTATTATTATAATGTATTTTTATTATGTATTATTATTATATATTATTATGTATCAATATTATTATTATAATGTATTTTCATTATGTATTATTATTATATATTATTATGTATTAATATTATTATTATAATGTATTTTTATCATGTATTATTATTATATATTATTATGTATTAATATTATTATTATAATGTATTTTTATTATGTATTATTATTATATATTATTATGTATTAATATTATTATTATAATGTATTTTTTATTATGCATTATTATGTATTATTATTATGCATCATTATGTATTATTATTATGTATTATTATGCATTAATGTTATGATTTTTATTATTTAATATTTCTCTGTATTCTGTATTATTATTATTATTATTATTATTATTATTATTATTATTATGTATTACTATTATTATTAAGTATTATTATTATTATGCATTATTATGTATTATTATTATGTATTATTATGCATTAATGTTATGATTTTTATTATTTAATATTTCTCTGTATTCTGTATTATTATTATTATTATTATGTATTACTATTATTATTAAGTATTATTATTATTATTATGCCTTATTATATATTATTATTATGCATTATTATGTATTATTTTTATGCATTATTATGTATTATTATTATGTATTATTATGCATTAATGTTATGATTTTTATTATTTAATGTTTCTCTGTATTCTATATTATTATTATTATCATTATTATTATGTATTACTATTATTATTATTAAGCATTATTATTATTATTATTATGCATTATTATGTATTATTATTATGTATTATTATGCATTAATGTTATGATTTTTATTATTTAATATTTCTCTGTATTCTGTATTATTATTATTATTATTATGTATTACTATTTTTATTATTAAGTATTATTATTATTATGCATTATTATGTATTATTATTATGTATTATTATGCATTAATGTTATGATTTTTATTATTTAATATTTCTCTGTATTCTGTATTATTATTATTATTATTATGTATTACTATTTTTATTATTAAGTATTATTATTATTATGCATTATTATGTATTATTATTATGTATTATTATGCATTAATGTTATGATTTTTATTATTTAATATTTCTCTGTATTCTGTATTATTATTATTATTATTATTATGTATTACTATTTTTATTATTAAGTATTATTATTATTATGCATTATTATGTATTATTATTATGTATTATTATGCATTAATGTTATGATTTTTATTATTTAATATTTCTCTGTATTCTGTATTATTATTATTATTATGTATTACTATTAATATTATTAAGTATTATTATTATTATGCATTATTATGTATTATTATGCATTATTATGTATTATTATTATGTATTATTATGCATTAATGTTATGATTTTTATTATTTAATATTTCTCTGTATTCTGTATTATTATTATGTATTACTATTATTATTATTAATTATTATTATTTTCTTTCCTTTGATTACTGGTGTGTACTCATTTCTTTCTGGGTCCTAACCAGAGACCTAAGGTCAGAAAAGGCATCAAGACATTTTCCACTGAGCAATTTTGTAATTTTACATCGATAAAGGCCTTCGTAAGGTGTGGGCTGTACGTGTGAGAACATTTTTTTGTATTTCTTTAAAGCCTGTGCTACGAGGAATTCTTTCAATGAGTCTATTGGAATCTTTTCCAATCAATCCGAGGGCTCCAACTACAACTGGAATCGTTGTTGATCTCATGTGTCACATTTTTGAGATTTCGATTTCAAGCTCCTTGTGTTTTGATAGCTTTTTGAAGATCTTCAAAGATACATTGCAGTCTGCAGGGACTGCCATATCAATAAGGAGACATATTTTGTCCTTGCGGTCTCTAATTACGATGTCTGGGTGATTAGATTTGATTGTTTTGTCTGTGTGTATTGTAAAGTCCCATAAAATTGTTACAGATTCTATCTCCGTAAACGGGTCTCGGTGGTGTTTATAGCAAGTTCTTGCGGTTTCCTTTCACTAAAAGTTGCAGATTTTCCGGTGCAGGTACTTACCCAGCCTGTCATGACGAGTTTTATAATCAGTGGGTGTCAATACCGTGCATCCTGATATAAAATGGTCAATTCTTTCTGGATATTGATCATAAAATCTGCATTTTAGGCGAACACAATTATGTGTTCTTGACAATTTCTAGTTAGCAAGCTTTGGCGATGTGGTGCAAGAATAAAACCTTCGGTTTCAGCTTTTAAACCTTAACTACGTAGCCACTGACGGGTACGGGCTTTGTCTACATTAACTTGTTTGGTACGGGCAGAATATTGTGAATGAAGCGGTTTATCTTACCATTTTTTCTTTATCTGGTCAGTTGCATTCTCCTTTGCTTTCTTTATGAATTTTTTTGCAAATTCAGTCGGTGTATTATGCTTTACGTTCATTTCTTCACCCATTTGAAACTCTATTTTGAACTTGATTATTATTATTGTTTGTGTGTTATGTTTCCTGCTTTGTATCCTGTAAAGCTGTATCCAAACTATGGTCCTTAGACCCTATAGGAGAACTGTCGTTTAGCAGTTTCTTTTCTTAGTATATCGGAGTTCCTTGTAGGGTGATACTTCTGGGTAACCTGTATATTGATATTACCTGGGACATTGTTAGTAAAATTGTCTACTCGTTTTCTCACGAGGCCTAGAGTTCCGATTACTGTTGGTACATTCCCAGTCTTCATTCCTCACATCCTGTTAATATCCATCTCCATGTCCTTGTATTTGGACAATTTCTGGATACTTTTAATTCTCAGATTCTACTGCTATGTCAATAAGCATACACTTCCTGAATTTCTTGTCTTTTAAGATAATATCAGGTCGGTTGGCTTTAATTTCCCTGTCAGCTTGAATTGGCATGTCCCAGAGGATAGTTACATCGTTGTTTTGGGCAAATGAGTCTAGTTGGTGCTGATACCATCTCTCGGTGGTTTCGATTTAGTGCTTCTTGCATATCTTGAAATGCACATTCGTCGCTACCTTGTTATGTCTCTGGGTATATTCATTTTTTTTTCTTTGCCTATTGCGGACATCCTGAGATAATATGGTGGATAATTTCATCATGCCTTCCCCAAATCCTGCATTTTGGGTTAGATCCATCCTTGATTATGTGACATTTATAGGATCTGGTTGCGAGGTTTTGTTCCTGAGCTGGAATTATTATTATTATTATTATTATTATTATTATTATTATTATTATTATTATTATTATTACTATTATTATTATTATTATTATTATTATTCGTCGTTTTCGTCGTTGTTGTGCTGAGTCCCTTTTGGATGCCCCTTAATTAATTTTGTCTTTTAGTTATCCCTTCTAAGCCTTGTCCCGTCATCCACATACACAAGGTAGGTCTCGAGGTAGGTCGTCCGTTGTTTTCTGCTGTTTCTTTTACCTTGCAATACAAATGTCAGCTCTCTCTCTCTTCCTTTTTGATTCCAGTTTCTCTAAAACTGCATCTTTGCTCCCACGGTCTGTTCACGTTATTCTCATCATATTTCTGTTGCTACAACCCTCTTCTTCATCTGTGAGGAGATTGTTCAGAATTCACTCTAATATAGAAGGACTGATATTACGCAACAGTTCAGTTCCCGTTTCGTTGTCATTAACGAAATTTTCCTGTTGCTTCATAACTTGCTTAGCTTTTGGAAGGCAACGGCCATCAATACTGGAAAGAGCTATAACAGTTATTGAACTTTTGAAACTTAATTTCTTGAAGAAAAACAAACTGTTTTATCATAAATATTATATAAATTTCAACCAGCAATAACATTATGTGTACCTTACCCCACCAATTGCAACTAGCATGTACCCATTCTTGGTCGGTGGATATAAACTTTTTTATACGATATCTTTCACATAAGCATGTACAAATATATGAATATACATTTCTTTTTCAAGTGTGTTCTTCATGAAATTGTTTAGTATTCACTTCCTTATGGGAAGACTGATATTACATGACAGTTCGGTACTCGTTTCTTGGGTTCTACCGAAATTTTTCCGTTCCTTAATTCTTTTCTTAACTTTAAGAAGGCATCTTTCACTCTCCCAATATCTAATGACGTTACGTATAATCGTTCTTTTTGTTTACATTTTGTCTAAAACTTCTCCGTCCTGAGTATGACGATAAACTACGTCCGACAGCAAGGCCTCTGATGAGGATGTTTAGATGAGCGTGCAACCACCTCTTAACTGCTGATGTTCCCAGGTCCAACCTAGCCCGGAGTGGTAGCACTGTTAGGGCCCCAGCTATGGGCAAATAGTTAACCCCCAAACTGGGGTCAAATCGTGTAAAAATAGATTTTAATACCAGAAAAACATTTTTATAAAAATTATTACCGGCAATAAATCTTTGAAGAAAGAATTATTACCAACTAACATATTTTTTTTTTAAATTATACTAGCAATACATTTTTGGAAAAAAAAAATATTGCCAAAAAATCCTTTTTGAAAAAAAAAAATTACCAGGAATAAAAATCTTGTCATTAAATAACCCATTATGGTTCAGATGCCATTATACAAACCAAACCAATCTAAAACGTCGTCATTACTCACATGTTCGGTCTGTCATATCCTGATCATCCTTCTGTAGAACCACATTTATGTTGCTACAAGTCTCTTTTTTATTGTTAATGTTTGTTGTGTTTTACGGCATATCAGTCTCAATGGGTTATTTAATGCCGACAACTTTTTTTCCTGGTAATATTTTGTTTTGTCAAAAATCTATTTCGGGTAATATTTTTTTCCTCAAGAATGTATAGCTGGTAATATTATTTCAAAACATGTATTGCTGGAATTATATTTTTTTTTTCAAAAACATATTGCTGGTAATATTTGTTTTTCAAAAATATATTGCTGGTAAAAGTTTTTTTTTCTTCAAAAATTTTTTTCTAGTAATAATTTTTTACAAAGTATTTCTGGTATTAAAACCTATTTCAGTTTCGGGGTTAACTATTTGCCCATAGCTGGGGCCCTAACAGGTGCTACCACCCCGGGTCAGGGTGGACATGGGAACACCAGCAATTAAGAGGTGGTTCCACGCTCCTCAAAACCTCTTGATCAGAGGCCTTGCTGTTGGATGTAGTTTATCGTCTTACCCAGGACGCGGATGCAGTTTATTGGTAAGGAGAGTGTGCATCATTACTGTCTCATAAAAAGGACAGACATTACGTAACAGTTCAATACGCTTTCCTTTGTTTCTAACGATATTTTGATTCCTAATTTATCGATTCCAGTGTACCTTCGAATTTCAGATACAAACTTTCCCTCCGACATTCTAGAAAACAATAAGATCACTGGTATGGGAGGTTCTTCTGCATTCTTCATACCTGAAACAAAGGAGCTGAAAACAGTGTTTCAAAATTGTTTCAAGGGAAATATAATCCAGATTACGTGAAACGTGTTAATCTTAATATTAATCGTTTCCTTATAAGGAAACATTTGGCAGTTATTAACCCAGAATCCAGTGCAATTACCGGTTAATATGTCAAAAAAAAAGCTTTCTAATAAAACAATATTTAGAGAAAATAGGATTCTTATGTCCATTAAGAGTTGTCGCACTTTCCAGTACTTATAGGTGATTCCTTCTGAAATTTTCGCTTAAAGGAATGTAGACCGTCAACATCTTGGTACAGTCCTTTGTTTGTGATTCTGTAGCGCCAGTCCCCGATGTTTGAAAGAGCATGGTCCTCGTTAAAATCTACAAGCCTCATTCGGTGGAAGCCATTTTTAATCAATAATCTGAGAAAGCGGCTATTGAAGAATATCAATCATGTAATTTGATTAATGTTTTCGTTTTGTACCAACTTGCGGTGTTGTGTGAAACTACTCATAGTAATTCCTATTCTATGTTCAATTTCTTTATCTTCTATCTTAAATATATTATAACTGATCGATACGTTGAGGTATTTAAATTGTTTAGAATTGATTAATTCCTCTTTTTATGATTGATTCGGCGTGGGTGCCATCACTGTTTTCTTTCCAATTCCACATGATTTTTTCTCCTTTGGAAATGGTTATCGTGGGCCCTATTTCTTGGAATTCTTGGTAGAGGATGGAATCCAAAATTCTTCCTCTTATTGGGCTATAGTTGTTGAAAATGAAGGCGTTAACATTTTTGATAAAGCATATTTAAGGAAATTTAACTTACATTTGTTTTTATATAACTTTTGAATTTGTTATAATAATTTCATACCAAACAAGGCAAATAAGCCGCTAAGATACAAGATGTTATATAGTTTGAGGGAGTATAAGAAGAAAACATTATTGAAAACAGAAAAAATAAAATAACAAGAATTATGAAAACAGAAGATAACGATGGACATTGCATTTAAATTTTTGAACATGAAAGTTGACCGGAAAGTAAGAAACTGGAAGAGAGTTCCACAGGCGAGAAGTGCGACAGAAGAAACTGTTAGCATAGAAATTACGGTTACATCAAGTAAAATATCTTCTGATAAATCGTAATTAGTTTCCAAAGAGTTTCAGTATGTTTTTTGCGTGCTTACGTATGGGCAAACTGAATATGAAGGCCTTGTGAAACATATCTCGCGAAGACTTCTTTGTTGCTCTGGTGGAATTATTAACTATGCCTGTATGTAATCAAGTAAGCTTCAAGAATTTTTATGGTGCGTACTATGGCGTGTTTAATGTGACATGGCACGCTGGAGTTCACAATGTTACCGCCAGACGGAGAAATAGAGAGTGTATCGACAGGGCAAAATATCAACTATTAAAAGGCAGAGTGTATGTTGTCAGTAAGAAAAAAATCCAGATGTGAACCATGAATTTGAAATTTAAATATCTGGGAAATATTTTAACAGGGGATGAGAAATGGGTCAGAGAAATTTAAAAGAGTATTGGGATAGCTAAAGATGCCTTCCAGAAACTAAGGAAACTATCAATTAACTATTAATAAACGGAAAAGGTTCGTTAGAACAAAAGAAGCTACGTTATATCAGACTACCTATACAGCAATGCATTCTGGACAATATCATCACAGATGAAGAGAAGACTGTAGACAACAGAAATGGGGTTCTACAGAAGGATGGTGAGAATACCGTGGACGGATCGTGTAAGCAATGACGAAGTCAAAAGGAAACAAAAAGGACGCTTATATTCAGAATGAGAAAGAAATAACTTAGACGTATAAACAGGAAAGTAGGCTTGGAGAATGTGACAGTCATGGGATATATAGGAATCAAAAAAGACAAAGAGGCAGCGGGCAACCTACTTGAAAAATTTTTGGTGTTAGAGGGCGCAACGAATTGTTGCAGGTTGGTAAAAAGTAAATATTATTACGACCAAGGGATAGGAAGTTGTGGACAACGATTACCATCTACGTATTGAAAAGACACAGCAGGAAGGAAGTGGGGAAGGAAGGGAGGAATAAAGAAAGAAGAAACATCAAAGGTAGAAAGAAAGAAACAAGTTGAAAGTTGAAAGGAAGAAAATAGTGGACGAAAGAAAAACTAAAGGGTGACGGAAGAAGAAGAAGAAGAAGAAGAAGGAGAAGAAGAAGAAAAAGAAGAAGAAGAAGAAGGAGAAGGAGAAGAAGAAGAAAAAGAAGAAGAAGAAGAAGAAGAAGAAGAAGAAGAAGAAGAAGAAGAAGAAGAAGAAGAAAAAACAAAACAAATGGAACACTGGAACAAATCAAAGAAACTTAGAAGGAGAGAAAGTATGAAGAAAACAAAAAATTCAAAGACAGAAACGAGAAAATGAAAGAAAAAAGGAAAATCAAGGAAACGTAAAAAGAAAGTAAAAGCGAAAGAAAGAAAGAATAACAAAACAAAAAAATCCAAAGAAATAATGAAAGAAACAAGTAGAAAGAAAGAAAAAAGAATATAGTGAAAGAGAGAAAAAATGTTATAATGAACGTAAAAAGAAAGAAAGAAAAAAAGAGAGAAAGAAAATAGGAAAAGAGAGAAGAAAATTCAAAGAAACGTTGAAGCAATGAATACAGAAAGGCAAAAATTAAAAGAAAGAAAGAAAAAAGAAAGAATGAAAGAAAAAAATCAGCGAAACTTAGAAAGAAAGAAAGATATAAATCAAAGAAAGAAAGAAAGAAGAGATATGGAGAAGAAAAATCAAAGAAACGTTGAAACAAAAAATAAAGAAAGCCAAAAATTCAAAGAAGGAAAAAGGAAAGAAGAAAAATCAGAGAAATATAGAAAGAAAAAAATAAAGAAAGAAAGAAAGAAAGATAAATCACAGAAATGTAGAAAGAAAGAAAGAAAATAAGGAAAGAGAGAAGAAAAATCAGCGAAACGTAGAAAGAAAGAAAATAAGTCAGAGAAGTGTAGAAAGAAAGAATGAAAGATAAATCAGAGACATGTAGAAAGAGAGCAAGAAAGAAAGAAAGAAAATAGAGAAATATAGAAGAACAACTAAAGCTTTGAAACAAAGAATAAAGAAAGCCAAAATTCCAAAGAAAGAAAAAAGAAAGAAAGAAAAAATCAGAGAAACGTAGAAAGAAAAAAGATAAATCAGAGAAATATAGAAAAAAGGAAAGAAAGAAAGAAAAAATAGGGAAAGAGAGATGAAAAATCACAGAAACTTTGAAGCAAAGAATAAAGAAAGCCAAAAATTCAAAGAAAGAAAAACAGAAAGAAGGAAAATCAGAGCAACGTAGAAAGAAAGAAAGAAAAAAGAAAGAAAGAAAATCAAAGCAAAAAGCAAAAAAAAAAAAGACTCTATGACAGAAGCATGGACAAAGGAAGAAAGAAAAATAAAGAAAATGTTTTAATGAAGGAAATAAATAAATATACGAAACATACCGGGCGAAAAATTAAAAAAAAGAACAAGAGAGAGAAAATCGAAATTTAAAAACAACGACGATAAAGAATTGGGAAATAAACACAAGCAAAGAGGAATTACAAACAAGCATTTATGGCGGGTAAATAGTTCTGGCTTCCCAAAACTGTAACCACAACAACAGCAACAACAACTACAGCAAGCAACCCACAGCAATCTTTATTACCCCCGTCTACCGCCATCACCATGATCACCATCGTCCTAATCATCATCAAAATAGTGCAAATATATTCTCGGGAAAATACAACAGGGGTCTGGAAAAGGGTGGAAGAAAGTGATTTTTTATTGCTTTCGCTGAGCGGGGTTGGGGGGGATTACCGCCTTACCCTGCCCTTCTAACAGCCGTCGGGTGTTTCAAGAGCTCAAGAGACGGCCAGAGAAGTCGAGGAGCCACGGGCAACGGGCACTGCAGAGAAGACACAAAAAAAGGACAAAGACGAAGAGGGCGATGGATGACAAAGCATAGGGGACTTAATAGAGTCCAAACAGAAATTATGTGATCTTCAAATTGGGTCAGAAATTGAATCGAGAAAATCGTGTCACGGCCGTGCATTACCCTTTATAGATTTATACATTTAATCACCCGCCTTCTGACTCTCACCATTTTTTTTTTTTTGGCTTTCGCTTTTATTCTTTTGCTTTTCGTTTTTGTCTCTTTCCCATCCATCTAGACTCATTTTTGTCTCCCTCGCCAAAATCGTTCACTGTTCGTCGCAGATAAATAAATAGATGAATATGTCACCTCCAACCATCTACAAATTTATTTCTGATATATTAATGTCATTTTTTTTTTTAATTTCACTTTTTATATCTTTTTTTTTTTTGCCAACACAATTTTTTTTCATTTTTATAGAAAATATTTCGTCGTTATTACTGACGACATTTCGGCCACAATCACCATCTTATTGGTATTTATTTCCTTATTATTATTATTATTATTATTATTATTATTATTATTTTATATTTATTATTATTATTTTTTTATTATTATTTTTATTATATATTTATTATTATAATTATTTTTATTGTTATTTTTATTATTATTTCTATTATTATTAATATTATTATTATTATTTTTATTATTATTTTATTATTAATTTTTTTTTTATTATTTTTATTATTATTATTATTTTTATTATTATTATTTTCATTATTTTCATTATTATTATTATTATTACTATTTTATTATATTTATTATTATTATGTTTATTGTTATTTTTAGAATTATTTCTATTATTAATATTTTTATTATTATTTTTATTATTATTATTATCATTTTATTATTATTATTTTTATTATTATTATTATTATTTATTTTTATTATTATCATTATTACTATTATTTTTATTATTATTATTTTATTATTACTTTTATTTTTATTTTTATTATTATCATTATTATTTTAGTTTTTAATTTGTCTCATTTATTTACAGATTTATTTATTGATGTATGTATTTATTTCATATTTTTTCCATTTTGTTTCTTTAGGTATATATTTTATTTCCTTTTATTTATTGTGCTTTTTGTTTTTAGTTTTGAACATGGAACAGTTTTTGATTTAGTTTTTATTTTATTCCTAATTCCAATTCATATAATTTATTGGTGTATAAAGAAAACACACACGCGTTTAAAACATAAGAGAACACTGTGTTTTTGGACAAGTATATATATATATATATATATATATATATATATATATATTAAAAAGAAGAGAGAAACCGCAAACGTTTTTGGTAGTAATGTGGATTTTAAAAATATATTATGCTTTATTTTCCATAATTTAACTACCCGTGTTTCTGGTCTCGCGACCGTCATCAGGCAAAAGGTGGAGATTTCCCCATATTATTAAAAATAATTAATCTTTTTCTTTATGTTTTTCGATCTTAAATATTCTCGATATGAGACATTCTCTTTTTTGTGTTAGTGATCCAAACGTCTTTCTTGAACTAGGAGGGGAAAGTTCTGCATGAAGGGTTATAAAACAATTAAGATTGGTTCGAGAAATGATAGAATAGTTATGGGCATTCTTATATCTTAATGACTCCTGTGTGTTCTTAGATCTATTTCCTTTTTCGTGTGTTTCTGTCAGCATGCGTGTATATATGTGTCTCGAACCAATCTTAATTGTTTGACGTATTTATTTTAGAATAAACACGATACTGACTTAGAGTGCTCAATATATATATATATATATATATATATATATATATAAACGAAAGGATTTTAGCCGAAGCGTTTCATCCTCAAAGAGATTTTCTCAAGGCAAATACAAGGATTTCATTTTGTATCAAGTATTTATATGTAAGAGCAAAAATGTTAATGGAAACGCTCGTAAATATTTGTCAGGTTAGCTTAAAAGTCATGCAATGTATGGAGGGCACGACATAACATAATTCAATGCTTAATAAATGAAAGTAAGTTATATTTTTGAATTTATCTTTATGTAGATTTACTTATATCTTACTTTTTTCCAGGTTTTGCGCCATGCATGACATCCATATGAAAGTTTCGGTCTGAGGAGGTAATTTAGGTATATAAGTCGACTTTTCAGATTAGTGTTTTTCTTTCGTAGCCATTTGCGGGGTTGGGTGAAACTATCCCTAACGTAGCCTATTCTATGTTCAATTTGCAATTATATTAAAATTGCAATGCCTGAGCCATACAATGAGGTATTAATTGGGGGCCTAAGAGAACGATGTGTCTTCAGACCAATTTTTCAGTTATTATAACGAGGCGATTTTGAGAAAACTAGAAATCCTACAAATCTTTATTATTGGCGGGCACGAACTTAACAACCTAAGATATTGTTAATATTTGACATAATAAAAATATGACACAGTGCGTAACATGAAAAAAAGATGACACAGTACATGGCATGATAAAAATATGACACAATCTGTGACGTGATAAAAATATTATACAATACCTGATATGATAAAAAATCACACAATCCATGACATGATATAAATGACACAATACACATGTTCAAAAATATGACACTATACGTGATATGATAATGAAATATGACACAATACGCGACATGAAAAACCATATGACAATTTACGTGACATAATAAAAATATGACACAATTCGAGTCATGATAAAAATATGATACAATACGTGACATAATAAAATCATATAACACGATACGTGTCATGATAAATAAATGATACAATCCGTGTCATGATAAATAAATGATACAATCCGTGTTATGATAAATAAATGATACAATTCGTGACATGATAAATAAATGATACAATCCGTGTCATGATAAATAAATGATACAATCCG
>OZ038516.1:38716707-38884207 GCA_964036315.1 Acanthosepion esculentum
ACCATCGGCAACGATAAAATACATTTCTCCCTGCTACATGAACTCTTCCGCAAATCATTTCTTCTCTTTCTCGTGCAGTGCCTCTTCAAAAACGTAGGCGATTGTGGCTCGCCACGACTTCCTGTATTTTGTAGCTCGTAGCAATGTTTGCGTTTAACTGTCTACAACCTGTTATTATATACACTTTCTCTGCAAATTCCCTTGAGAAAGATATGAATCCATCCTTCCCCCCCCCCATCATATGGGATAAATAGTTGTACTTGCAAAAAAATTGATATTTGAATATTTACGCCACCCAAAAAATACTTACACAATCCAAAATGATATTTCAGATTTAACCGCACTGGGTTGATATGCTGTAAAAAAACGAAAAAAAAAATCAAATCAATCTATCAAACCCTGATATGACATCAATTTGCACAAGCACGTTAGGTAGATTACTCTGTTTTAACTTTCCCTGTCGCTTTCTTTATACCCTGTGTGTGTCAAATTCTCCAAGCCTTCTTTCCTTCTTAAGGGTTTTAAATGTTCCAACCGTCTTTTCTCTGATTCCCAATATAAGTATCCTTTTTAGGTTCTAAAATTCGTACACGAAATGTTGCTAACATATTTTCGGTCGGTTTGCTTCCCGGTTATCCTTGAGTATATAACTTTATGAAACTTTGAAATCATTTTTTAAAATCCCTTGTAGGATTATCTCGAATATAGATAGATAGATAGATAGATAGATAGATAGATATGAACAGACTGAGATAGATAGATAGATAGATAGATAGATAGATAGATAGATAGATAGATAGATATGAACAGACTGAGATAGATAGATAGATAGATGGATAGATAGATAGATGGATAGATAGATATGAACAGAAATAGAGAGATCGATAGATATATATATATAAACATATATAGATAGATAAATATGAAAAGAAATAGAGAGATCTATAGATACATATAAACGTAGATAGATAGATAGATAGATAGATATGAAAAGAAATAGAGGGATCTATAGATACATATAAACGTAGATAGATAGATACATAATACATACATACATACGTATGAACAGAAATAGAGATTTATACTTTTCATGTAAACAGAAAAGATAGATAGATAGATAGATAGATAGATAGATAGATATGAACAGACTGAGATAGATAGATAGATAGATAGATAGATAGATAGATAGATAGATATGAACAGACTGAGATAGATAGATAGATAGATAGATAGATAGATAGATAGATAGATATGAACAGACTGAGATAGATAGATAGATAGATAGATAGATAGATAGATAGATAGATATGAACAGACTGAGATAGATAGATAGATAGATAGATAGATAGATAGATATGAACAGACGGCGATGGATATCTCTGTATTTGTCTCTTTGCATACACACCTACGTATGTAAAATAAATACATTTTTCAAACAAGTGCACTCACCTGTACATACGAAAATTTCTCAGATCAAAAATGACTTCTTAAATCTTCGCTTATTGTTCAGATATGTGGATATAGGTCGGACAATTTTTAGCACACTCACGTATATATATATATATATATATATATATATATATATATATATATATATATATATATTTTACAATGAATCATTCATACAAAATGTAAATTTGTAAAATTCATGATATAAAATGACGAAATCCCTTCGCTAACAAAATTTTAAACATGCATTAGCCTACTAATCTCTCGATGCATATATTTGATGCATATATATATATATATATATATATATATATATATATATATATATATATATATATATATATATGATATATGTTCAAAATTTTAAGGCGAATTGAACTGCACGACGTATTTGATTTAAAAGAACTGATTCAACGTGCAAATTTTCGGGATAACAACTGATACATTTTACTCTATTTATTGAACTATTTATTTCATGCTACATTGACTGATAAACTCCTACAACAAAAAAATCTCAAATTGCCATATTAATAAAAAAAAGCTCACTCTCTTAAATTTTCAAAAAATTCAACCTTAGCGTTGCGACTGCAGGCTCCAAAAGTTTGTATCCGTTATCAATAACACATTTCGAAAAAACATATTTCGATTTGCATTTAATTTTTTCGTCTCGTATGCTACCTGAATTTTACCAAAAACAAAATAATTTCCATGCCTGAAGATGACTAAATTTACAGTCGAAAGTACTTGAGTATTAAAAAAAGACCTTATACAGCTTATAATTTTTTTAAATACAAGGATCATAACATTCATCGAGTGATTCGTAGTTTAATGCACCTTTAAACTTTTGCTAGCGAAGGTATTTCTCCATTTTATATCATTAACATTACTAATTTAGTTTTGTGTATGAATGCTTCATTGTGTATATATATATATATATATATATATATATATATATATATATATATATATATATATATATATATATATTACTACCTTAATAAAAACACCGATCAAAATAAATATAAAGGATAAAAAACAAAAATAAAATTAAATAAAAAAAAAGCAAAATAATTTGACACAAATAAACAAATAAACGACTTCCGATAAAATATCTGCCAAAATAGACTACCCACAATGCACCATTGACCCGTATATATAAATAGCCGAGATAAAATAACAGCACTCGTGGCCTAACGATTGCATCTAGCATGAAACAGACTGTCGCCTCTAAGTGTTGACTTCTATGTTCACTTTTATATTTACACACGCTCTATCTCTGATATTGAGCACTTTATCCCATAAATATAGCACACTTTAAGACTTTATTTCTTCACACACACACACATATATATATATATATATATATATATATATATATATATAGAGAGAGAGAGAGAGAGAGAGAGAGAGAGACAATATTAGTGGTGAATATACACATACATATGCAATTATATATACACATACATATATGTATAAAAATAATTCCAAGAGGATATGATCCAGGTAGAACTCAATGTCCAGGACAGAGTAAAGATATAATAAAAAGATTTGAATACTAATATTCCATGGTCATAGTTTATTCCATTGGAATCGTAAAAACGATCCAATTGATCAGACCTACAAATTCAAAAACAAAACAGAAAAAACAACTCCGGGATAAATTAGTAAGAGTATATGTGTGAGAGTGTGGGAGGACATGAGATCTATATAGAGGGGTAACAGGCGAGAGAGGGGCAGGGAGGTCTAAAGATGGAGGGGGCATTAAAATGTAACAGAGGGAAGATTTAAAGAGGGGGTTTCAGTGAGAAAAATATGCGTATTTTCAAACGTCCGAAGATATACCGGAAGAGTGTATACATTTCTTGGCGACATACACACCCCATAGGTGATAAAATCTTATACTTCCACCCAGACACCTACAACACATACATACACACACATACACACACACACATATATATATATATATATATATATATATATATATATATATATATATATATATGCTAAATTCGCTATAATTGAGAGAATGGAAAAGTTTAGAGAAGATAACATTAGAAAGATTTTGGGATTCTATGAAACTAAGTGGAGACGACGTTCAAAAACACACACACACACACACACACATATATATATATATATATATATATATATATATATATATATAGTTTTCTCAAATTTGGGAGGCGGGTTACATGGATTTCTTAAATCCTCCACAACCACATTTACTCCAACAGTGACAACAATAAGGATACCCCTCCCCGGTCTTTTGAACAGGAGTGGGGGGGTGTCCTTTGTTTCCTGTTTAGAGTTGGATTTCTGGTTCCTTTTCATTCTATTTCACTTCCAGTAAACACTTTTGTCTTACTGTCATTATCACCTTGCTTGATATGAACTGATGAAAAGAAATAGAAAATGACAATTTTTGCAATTTCTAAACCAAATAAAGAATTTCAATAACCCGCCTTACTCTCGAGTCAAAAACTGAGCGAAGTCCGGCTAACATTAGAGTAAAAAAGATAAACACGGGCCCGGCTTACATTAAAGTCAAAATGGTAGACACAGGCCCGGTTTACACTGGAGTTAAATGGATAGACACGAGTCTGGTTTACACTTTGGTCAAAAGAGTAGAGGTAGGTCTGCTTTATACTAGAAACAAAAGGGTAGGAACAGGTTAGGTTTACACTAGGTTCCAAAGAGTAGACACAAGTCCAGTTTTCCCTAGAATAAAAAAGGGTAGACACAAATCAGGCTTACACTAGGGTAAAAAACATAGACATATACACTGTTTACATTAAAATCGACAAGACAAAGATAGCCTCGTTTTGGACTAGAGTCCAGATGGCAGGTATAGATCCGTTTGGCATGAGTCAAAAAGGCAGAGAAAGGCCCAGTTTAGACTAGAATTCAAATGGCAGGGATAGGTCAATTTGACACGAATCAAAAAGGCAGAGACAAGCCTAGTTTAGACTAGAATCCAAATGGCAGGTATAAGTCCATTTGACACGATTCAAAAAAGCAGGGATAACCAGTTTAGACTAGAGTCCAAAATGCCGACATAAGTCTGGTTTAAATTTTAGACATAGGTGCAGTTTTAGTCGGTCATTTGTGACATACGTGATACACGCTTGGGCGAATAGGTCTCTGTCGATTCATGAGTGACTCGGCAGATTTTCCCAAAATAGACGACCATTTCTTTCTCCTGCGATACGGTTTACACTTGTGTGTAAAGAAGTTAGACATTATGTCCGGTTTACAATAGTCAACAATGAAGCTATACACACGGAACAAAAAAAAAACAGGGACTGGCCCGGATGAAACAAGAATATGTCCGATTAAGTCTTGAATCAAAAAAGCGGATATAGATCTCGAGATTGCTTTAGACAACAGTGAAAATCGTAGACATAGGTCCTGTTTAAATCTTACTCTACAAGGATTCAACGTAAGGTAGTTATTTTGTCTTGGCGATGGTCTTACCTTTTTTTTTTTTTTTTTTCAAGGAAAGGGCTCGGCGTATTCTAAGAACGACTGACAGAGTAGACAAACCCCAGATCAAAAATATGCGACAAATAATTCAAACGTCTCAGTGTTCAGGCTATCATTCTTTACGCTCCATAGATTAGGTTGGATCGGTTAATTTAATGACAGGTCAACACTTTTGGGGATATTTAATCTGGAATACAAGATATACGAGGCCTGATCAAAAAGATAATTACAATACATATCACTTCAGTATTTAATCTCTTTCGAAGTATTCCGCTTCTGAAGCCACACAGATTATCCAACATTGTTTCTATTGATACAAGCATTCCTGGAACCCCTTTTTGGGGGGATAGTGTCCAGCTGCCTCATCGTATTCACATAGATTTCCCATCCTTTCAAGCGGGATTTGATCTTTGAAGAGGAAACAGTGATAAGGGAAAGAGCTGGGAAACATGGTGGTTTTCAGACCTATTTTATTTACTAAAATCAACTATCAGTACTTTATGTAGCAATTTCTGATGGTAAACCCAATAAAAAAAAATGGATGCTATTTTATGACAGTACAAATATCCAGCATAGTAATGGCTACCAACTCGTATCCGGCTGTACATGTTTGGTAGGGCGTCGACGGAATCTGAGTTGTAGACGCTTGCTTAGGCACATTTGTGTTTCTGTAACACTGTCAATGATATATATCATTATATATACCTGTATAGATCTATCTATCTGTCTATCTATCTATCTATCTATATATCTGTCCCTGTTTAGATCTATCTATCTATGTTGAGATCTATCTATTTATCTATCTATCTATCCCTGTTTAAATCTATCTATCTATATATCTATCTATCTATCTATCTATCTATGTTTAGATCTATCTATCCCTGTTTAGATCTATGTTGAGATCTATCTATTTATCTATCTATCTATCCCTGTTTAAATCTATCTATATATCTATCTATCTATCTATGTTTAGATCTATCTATCCCTGTTTAGATCTATGTTGAGATCTATCTATTTATCTATCTATCGATCCCTGTTTAAATCTATCTATCTATCTATCTATCTATCTATCTATCTATCTATCTATGTTTAGATCTATCTATCCCTGTTTAGATCTATGTTGAGAACTGTCTATTTATCTATCTATCTATCCCTGTTTAAATCTATCTATCTATATATCTATCTATCTATCTATGTTTAGATCTATCTATCCCTGTTTAGATCTATGTTGAGATCTATCTATTTATCTATCTATCGATCCCTGTTTAAATCTATCTATATATCTATCTATCTATCTATGTTTAGATCTATCTATCCCTGTTTAGATCTATGTTGAGATCTATCTATTTATCTATCTATCTATCCCTGTTTAAATCTATCTATCTATCTATCTATCTATCTATCTATCTATCTATCTATCTATCTGTCTATCCGTTTTCAGATCTATCTATCTATCTATCTATCTATCTATCTATCTATGTTTAGATCTATCTATCTATCTATCTATCTATCTATCTATCTATCTATCTATCCCTGTTTAGATCTACGTTGAGATCTATCTATTTATCTATCGATCCCTGTTTAAATCTATCTATCTATCTATCTATCTATCTATCTATCTATCTATCTATGTTTAGATCTATCTATCTATCTATCTATCTATCCCTGTTTAGATCTACGTTGAGATCTATCTATTTATCTATCTATCGATCCCTGTTTAAATCTATCTATCTATCCGTGTTCAGATCTATCTATCTATCTATCTATCTATCTATCTATCTATCTATCTATCTATCTATCTATCTATCTATCTATCTATCTACTGAACTCTGTCGGAAGTTGAATGGAGGCATAACTATCACTCCAAACAGCTTCATAATTACTATTAGAGTCATCCAACCATTTCCGAATACTGTGCCCTGTCCTCAGATTGACACTGAAACACTCCAAAATGTTCGTACTAGAGCTTCCGGTCCGAATGCCAAGCAATTCTGCAGGCCATTTCCAATTTTCTGGCGGAGTGAATTGTGTTATGTTGCTCTTTTTCTCCCAGACGTCACACAACTGGCCCTACTGTACCGTTCAGTTGGCAAAATCAAAAAATATAAAATTGCGACAATATATCCATCGCACCCTGTATGTATCTATCTATCTCTATACTTCTGTTCATATCTATCTATCTATCTATCTATCTATCTATCTATCTATACATACATACATACATACATACATACTTAGCGGTTCAGAGAGATAGATAGATCTATCTATTTATCTATCTATAGCGGTTCACATCTATCTATCTATCTATCTATCAATACATACATACATACATACATACATACATACATACATACTTACATACCGGTTCAAATCTATCTATCTATACATGCATGCATATATACATACATACCGGTTCAGATCTATCTATCTATCTATCTATCTATCTATCTATCTATCTATCTATCTGTCTGTCTGTCTGTCTATACTAGTTCACATCTCTCTCTCTCTCTCTCTCTCTCTATCTATCTATCTATCTCTCTATCTATCTATGTAATGAACTCTGTTCGTATCTATCTAGCTAGCTAGCTTACAAATTAAAAATAAATTCGATAAAAACTAATACATAATTTATATAATTAATAAACTCTTTATATATTCGTAATTAACTAATTATTAATTATTAATTAATATATACAGATATTTACTGTAATACAATAACCTAATCGGACTATTGTATCTATCTTGTTTGTTATATTTCACAGTATTTCGGCCCTGAGCACTCTGGCCTTCTTTAATACTCTTGTATATTTTAAACTTCTGGGAATTTCTAAATGAATATTTCTTTCGGGTTTCGTTTACTTTATTCTTCTTTTTATTATTTTCATATTTCCTTCTTTTTTTTTTAATCTCCTTTCAATTCTATTCCTGTTTAGCAATGGTGTTCATTCTTCTTCTTACGCACCCCCACTACTAATATCAATTTCTTCGGCGTTCACTTCCTTGTCTTTAGTTTCTCCTTCCATTCATGTTTTCACTTCTTTTTCATTTTTTTTCTTTTCTCTCTTAGTTACGTCTATTCTTGCCTGCTTCCAAATCGTACCAACATCCGTCTGTTCCTTTTGGTATCCGTCTTCTTAATACGCCACTGCCAAATGTTCCAAATCTCAAAAGTTGACCCGCACTCTTCTAGCGAAGTAGGGCGTTTCTTTCGCCATATGAAGAATTTCATGGTTGTATTGAGAATAACGCGATAATTCGACAATGGATGTCAGGGAATCACTGACATCTTAAAGTCCGATCAGTGTCCATCTGACACGTGATAAACAGTTTCCATCTTTTGTTTCTAACTAAAGGAAGCATATGGCATCATACCACCTGTTTATCGAGGCCAGCCTGACACGCGTTCCCAATATGTGACTCGTTAGTTATGGCTCTCTTTTCTTGGTTGGTTGATTGTGGTTTAGCGGCATATCAACACCTCTATGGGCTACTTAATACTGAAATCCGAATATTTTGTACGTAATGCTATGTTTCTACAACAGATAATCCGTACATAATTTTTCAGAGTAAAGGTTTTTTCGTTTTTTTTTTAGATACATAGTGTGTAGATCCTAAAATATATTCTATTTACATTATTCGGACTATTGTCCTCATCGTTGTTTCAGCCGCTGTACTCTCCGGCCTTCTTCAGTTGGTTGGAATGTTGAACTGAATCCTTTATTTCGTTCGCTATACCCCAGCGAGCGAAATGTACTACCTCCACGTCTAATGTCTAATTGCAATTTTCGTTGTTATTATTGCTTTTCTCTGGCACATCCTTATTAGTGGTTGTCATATTGCATTCATTTCTATGCTTGGTCGGCTCAAAAGATTTTTGTGGCTTAGCATATGTGCTGATTCCTTAAGTTTACGAATTTCCCAATAATGTTCTTTGTCTATGATTTCAAACCACATAGGGCAAAATTGCAATATGAGCTCTGGTAAAAACAAAACATGCAATGACAACAGCAAAAATTGCAATACGAACACTGCTAAAAATGGTGGCTGAAGACATTAAGTTTATAAGTCCCAGAAATTAATACACAGATGTCCTTAAGGACACATGGCGCAGTGGATAAAAGCGTTGGTTAGATCCAGTGACCGGACCCGACGAGTGGTGAGGTTAAGGCAGCGGAGAACTTGGAGAGTTGAATTAAATTGAGATAACCGACATCCATTAGACATGACACGTGGAATTAGAACAGTCTACGCCAGCGAGCGAAATAAAGGGTCCAGTTCGACATTACAACCACCTGAAGAAGGCTGGAGAGTACAACGGTCAAAACGTTGTAATAAATATGGCGACAAAGATGAGTATAATAGTCCGAATAATGTAAATAGTGTACATAATAAATCATCTAAGAAATATAGACAGATACTGAAGGGCCGAAACGTAGTAATAAATATGGCAACAAAGATGAGGACAATAGTCCGAATAATGTAAATAGTGTACATAATACCTCATCTCAGAAATATAGTCAGATACTGAAAGGCCGAAACGTTGTAATAAATATGGCAACAAAGATGAGGACAATAGTCCGAATAATGTAAATAGTGTACATAATACCTCATCTCAGAAATATAGTCAGATACTGAAGGGCCGAAACGTTGTGATAAACATGACAACAAAGACGAGGACAATAGTCGGAATAATGTAAACAGTGTACAAATTCTCAGAAATATAGACAGATACTGAAGGGCCGAAACGTTGTAATAAATATGGCAACAAAGATGAGGACAATAGTCCGAATAATGTAAATAATGTACATAATACCTAATCTCAGAAATATACAGATACTGAAGGGCCGAAACGTTGTAATAAATATGGCGACAAAGATGAGGACATTAGTCCGAATAATGTAAATAGTGTACATAATACATCATCTCAGAAATATTGACAGATACAAAAGAAGGCCGGAGTGTACAAAGGCCGAAATGTTGTAATAAATATGGCAACAAAGATGAGGACAATAGTCCAAATAATTTAAATAGTGTACATAATACCTCATCTCTGAAATATAGATATTTACTGAAAGGCCGAAACGTTGTAATACATATGGCGAAAAAGATGAGGACAATAGTCCGAATAATGTAAATAGTGTACATAATACCTTATCTCAGAAATATTGACAGTTTCTGAAAGATCGAAATGTTGTAATAAATATGGTAACAAAGATGAGGACAATAGTCAAAATAATGTAAATAGTGTACATAATACCTCATCTCTGAAATATAGACAGATGAAAAAATGTGATATATATATATATATATATATATATATATATATATATATCACATTTTTTCAGTATATACAATATATATATATATATATATATATATATATATATATATATATATATATATATATATATATATATATATATATTAGTAACGGAAGTTTGGTAACCTGTATGGATAATCCCAAGGAGGACGAAATCAGGAGAGCTCAATGTTAAGTCAGACCAAATAATTTAATTTAAAGAAAAAACAGACCACTTTAAGGTTCCATTAGTTATAGTTTATTTCACCAGAGATTTTATTTTTCTCTGTATCTTCAGACTTCACTTTGAAAGTTGAAACAATGAATATAAAATTTCCACTTTTGAAGGTCAGTATTAAGCTTATATAAGGTGAACATATAGTGTAGTGAGGAATAGTGTGAGAGACTTGGTCCAATTTAGAGAGGGATGGGAGAGTTTTCAAATTTATTTTTATATTTATTACAATACTTAATATTGAGGAGTAGAGGGTAAGGATCAGACATTGGCCTATTTAATCGGTCAACTCACCAATATGGGAAAAAGTAAGAAAAGAAAAGAAAAAAAGAAAAGAAAGAAAAGATATAGATACATAGATAGGTATAAACAAACAGTGATCGATAGCCTACACAACAAAAATAATCACACTTACATGCGTACACACACACACACACAAAACACACACACACACACATATATATATATATATATATACACACAAAGAAAGATAGACAGATATGAAGAGACAGGGATAGACAGATTGATCACAATCGTGACAGAGAAAAACTGATCTAGATAGAGAGATAGATAGGATGAGATCGATATATATATATATATATATATATATATATATATAGATAGATAGATAGATAGATAGATAGATAGATATGAGTATACTGAGGTAGATATAAACAAAGGATACAGATATAAATACTGAGAGGGTTGGCTTAATTGAGGAGACATTTTGTTACTCGTGAAATGGAGATCAGTGGAAGTATCGATACCATCTAGACGACAGCATTACTAAAATCAGCAAAATACTGAGGAGAGTGCTGGAGTATTGTGGAGACTTGATGTCACTCCTTCAACAGAGTTGACTACAAGAAAGCACGAAGATGTGAAATGGAGATCAGTTGAAGTATCGAAACCAGTGTTATTAAATCAGCCAGAATACTGAGAAGAGTTCTGGATTATTGAGGAGTCTTGATGTCACTCATTAAACTTTTCATGATCAGCAGAAACCCGTGAAATGAAAATCTAACAAGTGATATACGATTTTTAGTAGACCTGAAAGTGAAAGTGCAAGTAAAAATGAAAGAAAACCATAAGAATATAACTCGACTTTTCTATATCTTGTTATATATCGGAAGAATAACTGTTTGGTTACGCATATCTCTACACACACACACACATACACACACACACACACACACACACACATACACAGACGTACACGCCCCCCCCCCCAACAGACACACCTGGCAAATATACAAGATATTTTTGGAATAACAATTTTTTTTGACAGCGTAGCTAATCAAATGGCGCCGTCAGAAAAACCGATTTGCATATTTACCATCTTATGGATTCGCATCCGCTTTTACATTCTATATATATATATACATATATATATATATATATATATATATATATATATGTGTGTGTGTGTGTGTGTGTGTGTGTGTGTGTGTGTGTGTGTCTGCTGGTGTATGCGTCACTCTCATGAAGCGTTATGCAAATCATTCTGTACGCAAGAAAGTGCTTTATTGCAAAAATACTAATAGTAAGAATGAATTGTTCTTCTGTATCACGTGTCCCTTCATGACCTGGGTGATAATGGCTCTCCACAACGTCCTATTAGAATGCTGTGTCTTTTCACTATATCTCTCTGTCCCAGTTCTGCGAAATATTTGCACAAGCTCGTCATGTAGTTTACTCGATATCTCTCGGTTTCCATCTTATCTTCTGCCCTTTCAGTATCAAAATCAACAAATCTCTCTTCATTATGTGTCCCAGAAATGTCAGCTGTGTCATTTATGTTTCCAATTTACGTAAAAACCTCGCTCCATGGTATTCTCAGCATCCTTCTGTAGAACCATATTTCGGTTGCTTGAATTCATCGGTGAAGAGATTGTGCAGCAGTCAGGGCTTTGTAGGAAGACTGAGATTACATGTAGAACCGGTTACACACACCAGACAAGAGCAAATAGTTGTGTCATTAGCATAGATACGGAGCCGAGAATTGATTACATCGGGAACATGTCAAAAACGAAGAAGGAAATGAAAACGATGATGGAAAAAAAAATGCAGAAGAAATGAGAAAAGGAAGAAAGGGAAGAAAGAAAGAAATAAGAGAAAGAAAGAAGAGAAAGAAAGAAAAATGTGAAAAAAGGAGAAAAGGAAGTAAGAAAGAAAGAAAGAAATAAAGAAAGAAGAAAGAAAGAAAGAAAGAAAGAAATGAGTACAAGGAAGGAGAGGAAGAAAGTAAGAAATGAGAAAAAGAAAGCAATAAGAAAAGGAAGAAAGGAAGAAAGAAAGAAATGAGAGAAAGAAAGAAGAGAAAGAAAGAAAAATGTGAAAAAAGAAGAAAAGGAAGTAAGAAAGAAAGAAAGAAATGAGTACAAAGAAAGAAAGAAAGAAAGAAAGGAAGAAAGAAAGAAACGCGTATCTAAAGAAAAGAGTTTGGAGAATTAAGTTAAGCGGAAAGAAAGAAAGAAAGAAAGTAAGAAATGAGAAAAAGAAAGAAAGAAAGAAATGCGTACAGGGAAGGAGATGAAGAAAGAAAGAAAGAAAGAAAGAAATGCGTACAGGGAAGGAGATGAAGAAAGAAAGAAAGAAAGAAAGAAAGAAAGGAAGGAAGAAATGAGTACAATGAAGAAGAGGAAGAAAGAAAGAAATGAGAAAAAGAAAGAAAGAAAGAAAAGAAGAAAGAAAGGAAGAAAGAAATGTGTACAAGGAAGGAGAGGAAGAAAGAAAGAAATGAGAAAAGGGAAGAAAAGGAAGAAAGAAAAAACGAGTAAAAGAAAGAAAAGAAAGAAGTAAAAAATGATACAAAGACTTAAAGCAATAAAGAAAAGAATGAAAGAATTAATGAAATTAGATAAAAAGAAGGAAATCCGAAAAAAGAAGAAAGAAATGAAGAAAAAATAAAGTAAAAGAAATTAGAAGAAAAAAGAACAAAATGAAAAGAATGAAATAAATTAGAAAAAGCATGAAAGAAATGGAAAAAAAAGGAATGAAAGAAAGAAAGAAAAAATTAAAAAAAATATGAAAGAAAAAATAAACGGAAGAAGTTCTGACCAATATTATTAAAGAACTAAGAATTAAGTAAGAAACGTTATTCCGTTGAACTTTATGGAAACGACTCCCCGGGGGATGCTTTCCTGGAAACTACAATCTTGGTCTATTTACATCTAGCATCAATCGATATCTACGCGAACGGTCCTCAAAATGTGTACTGCTTACCCCCTCTTCACCGTTAGTTGCAACGATCACGCTCAGTAACCCTCTACCATGAGTTGCTCTTGGGCCTTGTATTGTGTGAATTAACAGTAAGAAACTATAATTGAAAAATGCCTAAAATTGGTTGCACTTACCATTGTTAGAGCAATCGGAAGACAAAATTAAAGAAAAAGAATATGCCAAAAATTGGAACTATCCAGACGACATTATTACTAAAATGTTGATTAATGAACTGTCAGTTGCTCCCACCAACCCCAGTGAAAACATCTCCAGATTACTGATAGGGAATCTCACTGGGGTCATGATGTTACTGACGCAGAATTTAAATTCCATCCAAACAATGGATTTTCTCGATTTTTCCTTTGTTTTCAACGCCACAAAAATCGCGCCGATTCTCAGTCGATAAATAATTGAATTGCAGGTATATTGGTGCGGAGAGAGAGGTGAACGGGCTTAAGATGGCACTTGGCCATCGGAAAGATACCATCCAACAACGTGACATCAGAGACAGTGCGAGTGAATATTCCCCAATCGTTTTTCGCAATAAACACGCCCGAAAAAAAAAAAAAATCCCCAGCCTATCCTCACTAACAATACCCGCTCTTGAAAATCGGCTTTGGTCGACATTTTTTTCCCGACGTAACTAGCCATCGTCAGTCTTTTCCCGACGATCCATTTTCCGATTTCCGGCACTGGTCGACATTCCGGATTTTATAGCTAACCTTATTTGGGTGACAGACGACAGGCGTTGGGCGAGAAGCAAAACTGTTATATCTGCGAAAGGGCAACCCAGAAAAAAGGGGGCTCTTGCGTGCAAGAAGATGAGGGGATTGCGTGCTAGGGAAAAGGGCTGTTGAAGCGAATGACGATTAGTTATGGCGGAGTTGGTTGGTGAAAAGGATGAGAAAGATTTACTACGATTTGCCCTTAAAATTCTCGTAGTAGAGAAATGATAGAAAGAAATGAAGAAGAGAAGCGAAAACACGAGAAGAGAACGAATGAATAAATACGTTAAAGAATAATTAAATTTTAAGAGGCACAGGGTGAAGACATTAAGATGAACGAGAATACGTGAAGTTCCAACATTCGTAAACAACTGACAGGTTTATGAAGAAGATCGAAGAAAAAATAAATAAAAGAAAAAAAAAACGTCTAAATAATACAGTCTTAGTAAATGAAGGAGGAAAGCCAAAAAAATGAAAGGGCCCTGTCAGTGGTCAGTAGGAATTGCTCACATATTATTCGATTAAAAGAAAACATCGAAATTTACGAAATAAAGGATTTTCATTGGTCTGAAATTAAAGCAAATATTACTGATAGATTGATCTTATAAAGGATGCGATGGAAAAATTGTCGTCTATATTATGCAGAAATGAAAATAACACTGACATCTTATTTCAACAGATATACATGGTGCGATGGATAAATTGTCGTCTAAATTATGCAAATCTGAAAAGAACACTGACATCTTATTTTAAAGAATATACATGGTGCGATGGATAAATTGTCGTCTAAATTATTCACACACACAAAAAAAAAAAATCAAAATAACACTGACATCTTATTTTAACAGATTACATTATTCGGACTATTGTTCTCATCTTTGTCGTCATATTTATTACAACGTTTCCGCCGTTGTACGCTCCGTCCTTCTTCAGGTTGTTTGAATGTTGAACAGAACCCTTTATTTCGCTCACTGGTGTAGACTGTTCTAATTTACCATGTTTAATGAATGTCTGTTATCAGTTATCACCTATTAATTTTTCCCTCTGAAAGTTCTTCACTGCCTTAACCGGGTACTGAACTCGCCCTCTTTGGATCCTGTCAAGGACACATGGCACAGTGGATAAAGGCGTTGGTTAGATCCAGTGACAGGAGCCAAAGAGTTTGAGTTCAATACCCGATTAAGGCAGTGGAGAGGGGAATTAACAGGAGATAACTGATAACTGACATCCATTAAACATGACACGTGGAACTAGAACAGTCTACCCCAGTGAGCGAAATAATGGGTGCAGTTCGACATTCCAACCACCTGAAGAAGGCCGAGGCGTACAACGGCCGAAAAGTTGTAATAAATATGGCGACCAAGATATGGACAATAGTCCGAATAATGTAAATAATGTACGTAAATTCTATGCTAACAGTTACATTTCTCGAACTTCTCGCTTATGGAATTCCGTTCCGGCTGCATGCTTTCCAGACAAGTCTAATTCCGCAAATCTACTATCCTCCTGGTTCTTCTTTTTTCTTCCCATTCATTAGTAATGTTTCTGTTCCTAATTCTTCCCACCCACTAACCCTTGTGTCTTAGTGGCTTTACTGCCTTGCTTAGGGTGAAACCTATAAATACACACACACAAACATATATATATATATATATATATATATATATATATATATTTCTAATTATTTTATTGTAGAATCCACTAAGTATAAGAAAGAAATGGATTTTCAGTGGTCAGTATTTAACGCATGCAATAGTGTAACGAATTTTTAAACATTCACTATTACTGCTGAAAATGCAAGACTCTCTCTCTCTCTCTCTCGGCCTGAAGAGATTGGATGTCTATCCGCACTGATGAGCTGTGATACAGCCAAACAGTCTGTCTGTGGAAGACTATATATATATAGATATAGTACATGAATATATATAGAAACAGACTACTTAATTGCCAGTCCAGTACTATGCTTAAAATCTTGGAGTCTCTCTCCCTCTATCCATATATATATATATATATATATATATATATATATATATATACATATATATATATATGGATAGAGAGAGAGAGAGCGAGAGAGAGAGAGAGTACAGGGATTTAAGGGAACTAAGAGCGTACTATATATAGTAGTGTTCGTTTGGAAAACCTCGGATAGATCAACTTGCAGATATGTCAGGACAAATCGGTACTCGAGGAAAAAATTGGAAATAATAAATGAAAGAACTAAAAACATCAGAACAAGACGAAACAAATCGCCAATTGCTTTAAGTCCTTAGTTCAAAGAAGAAGAAAAAAACGAGTAGAAAGACAAAAACGTAGAGTGCTCAATACGCTGAGTAGAGCGATAAACTAAATCGGTAGTTTTGGGGTGACTATTCTGGTTATTATCAAAGAAGTGGGCTTTCCATCTCATATTAGAGATGAAGGATTCTATCTGCTTCAGTAACACTAATTCGTAAAAATGCCTATCCGGTTCTAGTATATATATATATATATATATATATATATATATATATATGTGTGTGTGTGTGTGTGTGTGTGTGTGTGTGTGTCTGTGTATGTGTGTGTGTGTGTGTATTAGGATATTGCACAGAAAACATATCTAAATTGCAGCACAATTGCAGTCGCGATTCTATGCGTATCATCTTATCGAGTGATTATAAATTTCCAGTTAAATATGGAATACACTAATTGTATAAAAGATGGGATACACAATTTATGTTAAATACGGAATACACTAATTGTATAAAAAATGGGATACACAATTTATATTAAATACGGAATACACTAATTGTATAAAAAATGGGATACACAATTTATGTTAAATACGGAATACACTAATTGTATAAAAGATGGGACACACAATTTATGTTAAATACGGAATACACTAATTGTATAAAAGATGGAACACACAATTTATGTTAAATACGGAATACACTAATTGTATAAAAGATGGGATACACAATTTATGTTAAATACGGAATACACTAATTTTATAAAAGATAGGATACACAATTTATGTTAAATACGGAATACACTAATTATATAAAAGATGGGATACACAATTTATGTTAAATACGGAATACACTAATTGTATAAATGATGGAACACACAATTTATGTTAAATACGGAATACACTAATTGTATAAAAAATGGGATACACAATTTATGTTAAATACGGAATACACTAATTATATAAAAGATGGGACACACAATTTATGTTAAATACGGAATACACTAATTGTATAAAAGATGGGATACACAATTTATATTAAATACGGAATACACTAATTGTATTAAAAATGGGATACACAATTTATGTTAAATACGGAATACACTAATTGTATAAAAAATGGGATACACAATTTATGTTAAATACGGAATACACTAATCGTATAAAAGATGGGACGCACAATTTATGTTAAATACGGAATACACTAATTGTATAAAAAATGGGATACACTATAAGTGTTCAATCCCATCGGATATCCAAGAAAAACATTTTGACAACTGAATATTGATGCTATGAATTCAAATTACTCGAATATTTTGTCTAATGCTGGTAATGTTTCTGTCATTTCCACATTTGTGTCGGATCGTCCTGGCCAGCGGCAAATACTTCCCTGTCTCGCGTCGGTCGCATATTCAACCAGAAACGATGAGCATCGACGATTATCCGCACGTTCGAAAGAGCGTCCCTTATCAGTTTTGTGGGGTAGGAGCGTCTGCAAACAAAAAGTCCAGGAAACAGCAGAATGAGAAAAAAAAAAATCCGAAATGAAATGCAAAAATCAAAACCGGAAATAAAACTCGAAAATATCTCCTCATGCTCATGCGCACCCTACCGCCACCCGATCGAAAAAATTTTTATCCGTCACTCCATCAACCCCCACTCTTTTAAGACCCTCCCCGCACATGGCAGCGAAAAATTTCTCGATTTTTCTTGGCAGCTTTAGCCACACCCTGAACGTTTTGCATTAACTGAATTCAGAACCTAATTTTTCGGATTTTTAACTTCTTTTTGAATTTTTCGGATTTTTTCCCTTTCGACTTGAAAACTGCACTTAAAATAATTTTAAAATAAAAAAAAATGTTGTATCTAATTAGTAGGTATTGTCTTAAAATATTAATAGGCTTATCACTAAACACACGACAAACAATCATGTTCATCCTGTACAAGGCCCAAGAGCCACTCCAGGAAGAGTGTTACAGAGTATGAAACAGCAAACCAGACATAGTGATAATGCCACCAAGTGGTCACCGGAAGTAAAAGAGAAGGAAAAGATTTAAACTGACTTTAGAAGCAACTGGAAACCCAATCTTAAACAAGAAACGAGGTATGCATTGAAAATGTTTTAGTAGAGAAAATCAATATGAATTATTTACAAGGGAAATATATTGCAAATTGTTATATTAAAGATATATGACTGATAGAAACGCATTGCAAATTATTGTTATGCCTCTTGATTCCTTAGGGAACATGGGGCCACAACAACACCTTTCCAATGGACGCGGTTCCGTGCGACCCCTTTTAGGTCGGCCCACATCGTGCCGGCTGCCTTCACCTCTGCATCAACACTTCTGCATCATGTCTCTTTTAGTCGACTCACTTTTTGCTTCCCTTGTGGATTTCAGTCAAGGGCCTGCCTGGTGACACTAGAAGCAATCTTGCGGAATGTTTGGCCGGTCTATCCCCATTTCCGTTCTGGTTGTCAATCTCGATTGGGGCTTGAGTGGTTCTGTCCCACAGTTGATCGTTCGAGACGACTTCCGGCCACCTGATATTGAGGATGTTACTGAGACATCGGTAGGTAAATGTCTCAAGCTTGTGGGTGTTAGTCTTGGTTACCGGTCAGGTTTCAGGGCCTTAAAGTCGGACCGACTTGACGTTGGTGCTGAAGATCTGGATCTTGTTGTAAAGTGAGAAGGGTTGATCTCCAGATTGGCCGCAGATTGGGGCTTGACTGGTCCTGTCCCACAGTTGATATTGAGGATGTTCCTGAGACATCGGTAGGTAAATGTCTTAAAGTAGGACTGACTTAACGTTGGTGTTGATGATTCGGATTTTGTTGTAAAGTGAGGAGGCCTATTGATCTCCAGATCGGCCGCAGAGTGTTGAATGCGTGTTGAATGCGTGTCGGACG
This sequence comes from Acanthosepion esculentum, assembly GCA_964036315.1. Lineage (NCBI taxonomy): Eukaryota > Metazoa > Mollusca > Cephalopoda > Sepiida > Sepiidae > Acanthosepion > Acanthosepion esculentum. Next base: position 38,736,265 of record OZ038516.1, read on the forward strand.
CATTGGATATTAATTTGCTATCTAAAAAAATGTGAAACCCGGGAAGGAAAACTATTTTAGGATATAAAGAAATTCAAAAGGATTTTCTACAAGTATACCTTTGAAATTATTTTATCAGAGAAATGCAATGAAAATTATTTTATCAAGAAAGGTATAATGCCTTTCTTGATAAAATAATTTTCATTGCATTTCTCTGATAAAATATCGATAGTATGGTAGATATGCGTAAAAACATCAGAAATACTTTGTAAGAATTTCCAAGAAAAATGCATTAAATTAAATTTGCTCTAGAAAGGCATTCTAAATCATGTTTTTGATAATTTCACCCGAAGCAAAGCGATAATGCCATTAAGCAGGTTTCAGTAAAAGAAATAGAAAGAGAAGACTTCAGTTAGAACACGTGAGGAAAACGACAATAAAGCAACAGAGGAGGGTGATTAAATTCAAATTTTTGATGATTGCAGTTGACCGGGAAGCAGAAAATCAGAAGGGAACGTTCTTAGAACAGAACTGACGGTTGCATCGAGCTCGTTCAACAGTAAAGTGGTGAGACCTAATTACCAGTCTAGCAGCACACGTAAATCCATGCAATGAAGGCGGGAAAGGGAAAAAAGAAACTCTAAGACAGTGCACAATTTTACTAGGAAGAATGAATTACAAAGGATTTCGGGCCAGAAATGCATTAAAATATTTTGCTAAATTTAATTATGAATTATGTTAAATTATTAAATACTTATTAATTAATGGTAAATATTAAATATTTAATTAAAATAATAAATTGTAAATGATATAGAAATGTACTGTAACTAATCATATTGACCTACAGATGTATTGATCTATCCCACGTAAGACAATAACACCACTAAGACGCTAGGGGCTACTGGTAGTGAAAAAGAAGGAAACGTCTTTAGAAGGAACAGGAAATGCAATAATAGTATACATTTCAGAGTTTAGACAATGTCGTTAGAAAAAAACGGTAATCCAAAGTTAAATAGGAAACAAGAGATAAACCTCTACTTCAACTCTAAAGTCCGAGGAGGAGTGTGAACTGGGCGATGGCTGATTTACTATAGGTTAATGTGAAAACCAGGAAGAAAGATATTGTAAATCATAAATATAATGAAAATGCATTTGATCTCGAAATGCATTTCTGTATGATTTATTTTTTTACAGGATATTAATTCGTTGTAAATTATTTTACAATGAAAAGCATTGTAAACAATTTTATGACAGCAATGCATTTAAATAATTACACAGCTTCGGTCACGTCGAATGTTTATTGGTTGATCAGGGCATGAGCACCAGTCTGCGAGTTATTGACCGCGCTGTCTAAACAAATGCGTCGGGAGACAAACAAGCTGGCTGACTAGATCGCCAGGTTATGGATCGCTTACTCATGTCCTAACGACTAGTTGCCAAGCATTCTTGCGAGTTAGGTTTGACTCCGCGAATAGCAAGTTAAGCCGCTAAAAACATCTACGTCTGTCGAGGGTGTGTGTGTGTGTGTGTGTCTGTGTGTCTGTGTTTCACAATTCAATTATGGCCCCACCTCTGGAAAAAAAGTAATATTTACGGATAGACCCAAGTACAACAACGCCCAACATTTACCTATAGACTAAAGTATAACCAACGCAATGACTTACCTCTAGGCTCGTATATAAACATAACCAAAGTTCATAGCAAAAAAATAAATAAAATATGTGGACAGACACTCTCTCGAGTCTGGACATTGGAGATGATAATTTAATGTAATTTAATTTGATATATTGTCCCCACTTATCCTCAGATATACCAAGGTATTTTCTCTCACATACAATTTTGTCTTATTTTCATTCTAAACTGAGGAAGCCAAAGAGAGCAGACACTCTCGGCGAACCGCGGCGTTGATAAATCTTCCACTTGGTTCCATCAAATGTGGACACAAGTTTAATTAGTATCTTAAGTATTAACACTACTTATATATAAGCACTTTATACTTATTGACTCAAGTATATTTCCTCAAGTATATTGACTCAAGTATAAGCGCAACTAATATTTGCCAACCGCATGATTGATCAAAGGTCTGAGAAGACTTCCAACCGGATGATTGTTCAAAATACCCGGAAGACTGTGAACAGGACGATTATATAAAAAACCGGGAAGACTCTATTTTTTTTTAAAAAATACCCTCCCTTTAAGTAAATAATCGATGAACCACTACTCTACAATTATAAATAATAAATATTTGAATTTATTTATAAATAATAAATATTTGAATTTATTTTACGTTCATATGATAATTCCGGTTATTTTAATTACTAAATGTTTTGAGAAATATAACTGTAATCCCAATATATATAACGCAAATAAAACAAAGGCAAGACAAGCTTTACCGTTCATGATTAAAAAAAAAAATAACATCAGACCAGTTTTGCTCTCACTCAACAGAGCTGGAATCGAGGAAATAAATGTTACAATATAAAATATGAAATACATGTAAGACGGAACAATCAGGTTGAAATAATGTCGAGGCCCAATAACAGCTATACACGAGAATTCATCAACACGTACCTAGGAAATTTAAGAATGGAACATTCCAATTTGGTGACGTGGTCAGCAACACGTATGGTTCAACCATCGCTGAGCATCTTAGAAATAGTCCGAATCCTCACTGGGTGCCCTCTACTTTCGGCTTTGTGCCACATCTAAGGTATGCTTGGGAAATCACTATAAATAGTCGGAATTGTGCCACCAATTTTAGCGACGGCTATTTTATTATCCTTAATCAACCTCATTCTTTATCCAATATATATAATACATAACTGCGTCAGCGTTGCGGTATATATATATATATATATATATATATATATATATATATATATATATATTGTCAGCAGTCAATATACCACATAAGACCCTTGAGCGCTTAGCCTTGGAGCGGGTATAATGGAGATCAACGTGTTTTAGTGAACTCAGAAATTTTCAATCTGCTTGTCTAAATCATCTTCAAGAATCGAGAGCAAGATCTAAAAGGTCAGCCAATCTAACAGTGATCTCATCTCATAATCCTCACTCTTTCTCCATATGTGGCCTCCTTTGTAAATCACTAGCGGGTTTTAAATGCCACTTAAGATTATGGCACAACGTTTCATAACTGAATCAACTCAACTGTCATATCTTCATACGTCGAAACCGACGGGAGAGTCCATTATTATTATTATTATTATTATTATTATTATTATTATTATTATTATTATTATTATATACTAGTAATAATCTTATAAATATAAAAAAAATTATAGCCGTCCGCAAAACCTTCGGTGTCTTGATTTGAAAATAATCAAGCCAATACCAAAGGGAAAAAAAGCCATAAAAAAAGAAAGAACTAAGAACTTGGATGTTAGCCGAAAATAATCGTCTAGCATCCAAGTCTAGAATAGAAAGAAAAAAAACCCGATACGAGTAAGTAAAATAACTAAATAAAGTGCTCGATACGCTAAGTAGAGGAAACCTAAATTAAACCTAAAGAGCCAGACACACCTACCAAGGATTCACCTCGGCGGATCTTCAGGGAAGGCTGGCAACTATAACTGTAAAAGAGTGAGTAAAAACTGTCCAATTGGACAGTTTTTACACATTCTTTGTCCAGAAACGAAAACAAGTGTTCGAGCACAAGACAAATTAAATGAAAAGCTTAACCGTAGTACCTTGGCTGTGGTTTTTAATGAAACATGCATATATATATATATATATTATTAAATTGACCTAACGGTCAGTCTATACTCACCACCTGAAGATTGCGTTGTAAATGAAACTCAGAGTCGTGTGAACGGTGACAGATAATATGTATATTAATATGTACGTTTTTTTAAGAATTTGACCCCAAGCACGCAAGCTGTTACAGAGAGTGAAAATAAGAGAAAAGAGAGAGAGTTCCAGAGAGGGAAAGTAAGAGAAAAGAGGGAGGGGTTCCAGAGAGGGAAAGTAAGAGAAAAGAGGGAGGGGTTCCAGAGAGGGAAAGTAAGAGAAAAGAGGGAGGGGTTCCAGAGAGGGAAAGTAAGAGAAAAGAGGCAGGGTTTCCAGAGAGTGAAAGTAAGAGAAAAGAGGGGGGGGGGTTCCAGAGAGGGAAAGTAAGAGAAAAGAGGGAGGGGTTCCAGAGAGGGAAAGTAAGAGAAAAGAGGGAGGGGTTCCAGAGAGGGAAAGTAAGAGAAAAGAGGCAGGGTTTCCAGAGAGTGAAAGTAAGAGAAAAGAGGGGGGGTTCCAGAGAGGGAAAGTAAGAGAAAAGAGGGAGGGGTTCTAGAGAGGGAAAGTAAGAGAAAAGAGGGAGGGGTTCCAGAGAGGGAAAGTAAGAGAAAAGAGGGAGGGGTTCCAGAGAGGGAAAGTAAGAGAAAAGAGGGAGGGTTTCCAGAGAGTGAAAGTAAGAGAAAAGAGGGAGGGGTTCTAGAGAGGGAAAGTAAGAGAAAAGAGGGAGGGGTTCCAGAGAGGGAAAGTAAGAGAAAAGAGGCAGGGTTTCCAGAGAGTGAAAGTAAGAGAAAAGAGGGGGGGTTCCAGAGAGGGAAAGTAAGAGAAAAGAGGGAGGGGTTCTAGAGAGGGAAAGTAAGAGAAAAGAGGGAGGGGTTCCAGAGAGGGAAAGTAAGAGAAAAGAGGGAGGGGTTCTAGAGAGGGAAAGTAAGAGAAAAGAGGCAGGGTTTCCAGAGAGTGAAAGTAAGAGAAAAGAGGGGGGGTTCCAGAGAGGGAAAGTAAGAGAAAAGAGGGGGGGTTCCAGAGAGGGAAAGTAAGACAAAAGAGGGAGGGGTTCTAGAGAGGGAAAGTAAGAGAAAAGAGGGAGGGGTTCCAGAGAGGGAAAGTAAGAGAAAAGAGGCAGGGTTTCCAGAGAGTGAAAGTAAGAGAAAAGAGGGGGGGTTCCAGAGAGGGAAAGTAAGAGAAAAGAGGGAGGGGTTCTAGAGAGGGAAAGTAAGAGAAAAGAGGGAGGGGTTCCAGAGAGGGAAAGTAAGAGAAAAGAGGCAGGGTTTCCAGAGAGGGAAAGTAAGAGAAAAGAGGCAGGGTTTCCAGAGAGGGAAAGTAAGAGAAAAGAGGGGGGGTTCCAGAGAGGGAAAGTAAGAGAAAAGAGGGAGGGGTTCCAGAGAGGGAAAGTAAGAGAAAAGAGGGAGGGGTTCCAGAGAGGGAAAGTAAGAGAAAAGAGGGAGGGGTTCCAGAGAGGGAAAGTAAGAGAAAAGAGGGAGGGTTTCCAGAGAGGGAAAGTAAGAGAAAAGAGGCAGGGTTTCCAGAGAGTGAAAGTAAGAGAAAAGAGGGGGGGTTCCAGAGAGGGAAAGTAAGAGAAAAGAGGGAGGGGTTCTAGAGAGGGAAAGTAAGAGAAAAGAGGGAGGGGTTCCAGAGAGGGAAAGTAAGAGAAAAGAGGCAGGGTTTCCAGAGAGTGAAAGTAAGAGAAAAGAGGGGGGGTTCCAGAGAGGGAAAGTAAGAGAAAAGAGGGAGGGGTTCCAGAGAGGGAAAGTAAGAGAAAAGAGGGAGGGGTTCCAGAGAGGGAAAGTAAGAGAAAAGAGGCAGGGTTTCCAGAGAGGGAAAGTAAGAGAAAAGAGGCAGGGTTTCCAGAGAGTGAAAGTAAGAGAAAAGAGGGGGGGTTCCAGAGAGGGAAAGTAAGAGAAAAGAGGGAGGGGTTCTAGAGAGGGAAAGTAAGAGAAAAGAGGGAGGGGTTCCAGAGAGGAAAAGTAAGAGAAAAGAGGGAGGGGTTCCAGAGAGGGAAAGTAAGAGAAAAGAGGCAGGGTTTCCAGAGAGTGAAAGTAAGAGAAAAGAGGGGGGGTTCCAGAGAGGGAAAGTAAGAGAAAAGAGGGAGGGGTTCTAGAGAGGGAAAGTAAGAGAAAAGAGGGAGGGGTTCCAGAGAGGGAAAGTAAGAGAAAAGAGGCAGGGTTTCCAGAGAGTGAAAGTAAGAGAAAAGAGGGGGGGTTCCAGAGAGGGAAAGTAAGAGAAAAGAGGGAGGGGTTCCAGAGAGGGAAAGTAAGAGAAAAGAGGGAGGGGTTCCAGAGAGGGAAAGTAAGAGAAAAGAGGCAGGGTTTCCAGAGAGGGAAAGTAAGAGAAAAGAGGCAGGGTTTCCAGAGAGTGAAAGTAAGAGAAAAGAGGGGGGGTTCCAGAGAGGGAAAGTAAGAGAAAAGAGGGAGGGGTTCTAGAGAGGAAAAGTAAGAGAAAAGAGGGAGGGGTTCCAGAGAGGGAAAGTAAGAGAAAAGAGGTAGGGGTTCCAGAGAGGGAAAGTAAGAGAAAAGAGGCAGGGTTTCCAGAGAGTGAAAGTAAGAGAAAAGAGGGGGGGGTTCCAGAGAGGGAAAGTAAGAGAAAAGAGGGAGGGGTTCTAGAGAGGGAAAGTAAGAGAAAAGAGGGAGGGGTTCCAGAGAGGGAAAGTAAGAGAAAAGAGGCAGGGTTTCCAGAGAGTGAAAGTAAGAGAAAAGAGGGGGGTTCCAGAGAGGGAAAGTAAGAGAAAAGAGGGAGGGGTTCCAGAGAGGGAAAGTAAGAGAAAAGAGGGAGGGGTTCCAGAGAGGGAAAGTAAGAGAAAAGAGGCAGGGTTTCCAGAGAGGGAAAGTAAGAGAAAAGAGGCAGGGTTTCCAGAGAGTGAAAGTAAGAGAAAAGAGGGGGGGTTCCAGAGAGGGAAAGTAAGAGAAAAGAGGGAGGGGTTCTAGAGAGGGAAAGTAAGAGAAAAGAGGGTGGGGTTCCAGAGAGGGAAAGTAAGAGAAAAGAGGTAGGGGTTCCAGAGAGGGAAAGTAAGAGAAAAGAGGCAGGGTTTCCAGAGAGTGAAAGTAAGAGAAAAGAGGGGGGGTTCCAGAGAGGGAAAGTAAGAGAAAAGAGGGAGGGGTTCTAGAGAGGGAAAGTAAGAGAAAAGAGGGAGGGGTTCCAGAGAGGGAAAGTAAGAGAAAAGAGGGAGGGGTTCTAGAGAGGGAAAGTAAGAGAAAAGAGGGAGGGGTTCCAGAGAGGGAAAGTAAGAGAAAAGAGGTAGGGGTTCCAGAGAGGGAAAGTAAGAGAAAAGAGGGGGGGTTCCAGAGAGGGAAAGTAAGAGAAAAGAGGGAGGGGTTCCAGAGAGGGAAAGTAAGAGAAAAGAGGGGGGGGGTTCCAGAGAGGGAAAGTAAGAGAAAAGAGGGAGGGGTTCTAGAGAGGGAAAGTAAGAGAAAAGAGGCAGGGTTTCCAGAGAGTGAAAGTAAGAGAAAAGAGGGGGGGTTCCAGAGAGGGAAAGTAAGAGAAAAGAGGGAGGGGTTCTAGAGAGGGAAAGTAAGAGAAAAGAGGGAGGGGTTCCAGAGAGGGAAAGTAAGAGAAATGAGGGGGGATTCCAGAGAGGGAAAGTAAGAGAAAAGAGGGAGGGGTTCTAGAGAGGGAAAGTAAGAGAAAAGAGCGAGGGGTTCCAGAGAGGGAAAGTAAGAGAAAAGAGGGAGGGGTTCCAGAGAGGGTAAGTAAGAGAAAAGAGGGAGGGGTTCCAGAGAGGGAAAGTAAGAGAAAAGACGGAGGGGTTCCAGAGAGGGAAAGTAAGAGAAAAGAGGGAGGGGTTCCAGAGAGGGAAAGTAAGAGAAAAGAGGGAGGGGTTCCAGAGAGGGAAAGTAAGAGAAAAGAGGGAGGGGTTCCAGAGAGGGAAAGTAAGAGAAAAGAGGGAGGGGTTCCAGAGAGGGAAAGTAAGAGAAAAGAGGGGGGGGGTTCCAGAGAGGGAAAGTAAGAGAAAAGAGGGGGGGTTCCAGAGAGGGAAAGTAAGAGAAAAGAGGGAGGGGTTCAAGAGAGGGAAAGTAAGAGAAAAGAGGGAGGGGTTCCAGAGAGTGAAAGTAAGAGAAAAGAGGGAGGGGTTCCAGAGAGGGAAAGTAAGAGAAAAGTGGCAGGGGTTCCAGAGAGGGAAAGTAAGAGAAAAGAGGGAGGGGTTCCAGAGAGGGAAAGTAAGAGAAAAGAGGCAGGGTTTCCAGAGAGTGAAAGTAAGAGAAAAGAGGGGGGGGTTCCAGAGAGGGAAAGTAAGAGAAAAGAGGGAGGGGTTCCAGAGAGTGAAAGTAAGAGAAAAGAGGGAGGGGTTCCAGAGAGGGAAAGTAAGAGAGAAGAGGCAGGGGTTCCAGAGAGGGAAAGTAAGAGAAAAGAGGGAGGGGTTCCAGAGAGGGAAAGTAAGAGAAAAGAGGGAGGGGTTCCAGAGAGGGAAAGTAAGAGAAAAGAGGCAGGGGTTCCAGAGAGGGAAAGTAAGAGAAAAGAGGTAGGGGTTCCAGAGAGTGAAAGTAAGAGAAAAGAGGGAGGGGTTCCAGAGAGGGAAAGTAAGAGAAAAGAGGGAGGGGTTCCAGAGAGGGAAAGTAAGAGAAAAGAGGGAGGGGTTCGAGGAAAGGATAAAATGAAGGACGGGGATCAACATCAAGGCATCAGAAGATGCCGATCGACATTACATTCTGAATATTTGCAGATTATAGCTATCAGGGAAGCAATTAAGAGGAATGGCTTTCCACTGTCTAGCAGTGCGAGAGAAGCTTTTGCAGTCGAAAAGGCGGTTATGTTTAACTGTTTCGACAATAAAAGGGTGGGACCGAGATGCCAACTCAGTAGCACGCTTAAATTCGGGCAGCTGGGGTGCCAGTGAAAATAGCTCGTCAGGGCAGAGGCCATGAAAATATTTATAGGAATAACAGTGAAAAGCCATATTACATCTGTGAGAAAGTGACCAGGTCAGAAACACTCATATCCGTCTTTGGATTTATCGAGATCCTCGAGATGAACAGAGGGGGCACCAGACCATATATAGCAATAGTATCCAATGCAAGGACGAATGGTAGATTTGTAGATGTAAAGTATGAACTCAGACCAGAAAAACTTTTTTTTCTATCACTCCTTATTACTGGTTCCCAGATTGTATTCATTTCTATGCTTGGTCGGCTCAGGAGATTTTTGTGGCCTAACATATCTGCTGAATCGTTGTGAATATGTCAATAAAGATGAGTATAACAGCCCGAATAATGTAAATAATGCCTCATGCCAGAGATATTGACAGAAACTTAAAGAGGTTAAATTTGTAATGTTAGGGGTTTCTTCGATTTAAAGTGCCGCATCTGTTAAATACGCTGTCCGAACGAAACTTCCTCCTTATCAATGGAATACAAAGAGAAAGAGGGTATTGTGGATATGGCATGGCCTGTCATGGCTGTAACGGTCTGAAATGGTGAAACTAGGAAAATGTGGCGTGACAAGAGGATTTCCATGGAAATAGCGATAGTGTAGCTGTTCGCGACGTTGCCCATGCGTAAGTTAGGTTATACAGGAGGGGAATAATTCATAGGAAATCGTTCTGTCTACCCAAGATACTATTAGTTTTAGAACTAACGGCTACATTTAGCTATTTCAGCAGTAAAGTAAGACCTAACTGCCAATCTTGTACTGCACTTCAATTCATGAAAATGAGGAACCAAAGACGAAATCTCGCAGTTTTTCACTGCCAATTAAATAAACTTCTGCATTTGTAAAGCAGCAGGATACTTTACGGGATCGAATTGGAATTTAGGCCTAGATTAATTACCGAATAAGATCAAATTATGTCGAAACCACATTCTGATATTGCTTCTGAAATAAATAATTACAAAGACCCTTTGCTGACGCGTGGGATTAGAATTATTGGCGCGCGGGATGTTAATAGTTATAACCTTGATGTATGTCATCTCCAAGAGAGCGAAATCAAAGAACGACAGACATAAATATTAGGGAAATGGTTTTGGCATCAATACCAACTGGAAGAATAACAGCAATAGACATTGGACAAACGACCATAGAATAGTTATTGAAGAACGACATCAAAAGATTCATCAATAAAGGTCCATCATTCTTCTTCAAAGCCTTGAAAAGCTGGAAGATTTTTGTTTTGTTTTTTTACAGCAAAGTTCACCTTGTACAAGCCCCAGGGGCCACTCGAGGTACGTTAAGTGGCAGTTTGTATGGGTAGGAGAGGATACGGATAGGAGAGGTAGAAAACGGTTAACTCTAGACCTGAACAGGTGGGGTGCAGAATTAATTTCAACTCGGAACTAATTTCAACTAGAACTAATTTCAACTCGGATCTAATTTCAAATCGGAGTTAATTTATTTGCAACAAAAAGAATGAACGTTGCAGAAAAGATGAATACTGAATTATCTTATCTATGAAGGATTTTGAATGCTAAATTAGAAAATTAACACCAACTCATTACATTTTGTTTAGGAATTCAACGGAAATAGATAACTTTGATTTTAATGAATTCTGAGTTGAAATTAGTTCCGAGTTGAAATTAGTTCCGAGTTGAAATTAATTCCGAGGTGAAATTAGTTCCGAGTAGAAATTACTTCCGAATTGAAATTACTTCCGAGTTGAAATTAATTCCGTGGTGAAATTAGTTCCGAGTTGAAATTAATTCCGAGGGGAAATTAGTTCCGAGTTGAAATTAGTTCTCTCACTCAAACATGTTGGCTGGGGAAGATGTGAATTTATATCTTTCCCAAAGGTATTTGCGTAGAAGTGGTTATAACGAATCCGATTGGATTTGGCACTCAGCTTTCCGATTAACAGTAAAATTATGGGACCTAACTTCCAATCTAGTACTACGCTTAAATTCGTGAAATTGAGATACCAAAAGACAAAAGCTTACTTTCACTACTAATTACATTAACTTTTCTGTATTTGTAAGGTAACGGGAGTTTTATAAGATCGCGATCAGACTGAGATTGATTAAAGAATCAAAATAGATCAAATGAAATCGAATGTGAAATAAATAATTGCAAACAATAATTCCATGACGCGTGGTCTTAGTATCATTGGCTCGGTTCGTTGATAGTTAACATTGATGTTATGTCATCTCCAAGAGAACGGAATCAAAGAAGGACTTGATATTAACATCGTTGTTAGACAGCACAATAGCTTTGGAAACAGTATTACTGAAATGGTTTTGGCATCAATACCAATTGGAAGAATAACAGCCATAGACATTGGACGAACGACCATAACGAACTATCAATGAAAGCCTATCATTCCTCCTTACATCTCTGAAGAGCCTGGAAGTTCTTACTTTTTTTCTTTCTTGTTTAACAGTGAGGTTCACCCTGTAGAAGGCCCAAGATGCTATTAGAATAGAACTAACAACTAAATTTAGCTATTTCAACAGTAAAATGAGACCTAACTGCCAATCTAGTACTGCGTTTGAAGATCTTTCTATTTTCTTTCTTCGTTTTTCCAGTCAGGTTCACACTATTAGAAGGTCCATGTTTCACTCGAGGTGGAAGGTTACATTATGAAGCAGTTTATAATGTCAAGCGAGGAAGATAACGCTTAACTTTAGATTTGAACAGGTTAAGATTGTAGTGATCGAGGAAACATCCTCTCGGTAGTCGGTTCCACAGAGCAATGGTTCGCGGGAAAAAGCTGTTTGATTGGAACTTACGTCTCACCGATGGATTACAGAGCGAATGTGGGTAGTCTTCTGCAATGTAAGTGTCATGGCGGGTCCTAGCCGTCAAGGTTAGAACTGGCATAACTAAGGAATCCATTTCATCCGAGCAGTATTCTATGAAAGCAGCGATAGAGTGATGAGAGGCTTGCCACATTCCGCCTGTGAGATCGAGGTATGAGGGTGGAAAATAGATTGTCATACACAAGGACTCGGGGAAGCTTTTGGAGTCTATCGGTATAGGAAAGTAAGGATTAGGCAGCCTCCGCCCAAACATGATAAGTACGCGAATTTCGGACTAATCTGGCTCTTATAAATGCAGAGGATAACATGAGGAGGCAAGTACTTATTGGAGCGGTAAAGGAAGCCATCATTTTACCTGCATTTTTAGCGAAGGATCGTATATGAATTCCACTTGAGGTAGCGTGTAATTTTAAGGCCCAATATTCTCTCAAGACACGGCGATTCCTTGAGGGAACATCCGTTCATCGTGACTGTGTTTTATCGGCGATGTTGGAATATAAATATTCTAAAACAATTTTATCTGATATCTAACATCTATGTACAAATCTTCAAACATCTCACTATTTTTAACACTTATTTGTCGAAAAGAGTTTGTCACGCACAAGGACTCGGAGACGTTTTTGGAATATCGGGAGGAGGGCAGCTCCCACCCAAAAATGACAATAGTAATCCATTTTCAGTCTTATCTGGCTCTTATAAATGCAGAGGATAGCATGAGGAGTCAAGTACTTACTGGTACTAGATTGGCATTTAGGTCTAATTTTACTGTTGATATACCTAAATGTAGCCGTAAGTTCTATTTTAATAGCATTAGATCATTTACCTGATAGAATTTTGGATAGACAGGTCCATCATTTTACCTGCGAGTCGTTCTATTCTAATAGAATCTGAGTTAGACAGAACGTTCATTTTACCTGCGAGCCAATCATTTTTACCTGAAATGGATCGTATATAAGAGTTCAATTTGAGGTCGGGTGCGAATTTGAGGCCCAATATTCTCCCAAGGCGCGGGGTCGCTTCACGGGGACATCCTTTCACCGTGACTGGCAGGAATTCAGTGTCTGATCGGCGGTGATGGAATGTAACTAGTCCAAAGCAATATTAACTGATATCTCCTATGTACAATAACAAATCTTGAAGCATTTCATCATACTTAACACTGACCATTCGCAAATTGTTTGTCCTCCACAAAGACTCGGAGACGCATTTGGACCGTCGGGAAGAGAGTGAGGACTGGGCAGCTCCCGCCCAAATAAAGTACTAAAATTTTTGGCTTGATCTGGCTCTTGTAAAAGTAGACGATAGCATCTGTAGCACTTTTGTGATTTAGCAGAGGACAAGGTAATTTAGAGGGGATAGCAAATATTTACAAATTTGCTGAAGTTGAGAAATCAGAAGGATTTACAGTGCGCCTTCTATTCAACACAGCTCTTACGCTGTTTTAATTGAGAAAAAGACTCGTTGTTATTGGCAGGAGTAATGGATAGCGGCTCGGATAGAGGAATCGGAGAGCCGAGTTCGAATTCCAATCGAATCCATTACATTCACTTACCTGCTAACACCCTTGGGAAAGGTATGAATCCCCTTCTTCTTCCCCCATCTATGGGTAAATAGCAGGACAGACCGGATTCTATAGCCTTTCTAACGCAGAAAGAAATGGCAACCTACTGCGGGAAAAAATCTGCCTCGTCAGTCATGTATCGAAATATACATGATCGCCTAAGCGTGTATCACGTATGACATAACTGACTGACTGTTATTGGCAGATTCATTCGGTCTATTGTACTCGTTATCGATGTTTCTTTTCATTGTATCCAACCGTAAACTTACGTATTTATCCGGATGATTAAATATTTCTGTATTTCTAATACAACGGGATACTTTACGGGATCGATTTGGAATTCAGACCTAGATTGATTACCGAATCAGATCAAATTATATCGAAACCGATTCTGATATCACTTCTGAAATAATTACAAAGTCCCTTTGCTAAGGTTTGGGATTAGAAAACAATTAATTTATTCGAGTTATAAACCTTTTTTTAATTATTTCAGTTCAAGCAAAACGATAAAACCTCTGAGGCGCAAGAGAATGAAAGAATCTGAAAACAATGAGAATAGAAAAAAAAAACAGGATTAAAAAAAGGCTGAAGATAGCGATTGACGTTACATTTAAACTTTTGAAGACCATAACTGACAGAAAAGCCGGTAGAGAGTTCAAGAATCAAGGAGTTCAAGCGAAGAATCGATAAGAATTGAACTTACGTTCACATCTACGGTATGCGATTGATAAATTGTCGCCATTTTCTATTTTTCTTCTCCAACAATGATATCGCTTCTAAAATAATTACAAAGTCTCTTTGCTAAGTTGTGTGCGTAGAAAAAAAAATCATTTATGCGAATTCGCGCAGTTATACAAATTTTTTAATCATTTCACTACAAACAAGGCGATAAAGGCACTGAGACGCAAGTGGGGGAGGCTACTGAAAGAATCGGTGAAAACATTTGTAGTGTGAATGGAACAAAAAGAACAGGAATAAAAAGGGAGAAAATAGCGATTGACGTTATATTTAAATTCTTAAAGATCGTAGTTGAGAGAAACGCAGCAAGCCGGTAGAGAAGGCGAAATTCGCTCGTTGAGCAAATCCGAATATTTCCAAAATATTAAGGACCCCCCCCCCCCCGGCTGTTACCGTTTTTCTTATTTATCTATTGAGGAATGCAAATGTCTCAATATCGATGGACAAATTGGAGTCGACAGCTTCTTGCTATTGACCTTTCTGCTATCTAAGATGGCGGCAGATAAATAACATGGCAGACACACATTCTTTCTATTTTCTTAACCAACCTTTCTATATTTTTCTCTTTCTTTTTTTTAACCTCTTTCTTTTAATTTCTTTCTTTTCTTTTTTCTTTCTTTTTCTTTCTCTTAGCTGTCTTTTTATGTCTTTTTCTTCCTTTTCTTTCTTTCATCCATTCTTTCCTTTAAAGTCCTTGATTTTTCTTTTTTTTAATTTATAATCTTGTCTAATCATATATTTATTCATACTCCTTCTTTTATTTCTCTTTCTAATTTGTCTTCTTTTTCTTCTTTAACACATTCTTTATTTTTTCTTATTTTCTTTATTCTTTCTTTCTTTCTTTTGTTCTCTCTTTTTTATTTTTCTTTCTTTTTTCTTTCTTTCTTTCGATCTTTCTTTTCGTTCTTACACTTCGATTTGTCTTTGTCTTGTTTTTTAGTATTTTACTCTCTTTTTGCCATTCTTTCTTTCTTTCTTTCTTTCTTTCTTTCTTTCTTTCTTTCTTTCTTTCTCCCCACCCACTTGCCTTTGTTCTTTTTTCAGTATTTTTCCTCTTTTTCTTTTGGCACTTCATCGATTTCTTTTTCTTTCTTTCTTTCTTTCTTTCTTTCTTTCTTTCTTTTTTCTTTCTTTCTTTCTTGCTTGCTTACTTTCTTTTTTGCTTTCTTTCTTTCTAAATTCACCCTTTCATTGTTTGGTTTAGACTTTTTGCACGGATGACAGAACTGGATAGCTGAGCTCCTGTTCATTTTGCACTCTGCCATTGCTAAAGGCATGAAACACTCTCTCCCGTTATAGGTTAAATAACAATGGAGACCGAATTCTTTAGCAGGAGATGGCAACCAGCCGAGATGAAAAGCAAATTCTGAATTAAACACTGAAAAAATCCCGTCGAAAATCGCTGCAACGCCTGACATAACTCTGGGCCTAAGCAAGTAGATAGTAGAACAGTGTCTGGGAGAAGCAGCAACAGAACAAAACTTATTGAGAGCTACAAGGGACAGGAGAAAGTGGAGAGTCATAATTGACTACGTCCTGAAGAGACACGCCACATAAAATAATAAGATACCAGTGATTCTCAACGTGGGTTCTTAAGCCCACAATGGCTCTGAGAAATTTTAGAAATGGAATTCGCACAAGGAAAATAGGTGAGCTTTAAAATTGTATTTTTCCTCACTGGCGTAAAATTTTGAAAACACAAACTGCTTTACCTAATTTGTAAAGGCAAATAATCCAGAAATTATTTCAATAAAATGTTTTGATGTTTTTTTCTTTTAATCTCTATATATAAAACAAAGGATACCTGTGTGTGTGTCTGTCTGTCTGTCTGATACCGTTTCACTCGAGATCCAACCGATTTTGACGAAACTTGACACATACATTGTACAATGAGATATATTCTTAGCGTAAATAATCGATATTTTAAAAAAAATCAATAATCAATAAAGCCGATCAAAATTGATAAATTCAAATTTTCTTCCGTTTTCGTTCAAACTTGCTATGTAGGTTACTTAAATTATTATATTTCTACGCCACTCCGTTTAGCGAAAAACAGTGAAAAACGAAAAATCGATTTTAACACAAATTTTAAACTAAAAACTAATACAAACTCCATTCAATTGTAGCCAACAATAAGTTAACAAATTGAATTTCAAAAACTCCAAAATAATTGTGGTCTGAAGAGGGTCTTCATGTTGCCTGTTTTACTCCTTCATGTCCTCGGCTAACTTTGATTGAATAAATACAGACTACTTCTCTTATATCAGTAACTGCATTAATTCAAAATGTTCTTAATGAAAATAATTTAAAGTAATTGAAGATGATAGTCACTGTTACATCTAAACATGATGCTGTTTTTGCTCCATTCGAATTGAACGCTTTTTGTGATCAACCAACTGTATGGCTGCTAGTAAAATAATTTTTTTCAAGTTGATTTTAGCTAGAATTTAATTTAATTTATTTTTTAAATTTATTTGAAACCAGCATTTTTTATGAATTTAAAGTGAGCTGTTGAGTTACAATATGACAGAATTACTTAGAAAAAAATGTTATTTTAGATTTTGAAAGCATTAACTTTATTTGAATTACATCTGCATTTATCCTGTTACGTGAAATTTCTAATTTTACTTATGTGGGCCTGAAATTTTTGTGACACCAAAAATGGATTACAAGGAAGAAAAGACTTAGAAACATTATTCTAATCGAATCAATTTTCCGAAAATATCTACGCTTTGAGCGTTAAACGTAACACCCAGTTTGTGTCTTGATAATTATTCTCTCTCGCGAGCACATGCCTGCATACACATTTGATCCGTTTGCTCATCTGGAAGACAGGGCAGAGTTTGTCAGCGGCAGACTCCAGTCCTCTGTCCACGGGAACTGTCTAACGTTACGCCTGAACAGACGCCCGATTAGTCTGCTAATAATGCATCGTAAATGAACAAATAGCTAAACAATTAATGTATGACAGGAAAACGTGTTTCCGGCGAGACATCGCGAGTGAAATTGCCAGCAAGTCTTCGTTAGAAAATTTGGATGGATGTCACCGGGGTTAAAGAAAGACGAGTCAAAAGAACTATGTGGGTCGTTGAGTGTGAGAGAGGAGAACGATTGTAAAACGGACCCCAAGTGGTGACAGAACGCTCGAAATCGGGACGTTGAAAATGAGAGGATTTAAAAAAAAATATTATATATATATATATTTCTTTACAGCCTCGTCCATACCTCCGATACCACTTCGACCATTCATCGGCAGATGGTCGAGCAAATTGGCAAATGGAGAAAACGAAGAGGAATCGTCATCCATGCGAGATGCAGCTATCGGAGACACCTGCAAAATCTCAAAATGAGCTTCGGGTTGTTATCAAGGGAGGTCACTCCTGATCATTTTATGTATGAGTGACGCTGTGTCGGTGTGTCATTCACAAGAAATAAATGCTAAAGAAAAATTTCTAAATTATCATAGAAACATAGAAATCCTCCTACCCTTTTGCTCGTGGGATAAAATAGATTATAAATCATGTAAGAAAGCAGTAAGTTAAAAATGCTGAAAAACGATTCGCTTTGGGTCGACGACTTTCATCTGTTTTATAGATCGATGGCAATTTTGAATAACGAACTTTCAAGTAAGTAACATACACGCATCTCATACCAAAGAAGTTCGTTCGTCCTGGGTATGACGATAAACTACATCTGGCAGCAAGGCCTCTGATCAGGGGGTTTTGAGGAGCGTGGAACCACCTCGAAATTACAGTTGTCTCCAGGTTCACCCTGACCCAGGTTATTAGCACGTGTTAGGGTCCCAGCTATGGACAAACAGTTAATCCCAATACTGGAGTCAAAAATAATACGAAAGTATGAAAATAGATTTTAGATAGTAAAAATATCAACAATACATTTTTGAAAAAAATATTACCAGCAATACATTTTTTTATATATATATATATATATATATATATATATATATATATATATATATATATATATATATATATATACATAGATAGATAGATAGATAGATAGATAGATAGATAATATTAGTGGTTAATATACACATAAAACTTCTCTCTGTTAAATTTTAATCCCCACCTTCGCATTTAGACCTTCCTGTTCTTCTTTCGTCCGTTACCCATCCCTATAGCTTTCATTTACTCTCGCATTCGTCCCACACTCTCATACATACACTCTCACTAAATTTTACTTTTTATTTTTTATTCCCGAAGTTGTTTTTTTCTGTTTTCTTTTTGAATTTGTAGGTCTGATAAATTGGATCGTATTTACGATTCCAATGTAATAAATTATGACCATGGAGTACTAGTGTTTAAGCCTTTTTTATTATTATCATATATATATATATATATATATATATATATATATATATATATATATATTACCGGCAATATATTTCACTCTCGAGACAAATTACCTTTACAAAAATACCTCAAAGGGACCAGATCTTCAAACAGATTTCTTACAAAGAATACATATTCTATTCACGCGAACCTATCATAAAAATCTTGTCGACATTAAATAACCCAGGTTGAGATGCCATAAAACAAAATAAACAAAGTTCGTCTTTCATGTACGATGCGTTAAGCTATTAAGCTACTAAATGTCTCATCCTTAGGAACTATATTGTCGCGTGTGCATTTGCCACTGCCACCTTTTAACTACAAGGTAACTAAAAAAGTTCTGTCCGTTTTTAAAGGAAAAAAGAAAACGCTTCACAGTATATGTAACTTATATTTAGTCTTCGAAGTAATCGCCATCGGCATCCAGCACCTTCTGCCAACGTGTCTCCAGCTGTTCAATCCCCTTGCGGTAGAACTCAGGGGGTTTTGACGCAAAGAAGTCCGTGAAGACTTTGCGCAAGTCTGCTTCATTGGTTTCCCACGAAGATGATTATCCAGGGGTGGTAATCGGATGGCGCAAGGTGAGGTGAATAAGGTGGATGGCACAAAGTCTCCCACCCAAGTTGCTGTATAGGTATCCCTGACGACTCGCGCGACATGCGGTATTGGCGTTGTCGTGGAGGAAATGCACACCTTTGCGATTCACTGGTGCTGGCTCCTTCTGGCGCAATGCCTGTTGCACACGCTTCAATTGCTGCGAGTATATGTCTCCAGTGACTGTTTGACCCGTTGGTAGCAGTTCATAATGAACCACTTGACGACCTGTCCACCAGACACAAAGCATAATCTTGCGTGTGTGCATAGGCGGTCTTGCGGTGTGAGGGACAGCATGCTGAAGAGACAACCAATGTCTGGAATGCTTGGGAGTTTCGTACAGAACCCACTTTTCATCACCGGTAAGAACTCGATTGAATAAGGATGAGGTGCAGTGGCGAGAAAGCAGCGATACGCAGGCTGCCACTCGTTGTTCCTTGTGGACCTCCAACAGCGTTTGCGGAACCCACTTCCCCAGTTTGTACATCTTACCTAGGCGGAGCAGGTGAAGTCTAACTGTTTCATCGGAAACGTTGAACTGTCTTGCAAGTTCACCACACGTTAGACTACTGTCCTCTTCAATGGCTGCCTTCAGGACTCCGTCATTCAAGACCTGCGGTCGTCCACTGAGAGGCTCATCATGGAGAGACAAATCTCCCGACTTGAATTTTCGAAACCAACGCCTTGCAGTACGTTCATCCACAGCACTATCCCCAAACGCTTGACATATGCGGCGACTTGATGCAGCTGCTGATAAGCCCACTTTGAAGTCGTAAATCAAACAGCCCCGAACGAGATCTCTAGACACTTCCATCCTTCTCACACCTATCCGGCTTATAACGGTGCGCGTGTTTTTTCATACCGTCTGATGTTCCTACTTCCGGCTGTCCAAATTTGAAAACAATTGCTACACGCATTTCGTATATATTTCAACTTCATTCAATGACTAATCAAAAAACTGTCAGCACTTTTTTGGTTACCTAGTATATTAACGCTGTGTGAAAGTGAAAAAATATATCTCTAGATATATAGATAGAGGAAAGAAATCTAACTAAACTTGACGTGAACAGGATGTTAAAAACAAGACTGATGGAGATAAGCTTCTAATGTACTTAATGACATTTTGTGAACGGATAACAAAGCAAGGAACACATTTTGTTGGAAAAGGCAAAAAGGAAGTTGGGGAAAGGCGTGATCACCCTCATCCTGAAGGGGCATCTGATAGAGAAGAAAAAAACCTAAACACTCGTACTCTATTGTATAGATCTGTGACTGTTTTGAATAAAGAAAACATTCAAATAGGAAACGTACACGTTACTCATACCTAAGAAGTTCGTCTTTCATGTACGATGCCTTAAGCTATTAAGCTACCTAATTTGTCATGCAGAGCTATGAAAGTAAGAGAAGACATTTCTCAGATATATAATAAGGAAAGATGGCCAACTGAATTCATCGCTAGCAGGACGGTAAAAGCAAAAATATTTTCTGGGGAAGTGTATCATGTACTTAACGACATTTTGAGGAATGGATGACAAAACAAGGACCAAATTTTGTAGGTAAAGACAAAAAGGAAATGGAGGAGAGATATGACCGTCATTGTCCTGAAGATTCGTGGCATACAGAAGAAAAAGACCCTATCCCCTCGTCCTCTCTTGCATAGATCTATGGCAATTTTGAATAAAGAAAAATATTTAAAAAACGAAACAAAAAAAAGTATAAGCATCTCATACCTAAGAAGTTCGTCTTTCATGTACGATGCCTTAAGCTATTAAGCTACCTAATTTGTCATGTAGCGGTATGAAAGTGAGAGAAGACATTTCTAAGAAACATAATAAGGAAAGATGGCTAACTGAATTTATTGGGAATGTATGATGACAAAACAAGGACCAAATTTTGTAGGTAAAAACAAAAAGGAAATGGAGGAGAGATATGACCGCCATTGTCCTGGAGGGTCGTGACATACAGAAGAAAAATACCCTATCCACTCGTCTTCTCTTGCATAAATATATGGCAATTTTCAATAAAGAAAAATATTTTTAAAAAAACAAAAAACGTATGAGCATCTCATACCTAAGAGATTCGTCTTTCATGTACGACGCCTTAAGCTATTAAGCTACCTGATTTGTCATTCTCGGGCACGATTCCTTCGAGTCTCTTTTTTTTCTACTGCCATTTTTATCCATATTAGCGCTGTATTGTAGAAAACAACCAAATCGTAAAAATAATACAAATTCTAAGCTGCACTAGAATAACCTGTCTACCAGAAATTAAAGCGTGCATTAAAGAATGAAAAAAATCGTTTGAAATAAATAAAAGAATGCAAAGTAATTCCCAAAATCAGAATGCTGTCAATCTCCGAACAGATATTTTAAAAAGTTACATTAATATAGAAAATTTAAAAGTTTAAACATTTAAAAGTTACTTTAAAATAGACAATTAATGATTTATTTTTATGGTTAAATTGCTTTTTAAGCCCCGCGATAAGTATCTAATAAAAATTTCCCGAACAGTTATATTTAGGTCTAAATTTACATGAATAATTCGAAAATAACAAAGAAATGTTGATAAAATATACCGTTTTGAAGTCATCCTCAATAAAATTTTGACCTCATTCACGTCCTGACTGGCCTTGTTTGTATATATTTCCTGTGGAATAAACATTCACTTGTCTTAATTATTACGCAAGCAATGATTCCTCAGTTGTTTTGTTCATGATGACGGTAGTTTTTGAGTATAGAATCCAGAGGTTGGCAGTGAATATTTCGAAGACATTAGGGAAGCGTAGTTCAGGTTAGCAGTGCATATCCCGAGAAAGTAGCAGAGCGTAGTTCTTCCTTCTGTTCTTTGGCCTGACAGGTTGGCACTGGATATTCGGACAGAGTAATCAAAATGGCTGCCTTTATACACGACGGATTGAATATTTCACGTCTCCTGATTGGTTAACCTTCAATTGGGGAGCTATAAAGTGAGTCTAGTCATTTGGGTTGGCTCACTAGTACCAAAGTACACAAAATAATCTAAAAAGTTGCGCAGTAATAGAGACAGGTAAGAGCAGTAAAAAAAGCCGTTAACTAGGCAATCTTCCGCGCAGCGAATGTATGCAAACAACGCCAGTAATGGCTGTCGTGCGGTAACGCGAATGAGTCAGAAATTTTATTGTCGATAACTCCAAAAGAGTAGATCTTATCAAAATTTCTTTGTTATTTTTTAATTAAGTATGTACATTTACAGTTAAGTATAACTATTTTGAAAATTTTAATTAGATACTTAGCGCGGGGCTTAAAAAGCAAATTAGCCATTTTTATTCACTCTAGTTTTTTTTTTATTTAGTCATCTTTTTTCTTTCGCCAAGGAAACGTATTTTCATTTAACATAATTATTTTTTAAGTGTTGTCTTACTTTCTGCATGAAATGCACTTATTTCGTTTGAAGAAATGAATTATTTTCTTTTCATCAGTAAAACAAATTTCTGTAACAAAAAAATAAGCATTGTCTTATTTTTATTCTTTGTTTTGAATAGTATTAGAAGCGTTTACTGCATCCATCACGTGTAACACGAGGCTAGAATTCGAATGAGAGCCTTTCTATTATTTTTTTATGTCACAGCGAGATGTTACCAGTAAGGTGATTTATATAGAATTCTAGTGTTTTCGAGTAGAATTTTTCTTGAGGTTCTTGTAAATTGTGGGTACCGAGATGTTTTTTTATAGCACTTAGCGAGGCGGCAAAACAAGAAGGAGGTAGTATGACCGGTGTAGGTATGTCATGCATATACATACATGCACATATATATATATATATATATATATATATATATATATATATATATATATATATATATATATATATATATATATATGTATGTATTAATGCATGTTTCATTAAATAATATAGACAAGTTTTGTCTATTTATTTTAAGTAAGTTCCTTTCGTGTTGTCTGATAAGCTTAATCACATTATCATTGAAAGACGAAAGGAAAACACCATATTGACACATGTTTGAATCCAATCTAAGCTTTCTGCTTACATAAGCCATTATCAAAGATGACAATTTTAATAAATCAAACAACACTGCCAGGAATCGTACCCGTATTGCACCAAGATTTACATGCCCATGCTCCAAGTTAGCGGGATGGCCAAGACCGACTTTGCATTTCCCAACTCCTATTGATAGTGGAAATAATCGATTTTTCATGCTTCTACGGCAGTTTTCATGTAGTTTACGGCTATTTTCTAATGGCCAGAGTGAGAGCCTATATCTGGCTGCCACGAATAGGCAGGAAGATTCTATTGGCCAGCGTGAGAGCCAACAGCTGACTGATACGAATGTTAACTAGCATGCTAGCATGCAAAAAAATCAATAGCTGCATTCGTCACAAGTGGTAAAAATTTAAATTTGCATGGCACTTTTCTCCAATTGGGTCATTCGCTTGCTTAAACTCAACGTTGCTTCTGATTCCGCAGAACTGGGTTGGGTGTGAAAAAGTATTTGTTGTTAACATTCTTTTATCATTCGGTTTTACCAGTTACGAGTCCTTTTTTAAAACTGATCGTTTTGTGTTCATTTTGTTTAGTTCTTTTTTTGTAACAGATTTAATGTTTATTATAGAGCTTATAAAAAATTCGCAGTGTGAGATAGGCAAGAAGTAAGGCATATAGCTACATCAGTACGACAAAGGGCACTCCTTTAAAGGCAAGGAAGGGCAAAAATATTTTAAGTCAAGTGATAGCGATTGCTGTGTGAGTCGTACGATTTTTGAATCAAGCACGGGCAACGCCGGGCCATGCTGCTAGTATATATATATATATATATATATATATATATATAGTGAGAGAGAGAGAGAGATAGAATATATATATATATATATATATATATGTATATATATATATATATATATAAATACATAGATAGTAATATATATATATATATATATGTGTGTGTAGATAGATAGATAGATAGCAACATCTATATATACACGCATATATATATATATATATATATATATATATATATATTCCTATCTATCTATTTGGGTCTGTTGCTATACACACACACACACACACACTCATATATATATATATATATATATATATATATATATATATATATATTACAACACAGATCGTTATAAAAAAACGATAACGTGGTCTATATATTCTGTGTCTATGTACATACGGCTCAAATGAAGAATTGTTCAATGTCATCTCCTGTTGAAGTAACAAGTGCTTCGAAATTGGCAGAGACTCAGAGTGTAAATAATCGGATTTGGCCGTCGATGTGTTTTGCATTTAGTCATGTCAATGTGTCGAGACGTCAAGACAGTGTGCCAAACGTGGCAGAGTTTCGTGAGAGGGTGCGAATAGTCGAACATCTTGACCATATTTGGCCAATGATGATAAATAAATGTCATCGCTGCAATTGCTTGCATGGTGGCCGGGTCGCTTGACGGCAATCAATTTTTCTGTCACTTCTCTTAGTTTACTGCCTATTCAAATTTTTTTTTTCTTTTCATTTCTTTTTTTTTTTATTGCACTCTTTCTTTTTTGAGATATGTTTTTTTTTTCGCATGTTCATTTTTCTTTCTTTTTTGCTGGGTTAGTCTACTTCAAGTTTTATTTTCTACTCTCCTTACTTTGTCATTTATTTAATTTTTTCTTTAGCCATTTATTATTCCTTTATTCTTTGTTTCTTCTTCATTTCATTTTAATCTAAACATATGTTTTCTTTCTCATTTCCATCCAATCAACTGGCTTTTCATTCATTCTTCTGCAGATTCTTTTTCTGTTGGTGTTTTTTTTGTGTGTGTGGAGGGCATTGTCTTCTCCTTTTCTTTCAATTCTTTCTTTCTTTTTTACCCTCACGATTGTCTTAGTTCTTTATTTTAAATATGTCTACTCTCTTTCCTTTTGATATAATTTACAGCCTCTTCTTTTTTTTCTTTCCTTCCTTCCTTCGTTCTTTCTTTTTTACGCTTCTAATGGACTTCTTTTTCTTTTTTTTTTTGTAGTTTTACTTACTTCCTTTTTTACCAGCCGCTCTTTCTTTACTTTTGGTTCCCAATTACCTTTCTTTCTTTCTTTTTTTCATTATTTTCCTTTTTTGCCATTAATTACAACTCTTTTTCTTTCTTTCTTTCTTTCTTTCTTTCTTTCTTTTTTGCCATAATTTACAGTACTGTCTTTCTTTCCTTCTTTTTTCTTTCTTTATTTCTTTCTTTCCTTCATTTTTTTTCTCATAATCTGTATTATTTTTTCAGTATTTTTAATCTCTTCATTTTGACCACACATTCATTCATTCTTTCTTTCTTTCTTTTTTTCTGACAATCTCCTTTATTTTTTCTTTATTATTACTCTCTTTCCTTTTTCCATACTTTCCTTCTTTCTTCGTTTCTTTCTTTCTTTCTTTCATTCATTCATTCATTTTTTTCTTTTCTCACAATCTCTTTATATTTTTCAGTATTTTTAATCACTTTCTTTTTTCCATTCTTTCCTTCTTTCTTCTTTTTTAACTTTCTTTCTTTCATTTTTTCTTTTCTCCCAATCACCTTTATTCGTTTTTCATGGTTTTACTCTCTTTTTGCCATAACTTCCTTCTTTCTTCTTTTCTTTCTTTCATTCATTCATTCATTCTTTCTTTCTTTTTCACAATCTCCTTTATTCATTTTTCAGTATTTTTCTCTTTCTTGTTTCCATACTTTCCTTTTTTCCTTCTTTCTTTCATTCTTTCCTTCTTTCTTTCATTCTTTCTTTCTTTCTTTTTTCTCACAATCTCTTTTATTCTTTTTCAGTATTTTTTACTCTATTTTTTGTTATAATTTCCAGTTCTACATTTCTTTCCTTCTTTCTCTTTTTTCTCTCTTCCCCTCTTCTTTCTTTCTTTCTTTCTTTGTCTTTCTCTCTTTCTTTCTCTCACTCTTTCTCTCTTTTTCTCTCTCTCTTTCTCTCGCTTTCTCTCTTCCCGCTCTTCTCTTCTCTTTTTCTTTCCTTCTTTCTCCATTTTCTCTCTTTTTTCACTTTTTTCTCTTCCCCTCTTCTCTTTTCTTTCTTTCTTTCTTTCTTTCTTTGTCTTTCTCTCTTTCTTTCTCTCACTCTTTCTCTCTTTTTCTCTCTCTTTCTTTCTCTCTTTCTTTCCATCTTTCTTTCTTTCTTTTTTCTTTCATTCTTTATTTCTTTCTATCTTTCTTTCTATCTTTCTCTCTTTCTTTCTTTCTTTCCCTCTTTCTTTCTTTCTTTCTTTTTTCTTTCATTATTTCTTTCTTTCTACCTTTCTCTCTATCTTTCTCTCTTTCTTTCTTTCCCTCTTTCTTTCTTTCTTTCTTTCCTGCTCTCTTTATTTTTTCTTTCTCTCTTTCTTTCTTTCTCTCTTTCTTTCTCTCTTTCTTTCTTTCTTCGATCTTAAATCTCCTTCCCTTTCTTTATTCGCCCTCATTTTATTTAATTTCAACTGAATTTATTTTCTTTCCTCCTTCCAGTACACTATGCCTTCTCTCTTTTTTTCGCCACAATAAATTCTCTTTTTTTTAAACGTTCTATTATTCATGATATTTCTCGCAATTCATCACCGTCTGTCCCCTCCCCAATTGTCCACGCCTGCCACTCCCAGTAAAGTACAGAGGTTCGAAGTGAGGAATCCTGTTGCATCTCCACAAACGTTCAACAGTTGTCCATCCTTCCTAACCATTTCACAGACAGTTTCATTTTTCTCCCCCTCTTCATTCTCCTACTGACGTTTCTTCATTCCCGCCATTTTCGTTGTCTTCTCATCCATTTCCAAAAGTCCACAAGAGAAAAAATGGCCACAGGCATCATCTCGAAGACGAATACAAAAGATAGCGGGGGGTAGGGAGATTCATTCTCAGAACGTGATCCTAAAATTAAAAGCAGCCTGAGATAATTTTCTTTTTTACTTTTTTCGTTAAATTCTCCTACTAGTGATTTTCCAAGCATAGCTCAGATGTGGCACAAGGTCGAAAGTATGGGGCACCCAATGAGGATCGAACTCACTACTTATTTGTAATTGTCCTAGCGAGACAAGCTGTCTAATCATTGCACCACCTCGTAGTGCCCACATAGCGATTTTCCAAGTGTAGCTTAGATGTGGCACAAGGCCGAAAGTAGGGGGACACCCAGTGAGGATCGAACTCACTACTCAGTCGTAATTGTTCTAGCGAGACAAACTTGCTAACCGTTACACCACCTCGAGGTGGCCAAATTCTACTTGTAAACACCAGCATCATCAGCCATTGCAATGATACCCTTTCATGCCCATTCAAGTATTATTCAAAGGTCGTTAATTAAAATTTTCGACCGATCAATTCTCATGCCTTCTTCATTTGCACAATCGGTATACCTTATGTTTTTCTGTCATTTGGATTTGAATCCTTATTTTTCAAATTGTCCGGATTGATAAGGCATATAGTTATCGATCGTTCTGTTCTCCTACCGTCTTCAGTTCTACGATTGGTATGCCGTCTGTAATTTGGAAGTAAGTTACTATTATTCCAGTTATCTGGACTAGTGAAAAGTTTCTCTGTGGGTCTTTTTTTTGCTAATATAACGTTTTCGACCGATCTATTCTCCTGTCTTCTTCCGGTGTAAAATCGGTGGACTGTCTGTCATTTCATGAAGAGTAACTATTTTCCCATTGTTCGGATTGCTGATCTTCCTCTTTATGCTGCATTTGTTGTTAGAATAAAGTTTTCGATCGCACTATTCTCCGGCCTTATGCGTGTACGATTAGTATGCCTTATCTCATTTGGAATTGGTTCACTATTGTTCCAATTGATCAAACTAGCGAAATCATTCTTTTGTAGGGCTTTTATCGTTACTATAAAGTCTTCGACCGATTCATATTCCTGTCTTATTCAGTTGTACAAATCGGTTTGCCATCTGTCATTTTGAGTTAAATCCCCTATTTTTCCATTTCTTCGGAATACTGAGCGTGTAATATTTGTGCTGCTTTTCTTTTTTAACCGGTTATAATTTATTTCATGAACTTTGTTATATTCATCTCTTCAGACCAAAAGTTTTATCTATCTGTCTGTCTGTCTGTGTCAGTTCTTATTTATGTATCTCTGTCTGTCTAATTATGTATCCATTTATCTCGATCTCTTCCTATATATATATATATATATATATATATATATATATATATATATATATATATATATATATATATATGTATATATATATTACATGAATCATTCATACAAAAAACAGATTAGTGAAGTTAATGATATAAATGACGAGAATACATCTGTGCAGACAAATTTATTAAAATTACATTAACCCACGAAACTCTAGATCATAACATTCATCTAGAGGTTCGTGGGTTAATGTAATTTTAATGGCGACAATGATGAGGACAATAGTCCGATTAATGTAAATAATGTACATAATACCTCATCTCAGAAATATAGACAGAGACTGAATGTCCGAAACGTTGTAATAAATATGGTGACAATGATGAGGGCAATAGTCCGATTAATGTAAATAATGTACATAATACCTCATCTCAGAAATATAGACAGCGACTGAATGTCCGAAACGTTGTAATAAATATGGCGACAATGATGAGGGCAATAGTCCGATTAATGTAAATAATGTACATAATACCTCATCTCAGAAATATAGACAGAGACTGAATGTCCGAAACGTTGTAATAAATATGGCGACAATCATGAGGGCAATAGTCCGATTAATGTAAATAATGTACATAATACCTCATCTCAGAAATATAGACAGAGACTGAATGTCCGAAACGTTGTAATAAATATGGCGACAATGATGAGGGCAATAGTCCGATTAATGTAAATAATGTACATAATACCTCATCTCAGAAATATAGACAGCGACTGAATGTCCGAAACGTTCTAATAAATATGGCGACAATGATGAGGGCAATAGTCCGATTAATGTAAATAATGTACATAATACCTCATCTCAGAAATATAGACAGAGACTGAATGTCCGAAACGTTGTAATAAATATGGCGACAATGATGAGGGCAATAGTCCGATTAATGTAAATAATGTACATAATACTTCACCTCAGAAATATAGACAGAGACTGAATGTCCGAAACGTTGTAATAAATATGGCGACAATGATGAGTGCAATAGTCCGATTAATGTAAATAATGTACATAATACCTCATCTCAGAAATATAGACAGAGACTGAATGTCCGAAACGTTGTAATAAATATGGCGACAATGATGAGGGCAATAGTCCGATTAATGTAAATAATGTACATAATACCTCATCTCAGAAATATAGACAGAGACTGAATGTCCGAAACGTTGTAATAAATATGGCGACAATGATGAGGACAATAGTCCGAAGATTTAAATAGTGTACATAATACCTCCTCTCAGAAATATAGACAGATATTGAGCCTGTGTTGTTTCAATTGTTCGGATTGCTGAACTATTTAATGTTGTCGATGAATATAACCTTTTCGATATTGTCCATATACCATTTGTTAGCTGGAGTTGGCTCAGTATATTTTCAATGGTTTGGAAAGGTGACCTCATTTTATTTTTTTTTTTTATTTTAATTTTGCCTGAATTTCCGTATTTCTGAGGAGACTCAGGTTCATTTTATAATATTTTCGAATTGGTGATTTTATGTTACTTTTGTTGCAACCATAAACTTTATGTCGATAGCCTTCGTCGGTTGCAAAGATGAATTTTCGCATTTTTTTTTTTTTGTTACTTTTATTTTGTATTAAAGATCGACATATCTGGTCTGCTGCACCTGCGGGGCATCTTGAGATTCTTGACAAAATCCAAAGAAGGATCTATAATGTAATCGATCGTGACCTGGCATCTCGTCTTCGTGACGTAGATCCCCTCTGACTTTTCTAAAAAAAAAAAATTTTTCTTGCCAACTGCACTGACAGCCTTTTTTTTTTTACTGGTTCGCCGAATACATAAATTTAAGCGTGCTCCTAGATAGGCATCTAGATCCCACCGTTTTAAGGTTGAACTAGCTATGCCCGTTCTACTCTATCAGTTTCTTTTCTTGCACTTCCCACCCGGTAAACTCCCTTCCGATTCCTCGCTTCTCTCTACAACCTTAAAAAATTAAAATGCAATGTCAATCGACGTCTGCTCGAAACCTGTTGTCTTTCTCGTCTTTCCTCAGTCATCCCCGCTACATTCTTCTCATTCTCTTACACTCCCTGTGAGCCCCTGCATTCTAGTGGCATTATCGCTTTGCTTATGGTGAAACGCTGCAGTTATGGATAGCGACTAGGATTGAGGAATCAGAGAGCCGAGTTCGAATTCCAGTCGGATCCTTTACTTTCATTTACGTGCTAATAACCTTGGGAAAGGTATGTATCCTCTTCTTCTCCCGACATCTATGGGTAAATAGCAGGACAGACCGGGTTCTATAAACTTGGATGGCAACTGGTCTACCGCAGAAAGAAATGGCAACCTACTTCGGGAAAAAAATCTGCCTCGACAGTCATGTATCGAAAGATACATGATCGCTTAAGCGTGTATCAAGCATGGCACATAACTGACTGAATTATATTTTACTGAAGAATCTGAGAGCCGAGTTCGAATTCCAGTCGAATCCATTACATTCATTTACGTGCTAATATCCTTGGGAAAAGTATGAATCCTCCTCTTCTCCCTCACTCGGCTATAGCTAAATATCAGAATACACTGGTTTGTCTAGCCTTGGGTGGCAGCCGGTCTAGGAGAAAGCAACTCTGAATTCAAAAGAGTTACTTTCTCTTAGACAGGCTGCCACCGAAGGTTATACAACCCAGTCTTTTACCAATTCGAACGTTTTTTTCCTTAGCTGTATAGTATGTAGCCGTGCCGGAGCACATTTGATACAGTTAAGGAAAGGATCATTCGAATTGGCTTGATGATCCTGACTACGGTCGAATGGTGACGAGGTGAAACGATTAAAAACTTTTCGGGAATGGGAAAGAAAATGAAACTGTGACTGACCAAATTATTTTATGCATTATCTCGTTTTCTGTTCTCTGCCCGAAAAAAAAAGTATCTTCCAACATTCTGAAACTCGCCATTATTACTATAAGTATTGGTCAGTTTATTAAAGTCATTGCCTTTGTTAATTGTTTCGTTATTTCACAATTACGTTCGATCGACAGCTATCTTCGTGCGTATATCCACTAAGGGTTGGTTTGTTTGGTTTATTTTGTTTTACGGCATATCAACCTCAATGGGTTATTTAATGCCGACAACATTTTTAGGATAGATTCGTATGAATAGAATATGTATTCTTTGGTTTAGATTGGTTTGGTTTATTTTGTTTTACGGCATATCAACCTCAATGGGTTATTTAATGCCGACAACATTTTTAGGATAGATTCGTATGAATAGAATATGTATTCTTTGGTTTAGATTGGTTTGGTTTATTTTGTTTTACGGCATATCAAGCTCAATGGGTTATTTAATGCCGACAACATTTTTAGGATAGATTCGTATGAATAGAATATGTATTCTTTGGTTTAGATTGGTTTGGTTTATTTTGTTTTACGGCATATCAACCTCAATGGGTTATTTAATGCCAACTTTTTTTCCTGGTAATATTTTGTTTTGTGAAAAATCTATTTCTGGTAATGTTTTTTCCTAAAAAATGTATAACTAGTAATATTTTAAAAAATGTATTACGGGTAATATTTTTTTTTTCAAAAATATATTGCTGGTAATACTTTTTTCCTTGAAAAATTGATTTCTGGAAATAATATTTACAAAGTATTTCTGGCATTAAAACCTATTTTTACACTTTCATAACGCTTTTTACTTCAGTTTGGGGGTCAACTATTTACCCATAGCCAGGACCCTAACAGGTGCTACCACCCCGGGTCAGGGTGGACCTGGAAATAACAGCAATTAAGAGGTGGTTCCACGCTCCTCAAAACCACCTGATCAGAGGCCTTACCGTTGGACGTTGTTTATCCTCTTACCCAGGGCGCGGATGTAGTTTATCTTCATACCGAGGACAGTCTACTAAGGAAACATTTTTACAGTTCTTGGGACAAGGGTGGACTTGACTTGACTCGGCAAAGAAAGAGTTCGGTAGAATCCCGATGACATTCACTGTGTAACTGAGAATGAAATGGCTTTTGCGGCTTGCGTTGCTATAAATGACCTAAGCTGTTCGTTAACTCGTCTGTTTATAATGTTCGCTCTCGTGTTCCACCTAACATTTTCTTTCCGTTAAACTGACAGTCGAAAAGAGACAAATATCGAAGACTTGAATGAAGGCTTCCATTGCTTTGGGAGTTTTGGGGATATGGATCCCCACATTAAAAATTAAGATTGACAAGGTCTACTTCTTAAAAATTGTAGATCCATATACATCCTTGTGCAAATTAATTTAAACGACCGCTTTAGATTCCTTTCTTTCCCCATACGGTCAGTTGTAGACCCATTGGTGTGACAGGGTGTAATCTATTTTAAATCAATTAGGCCATATGCAGTGGTGTGTAGTAATATGAACCAATTTTCGGGGTATATGATGAAATTTGTTTGGCCTTGAAAAATATTGCGTCATGCCTGATTGCATCAGAATTTGATCCCGCTCAGACACTATTTCGACTGTCGATTAGTTGTCCTACGTTCATTATCTGCGATGGACTTTACTCCAAGGAAAGCGTATGAAAATTGTAACACTGCACGAACACACTGACAAGCCGTACCAGTGAGCAAATCAAATGAATGGCTTGGAAACTCTCATGATTTAAATCCAATCGATAATCTGTTGTCAATTTGCAAGGAACGACTTCGTAGAATGGACATAGGAAGTACTAACATATGAACTTGGTCATGTTTCATTGGAAAAATACGAAAAAAAAAGTAAATAATAACGGAATTATTCGTTTTGTTTCAATTAATTTGCAAAAAGTTGTGTATTTATTGTGTTTCTTTCTCGGTCCAGATGTCTAAAAGCGTATATCCTTTGTTGTGTCCATTCAACAGATAGTGACCAATTATTATGTGACATCGGTCATTTATAAACGATGTATCCGTCGCAACTGTGGATGACGTCAACGAGTATTGTTTTCTCTCGAGTAAAGCAGGTTTTCGTTACCATAGACACGGTATGTCAATGGATGTACTCACAACTGTCATGAGAAGTCGTTTCATAAAGATTTTTCATTAAAGTGATTCGTTATTATTATTATCATTATTATTATTATTATTATTATTAGTAGTAGTAGTAGTAGTAGTAGTAGTAGTAGTAGTAGTAGTAGTAGTGTATGTTATGTTTGCTGCTTTGTATTGTTACAATTTCTGTGTACCATTATATACTAGTGAGCCAACTCAAATGACTAGACTGACTTTATAGTTCCTGAAAAGAAGGTTAACCAATCAGGAGACGTGAAATATTCAATCCGTCGTGTATAAAAGCGGCCATTTTGATTACTCTCTCCGAATAACCAGTGCCAACCTGTCCGGCAAAAGAACAGAAGAAAGAACTACGCTCTGCTACTTTATCGGGATATCCACTGCTAACCTGAACTACGCTTCCCTACTGTCTTTAGAAATATTCACTGCCAACCTCTGGATTCTATACTCAAAGACTACCGTTATCATGAACAACATGTATCCTATCCAAACTATGGTCTTTAGGTCCTATAGGAGAAGTATATTTAATTGATAGCACTTTTCTTATTATATGGGATGTTCCTTGTAGAGCGGTCTTCTGGGTAAATTATATGTAGATGTTACATGGTCCGCTATTAGTAAAACTGCCCATTCCTTTTCTCACGAAGCTACGATTACTATTGGTACAGTCTCAGTCTTCATTCCCCACATCATGTTAATCTCGGTACCCAAGTCCTTGTATTTGGACAATTTCTCGATAATTTTAATGCAGGTGTTTCACTCAGATGGTAATGCTATGTCAATGAGCATACACTTTCTGAATTTCTTGTCTTTTATGATAATATCAGGTCTGTTGGCTTTTATTTCCCTGTCAGTTTGAATTGGTATGCCCCAGAGGATAGTTACATCGCTGTTTTGGGTAACTGTGTCTGGTTGGTGCTGATACCATCTGTGAGTGGTTTCGATTTTGTGCTTCTTGCATATCTTCCAGTGCACATATGTCACTACCTTTTGATGTCTGTGGATATACTCGCTTTTAGAGCATTTCCGGACATCCTGAGATGGTCGACAGTTTCATCATATTTTCCGCAGATCCTGCATTTCGGATTATGATTTCTTCATTATGTGAGTGTGATAGGATCTGGCTGCGAGACTTTGTCCCTGAGGTGCAATAATTAGGCGTTCTTCTTCTTCTTCTTCTTCTTCTTCTTCTTCTTATTATTATTATTATTATTATTATTATTATTATTATGAAGAACACCTCATATATACGTTGTAAGTAGGGTAATATGCTGTATAAGTAGTTCACACCAGCTGTGGTTTACCTACTTCACGCCGCTGGCGAGTATTGTATTTTGTTGATGTTAAAAAGATTACCCTTTCATTTCCAACCTCCCTTTTGGTTATTCCTCATTCATTAACCTTTTCTACATTATTATTATTATTATTATTATTATTATTATTATTATTATTATTATTATTGTTGTTGTTGTTTTTATTATTATTATTATTATTATTATTATTATAATTTGAAGCGGTTACTAATGAGTTCTTCAACAGTCAGGATTTGACAACTTCTTATTTAAAACTTCGTAAAATCCCTCCAATCGCATATAAAGAATTTTTTTTAATACTGTTAGGCATTTAATGTTAGACGACTCCTGAAAAGGGAACGCATTACTTATTAGCTCGAATCTTTGGTTTGGTTCATATAGCATAGTTGTATGCTGTCTCCAAGAAAACAAAATTCAACGACTTGCTATTACTATCGGGGTTCATAATTTTAGAATCACTCGTTAAATATTACTTGAACGGATTCGTCGTCAATGCCAAAACAGCAATAATCTCCACAGACATTGATCGAACAATCAAAATATGCAAAAAAAAATATATCTAAAACGAAACTGCTATCTATTAGTCGTCCGAGAGAATCCTTTCTGCCTTCCATCAGCATGGCTGATGCTAACCCTAAAGAAAACTACTCGTTGCGCTTTCTCGATATAAGGCTTTCCGCTTGAAAGATTATATTGAATCCCTTCCTAGGTCTGTTGCTAGGAACATTGGTTCACTGTGTCCGGATAAAGATTTCCTCCATCAAATCTATCTTACATATTTATAAGTCTCCCATTTGTCCATGCTTTGAATATTGCTGCTACATTTCGTCTTGTACTTCTGCTATATATTTAGAGAACCTTGATGAAATTCAAAGGAGAATCTGCAATGTTATTTTTCCTAATCTGGCATCTCGGTTTCACTCACTTTCCCAATATAGTAATGTTGCTTCCCTGTGTCTTTTCTATAAATACTTTCATGGTAATTGTTCTGAAGAATTTTTAACATTTCTGGATTAGCCAATCGTCATAATCGATTTTGCTATAATTTCGAAAGACAAAGTTTCGTCCGGAGAGATAAACAGTCCCTGAACCCGAATATGAGGGTTCTAAGGGAATATTTTTGGCCGAGCCTACGGGCTCGGAGAACCTACAGTAAACTGGGCCTTGTGCCACATACATCCCTAGTGGGGGGGGGTCTGTTAAATATTAACATGACATCGTTGAGCGAAAGGTTTTTTTAGACTGATGTCAACGGCCATGTAGATATGTTCTGTCAGTTACGTGGCAGTTAACAAGATCAGCTTTCAAGTCGGAGTACGCCAGCAACAGTTTTGACCGGTGAGGGATGGTCTCCGCCAGGTCTACTTACCCAAGACGTGCTACAACTAAATTAATACTTCTACGGCTGTCAACGTAGATTTATTATTAGTATAAAACTTTTAGACCGGTGGAGATAATTGTGGTGATTTTTTAAGCTGAAGTATGGAGTACCCAGTGAGGATCGAAGTCACTAATCATACGTAATTGTTCTAGTGAGATAGGGTTTCCAACCGTTACACCACGTCGCGGTGCCCCCATTCGTGGCTGGACATTTGACAAACGGACATCTGGACGAGAGACGGACATTTCACCGAAAAATTACAAGTAAAAATAGTAACAAGCACTAGTTTAAATATTCTTATTAGCAGTATTACAAGGTAGAATAGGACTAATAATTACCATTGAATTTCAAGTGATTAAATTACTAAATCTAAATTTAAAGTTAAAAGTTTTCTTATTTCAATATTTGTTTATTGAATTTAGTATTTTGTAAAAATATTTGAGTGTATCTGGGTAAAAAGTAGCATCTAATTATTTAAATTCGTATTTAACAGGAAGATAAAAGCTCGTTCATCCCTTTAAGACAATGATCATTAAAATAGAAATTGAAAGATCTTTCGTATCGTAAAAGCATAAGAATTTTGAAGTAGTAAAATGTGCTTCAGTGTCTGTCTGTATTTCTGAGATGAGGTATTATATACATTATTTACATTATTCGGACTATTGTCCTCATCTTTGTCGCCATATTTATTACAACGTTTCGGCCGTTGTACGCTCCGGCCTTCTTCAGTTGGTTGGAATGTCGAACTGAACCCTTTATTTCGCTAACTGGGGCAGACTGTTCTAGTTCCAGTATAGTTGCAATATGAGCACTGGTAAAAAAAATTTTTGCTGCAGACATTAGGTTTATAATACCCATGAATTCATACACAGATGTTCTCATTGACACAGTGGATAAAGGCGTTAGTTAGATCCAGTGAGTGAGTGAACAGTGTGAGTTCAATACCTGGTTAAGGCAGTGAAGAACTTGGAGAAGGTAATTAACAGGAGATAACTGTTATGGTTAATATCCTCGCACCACGGTTATGGTCCAAGGTAGAACCAAGGAAGACGAACACAAGAGTAGTAAATAACAAAGATATATTACAACAGAAATATAATACAAGAAGTTGAAGGTGTTAGTATTAACTGTCAGTCTGGTTTAGAGTGAACTAATATGTCTTGACTCGTTAGGTCTCAACCCATTCCTCTCACTCAGAGAGGCGCACTATTATACAGAGTCAGGAAGAGTCCATTCTCGTTATAGGTAAGTTCCCATAACACTAACTGGCACGTGGAACTAGAACAGTCTACCCCAGTGAGCGACATAACGGGTTCAGTTCGACATTCTAACCACCTGAAGAAGGCCGGAGCGTACAACTGCCGAAACGTTGTAATAAATAGTCCGAATAAGGTAAATAGTGCCTAACGTATTTATGAGGATTGGGACATACCCATTAGTGTTCATAGGTACGGTATGTAGCAAAAAACTAAATCAAAGTAGGACTTGGTATTAATATCGGAGTTAAAGCTTTGGAAACAGTAAATACTAGAAAAATGATTTTGTCATTATTACCATTTGGAAGAATAACAGTCACAGACTTTGGACGAACAAACATTGAAGAAGGACACCAAAAGAAATATCTATGAATGTTTTCAAGATCTTGTACAATCTACAAAACTTTCCTGAGTTCGGAAGATACAGGGACTGCAGAACAGGTTTTGCAGAGGACTGATAAAAGATGTTTTCAAAATTTACTGAAGATGGGAAACCTTTAACCCGAAATATCTCTCATGAAGACGACACGCCCCCGAAGCCGTTTCTATAGAATCAGATTGATGGTGACTCAAATCAGTTTTGACATTCTTATCATTCTGCCAAATATAAATGGCATGGGATTTAAATGCTCCAAAAATACACCACTGATGTTTCATTTTTTTCTTGACGGTGACTATAGCGTAAATCAATTGTGGCTGTCATCTAATGGTCCCGAGTTCAGTTCCTGCATCAGTAAGCGAAAACTACAGATCCTTGTTCAGCAAAAACGAACGGAGTATAAACAACATCACAGGGACAATAATAAGAGATTTAATATCGCATATAAGAATGCACATAGCAACCAAAATAATGAACACCTGAAGAGGGCTATTGATAATAGGGGTCTTCATTGAAGGTGAAGTGACAAAAATGTTCTCGGCATTCTTTAAATATCATTATTATTGAGAAAGAAAGAAAGGAATATTAAAGAAAGAAAGAAAGAAATATGGGGTATATTAACTGATGAGAGAAACAAAGCAAAAACGAAAGAAAGAAAGAAAGAAAGAAAGAAAGAAAGAAAGAAAGAAAGAAAGAATGAAAGAAAGGAAGGAAGGAAGAGACAAACAAACAAACAAATATGGGGATATTAACTGATGGAAGAAAGAAAGAAAGAAAGAAAGAAAGAAAGAAAGAAAGAAAGAAAGAAAGAAAGAAAGAGACAAACAAATATGGGGGATATTAACTGATGAAAGAAAGAAAGAAAGAAAGAAAGAAAGAAAGAAAGAAAGAAAGAAAGAAAGAAAGGAAGGAAGGAAGGAAGAGACAAACAAACAAACAAATATGGGGATATTAACTGATGGAAAAAAGAAAGAAAGAAAGAAAGAAAGAAAGAGACAAACAAATATGGGGGATATTAACTGATGAAAGAAAGAAAGAAAGAAAGAAAGAAAGAAAGAAAGAAAGAAAGAAGGAAAGAAAGAAAGGAAGGAAGGAAGGAAGAGACAAACAAACAAACAAATATGGGGATATTAACTGATGGAAGAAAGAAAGAAAGAAAGAAAGAAAGAAAGAAAGAAAGAAAGAAAGAAAGAGACAAACAAATATGGGGGATATTAACTGATGAAAGAAAGAAAGAAAGAAAGAAAGAAAGAAAGAAAGAAAGAAAGAAAGAAAGGAAGGAAGAGACAAACAAACAAACAAATATGGGGATATTAACTGATGGAAGAAAGAAAGAAAGAAAGAAAGAAAGAAAGAGACAAACAAATATGGGGGATATTAACTGATGAAAGAAAGAAAGAAAGAAAGAAAGAAAGAAAGAAAGAAAGAAAGAAAGAAAGAAAGGAAGGAAGGAAGGAAGGAAGGAAGAGACAAACAAACAAACAAATATGGGGATATTAACTGATGGAAGAAAGAAAGAAAGAAAGAAAGAAAGAAAGAGACAAACAAATATGGGGGATATTAACTGATGAAAGAAAGAAAGAAAGAAAGAAAGAAAGAAAGAAAGAAAGAAAGAAAGAAAGAAAGAAAGAAAGAAAGAAGGAAAGAAAGAAAGGAAGGAAGGAAAGAAGAGACAAACAAACAAACAAATATGGGGATATTAACTGATGGAAGAAAGAAAGAAAGAAAGAAAGAAAGAAAGAGACAAACAAATATGGGGGATATTAACTGATGAAAGAAAGAAAGAAAGAAAGAAAGAAAGAAAGAAAGAAAGAAAGAAAGAAAGAAGGAAAGAAGGAAAGAAGGAAAGAAAGAAAGGAAGGAAGGAAGGAAGAGACAAACAAACAAACAAATATGGGGATATTAACTGATGGAAGAAAGAAAGAAAGAAAGAAAGAAAGAAAGAAAGAAAGAAAGAAAGAGACAAACAAATATGGGAGATATTAACTGATGAAAGAAAGAAAGAAAGAAAGAAAGAAAGAAAGAAAGAAAGAAAGAAAGAAAGAAAGAAAGAAAGGAAGGAAGGAAGGAAGAGACAAACAAACAAACAAATATGGGGATATTAACTGATGGAAAAAAGAAAGAAAGAAAGAAAGAAAGAAAGAGACAAACAAATATGGGGGATATTAACTGATGAAAGAAAGAAAGAAAGAAAGAAAGAAAGAAAGAAAGAAAGAAGGAAAGAAAGAAAGGAAGGAAGGAAGAGACAAACAAACAAACAAATATGGGGATATTAACTGATGAAAGAAAGAAAGAAAGAAAGAAAGAAAGAAAGAAAGAAAGAGACAAACAAATATGGGGGATATTAACTGATGAAAGAAAGAAAGAAAGAAAGAAAGAAAGAAAGAAAGAAAGAAAGAAAGAAAGAAAGGAAGGAAGAGACAAACAAACAAACAAATATGGGGATATTAACTGATGGAAGAAAGAAAGAAAGAAAGAAAGAAAGAAAGAAAGAAAGAAAGAAAGAAAGAAAGAAAGAAAGAAAGAAAGAAAGGAAGGAAGGAAGAAAGAGACAAACAAACAAACAAATATGGGGATATTAACTGATGGAAGAAAGAAAGAAAGAAAGAAAGAAAGAAAGAAAGAAAGAAAGAAAGAAAGAAAGAAAGAAAGAAAGAGACAAACAAATATGGGGGATATTAACTGATGAAAGAAAGAAAGAAAGAAAGAAAGAAAGAAAGAAAAAAAGAAAGAAAGAAGGAAAGAAAGAAAGGAAGGAAGGAAGAGACAAACAAACAAACAAATATGGGGATATTAACTGATGGAAGAAAGAAAGAAAGAAAGAAAGAGACAAACAAATATGGGGGATATTAACTGATGAAAGAAAGAAAGAAAGAAAGAAAGAAAGAAAGAAAGAAAGAAAGAAAGAAAGAAGGAAAGAAAGAAAGGAAGGAAGGAAGAGACAAACAAACAAACAAATATGGGGATATTAACTGATGGAAGAAAAAAGAAAGAAAGAAAGAAAGAAAGAGACAAACAAATATGGGGATATTAACTGATGGAAGAAAGAAAGAAAGAAAGAAAGAAAGAAAGAAAGAAAGAAAGAAAGAAAGAAAGAAAGAAAGAAAGAGACAAACAAATAAGGGGGATATTAACTGATGAAAGAAAGAAAGAAAGAAAGAAAGAAAGAAAGAAAGAAAGAAGGAAAGAAAGAAAGGAAGGAAGGAAAGAAGAGACAAACAAACAAACAAATATGGGGATATTAACTGATGGAAGAAAGAAAGAAAGAAAGAAAGAAAGAAAGAAAGAAAGAAAGAAAGAAAGAAAGAGACAAACAAATATGGGGGATATTAACTGATGAAAGAAAGAAAGAAAGAAAGAAAGAAAGAAAGAAAGAAAGAAAGAAAGGAAGGAAAGAAGAGACAAACAAACAAACAAATATGGGGATATTAACTGATGGAAGAAAGAAAGAAAGAAAGAAAGAGACAAACAAATATGGGGGATATTAACTGATGAAAGAAAGAAAGAAAGAAAGAAAGAAAGAAAGAAAGAAAGAAAGAATAAAAGAAAGAATGGAACAATGAAAGTAGAGATATTAACTTAAGGAACAAAGAATAAGAAAACAATAAAACAACGAGAGATGAAGTTTTAACTGATGAAGAAGAATACAGAAATAAATAAATAAATAAAAGAAAGAAAGAAAGAAAGGACGTGTTGATGTTCAGGTCTATAATAATAATAATTATTACCTCTAATATAGATAGGATAAGCCCTACCCATCCCATAATGACACAGCGATCTATATATCGTGCCTACAGTACGAGCGGTGACACTGACCACAAATTTAGCCATGAAACTGCCGGTCTCCTTGCCGTGCTCATTTGTATGTCCACAGTGCTTATATTTACATGCGCCCTACTGCCGATATTGAGCACACTTTCCTTATAAATATAGTTCATTTGAAACGGGATATATATATATATATATATATATATATATATATATATATATATATATATATATATATTAATGCATGTTTTATTAAATAATATAGACAAGTTTTGTCTATTTATTTTAAGAAAGTTCCTTTCATATTGTCTGATAAGCTTAATAACATTGTCATTGAAAGACGAAAGGAAATAAAAAGAATAAATAAATAGACAAAACCTGTCTATATTATTTAATGAAACATGCATTAATGAAAAATTACTGCCGAAATGTACACAATATATATGCGTGTGTGTGTGCGTGTTGTGTGTGTGTGTTTAGTTCAGATGCCTGAATTGAATTTCGTACCACGTATACTTATCTATTCAAAGTTTTTTATTGTCTTTTTTGTTTGTTTTGCTTTTAAAACTTTATTTTGAACTGAAGAGATCTTTAAAAAGAAAATTGAAAGGATAAACTCTGAAAAAAAAGTACAAAGAGGGCACTTGTGATACAAAGACAAGCACCTGTTGTGAGGTTGGGTGGGTACTGTGGCCTTTCAAACAAACAGCATACTTATAGCTGCCCTCTGAGACAGAGCCACTTGTGTTTGCCGTCCTATTGACATTCGATGACGTTTCTCGTTCCGTTGTAGATCTTAATGAGTGAAATACAATTTGCATTTCTTTTTTTTTCTTTGTCTTTTTTCCCGGTTATTTTGAAACTTTTTTTTTCCTTTTCTTTCCTTTTCCTTTTTACTTACATTTACTCTTTTTCTACTTTCAGTTTATTTGATTTTTTCACTTTCGTTGTTTCTTTCTTTTTCTCTTTTTCCTTCTTATATTTTCTTTTCCTTTCTTGTTTTCTATTCTGTTTCTTCAATCTACGTAGTTTCTGTTTCTTTTTTTTAAAATCCTTGTCCTTGTTCTTTTAGTATTTCATTCTATTTTTTTAAATTTCTTTCTTTCCTTCGTGGTTTCTTCCCTTTCTTCTTTTTGGGCGATTCTCTTTGCTTTCTTCCCCACTTCTCGTGTCTTTATTCGAATTTGGTTGTATTCTATCTAGATTTATATTCCTAAAGCCGTTTCGGGTCTCACTTGCGATACAACATTTTTAGTTTCGTTCTTTTTCTTTCTTTCTTTCTTTTTTTCTTTCTTTCTTTCTTTCTTTCGTTCTTTTTTCTTTCTTTCTTTGTCTTGTCTGTTCTTTCCTGATTTTCACTTATATTTTCTTCCTTCCTTCCCTTCTTTTTCCCTATTTCCTTCGTCATTCTTTCTTTCTTTCTTTCTCGCTTTCTTTCTTTCTTTCTTTCTTTCTTCCTGTAAATGTCAATCTTTTCTTTCTTTTGTCTTTCCTTTCCTGATTTTCACTTATGTTTTCTACCTTCCTTCCCTTCTTTCCTTTTTTTGATGTTTCCTTCGTCATTCTTTCTTTCTTTTTTCTTTCTTTCAGTCTTTCATTTTCTGTGAATTTCTTTCTTTTTTTGACTGTTCTTTCCTGATTTTTCTTTATGTTTTCTTCCTTTATTCTCTTTTTTTCCTTTTTCCTACTGCCTGTGTCATTCTTTCGGTCCCACTTAATTTCTTCCATTATTTCTTTCTTCTTGCCATTCCCTGTTCATTTGTTTCTTTCTTTCTTCGAATTTCTTTGTTTTTTGTTTGTTCATTCCAGATTTTTCATTATGTTTTCTGCCTTTCTTCCTCTCTTTACTTTTTTGCTATTTCCTGCGTCTTTCTTTCTTTTCTTTCTTTTTTCTGTTCTTTCCTGATTTTCGCTTATGCTTTCTTTCTTCCCCTTCTTTTCTTCTTTTCCATTTCCTGCCCTTTTCTTTCTTTCTTTCTTTCTTTCTTTCTGGGAATTTCTTTTTTCTGTTTTTTCTCGATATTCACTGATGCTTCCTTTCTTGTTGCCATTTCCTGCGTTTTCTTTCTTTTTTTCTTTCTTTCTTTCTTTCTTTTTTCTTTCTCTCTATCTTATTTGTTTGTTTATGTGAATATATTCGAATATGTTTTATTTCTTTACATTGCTTTCTGCGATATCCTTTGTTTTTCTTTCCTTCTTATTCTTTTTATCTATTTTCCTTCTTTTTTTTCATTTCCGTTCTTTCTTCTTCTTCATTTCTGTTTATCCTTCTTTTTTTCATTTGTCTTCTTTTTTTATTTCTGTTTTCCTTTTTCATTTCTGTTTTTTCTTTTTCATTTCTGTCTTTCTTTCTTTTTTCATTTCTGCTTTCCTTCTTTTTTATTTTTGTTTTTCCTTCTTTTTTCATTTCACTTTTTCCTTTTAACATTTCTCTTTTTCACTCTTTTTTTCATTTCTGTTTTTCCTTCATCTTTTCATTTCTGTTCTTCTTTCTTTTCTCATTTCTGTTTTTCCTTCTTTTTTCATTTCTGTTCTTCCCTCTTTTATTTCATTTCTGTTTTTCCATTTTTCATTTCTGTTTTTCCTTATTTTTTTCAATTTTGCTTTTCTTTCTTTTTTTCTTTCTGTTTTTCCTTTTTTTCATTTCTGTTTTTCATTCTTTTTTTTTCATTTCTGTTTTTCATTCTTTTTTAGTGC
The DNA here is from genome assembly GCA_964036315.1 of Acanthosepion esculentum. Lineage (NCBI taxonomy): Eukaryota > Metazoa > Mollusca > Cephalopoda > Sepiida > Sepiidae > Acanthosepion > Acanthosepion esculentum. Next base: position 38,779,814 of record OZ038516.1, read on the forward strand.
TGTTCCGTATTTCTTATTTGTGCCTTTCTAAGTTTCTCCCTCGGTTTTTTAAATACATTGTTTTTAAATGAGAACAAATCAGTTGTTCCTCCAGAAAACAAATCCAGCATCTGATAAGCAGTTAATCGATCATCAAAGTAAAGACAATGAAGCAGTGATCGATTATTTCCTTGGTGACTTCACGCATATGTTACGTCTTTAAATAAATAAAGATGCCGTCAACGTATTTTTTCTCAAATTTCCGAAGGATTTTGGCCACCAATGATGTTGCATTGTTTCTCATTGGCGGCGGGTGGGGTGGGAAATCTTCCTCAAAATGGAACCCCTCGAGTTCAGACAGTCCATGAAGCGGGCTCTTGAATATCTATCATTGATGAGTAATGGACTCTTGGTCAAAAAGAGAGAGAAGTGTGGAAAACAAGACACGTGCAAAATTAGTTACACACGTGCAAACACAGACAGTCTGAATATACACATGTGTGTCGGGGGGAGCATGTGTGGGCGTGTGTCAAAAGTGCGTATTTGGAGGTGAGTTTATGCGTACGAGTGTGTATAAATACTCACACACATAATGAGAATGTTAACAAAGAAATATATATAAATGTATGTGTATGTATATATATATATATATATATATATATATATATATATATATATATATATATCACTACTTACATAATTCGGACTATTGTCTTCATCTTTGTCTCCATATTCATTACAAGGTTTCGACCGTTGTACGCTCCGGCCTTTTTCAGGTTATTATCTATTACAACATTTCGGCCGTTGTACGCTCCGGCCTTCTTCAGGCGGCGGCAAAGATGTGGCTAATAGTCCGAATAATGTAAATATTGATAATTATACCTCATCTCAGAAATATACATACATATATATATATATATATATATATATACATATATATATATATATATATATATATATATATATATATATATATATATATATATATAAATTTGTGTATTTAGGCAGCAATCCTTCTTTCATGCATTTTTTCATAATATCATTATATTCATTATATAAAGCGCTCGGATAAAAGAAACATTCGGACACACACAGACACACATATATATATATATATATATATATATATATATATATATATATATGTAATATAAATTGAACTGCACCACTTATTTCATATATATATATATATCAAATAAGTGGTGCAGTTCAATTTATATTACATGAATCATTTATACAAAAAGAAGATAGTGAAGTTAATGATATAAATGGCGAGAATACATCTTTACAAGCAAATTTATTAAGATACATTAACCCACGAACCTGTAGATGAATGTTATGATCCCTATTTTTAATAAATTCCACTCTTTTTATACGAGTACTTTCGTCTGTTCATACAGACATCATCAGGTATGGAAATAGATTTGTTTTTTACATCCAGGTAATAACGGGACAACGAAAGATTAGATGTGATCCGAAATATATATATATTTTTTTATTTTTAGAAATGTGTTATTGTTAACGGTAAGAAAAGTTTCGTGGGTTAATGTACCTTAATAAATTTGTTTGCGAAGATTTATTCTCGCCATTTATATCATTAACTTCAGTCTCTGCTTTTTGTATGAATGATTCATGTAATATATATATATATATATATATATATATATATATATATATACCTTATTTTAATTTAATTTAATTTAATTTTTTTTTAAGCGTATCACCCCAAGCAAGGCAGGAGGCCACTATCACGCAAGGGGTTACAGAAGGGTTGGAGGAAGAGCAGATAGGAGTGGTAAAGGAGAGGATGTGGAGAAAGATAAAGACAGTGTGTCGATCAAGGCAAGGGGGTTACAGAAGATTTGGAGGGAGAGCAGATAGGAATGAAAGGGGAAAGGATGTGGAGAAGGGAAGTGGATAGATCACGGCAACTGGAGATGTCGATTGACGCCACACTTAAACCGTTGGAGATTGTATTTGTCAGGGAAACAGTAATAGGGAAGGGAGTTCCATAGGCGAGATGTGCGAGACATGAAGCTATTGGAGTAGAAGAGACGTCTACATCTAACAGTTTCAACGGTGTAGGGGTGGGAACGGGGTGCCAGCCTCTTAGGACGTTTAAATTCACGAGGCCTAGGGACAAGCGAAAGCAGCTCCTCGGAGCATTTACCATGAAAGTACTTGTAAAAAGGCAGATCGAGGCAACATCGCATCTGTGAGAGAGCGATTGCAGACGAGATGACATATATATATGAATATATTTATATACTAAAGTTAATGGTCAGAGTTAAATAAGATCCACAAAACAGTAGTATTTAAAAAGAACTCAATGCACATATAAAAAGATTTAAAAAATTAACATGTGGAGCTTTTAATTATTGAAAATTAGGAAATAAACCGATTCCGCTACCTTGGTTCCAACCTTTCGCTATACTCAGGCGATTTTGGTTAATTGATTTCTTAGCGCTGTATTTAAAAAAAATAAAATTTATGAACGGTATTCATATGTACATTAAGACATTTTTATGTTTATACATTCTTTTTATAGATACAAATATTTAAGTAAATGCTCTGTTTATAATAAACAGTATTAAACAACATTTGCCGGCCTGAATGTCCGAGAAATTTTCATAGAAAATTTTCGCCCTCCGACAGGAATCGGACCTGCTTCCTATACGGAATCGTCATATAGCTTAACGTGCCTTTTAACCGATTCAGCCGCAGAGGATCCTTTGGTTAGGCTAGGTCGAATTTACTGCTTATAAACTTCAATCTTCCATGAATCTTTCGCGTACATTCATATCTGCTCATGGCGTATCAAAATAAAAATAAATTCGACCTTGCCAACCGAACGATCCTCTGTGGCCGTATCGGTTAAAAGGCTCGTCAGGCTATATGATGGTTCCGTATAGGATACAAGTTCGAATCCTGCCGGAGGACGAATATTTTCTATGAAAATTTCTCGGACATTCAGGCCAGTAAATGTCGTTTAATACCGTTTATTATAAACAGAGCATTTACTTAAATATTTGTATCTATAAAAAGAATGTTAAACATAAAAATGTCTTAAAAAATAATTGTCGGACTTTGTCCATTTCATAATACATATATATATATATATATATATATATATATATATATGTTAATAAATATTCATATTATCCCTCACCGTTCACAGCACTAGGAGTTTCATGCAGAACGCAATCTTCAGGTACTATATTTAGACTGACCATAATTTGAATTTTTAAAATATATGCGTTTACCTTAAGTATTATACATAATTGGATCATATATAAAATATATATATCACTTTAAAGAATTTTTTAAAAGATTTTCAAATTTTTCAAAAATTTCCTTAAAATCGGACGCTGTTAGTAAAATTGTCCATTCCTTTTCTCACGAGGCCGATAGCTCCGATTACTATTTGTACTGTCTTCATTCTCCACATCCTGCTAATCTCGATCTCCAGGTCCTTGTTTTTGGACAATTTCTCGATAATTTTCATGGCGGTGTTTCTCTCAGATGGTCAATAAGCATACACTTCTTGAATTTCTTGTCTTTAATGATAATCTGTTATTAACCCGTCAGTTTGAATTGGCATGTCCCAGAGGATAGTTACGTCGTTATTTTTGGTACCTGTGTCTGGTTAGTGCACATATCATCTCTCAGTGGTTTCGATTTTGTGCTTCTTGCATATCTTCCAGTGCACATATGTCGCTACCTTGATATGTCTGTGTGTATATTCATTTTTTGACAGTTCCGGACATCCTGATCGACAATTTCTTCATATTTTCCACAGATCTTGCATTTCGCGTTGGTGTAACAAAGAGGGTTTGGGAAACACAGACACACGTATATTTTTTTAATGAAATTGGAGTGAATCTGAGTAAAGAAATTAGATCAGAACGTTTTGTTTACTGATGGGAAATCTTATCTAGGCCTTTGGAATTGGGTCATTAGAAAAGACAATGAAAAATCATCGAAACAATTTTTATCGGTTAAAAATTGAAAAAGAGCTTGAGTAAGCAAGGAGGACCTTTAGAATTCACATGATTTAGGTTGAAACAGCCGAACCTCGCTATAATTCGGTAGCGGGCCAAGGGTCGATTATGACCAACCAGATTTATCTATATAAACGCGTAGTTATGCTAAAGAAGAGAGGACAGAAGAGGCAGACGGGAGAGGCGGAAAGAGTTGCTTTTGGCTCGTCTGTCGTCGAGTGCAGTCGAGCTGGGTGGAGAGATATCGGAGATTGAAGGTGAACAGAGTTGAATTGAAGGCTGGAAGAAGTACGAAAGGGACGTCAGGATTGGAACAAAACCCCCGCTAACATGTACTGTTGATATAAGTACCGCTGCTTCGTCTACCACGAAGATTACTACTACTGTTACTACTGCCGAGGAGAAACACAACTGTAACCTTAAGCCGCGCATAGAAATCTTTATCTCTCCATCGCAAGAGTTGTATGTCGTTCTGAGACGGCTTCACAAGAAGCTAATCAGAACCCACTCTCTGTGTGTCTAGAATCCAGTTTTTACGTCAATTACGTTTCTTTTCTGTAACCCGTTTCTTTTCTATACTTTTCTTTTATGCTATATAAAAGACATTAACAATTCAACCATTGAATAGTTGTTTGTCTTGCTTTCTGCAGATATATATATATATATATATATATATATATATATATATATATATATATATATATATATATATATATATTTGGTGCATTCTAAATTTCTTAGAACAGACTCTCTAGCCGTGTCTACATCTTCAGTCGACTGTGAATGGATGAACATCACTTCTGCTTTCTGGATCAAACAAATCACAATATGGGCAGGAAGCAGGATTAAACCAGTGGACCAGTCGAATGATCTACGGATGCTCAGGGGACCTGCGGTCACTCCCTTAAGTTCGGTTAAGACCGAGTAGACGCCTCAACCCAGAGATTATGACGTCCGAGGTTGAGGGGCTGGGGCGAAAGTGTTAGATTAGTTCCATCCTTGATTATGTAACAGGGATAAGATCTGGTTGAGACGGTTTGGTCCTGAGCCACAATAATTAGGCCTTCTGTCTAAGCTTTCAACCTCGTGCTCCTCAGTCACCGATGTATTTGCTGTTGGTCCACATCTGTTTCTTTCGTTCTTCTTAAGTATTTGCTCTGCAATGCCCTGTATTCCCAGTTTTTTTTTTTATAAATTCATTTGGCCAAGTTGTTTTGCTTTCTGTTTTCCTCGTTTGGCCTAGATTGGTAAATTCACTTCGTTTTTTTTTGTTGTTGTTGGTAGAGTTTCAGTTATATTAAGCTGTTTCTTGAAGAGTGCAGCTTCTTTCTTTGTTTAGGGGGTAGATTTGGTGTTTTACTATCTGTAGGAGAGGGTCATTGGTTTTTTGTGAGGCATGTTTTCAATCCGGTTGTTGTAGCTTTTCGCGTCAGTTCAAGTTAGATTAGATCTCGGCCTCCTAAAGCTCTTGGTATTTACAGCCTATGAACATCTTATTTTGGGTGATGCATCCTCATTTGGGTAAACGTTTTTCTGGTCTTAGCGTCCACTGTTTTAATGTCATTCAACTTCCATTTAATAATTTTGAAGTTTCTACGAGTATAACTAAGGTGATGAAGGCCTCCGTTTAATTGGCACCATTAATTTCGCTTTCTAGTATCAAACACACTCTCCTATAATATTCTTTTCGGATCTTTTTCTTCTTAATTGAAAATTGTTTTTTTTTTAAGCGTATCACCCCAAGCAAGGCAATCCACTGAGAACGACCTTCAATTCCCGGTTTGACAGGAATGATTGTATTAGGTCAAACATTTTCGTCTCCTTCATTAATTCTTAAGTATTTGTATGTACCATCTTGGTTTAGTTCCTTAGTTTTGTTTTTGATATCAAGGTCTAAATCCGTAGTTTTCGTTAGTTTACCGCCTTTGAAGGTGGCTTTAACATATTTGTCAATTTCAAATTCAATCTTAATATCTTCGCTGAATTTTTTAACTATAGTGTGTAGATTTTTCTACTGCTTGTCTTCCTTGGCAAAACGTTTTAACATGATCAATATGGAATAGGTGATTTAGGTCACTTTCTGCGACTTGTATCCATAGCTACTGTTCTTCAAAAGGCAGCTTAGGGGTGCTAATGCAAGGCAAAAGAGTAGTGGTGATAATGAATCTCCTTGGAAGATCCCGATTTTGATGTTGATTGGTCTCGCTGTTACTGACCCGTTTTTATGGTTTATGTTTAATGTATTAGTTTTTTCATGCCGTTGTGGGAGAATACGCTATATAATTTTAGGGTTTTCTTTATCCATGTGTGTGGAACACTGTCGAACGCCTTGCTTTGGATAAGTTTCTTTTCTTTGTTGTCACCTCTTCCAATATTGTTTTATTGATAATTACTTGGTCCTGGCACCAGTAACTTCCTCTTTTACATCCTTTCTGTTCTGCCGAGAGTAAATTATTTTTCTCAACGAAGATGTATTTCCCCTCGGTTATGATAGAAGTGAGGATGTTGTACATTGTTGGTAGGCAGGTGATGGGCCTATATTTTCTCGAGTTCTGCGTCTCTTCTGTTTTGGGGAGCAGGTATGTTATTCCCCACGTGAGCTATTTGGGCATTTTTCTGGGTTTATGAGTATAGCAATGTATGCTCGTGCAAGGTGTTGGTGGGTGCTAGATAGCTTTTTTTATGCAAAAAGTGTCTATTCGGTCGATTCGTGGTGCTTTCGACTTTTTCGTTTTGAAGATGGCAGCAGTTGTTTCAGTAATATTGACATTCGTCCATTTTGGGTACTGAATATGTGTGTGTTGTTCCTATTGCTGCTTGATCCATGTAGCTCTTTCATTGTCCATTTTTCACTTTTCCCACAGAACGTTTCGGATATGTGTGCCATTTATCTCTATTTTCATTTTTTCCAAGTTCTCAATACAGCTTCTTTGCATCTTCTTTGCATCTTTTTTGCATCTTCTTTGCATCTTCTTTGCAGATCTTGTTTTGCCAGAAGAATCTGTTTCTTTTTTTCTGGTTTCTGTGTCTTCGCTTGAATCTGGTGTTTCAGCTTCTCTTTAACTTTTGGTACGACTGTCTTATTCTTTATGCCAAGCCTTCGTTTCTGTTGTCTCCTTTTTCTTTCTTTCATTTTGGAGCCGTTGTCTACTTCACTTAGAAGTGACAATTGTCCTCGTAGTTTATTTATTTCGGTTTCCATTATTTCTTTCCAGACTGGCATTTTCTTTTTCGTTTACGTTGTGATTTTACATTTTCAATTACAGTTTCTGCAACCGTTGCCGAGGCTGCGTATGGAAGATGATTAAATTCTGTCCGGTTCATCAGTCTTTCCATTTCAACCCTTATTTCTCTAATTGCTTGCTTAGCAAGGTTGGTTTCCTTCACTTGACGGTTCTTTCTTACTTTTGGAATTGCCGGCCTTTCCTCGAATAACATTTCCTTTACATTTCCCATTTATATATGATGTTTTTGTCATCTCTGTTTATTTCTCATATTCATCATTATCTTTCTCGATTTGCTTGTGTACATCAGGGAGATTATTACAACTGGTTTCTATTTGTTCCTCTGCTTGTGTCTCATCTGGGTTGTTGGCATTTTGATGTTTTCTCGGATGCTTCCGAGTTGTTTGTCAGGTAATCTTTTTTACTGAGGATGCTACGCCTGGCATTGGGTAGTTTGTTGGCATCTACGTTTAGTCTGTTTGAAGGATTTTTTTCTTGCTAAATATTATAGGCGTTGTTGGACTTATAGAAGCATTATAAAATGCTATCATTACTTCAATATACTCTCCTCTAAAGCATTTATTTATTGTTCTTTTTGTGGGATTTTCTTTTAATGAAGATATAGGGCCTCTGTGAGGACTGACCTCGGCGTGGTTGTTCTCTAGTTCGCGTTAGGTCGAGTTCGTTCTAGTTGCAAACTTTTCGATCTCAGTCTGGTTACTCACTGGCGATTGCGCTCCTTGTTGACCCGCGTGACGAGCGATGCGATTTATCAGCATTTTTCGTTGGGTCAGCATTATAGTTCGTTCATATTAACTCATACGTGGGGGCTGCTTCGTGGACGCCAGAGCATATCCATAACATTGTGGGCCATCACGTTCAGGCAGGCAAGCCTTCTCCTACTATTTTTTGAATATTGCTATTATGAACAACAACGTTAAATTATTATTAATTAATTAATTAATTAATTAATTAAGAAAAAAGCACGATTTTAGAAAAAGAAAAGAAAAAAACACGGTGTTTGACAATGTTGAACAATATTTCGACTATAAAAATATAAATGCTTTGTACAACTGTTGCTTGTCTTGTAAAAAAAAAAAACGGATGTACTGGCAATTAACTTGTTAACTTCTTTATCCAGGGGAATGAACAGAATGACAGGAGAGTTCCATAAGACTTATAGTAAGCTGTTTGATTAATTCCTCTTGGCAACAAATCAACTAACGGAAAATTGCAAGATGATCAGTTTCTGATTAAAGTATATCTTTGAGTGACAGAATTTCACTTACTACTTTAATTTTATATTTCCTATTGATGTTACTTTTTTGTGCTGAAACATTTGAATTTTTGAAATCTCGTCTAGTATCGATAATTCACATGTGATTTCTTCAATTTCTCTCTATAATGTTGACTTGAATTTGAATCATTATTATTATTATTATTATTATTATTATTATTATTATTATTATTATTCGAGTACGGAGACTGAGATACTATTTATTTCAAAGTGTAGTACAGATCCACACTGGAAATGAATATGTCTAACATTCATAATAATTGTTATATATATATATATATATATATATATATATATGTGTGTGTGTGTGTGTGTGTGTGTGTGTGTGTGTGTGTGTGTGTGTGTGTGTGTGTGTGCTCACATTAAATGTTTGATACCAATTTTAAATGATGTCTTACGTGGCAAAAACCCGGGCTGTTTTCTTTTTTATAATAATAGATTCTAATATTTTGAGAAAGAGAGATACATACGAAAAAAAACTAAACAAATAGATAGATATATAGATAGATAGATAGATAGATAGATATTGACAGACTAATATAGATAGATAGATAGATAGATAGATAGATAGATATTAACTGACTAATATATATAGATAGATAAATAGATATTTATTAACTGGCTACTAGAGATAGATAGCAAGATAGATATTAACAGACGAAGATAGATAGATAGATAGATAGATAGATAGATAGATAGATAGATAGATAGGTTTGGTTTGGTTTACGGCATATCAACCACAGCGCCAATACGATATTTAGGATAGTTTCGTATGAGTAGAATAGCTATTCTTTGTAAGAAATTAGTTTGTAGATCAAGTTTCATTAACCACCTTATAATTTGATGAACCAAAGGCCAACCAAGCCGTGGGGGAGTATGAACATAAAAACAAAAATATGTTTTATATATATATATATATATATATATATATATATATATATATATATATATATATATATATACATTCTTCTGGTTTCACAATAGCATACATGGTAGATGATACTCAGCTTTTGTGCATATACATGTTTGTGTAGATATGATTCCTAGAGGCGGTGATATTTGTGTTTTCGGTTGTAGTTTTGTTGAAGTTATATTTTGGAATACAGTTTGATTTCTTTAAGAAATCGTAGAGAATTATATGGACGAATGTCATGAAAGAGTTCTTTCATGTTGACTGATGGATGTTTGGTATTTTTGTTATAAATAGGTATCATTGGTATTTTTTAATATAAAAATGTATTGCTAGTACTTTTACTATAAAAATGTATTTTTATACTTTTATAGTGTTTTGTTTTTGCTTGGTGGGGAGTTAACTATTTGCCCATAGCTGGGGCCCTAACAGGTGCCACCATCCAGGACCAGGGTGGACCTCGGAACAACAGCAATTAAGAGGCGGTTCCCCGCTCCTCAAACCTCCAATCTTCTGGTCATACGTCTTGCTGACGGATGTACTACTGTAAGCTTGGATGTGCGGGCGGTAAAATAAATAATGGCTCAAAATTGTTAACTGGAATGCCGATTTCCAATTCACGTTGGGTACTTTATATTCACTTAGGCTCAAATATCCTTGGGAAAGGTATGAATACACTTCTTCTCACCCCCCATCGCAGATTATGTGTTGATTAGTAAGACTTTTATTACTAAATAATTTATCTTTTAAAAAAATTCTTAAAATCTAAAAAAAATTTTCTGATGTCAACGAACACTCGTTGCCACTTTTGTCGTGTCAACGAATACACGTTGTCACTTTCGTAATGCTCGTTGTAGTAGAGACTTTGTAATTGCAGATACAACTATAGTAACACCGTTGAACAATACTGATGTTAGACGTTTTCAAATAACACTTACCTGGTCGGGTAGCTGTCGCCCGAAACGAGACACTGCCCTTCGACATCTGGAGATCCTCTCTGCCCGGAGGCAGAGATTTCGACTAGGATACCACGACGTTGGATATACAAGGCCAAGTTTTTGTGGGGTATCCTAACCAGTAGGCTCGGCCAAAAATTCTCCGTAGACACCGTAAAAATCTGTTCGAGTAGCTGTCTCCCGAGACGAGACACTGTCCTTCGACATAGCCTCGACCGGGGATCCTCTCTGCCCGGAGGCAGAGAGTTCAATCCGCACACCTCCGAAGCAATCCATATAGTCAAATGTTCACTAACCGCCCCACGTGGTCGGATGCGGCACAAGGCGAAGTTTATTGTGGCGGTAGGACTCGACCAAAAATTACAAACCTGATGGAGCAGCATTTTGTGATGTATACGAACACTGGTTACCACTTTCGTTATATTAACGAATACTCGTTGTCACTTTCGTAATGCTCGTTGTAGTAGAGACTTTGTAATCGCAGATACAGCTATAGTAACGCCGTTGAACAATCCTGGTGTCAGACGCCTTCGAATCACACTCGCACTAATAGTACCTGCTCGACAATACTCGCTCGGAAAGTAACCACCGAATGGTGACCCGAATAGTAATCAATGTAGAGAAATAGTATAGTGAATAGTATAGAGACAGAGAATAGTGTACAAATAGTGATCCGTATAGTAATAGAGGATAGAATAGAAATGGCGATCAGTTAGACACCACGCTAATTCCTATTTACGCGTCTCCTTTATGGTCACGCGAATTACTTAATTAAAACATGGGATCGCCTGTGTTTGCATTCTGGTGATTTGTGTTTAAACTCCTGTGTCGGCAGCGACACTTTATTTCTATATAACAATTTTCTGGCTTTAAACAACCTGCAAAGGGGTGATAAACCGTAGAAAACGAATCGATCAATCAATAGATCAATACACAGAAAAGTATTGAACTGTGAAATCTTTAATTCAAGAATGACTGACATCTATACAAAGATAAATTCTAAAGGTGAGGCCGAATGAAATCAGGTATTTTATGCCTACAGCGTTTGAGCCTGGTATATATACCCATGATTTCAAGTTTTTTTTATATTACTTCCCACTGACTTTACTGCTACTCTACCACTCAAAAAGGCTATTCCGTCAGGCCAGTGTTAGTCAAATAAAATTTTGCCATTTTATACAGAGCTTTATCTTGTAGCCTCGTCCCAGACCAGGCTGGCTCAAACTTTGTGAGTGTGTTTAAGGAACATTTATTTTTTAGCAGCTAATTTTAGAGCCATTTTGGAAGCACTAAGCGAGATTTTCATTATTGTCCTCAACAAGTTTGTCCTCTCAGTAACGGCCGACAAAAAGAAGGCTGGACTATAGGCAAGAGGCTATTGAACAAGAGATCTCGTTGTCTGCCTGACATACAAAAGTATGATTACTCGTTGATTAGAGTAGTTTTGAACATGGCTATTCTCCAGTAGACAAGTGGTGTCGCCATTAGATATGTTCATTTTGTACACGAATTTCCTAGCTCAGTAGTAAAAATGTTGGCTATTCTTTCATTTCTTCTATTTAAAAAAAAAAAAAATAGACAAAGTCTTTTTTGCGTTGTATACTTCGTGACGGAAGCAGTGGGAACAAGGGTGTGGACATCTTTGAGATAGGAAATGCAGGTAGAGCTTTAGAGTAGAAGTGGAAAAGTTGCGGGCGAATTCAGGCATAATACAAAGGGTGTTTTTTGCGGTGAGGACGTTAAAGAATATTGCGTGAAAAATAGAAAGAGGGTGCAAACAATTGAAGAGATTTTTTTTTAATGTTAAGTGTCGTTGTAGAAAGAAAGAAAGAAATATTGAGGAGATACTAACAGACATAAGAAAGAAAGAAAGAAAGAAAGAAAGAACGAAAGAAATATTAAGGAGATACAAACAGATATAAGAAAGAAAGAAAGAAAGAAAGAAAGAAAGAAAGAAAGAAAGAAAGAAAGAAAGAAAAAGAGAAAGAAAGAAATATTAAGGAGATACAAACAGAGATAAGAAAGAAAGAAAGAAAGAAAGAAAGAAAGAAAGAAAGAAAGAAAAGAAGAAAGAAAGAAAGAAAGAAAGAAAAGAAGAAAGAAAGAAAGAAATATTAAGGAGATACAAACAGATAAAAGAAAGAAAGAAAGAAAGAAAAGAAGAAAGAAAGAAAGAAAGAAAGAAAGAAAGAAAGAAAGAAAGAAAGAAAGAAAAGAAGAAAGAAAGAAAGAAATATTAAGGAGATACAAACAGATAAAAGAAAGAAAGAAAGAAAGAAAGAAAGAAAGAAAGAAATAGTCGGGAAATATTAAGAGATACATCAAATGAGAGAAAGAATAAAAGAACGGAGGAAAGAAAAAAATAGTAGGGTGATACTAACAGATATAAGAAAGAGAGAAAGAAAGAAAGAAAAAAGAAAGAAAGAAAAGAAGAAAGAAAGAAAGAAATATTAAGGAGATACAAACAGATAAAAGAAAGAAAGAAAGAGAAAGAAAGAAAGAAAGAAAATTAGTCGGGAAATATTAAGAGATACATCGAATGAGAGAAAGAATAAAAGAACGGAGGAAAGAAAGAAATAGTAGGGTGATACTAACAGATATAAGAAAGAGAGAAAGAAAGAAAGAAAAAAGAAAGAAAGAAAGAAAAGAAGAAAGAAAGAAAGAAATATTAAGGAGATACAAACAGATAAAATAAAGAAAGAAAGAAAGAAAGAAATAGTCGGGAAATATTAAGAGATACATCGAATGAGAGAAAGAATAAAAGAACGGAGGAAGGAAAGAAATAGTAGGGTGATACTAACAGATATAAGAAAGAGAGAAAGAAAGAAAGAAAAAAGAAAGAAAAGAAGAAAGAAAGAAAGAAATATTAAGGAAATACAAACAGATAAAAGAAAGAAAGAAAGAGAGAAAGAAAGAAAGAAAGAAAGAAAGAAAGAAAGAAAGAAAGAAAGAAATAGTCGGGAAATATTAAGAGATACATCGAATGAGAGAAAGAATAAAAGAACGGAGGAAAGAAAGAAATAGTAGGGTGATACTAACAGATATAAGAAAGAAAGAAAGAAAAAAGAAAGAAAGAAAGAAAAGAAGAAAGAAAGAAAGAAAGAAATATTAAGGAGATACAAACAGATAAAAGAAAGAAAGAAAGAAAGAAAGAAAGAAAGAAAGAAAGAAAGAAAGAAAGAAAGAAATAGTCGGGAAATATTAAGAGATACATCGAATGAGAGAAAGAATAAAAGAACGGAGGAAAGAAAGAAATAGTAGGGTGATACTAACAGATATAAGAAAGAAAGAAAGAAAGAGAGAAAGAAAGAAAAAGTATGGAGGCACTAATAGATAGAGCAAAGAAAGAAAGAAAGAAAGAAATATAAGGAGATACTAACAGATATAAGAAAGAAAGAAAGAAAGAAAGAAAGAAGGAAAGAAAGAAGGAAAAAAAGAAAAAGTATGGAGGCATTAATATATAGAACAAACAAAGAAAGAAAAAGAAAGAAAGAAAGAAAGAAAATAGAATAAGAATCAATATATGATGGGAGAATTACTATTTAAATGAATATAAAAAAGTTAAAAGAAAAAATAAAGATAGAAAATAAAGAATATGTGACGATAAACAAAAGAATAAATAAGCTAATTAAAGAAAAAGTATATCTAGGAGATTGTTATAAGAAAATTATGAAATATAGTTTTTTTTTGCAGTAAGATTCACCCTTTAAAATCGCATCGTCCTCAAGGGGTAGAGGGTTACCTCAGGAGGACATTTATGCGTATAGGAGTCGGAGATAACGGTTAACACTAGCCTTGAACAGTTTAAGATTGTAGTGATTGGGAAAACATCCTTTTGGGAGTCGGCTCCACAGGGCAGTGGTTCGCGGGAATATGGAAGAAATGTGGGTGGTTTACTACTATGTAAGTGGCATGGTGTGTTCGTACTGAGAATGTAGTTCGTCCGCGCGCTTTCCTTTGAAGTAGCTGTAGAGCAGCGTGAGGCTTTGGAAGAGAAGTTGAAGGGTGAAGAATAATTCATCCCCCACAAGGACTCGGAGAAGATTTTGTAGAAAGAAAGAAAGAAAGAAAGAAAGAAAGAAAAAAGAAAGAAAAATATTAAAGAGATACTAACAGATATTGGAAAGAAAGAAAGAAAGAACGAAAGAAAGAAAAATATTAATGAGATACTAACAGATATAAGAAAGAAAGAAAGAAAGAAAGAAAGAAATATTAAGGAGATACTAACTGATAAAAGAAAGAAAGAAAGAAAAAAGAAAGAAAAATATTAAAGAGATACTAACAGATATAAGAACGAAAAAAAGAAAGAAAGAAAAAAAGAAAAATATTATAGAGATACTAAAAGATAAAAGAAAGAAAGAAAGAAAGAAAGAAAAATTAAAGAAATATTAACTGATGAAAGAAAGAAAGAAAGAAAAATATTAATGAGATACTAACAGATATAAGAAAGAAAGAAAGCAAAAGAAAGAAAGAAAGAAAAATACTAAAGAGATACTAACAGATATAAGAAAGAAAGAAAGAAAGAAAGAAATATTAAGGCGATAGTAACTGATAAAAGAAAGAAAGAAAGAAAGAAAGAAAGAAAGAAAGAAAGAAATAGTCAGGAAATATTAAGAGATAGATTGAAGGAGAGAAAGAATAAAAGAAGGGAGGAAAGAAAGAAAGAAATAGTAGGGTGATACTAATAGATATAAGAAAGAAAGAAAGAAACAAACAAACAAATAAACAAAAAAAGAAACAAAGAAAGAAAAAAAGAAAGAAATATTAAGGAGATACTAACTGATAAAAGAAAGAAAGAAAGGAAGAAGGAAAAATGTTAAAGGGATACTAACAGATGTAAGAAAGACATATTAAGGAGATACTAACTGATGAAAGAAAGAAAGAAAGAAAGAAAGAAAGAAAGAAAGAAAGAAAGAAAGAAAGAAAGAAAAATATTAAAGAGATACTAACAGATATAAGAAAGAAAGAAAGAAATATTACGGAGATACTAACTGATAAAAGAAAGATAGAAAGAAAGAAAGAAATAAAGAAAGGTAAAGAAAGAAAGAAATGAATGAACTTACTTCTCACCGATGGAATACGGAGAGAATGTTGGTAATGTGCTACTAAGTAAAAAAAAGATAGGAAGAAAAATAAATACGTAATAGGAATGAAAATATAAAAGTTGAGGAAAAGATGAACAAAAGAGAATAAATTTGAAGAAAGAAAGTAAAAAAGACGATATGACAGATGAAATAATATAAAGAATGAAAAAGGAAAAATAGATGAAAATAAAAAAATAAATGGAAGAATTATTTCAAGAAAAGAAAGATAAACAAAATTTAGAATTAGAAGAAATTAGAAGAATGAAAGAAAAAAGAAAGAAAGAAGGAAAGAGAGAGTAGGGGACGGAAAATAAGTGACAAAGAAAAAAAAGAATGAGGCATAGGCAAAGTTAGAAGAATGAAATAATATGGCGAAGGAAACGGCGACTTACCTCGTCAAACCAAGCGACAGCGCGTCGTGTGTATCTTACGACGGAAAATGTGGCGAAAAAGAAAATTACTTACCAAAAAAAGAAAGGTGGGGAGGCACGTATTCCGCATGACATACTGAAGACGGAATATTTAAATAAAAGAAAACAAGTCCGTCGCAGGAGTCGCTGTAAAAGTATTTTGATATGCAAAAATCGAGCGTCCTCTCCCAGTTGTCGACGAATGGAAAAAATGCTCGGCGGATAAAAACAGTTGTTGTTCTCGATTCGGGAGAAAAATCGTGTATTTTGGTTACCGCGTTCGTCGGAAAGTGAGTTATTTTTCTGACTGGTGACGTGCATTGGGATTTGTGAGATAGTACCTGCGAATCGAGTTTTCGGCATTTCTTTTTGGCCCCGATATTCGAGTCTGAACTTACAGTGATTTGTTCTTTGTGTTGTGGAAGTAATCTGCGACAAATACTTCCTTTGCTTTCAGAACGCTTACAAATAAACAACGAAAGATTTTGGGAAAAGATCGAGAAGAACCTGGGCCAGATGAGCTGAAAAGAATGGGAAAGACAGAAAAACACGGATAGAAAAATGAGATGAAGGGTAAAAAGAGACAATTATAAAATAAAGAAAAGGAAGAAAACGACAAAAAAGATTTAAGACAGAAATAAAAAGAAGATGGAGAAATGGAAATTTAGAATTGAGAAAAAAGAAAGAAAGAAAGAATGAAAAACAAGCAAGATATAAAAGAATCGATAACGAAAGAAAAAGAAAGAAAGAAGAAGCAGTAGATGGAAAAAAGATAAAAATGAGAAATGAAACCATAGAAGGAAGAAAGAAAAAAAGTTAAAAAAAAAAGGGAAGGAAGAAGATAAAGAAGAAGAAGAGATTGAAATAGAAAAAGAAAGAAAAAGAAGCAGGAGGACGAAAAAAGATAAATGGAAAATAAAAAATTAAAATTAAGGACAAAGGAAGGAAGGAAGGAAGGAAGGAAGGAAGGAAGGAAAAGGAAGTACGATAAGATAGAAGAGATGAAGATAGAAAAAGGATGATGGAAAATGATAAAAATGAGAAATAGAAACATAGGAGCAAGAAAGCAAAAATGAGAAAGGGAAACAGAAAAAAATAGATGAAAGAAAGAAAGAAGATAAGAATGAGAAATTAAAAATTAGAATTAAAAAAAGAAAGAAAGAAGGAAAAACAAGCAAGATATAAAAGAACCGATAAGAATAAGAAAAGAAAGAAAGAAAGAAAGAAAGAAAGAAAGAAAGAACAAGCAATAGATGGAAAAAAGAAAAAAGAATTGAAAAGAAGACAGAAGATAGAAGGAAAAAAGGAAAGAAAAAAAGAAAAAGGGAAAGAAAGAAAGGGTAGGAAGAAGATAACAAAGAAGAGATTAAAATAGAAAAAGAAAAAGAAGCAGTAGGACAAAAAAGATAAATAGAAAATTAAAAGGAAGGAAGGAAGGAAGGAAAAAAGAAAAAGGAAGTACGATAAGATAGAAGCTATGAAGATAGAAAACGGATTATGGAAAAAAGATAAAAATGAAAAATGGAAACAGAAAAAAAGTATAAATGATAAAAAGAAACAAAAAAATAAATGAATGAAAGAAAGAAGATAAGACAGAAAAAAAGAAGAAAAAGAATCATTAAAACTAAATGTTTAATATCTAAAAATACCACGAGTAAATGAGTTACGTTTTTCTAGGTTTTCAGATAAGACGTTTAGCCATCTTGGCATCATTTGTCGTAAGAATCACTGAAAAACCTTTTGAGTTATTCACCTAAAGAGCGAGCACGTTGAAATTGTTTTCTGTTAGACCCACTGTCTTCTCAATTGAGCGATTGTGAGAGGAAAAAGATCATTCAAGCCTCAACATTCATACTCTGGCTTGCATCAAAAATCATCAAGAGTACGATGAATGAGCTTAAAAAAGAGGGAACAGTAGAGAGGAAACCTGGATGAGGAGGTCACAACAGGAGGAGATATGATCATTTCAACTTAGAGCTAAAGAAATCAATTAGAAAAGATCCAACTCAATCCATAAGACATTTGGCACCTGAGAGAAGAATTTCAGTTATGCCTGTCCAAAGAGCATTGAAAAAAAAACTTGAAAATGAAATTGTACATGAAACATGTGATGCAGCTTGTTACTCCAGGACACAAAGTTAGAAGATTAGACAGGGCGAAGATCATCTTCAATAAGTTGGAAAATGATCCTGGAATAATATATATATATATACATATATATATATATATATATATATATATATATATATACAGTGTAACCCGGATATAAGAGAGTTGTCGGGACCGGATAAGTATCTTATATCCGGGTTTCTCTTATATCCGGGTTTGGTCTATTTTGTTTAGGTAAGCATGGCTCTAATTTGGGACCAGAGAAAATCTATCTTATATCCGAGTTTCTCTTATATCCGGGTCTCTTATATCCGGGTTACACTGTATATATGATTTATAGTTTTAAGGTGTGCTATAATCATGGGATAAAGTCCTCAATATCAGAGATAGAACGTATGTAAATATAAATATATAAGTGATCCTTGAAGTCAACACTCAGGGGGCACAGGTTGTTTCATGCTAGACACAATCGTCAGGCCGCCGATTGCGTCTAGCCTGTCGCCTCTGAGTGTTGACTTCAATTTTCACTTTTATATATATATATATATATATATATATATATATATATATATATATATATATATATATATATGTAAAAAACATTATTTCATTCCTTCATGAGCGTCCAATCCTTAGCTATGATTAATTAATAATGAACGGGTAATTTTCTTTTATGATCGATTTCATCACGAATCTTCTGTTAAGCTTGGAGAGGAATTACAGATTCTTATTGCTCAAAGTAGAGTCTCATAGTGTTATAAAAACCTTGGAGAATTCCAGTAAGATATCTTTAATCATTTCTAAGATAAATGTCACAAAGCTTAATTAAACAATTGGACAATTATATATAATTGTATATAATTTTAAACATAAATTGATGATAGACGCACAATTGAAATATTGTTGAGCATTGCCAAACGCTGTCTTTCCTATTTATTTTTTTGTATAACCTTTTCTTTTTCTACTCTCAAATCTCCTCTAAGTGCTCTATTTTTATTATACTTATTATTATTATTTAATATATGATAAAAGACTTCAGAAAAACTCCCTCTCACTCGAATTAAGCTAGCAAATTCGTTTAAAAACAGATAAAACATTTTCACGCCCAAGTGCGATCTTGGTCTGGGAATCGCACTGAGGCTTGAAACCGGCAGCGATATTCAGTGTCGATACCTACGACCCAAAAGATTAATATCTATAAACGATCTATCTCCGTTTATGAGAATTCTTGCCCGATAAATATATGAAATTATATATATATATATATATATGTATATACATATATAATTTCATATAACCCGGATATAAGAGAGTTGTCGGGACCGGAGAAGAAGTCTCTTATATCCGGGTTTCTTTTATATCCGGGTTTGGTCTATTATATATACATTAACACAGGCTCTAATTTGAGACCAGATAAAATCTCTCTTATATCCGGGTTCCTCTTATATCCGGGTCTCTTATATCCGGTTTATACTGTATATATATATATATATATATAGTTTACGAAAAACTAGGTGAAATAATTTATTACATGGAACCTTAAAGTGGTCTGTTTTTATTTTTATTTAAAAATATATATATATATAATTTCATATATATAATTATATATATATATATATATATATATATATATATATATATATATATATATATATATATAGTGATTTTCTAAGCCCAGCTTAGATGTGGCACAAGGCCGAAAGTGTGGGGCACCCAGTGAGGATCCAACTCGCTACTCAGTCGTAATTGTTCTAGCGAGACAAGCTTGCTAAGCATTACACTACCTCGAGGTGCCCAAATATATCTATATATATATGTATATATCTTACTGATCCAAACATGTACGTATGTATGGAGAGTTACAAAGAGCGATATCATTCAAAGTTCACAGTGTAAAGACAAATATATATTATTACTGACTTGGGGGTAAGCCATTTATAGGAAATTGGTTTGCCTATACGTTTATTCATGCACTTTGGGTGGAGGAAGTTACTGCCCTGTTTTCTGGGTGGGTGGCTACACACCAAATTTTGTCGGTCGTTTTAGTCTTTTCTTTTTTTAATTGTCCCCACTATTTTAACAGGATAACGGAAAATATGAATTAAAAATAAAGGAAGATATTCCTATATATATATATATATATATATATATATATATATATATATATATATATATACACTGCATTGATTGTAAGACCTTGAACTCTTTCTGTTGCGGTTGGTTCCGGAAGCACTTCCACATCCTTGACACACGGTGCTACTAGAAAGCCACCCGAGCGTGATGTCATTCAAGCACGCTATTTCCGACGATCTTTAGTAAAAACGTACCCTAGGTACTCTTTCATGATCACACCTGAAGGTTAAGGCAAGTTCGCGAATGATCGGAAAATTATTACTAATGCAGTACTTCCGTCAATCGTGTAATTTAAACGAAAATGCTCGCTTCGATCGGTAGCGCCAACAGCACTAATCATCGGAGCCTGCTTCACGTTGGATGAGACTGTCACACAAGTACGCCAGAGCTAAGTTCTTAAAAGGAAGATATTAGAATATTACAGAACGTTACTTGAAGCCAATTCCGGGACACAGGTAGAAAATGATTTTAGTACATATACAAAAATCAGAAAAGAAATTCAAGAAAACGTCTTCTCTTCATCTTCTTCTTTAATTACCGTGTCCCTTCAGGACGTGAGCGAACATGGTCCTCCACATCTTCCTAACCATTGTAGCTCTTAATGATTTTTATCTTTTTGTTATCTCTCCCACACCCTTTTCAATCATTCGTTTACTCAAAACCATCAATTATGTTACGCGCTGATTTTTCCTCTGTCCCTCAGACTGTCCCTGTGAGTATCAGACTTTTCAAACCCCCCTTCCTCATTATGCGCCCCAGAAGTTTCGACTGTTCTCGCGCCAGTGTTTGACTTCCCCACGCGTTTCCCCAGTAACCCTGATGGGCACGCTTCTCTTCTCGATCACTTTTTACCTCTATCCCTGACTTTTTAAAAAAATTCTTTCACATTCGCCAACCTCTTGTGTCTTAGAGACTTTATTGCCTTGCATGGGGTGATCGGATTAAAAAATAACCTGCAAAAACGTAGAAAACGAATCACTCGATAAACATAATATTTGGTTTCTTAAAATGTGTACATATCAAGGTGTGTTTTAACACTAGCAAGGACGATCAGTATCAACCATTTGATAACCAATTGCATTCTGTTTTCCATTTTTAACATGCAGAGCCGTGTGGTGACACATTCGAATATACAGAGATAGCTGGACTTCAGTCGTTTCGAGTTACGCCATTTTCGAAGATACGTCAGTTTTTTTCTGAAATATTATATGAGAAAACAAAACTCGCCTTAGGTCGTTTGACTCGAGTTTACGTCGGCCGTTAAAAATATTAAAAACGCCAAAACACTAAAATAACAATAAACACATATAAAATTATATACAAAGTTTAAAATAACATTATGTATTACATATATATATATATATATGATGGACTCTCCTGTCGAACTCGACGTATGAGGGTCAGGCAGATCAGTTCCTAGAAACTGAAAGCCCGACACCGACACATGAGATTTGATTATAGTGGTGAAGGCTTTGTGCAGGGGCATCCACACTTTTTGGAGGGACGAATATAGGGACCTGGTGCAGCGAATGCCACAAGGTCCCCAAACGACCCTCTGCAGGTTTTGAATTCAGAGTTGTCCTTCTCCTAGACCAGTTGCCATCCAAGGCTATAGAACCGAGACTGTCCTGCTATTTACCCCTAGCTGGAGGGAGAAGAAGAGGATTCACACTCCACCGAGAGGAGGCACGGTGGAGTAATATATATATATATATATATATATATAATATTAATTATATAATAATGGAGTATATATATATATATAATTTTCATCATCATAATCAAAAACAAAAGAATTATTATAATAAATTATGTTGAGCAGATGTTCATATTTCAAATTCTTGCTGACAGGCGGCACTCGTGATTTTTTTCCCGCTCCAACACCGATTTTGTATTCAGACTTGTTTACATCTTTGCTCTGCCGTTGACGTTTTTTCAATTACATTTCAATTGTGATTTAAAATACACTTTTGCCCATCGTTCCGAAGAAAAATACCAGCGTAAAGCTATATCGCTGGAAGATAATTTGGAAACTAATTATTTTATTCGGAATACTGTACGTACATATAATAAATGCTGTAATAGGCAATGGGTATTGTTTATTTGGGGTTTATAGTGTGTTTATTTCGACTTAAGTCGTTTTTTGACTAGAACCAATTCACAATGTATGGCGAGGTATACCTGTAGTTGCCATGTGAGCACAAATTATCGAGCAACACCCGAGGCAACAGCGTATTTCACATCGAAAAACCCGAGATACCATAATTCTCGCCGCTATTCCTGATTAAGATTCTTACCGATCCGTGAGACGGCTCTGAACTAAACATGGACAGAGTCAAACTACATTCTAAATGAATGGTTTCTGCTTTATTAGCCTACTGTTTGTCTTCGGTGCTGAAAGAGTAAACATTTTGATATCGAGCTGGGTCGAGTGCGGTGAAAGACTACGGTAATGCGGGCTGCTTAGGTCAACATTCGCTTCAGACAAACACGTCTCAAAGCCAGTTTGTGAACCCACATTTCTAAGACTCTATCCCATAGATTTTAGCAGGGAGGCATTACGTTAAGTGCAAGTAGAAATATATGTTTGTTGTGTAAATTAACTGCATTAGGCTACCAGCTTCTTGTTGAATCTCAGTACAAGTAGAGAGAGAGAAAGAAAGAAGGGAAAGAGAGAAAGAAGTGAGAGAGAGCGAAAGAAGAGAGAGAGAGCGAAAGAAGGAAGAGAAAGAAGAGACAGAGAAAGAAGAGGCAGAGAGAAAGAAGGAGATAGAAAGAAGAGTGAGAGATAAAGAAGAGAGAAAGATAAAGAAGAGAGAGAAAGAAGAGAGAGAGATAAAGAGAGAGAGAGAGAAAGAAAAGAGAGAGAGAAAGAAGAGACAGAGAGATTCACAAGTAAAAGATTACAAATCGGCATTTCGTATTAGCGGATTCAGCCAACGAGGAATTCACCCATCCGCGGATCGGAAATATTCTTGAAAAAAACTACAACAAAATAATGCAGAATTGATTTATATACCTGGTGTAACAGCAAAATTGTTCAAATCGTGTAACAGCAAAATTGTTCAATTGCTAAATTAAGCATTCAAACGTTGTATTTTAGAAATGATTAAAGACATCTATCTGTAATATTCCGAGGTTTCTGTACTTCTATCGGTCTCTTCATTGAGCAATAAGAATGTATAATTACATAAGAGAAGAATCTTGATAAAATGCATCATAAACAAAAAAAATTAATTAATCATAGCTCATTAATTAATTAATTAATCTGAAGCTCATGAAGGATTAAGATAAACTTCATATATATATATATATATATATATATATATATATATATATATATATATGTTATTCCAGAATCATTTTCAAGATTATCTTCGCCCTCTTTAACTTTCTACCTTTCTCTCCTGGTGTAACAAATTGGTTTCCAGTGTTCACGTAAAATTTCATTGCTAAGTCTTTTTTCACTGCTCTGTGGATTATCATAGCTGAAACTCCTCTCTAACATACCAAACATCTTATGGATTGAGTTGGATCTTTTCTAATTGGTCTCTTTAGCTCTATGTTAAAACGATTAGCCCTGTTCCTGCTGTGACATCTTGATCCAGATTCTCCTCTACTGTTCCCTCTTTTTTAAATATTCACCGTTCTTTGGATGGTTCCTGAATGGTCTTTGAAGATGGAAGCCAGAGTATGAATGTTGCTACCATTACTGAAGGCCCGATTTTATTATTTATTTCATTTTAACTGAATTTATGGGTTTTGATGTGTCTACAGTTATAGGAATGTTTTATTTTCCAAACACTGTCAGCACATTGTGGCCGTAGTCATACTTGATGTTTTTTGCGTGTTGACTTTTTCTTTTTATTATATAGTGGTCTATCTATCTATCTATCTATCTATCTATCTATCTATCTATCTATCTATCTATCCACACACACACACACACACACACATATATATATATATATAAGTATATATATATATATATATATATAATATATATATATATATATATATATATATATATATATATATATATATATATATATATATATATATATATACAACAGTTCAAAACTTTGACGACACCCCCAGAATAAACATGAGATAATCAAAGTTGCTGTTATTGCGTGTGGTGTTTCTTCTTATTATATAGTGGTCTATCTATCTATCTATCTATCTATCTATCTATCTATCTACCTATCTATCTATATATATATATATATATATATATATATATATATATGTATGTATGTATGTATGTATATATACAACAGTTCAAAAGTGTGACGACAGCCCCAAAATAAACATGGGATAAACTTGAAAGAAGACGGAAGAAAAAAGATAAAGCGCTCTTAGAGTCACTGAAAAAAGAATGGAATATTTAGTTTTATATTTTTATATACATATATATATATATATATATATATATATATATATATATATATATATATATATATATATATATATAATCTTATGTGTTGATTTCTCGACACAATTTTAATCAAATGTATTATTACAGTATACTTAACCGTGTGATGATTTCAAATATACTGGTGGATGTGCGGCAGTTACTTCCAAGTAATTCTAATCGATTACGGCTCTCTGCAATTTCCTTACTTAAATATATTATATTTAATATTTATTTAGTAAATTTACACTAATATGCCTTGTAATTTAAATTTGAATAAGAAATTACGCTTGTTCCTTACTATTATAAAATTTTGTACAAGACATTTATCTATCTATCTATCTATATATATATATATATATATATATAGATAGAGAGAGAGAGAGAGAGAGAGAGAAGGAAGCTTGGATTAAGCAGAGTTCGAATTCCAGTCGAGTTCGTTACGTTCATTTACATGCAACTTTTGTGAAAGTCATGAACCCTTATAGGCCCTTGTTTTATTAACCAACCTATCTATTTCCCATACTATAAGAAACACACGTGGATTCCTTCTTCTAGTCATATATATATATATATATATATATATATATATATATATGAATATAAAGAAATATAGTTTTAATATCAGAAACAGACCGTATGTAAATAGAAATATAAAAGTGAACATTGAAATCAACACTCAGGCCGGCTGACGATTGCGTCTAGCATGACACAGCCTGTTCACACACACACACACACACACACACATATATATATATATATATATATATATATATATATATATATATATATATATATATATATATATCCAAGACAGTAAATGCATACCTGTTTTCTATTTACATGTTGGTTAATTCAACGACACTTCAAACCCTGACGGGATCCTTAATGACGACTTCACAGTGAATCAATAGATAAGTAGATATAGCTCCGGTTAATACGAGAGTCAAAAAGATACACAAACGTTTGGTTTACATGTTTATACAAAAATAGCATTGGCAGTTGTATCGAGACAATAGTTCATTGGGCGTATTTTTAACCAGTCACTTGTGAAAACAAATTCTCTTTAAATATCTTAACGTCCAACGCAACTCTCCCTAGATGATTGCACTTTATTTTTCCTAGACTTCCAGTGACTTCCCAAAAATATTGACCTAATTATCGCCAGTATGATTCGATTCCGCAATTTTCTAGATTACTTCTAAGCGATCTATATGATGTGTAATTGTTAGCGGCTAGGAATCAGAAATCGGCGATCCGAGTTCGAATTCCGGCCGAGATCGCTAAAACCATTTTCGCACAAAAAAAAACCCACAAAAAACAAAACACAAAAACACGAGTAAGGTATGAATCCATATCTATCCGTAGCTATGTTTTAAACGGCCGGACACACTTGTCTTTGAAGACTTGATTGGCAAACTGTCACTGAGAAGTGCAACTCAGATTTCAAGAGGTTAAGCTTTCGTCTGCAGATAGAATGAGGCATCGTATAGCCTCCAAAAGATTCTAGTGATCACTGACGGCTCTGTTTGTAATAGGGTGTTAGTAAGAGTATAAATCTTCTACCCGTTCTGTCTTCACTGAATTTGTGGCGTCAACATCTTCAGCTAGTAAAGCAGAAGGTTTTACTCATAAATTCCCTTCAAATTCTACTCACGATTAATCTGGAGTACCTGGAGTACCTTTTCCCGATTTTTCCACACAAAACTGTTGAGTCTTATGGATAGAAATCCGTCAGTGGTTTCTTCAATCATCTGGATACTCATAAATCATGTGGACTCGATGGTACCCTGCAATAGACTTTAAGAAATACGCTTCCGAACTGGTTCCTGTTCTCTCTAAACTTTAAACTCTGCCTTGTTGCTTCTTTTAATGTTTTCGCCTTTTTAGGGTTCTTTTCTCATATTCTCTCACACTCAGTAACCCTTTGCGTCTTAGTGGCTTTATTGTCTTCATTGGGGTGAAATGTTTTTTTTTAATTCATTTCACCCCAAGCAAGGCGATAAAACCACTATGACGTAAAGGGTTACTGCAGATGTCAGATAACAGTGGGAAGGAAACTGAGAATGCATTATTGGGAAGAAGGCAATAAAAAAGAATATGTTTCAAGGAGATAGAAGAAAGCGGTTGACGGTTGTCGATTGTACACCCTTGTGCAAATTAATTGAACCAACCGCTTTAGTTTCCTTTCTTTCACCATCCGTTTAGTTTTAGACCCCCACTTCTTTGACAGGTAGTAATCGAGTTCTGTTTGTTCCTCAGATTAGGTCATTTGCAGTGGTGTGCCGTGATATGAATCTATTTTCAGTGGATATGATGAAATTTGTTTGGCCTTGAAAAATATTGCGCCATCCGTGATTGCATCAGATTTTTATAACGCCCAGACACTATTGTCTCGATTGTCGATTAGTTGTCTTACGGCCATTGTCTGCGATGAACGTTACTCCACGGAAGCGTGCGAAAATTGTAACGCTGCACGAACACACTGACAAATCTTAACAGTGAGGAAATCAAAGTGTTATAGACTGGAGGGGAAACTCTCCTGATTTAGATCCAATTGAGAATCTGTGGTCCATCTGCAAGGAACGACTTCGTTGAATGGACATACGAACTACTAACATGTGCTCTGGGTCATGTTTCCCTTGAAAAATATTTTACAAAGCAACTAAAACGGAATTATTCGTTTTGTCTCAATTAATTTGCAAAAGGGTGTAGTTAACGAGCAATCAAGAAACGGGAAGAGTATCCCATTGTCCAGAAGTACGACAGAAGAAATTATTAGATTACAAAAAGCAGTTTCAAAAGTAACATGATTAGGTCTATCTGCTACTAGTGAGCTACCCATTATGAAAATAGGATGCCCGAGAAATCCAACTGATCTCGAAAATAAACTCTCCTCTACTGAGAACCAGGTCCAAGAAATAGCTTTTTAATTTTAAAGAATCCAAAACTAAATTGTAACTTTTAATCGCCTTCTTTTATGTGCTGTGTCCCTTCAAGACGTAGGCGATCATGCCCCCCCCACTTCCTCCTATCCTCCAAAGCTCTCAATAAGTTTTGTCTGTTTGCTACTTCTGTTCTACTATTTACTTGCTTAAGCCGGCTAAGTATTGTTACGCGTTGCTTTCCCTTGACCCTCTTTCCCTCTATCCGGCTTGTGAGTATCAGATTTTCTAGGACTTCCTTCCTCATTACGTGTCCCAGAAATTTCAGCTGCTTCTTCCTGATGTTAAATATTATTTTCCTCTTTGCATCCTCTCCAAAAACCTCATCGTTGCTCACATGTTCAGTCCTTGATATCCTTAGAACGTAGAACGATACCACTGTGGAACGATACCACTGTGGAACGATACCACTGTTGCTTCGTGTCTCTTCTTCATCTTTGAGATTCAGGTTCGCTGCCGTAATGGTGGACAGATGTCACGTAGCAGTTCAGTATTCTTTTCTTTGTTACTAATCCTTCTGTCTCGTAATACTCGGCCTAGCTATTTGGAATGCGTTTTTGGCTATCCCAATACGTCCTCGGATCTCAGCGTCGCACTTACCGTTCTCTGTCAGAAGCACTGGTCGCCTTAGAGAACCTTTTTGACCCTCATCAACATGACTGATGCTAACATTCAATGCGCCTTCTCGGTCTAATAATTTCTACAGATATGAACTGGAACGATTATATTGATTCAGATTTGCTCCTGGGAACACTCATTCACGCTTGACATTTTTCCGTCTGGCATTCACACCGACTCTGGATGTTGTTGCCACATATGGTCTTGTGCTTCTACCATGCATACATAGATTCTTGACAAAACGCAATGAAGAATCTGCAATGTTATCCATCCTGACCTGGCATCCCGGCTTCGGTATCTGTTGCTTCTTTGTGGCATTTAAATTTAAATATGATTTTAAGCAAGGTACGCTTAGGAGGTACGCTTAGGAGGTACGGTGGAGTAATGGATAACGACTCGGATTAAGAAACTGTAGAGCCGAGTTCGAATTCCAGTCGAGTTCATTACATTCCTGAAGTTCTAATACCCTTGGGAAATGTATGAATCCAACTCTTTTGGCCTGAAGAGGCACGGTGGAGTAAGGAATTTCAGGTCGGATTGAGGAATCGGAGAGCCGAGTTCGAATTCCAGTCAAATCCTTTGAAAGGTTTGAATCATCTTCTTTTCTCCCTTGATATGGGTAAATAGCAGGACAGGCCGGTTCTATATCCTTGGATGGCAACTGGTCTGTCTGCCGCAGAAAGAAACGGCAACCTACTGCAGGAAAAAATCTGACTGACTCGAGTGGCAGTTAGGTCTCATCTTTTTTTTACGGTTGAAATTTCTAGACTTAACCATAAGTTCTTCTTGCTAATTTTCGCCTTCCTACTTCTTGCTTTTCTGTCAACTACGATCTTCCCAAATATAAATTCAAAGCCGATCAACATATTCTGTCTTGCTGCGTCCTCTTCGAGCTGAGTTCAAATTCCAGTCGAGTTCATTACATTCCCTGACGTGCTAATACCCTGGAAAAAGAGTGAGTCCAACTTCTAGCCTGAAGAGGCAGGCTTGAGTAATGAATTTTTTTCTTTTTTTTTTTTTTTTTTAAGCGTATCACCCCAAGCAAGGCTGGAAGCCACTATCACGCAAGGGGTTATAGAAGGGTTGGAGGAAGAGCAGATAGGTGTGGTAAAGGATAGGATGTGGAGAAAGAGAAAGACAGTGGGTCGATCAAGGCAAGGGGGTTACAGAAGATTTGGAGCGAGAGCAGATAGGAATGAAAGATGAAAGGATGTGGAGAAGGGAAGTGGATAGATCAGGGCAACTGGAGATGTCGATTGACGCTACACTTAAACCGTTGGAGATTGTATTTGTCAGTGAAACAGTAATAGAGAAGGGAGTTCCATAGGCGAGATGTGCGAGACATGAAGCTATTGGAGTAGAAGAGACGTCTACATCTAACAGTTTCCACGGTGTAGGGGTTGGGAGCGGGATGCCAGCCTCGTGGGACGTTTAAATTCACGAGGCCTAGGGACAAGCGAAAGCAGCTCCTCGGAGCAATTACCGTGAAAGTACTTGTAAAAAAGGCAGAGCGAGTGCGGCTCAGATTGAGTAATCGGAGAGCCGAGTTTGAATTATAGTCGGGTTTATTGCATTCCCTGGCGTGCTAATACCCTTGGGAAAGGTATGAATCCAATTCTTCTATCCTGAAGAGGCACGGTGGAATAATGAATTGCGGCTCGGAGTGTGGAACCGGAGGGCCGAGTTCGAATTCAAGTCGAGTTGATTACATTCACTTATGTGCTAATATCCTTGGGAAAGTTATGGATCCAACTGTATAGGCACGGTGGGATAATGAATTTCGGTACGGATTGAGAAATTGGAGAACAGAGTTCGAATTTCAGTCAAATCCATGCTAGTACCCTTGGGAAAAGTATGAGTCCTCTTCTTCTCTCCCTTGCTATGGGTAAATAGCAGCACAGGCTGGTTTATGTCTCCTTGGATGGCAACTGGTCTGTCAGCCGCAGAAAGAAATGGCAACCTACTGCGGAAAAAAATCTGACTGACTCGAGTGGCAGTTAGGTCTCATCTTTTTTACGGTTGAAATTTCTAGACCTACCCATAAGGTCTTCTTGCATAATTTTCGCCTTTGGGACGCTCTTCCTGCTTTTTGTTTTTCTGTCAACTACGATCTTCACAAATATAAATGCAATGCCGATCATCATATTTTGTCGTCCTGCGTCCTCTTCGTTTTATCCTCAATAATGTGTTTTTTCGTTTCTTTCTCTCTCAATAATAATTTACACCATTTTTTCTTTTTTACATTAAGGTTCACTTTTTACAAGGCCGGGGGCACTCGAGGTAGAGTGTTACGCTAAGAGATAGTTTATATGTAGAGGCGGGGAAGATAAGTGTTAACTCTAGCTTTCAACAGGTTAATATTGTAGTGATCGGGGAAACATCTTCTTGGGAGTCTGTTCAACAGAGCAGTTGTTCCCGTGAAGAAGCTGTTCGTGTGGAACTTCTCGCCGATATAATATGTAGTGGCTTTATCGCCTTGCTTGGGGGTGAAATGATCATTAAAAAAATATATTATCTGTAGAACAAAACCAATATAGATTTAAGAATTTATGGATAATCCCACTGGGAAATATATATATATATATCCAGAATGCTGCTGACATCGAAGGGAGTTCTGTCCAAGTAGTGTGGATGGTTGATTGGTTTAATTTTGCACTCTTCCCTCCCAGCAGCCTCCTTGCTCTCCTTTCGTTGACACCTCCCAACGCAACCACTAACGTCAGTCGGCATTTATTTTCTCATCATTTAATCTGTGCGTAACAGGTCCCCAGGTGATAAGGGTAAAGCTTGGATGGATTGTGCCGGATATGGGCACAGAAAGGGATCGTTTTGTTGGAGTGGGGAGCTCAGTTAGAATCTGGAAAGGCAAGGGGGGCTGGGTGCTTGGAAATCAGCGAGGAGTGGCTGGGTAGAAAAGGCGGAATAATCAAATATGCATCATAAATTAGGAGAGTACAGAAGTTTGTAGCAAAATATCGGTTCCGGTTTTCAACTATGGTTTCCGTTTCTAGTTTTCAAACAAAGACAGCTCTTGCAAACACACATGCACACACGGTCATATGAACACACCCAACTATGCACACACATACATACATATATATATATATATATATATATATATATATATATATATATGTGTGTGTGTGTGTGTGTGTTTGTGCGTGTTTAAAACAGTATATAGAATCAAGACAAAGTTTTGAAGAAATTTGACAAATGTAAAACCGTTTCATGTATGCTAGATTTCATTACTCGTTTCGCCTTTCTAGGCTTCATCAGATCCAAAAACGAAAGAAAGAAATCTGTGTGTATTTATGTATGCTTACATAATGAATCATCGTACTTTTTTTCCCTACGCTGGCGTTTCTCGTGAGTAAAGTAAAAAGAAAAGGAATGACTTCTAAAAATGTCGTTAGTATTTATTCAGTATCTTTTCATTAACTATCTATCTATATATATATATATATATATATATATATATATATATATATATATATATATGTCTGTTATCAGTTATCTCCTGTTAATTCCTGTCTCCAAGTTCTCCACTACCTTAACCCAGTATTGAACTCACACTTGTTGGGTCCTGTCACTGGATCTAACCAACGTTTTTATCCACTGTACCATGTGTCCTATGTGAGTTCAGTACCCGGTTCTTTCTTGGAGGAGAACTCGAAGAGGGGAATTCACAGGAGATAACTGATAACAGACATCCATTAAACATGGCACGTGGAACTAAAACGGTCTACCCCAGTAGAGCGAAATAAAGAGTTCAGTTCGATATTCCAACCACCTGAAGAAGGCCGGAGCGTACAGCAGCCAAAACGTTATAATAAATATGGCGACAAAGCTGAGGGCAATAGTCCGAATAATGTAAATAGTGTATATAATACCTCATCTCGGAAATATCGACATATATAGGGCCAAAGAGAAATATATGTTCAGTGTGGTATTGTAATTTAAACTAAGAAATTTCTAAAAAAAGGGAATTATTTTTTATTCATTAATCCGACACATTTCTATTACTTAAAAATTATTTTAGTGGATACTCGTATTTGTGAACATATATATATATATATATATATATATATATATATATATATATATATATATATATATATATATATATAATATAGAAAAAACAACTGAAAAGTTGCAAATTAAAAAAAATTGAATTTTTTTTTGTGAAAGTATTTATTTATATATATATATATATATATATATATATATATAAATATATATATTTGATATTTCAGATCGACCCCGATCTTTCATCAGAAATGACTGTTTTCAGAAGTTTTTTACAAGTAGCGTCCGTCCCGAGACGCGGACGTCACGTTATATGGAATGCAACTGTGTTTGAATATTTTTAACGTAAATCTAAGTGTAGTAATATTTTAGATGTTGTTTAAAAAAAAATTTAACCATATCTAAAAAAAATTTATTTAACCCTAGTTTATATGTATTTAATTTTAAAATCCAGTATTTTTCTTTTTTTTCTGCGTGTGTATGTGGAACTGAAATCAGAATCTATCAATACACATTTACAGTTGTCTAATGAGTGTCCTGATTGATTAAAGTGTTCAGCTATGGGGGAATAATGATTGTTTTGACGTATGGTTAGTTTATGATTGTTGAAGCGAAATCTAAAATTATTTCCAGATTCATCAATATATCCACTATTGGGACATATATTCTCATTAAGCTATATATATATATATATATATATATATATATATATATATATTCATGGTAGACTCTCCCGTCGTATTCGACGTATGAGGGTCAAGCAGCCTAGTTCCTAGGAACCGATAGCCTAGACTCCAGTACATACGGTTTGATTATAGTGGTGAAGTCTTTTTGCAGAATCAACCAGCCTTTTTGAAGGGCCGAATACAGAGACCTGGTGTACTACATGCCACAAGGTCCCCAAAAGACCCTTCGGGTTTTGAATTCTCCTAGACCAGTTGTCATCCAAGGCGAAAGAACCCACTCTGTCCTGCTATTTTACCCATAGCTGGAGGAAGAAGAAAAGGATTAATGCCTTTCCCAAGGGTATTGGCACGTAAGTGAATGTAATTGATTAGACCGAAATTTGAACTCGGCGCTATATATATATATATATATATGTATGTGTGTATATATATGTACTAGCGGATGTGTATATGCATTTTTATATTCATGTCGTTTTAATTTACGTTTGTTTAATTTTTCATGTATACACTTGTATTTGTAAATGTCTATGTATATATTTAGTTTATATGCATATATGTATACGTGCTTATGTATGTACATCTAGATGTGTATGTATGTATGTGTGTGCTTGTATATAGTTGCATCTTTATATATATTTCTTCACTTGCCTTATTTACTTTTCTGCGTCGACGTATGGATCAATATATTTATATGTGCTTATCTATGTGTATGTTTATGTACGTAGGTCTGTATATGCGTACCTATTATGCTTATATGTGTGTATGCGGGTGCATGTATTAATTTATATGCGGATGTGTGAGTGTTCAATTATATGTGGAGGTGGTTATTTACTGTTGTCTGTAAATGTGTCGAAAACTATATGTTTTTAGGAATGTATATATATATATATATATGTATATATATGTATATATATATATATATATGTATGTATTTATATATAGTTATTTGTTTAAATTTTATCTATGTATATTTGACCGATTTAGCTATTTTTCAAGTTTAAATTCGTTTAATAACATATTAAGCCACGAATAGCTTCGACATCTGACCGTCTAGATCATATTGAATGTAGATGTATGTGCCTGTGTGTATCGATGTGTATGTGTAAGTAAAGTGCATTTGCCTATGTGTGGTTTGATTTTTTGTATGTGTGTGTATATATCTAAATACGTCTGAGCGCTTAACATGCCGTTGTTCGAATGATTTCACGTGAGAGGCGACTAACATGTTGAAATGAAACTAAAGTGTATACATTTCTGTCTGGGATTCTGAAAACAACTTTCAACATAATTTCAATGAAAATACAAATTAAATAGCATATATATCTTTTATTTCTATTTTTATATTTTTTCTCCTTGGTAATTCTACAATTTAAAACTTAATAGAGATTTGATTTAGATTTCTAAATAGGTAATTTTAATTTTTTAATTTTTACTTTTAATTTTAATTTCAAATTTTATAAATCTTTTAATATCTATGATAACCTTGCTTAGTTGTCAAATTTTTAGAATCATCCTATACTTGTATTTTGATTGGCCACTCTAGCTTATGTAACAGCGTTTACTCCTAGCTAAGGATCGTTGATTAATTTGAAACTTTTAAAACCATTTATTCTATATTCTATATTATCACTTGACAAGACACAAGAAGTGTTGAAACAAAATGGCTACTTTTGTCGTGATTTTATAACATATTTATGTTGTAATATTCAAATAAATAATTATATATATATATATATATATATATATATATATATATATATATATATATATATATATATATATATACTTTAAAAATCAGGGGGTCAGTTGAATACGCGATCTTGGCTTCGACCTTACGGTGTCATCAACTGAACACTTAACGCTTTTAACCAAACGCTACATTATTATTTTCAAAAATAAATAAACAAACGCACGACGTTTAATTTTTTATTTATTGTTTGTTTTATTGTTTTGACGGCTTCAACCGTTTCTTTTGATTCCTAGATATATTTACTGTGCACTTTAGCTTGAGAGAGTAGTGATTCTGTTAGGAAAGGTGATATTGGGAAAAAAAACCTAGCCGTAGATTAACATTTGTATAATATTCACTGGCGGCACTCTCAAGGATTTTCCTTCTGAGCGAATTATTTTCTTCTTTTTTTTTGAGTGTAGCATTTTTAAAATAAAAATTGTTGTTGAATTTATTTCTATGTATGACTAGTGCATTTGTTAAATTATTATTTATGAGGTCTCTTTTGTGCTCATAGTCGCGTTTTTTAAAAATTTCTGCATGTTTCTCCAATATATTGGGAGGAACATTGTTGGCAACTTACTTTATATATGCCTACTTCAGAAATATTATTGTTATGTGTGTTTGAGGATCTAACTATACTCATGATGATTTTGGAAGTGTTTGTGATTATTTTAACCCTAGAACACTAACCACGGTTATATAGTACCCAGAGCAAATTTTCCTGTTTTTAATTACCATTTTCATTACCTGATTTTATTACTTAAATAATATGTTTTTCAGTTCCTATTAATGTTAACTCAAAGTGCATGTAAAATGTTTTAAATAAAGATTTATATTTAATATTTTTTTTTATATTTTCAAAATCGGGTTAGATCTACACATGGGTAGTAGCGGTGTAATTTTAATTGATGGTTAGTGTTCTAGGGTTAAGATTATTTACATGGGATACGTTGTTCTGGAAAGTGGACATGACTGAGTTGGCCGGTAGTATTATGCATCTGTTCTCATATACTTTATTATTACGGATGGTGTTATTTTTGTTGCGATTGTATATTTTGTATGCCTTTCTTCTTGCATTATGGATGAAATGATATAATCATTGTAGGTTTTTGAATGTGGTTTCTATGTATGTTTCTTCTTTAGGAAAAATTCGTTTAAAATATACGTTTATACATAAGATATGTTTAGGGTGATTATTTTGTAAAAATTATTCCGATATGACTCGCAAAACATTCTTTATATTTTAGACCTCAAATTATTCTTAATTTCTTTCGCTTTCCTTCCTCCTTCGCTATACCATTTTTTCTCTTTTGCCTCTCATAAAACCCACACCTATTGCCGACATCAAAATGGCGCCGAGATGAAAATGGGACTATCTGTCCGTGAATCTGGAGAAGCAGACGAGTGATCATCCCAGAAGAACGATTGGAAATGAATCTTTTCGGGCAGCGAGACGAAAATCCATGGCAGCTCTTCCTGTCTGACAGGGAGGCCACGTTCGGCATTTGTCCAGGTTAAGCCGAAATACCAAATTAAATCGGATTTATTTCATGTCAGTGTCTAATTGATCTGCTTTCAATATCACTTTGTGGTTAATCACTGGGTGGCAATGAATAATCTTAAATGCTTACGATGGAAATCTGTCTTTTTGCCCCTCTATCCAGGAGAGATTGGTTGAAGCAGGAATGAAGGAAGGAAGGAAGGAAGGAAGGGAGGAAGGAAGGAAGGAAGGAAGGAAATCAGCGAAAGAAAGGAAATAGAGATGAAAGGACTTAAAAGGAGAAACAATGAATAAAATAGTAAATAAAACGTTGAAGATGATGAAAAGGGTGGCGAGATCAGAGAGAAGAATAAACTTTTACCTTACTGGGGAAAAAAGAAAAGAAAGGAAGAAAGAAAGAAAGAAAGAAAGAAAGAAACTAAAATTAATTTTAGAAAGAAAAAAGGAAAAAGTAAGAAAGTGAATTTAAAGATAGAAAAGTAAGAACGAAATATAATTGAATTAAGAAAGAAATAAAATTAAAAGGCAGAAATGAATTTAAAGAAAGAAACAAACAAAGAAAATTAAACTTAACAGAGAAAAAAATGAAACAAATTAAACGAGAAAGAAACGGAACGAAAAATATGCAAAGAAAGGGAAAAAAGGAAAGAAAAAGAAAGGACAAAATTGTCCATAAAGAAAAATCAATGAAAAAGGAAAATTTGTTGAAAAAAAAGAAAATAAGAAATAAATAAAGAATTAAAAGGAAAGAAAGAAAGAAAGAAAGAAAATTAGCTTAAAGAGAGAAAGAATGAAATAGTAAATTGGCAGACAAAAAAGACAGAAAGAAACAAACACAAAAACTGCAAAGTAATAAAACCTAACGAAAAGAGAAGCAGATAATTGACCGAAAAAAGAGTGGAAGCAAAAGAAGAAGAAATTCAGAAAGAAAGGAAGTCTTTGTTCGAAGAAATAAACAAAAAATAAATTTTTTTTCTATGAAAGAAAGAAAGAAAGAAAAACTTTGTTCAAAGAAATAAAGAAAAAAGAAAGAGAAAATGAGAGAATGGAAGATAAAAAGAAAGGAAATACTTTGTTTAAAGAAAGAAAGAAAAATAAATGCACCTAAAGTATGGAAAAAATGACTGGCTTGAACAAGAATAATGAAATACGTAAAGAAAAAACGCAGTAGACGAAAGAAAGAAAGAAAGAAAGAAAGAAAGAAAGAAAAAGACTGTATGAGAGTAAGAAAAAGAAAGATAGAAATCTATGAGAGTAGAAAGAAAGAAAGAAAGAAAGAAAGAGAAAAATGAAAGACTGTATGAGAGTAAGAAAAAGAAAGATAGAAAACTATGAGAGTAGAAAGAAAGAAAGAAAGAATGAGAAAAAGAAAGACTGTATGAGAGCAAGGAAACGAAAGAAAGAAAACTATGAGAATAGAAAGAAAGAAAGAAAGAAAGAAAGACTGTATGAGAGTAAGGAAAAGAAAGATAGAAAACTATGAGAGTAGAAAGAAAGAAAGAAAGAATGAGAAAAGGAAAGACTGTATAAGAGCAAGGAAAAGAAAGAAAGAAAACTATGAGAGTAGAAAGAAAGAAAGAAAGACAGAAAGAAAGAAAGAAAGAATGAGAAAAGGAAAGACTGTATGAGAGCAAGGAAAAGAAAGAAAGAAAACTATGAGAGTAGAAAGAAAGAAAGAAAGACAGAAAGAAAGAAAGAATGAGAAAAGGAAAGACTGTATGAGAGCAAGGAAAAGAAAGAAAGAAAACTATGAGAGTAGAAAGAAAGAAAGAAAGACTGTATGACAGTAAGGAAAAGAAATATAGAAAATTATGAGAGTAGAAAGAAAGAAAGAAAGAAAGAAAGGAAGGAAGAAAGAAAGAAATGAATTTCAAGAAAGAAATATATTTGAAAAATGAAAGAATTGAATATAAGTAAAAATGGAAGCAGGGAAGGAATGAGAATAAAGACAGACAACATAAGATGGCGAAAAGACGAAAGTATATATGAAATCCGCAAATAAAGAAATGGAAGAATTTATTCAACTCTACAGTTTATCATTGATTCAAACAAACGAAAGCTCTAAAGAGAATGTTTAGCAAATAAATTATGACCTTCAACTCTGACGTCACCCTAAGACTACCTGCTACCCAAAATTTGCCCCGACACACTCCCACTGAACCCGAAATCCGTTGAATCCTTTCACTGTCCATTCTCACTACCATGTAACATGAGCTTTGAAAGCCGTTTCCCGTCCTCCACACGCCTCCTTTGCCGCAGAAAACGGCCACCAATCCAGTCTACGCCTCATACATTCAGATCGCCACCCGCCCCGGACTAACCCAGAACTGCGTTCTACACGTGTCACTTCTGTGAGTCACGAAGGGTCCCGGACATGGCATTCCGAAAGACGGCGATGCTGAAATTCGAACACTCGGGCCTCTATTTCTGTGCAAGGGGCAGTTGTCAGAATTGTCAACCTCTTCCGAGTCCTGCTTTCGAATTTCGTCAGACATTGTCCATGTTCAACATGACAGACGTGTCGATTTGAAAGAAAGGCTGCTTTAACGAATTCTAAAATATTCGGCATCGTCCCTCCTGGTAATTTGTTTTAAGAAACTGATTGATATCACCAAAATTTAACCAAATCTCCCCTGTCATATTCATCAGAGAAATCATACATATAACAGACCTATTTTGTTACTCGCATTAACTCCTGATAAGCGAAAAGAGATTCTATCGCAGGGAATAGCGAAAATATCTCATATCGCTTATAAAGTACGTACCATCATTGATGAAAAAATAATAATCAAAAAATGCCCTAAACTTAATAAAAACAAAATACCGTCAAAATATTTCTGTTATTATTAAGAGGAAAGACAAGAGAATCTTTTGACTATTCAATTATATGTTTCGTTCCTGTTTACAACGTTCGAAATTTTGGTTAAAAATGTTGTTTTCTTTTATCCCAGCGTTTAGCAAAGATTAACATTAATGTTTTCGTCTTTTTTTGCGGTGAAAAACACATTGATTTGAAAATTCTTGCAAATATCAAATCAAAGCTGGGTATCAATGAAACAGTCAGGACTTATTTACAGATGAATAAAATTACTTCAGAAATGTTTCTTTTTAGATACACGATTGTCAGGTAACTGTCCCGCTGATTCTTCTGATCCGTTTGCTTTTGATATGTCCTGTGAGTGCCAAATATTCCAAGTCCTCCATACATATGTGTCAAAGACATCATTTCCAATTTATTCAAGAAATTCCAACTGTTTCTGATTCTGAGTCAAAGAAAGTCTCCAGGAATCGAACCTGCATTCTTATAAGGAAACCATAATTTGACCTGACGTGCTGTACCATTTAGCTACAGAGAAGCGTCTGATTAGCAAAGTTCGAATTACCGTTTATAAACACAAAATATTCGACGATTTTTCTCGATTGATATAATATTTATCATAATATGAATCCAAGACATTCTTTCTCATTTGTCCAAGAAATTCCAACTGTTCGTTTCTGACTAAAATAAATCTCCAGGAATCGAACCTGCATTCCTATAAGGAAACCGTCATTTGACCTGATGTGCTGCACCATTTAGCTACGGAGAAGTGTCTGATTAGCAAAGTTCGAATTACCGTTTATAAAAACACAATATTCGATAATTTTTCTCGACCGCTATAATATTTGTTATATTATTTGTTATATTATTTGTCCAAGACATCCTTTCCCATGTGTCCAAGAAATTCTAACTGTTTCTGATTCTAAGTAAAAAAAACAAATTTGCAGGAATCTAACATTTATTCCTATCCGAAAAATCGTCATTTGACCTGACGTGCTGTACCATTTAGCTACAGAGAAGCGTCTATTTAGCAAAGTTCGAATTACCGTGAGTAAACCACAATATTCGATGATTTTTCTCGATTGATATAATATTTCTCATATTATTTGTCCAAGACATCCTTTCCCATTTGTCTAGGAAATTCCAACTATTTCTGATTCTGAGTAAAACAAAAGTCTCCTGGGATCTAACCTTCATTCCTATCCGGTAATCGTCATTTGACCTGACGTGTTGTAGCATTTAGCTACAGAGAAGCGTCTATGTAAATGTAGCAATCCGACGTAGGAAGTAATTTGTTCAATGTAACAGCACCAATGTCTAGTAGCAGATATTCAGGAATTTTCAAGGTCTTCCATATCAGAGGTTGGCACTGGATATTTGGAAAGAATAGGAAAACATACTTTTGCAGGTCTCCTCATCTGACAGGTTAGCAGATCTTCCGAAAAAGAAAACAAAATGGCCGCCTTTATACACATCGGGTCGAATATATCTAGTCTTCTAATTGGTTAACCTTCTATGGGTGTACTATAAAATGAGTCAGCTCATTTTGGTTTGCTCACTAGTATATACGTACACAAAATAACCAAACAGTCTATTTAGCAAAGTTCGAATTACCGTTTATAAACACACAATATTCGATGATTTTTCTCGATTGATATATTATTTGTCATATGTGTCTAAGACATCCTTTGCCATGTGTCCAAGAAATTCCAACTGTCTTTTTTTCTGATTCTCAGTATCCGTCCCGTATAAATTTCCTTGTGTCCGTTCCGACACATTCAGTCCATATTATTCTCGGCATCCTTTAGGAGTTTCACATTTCTGATTTCTTCAGACGTCCATTCTTCTGTGATGCGATTATTGACTGTCACATGGGAGGACTGATACTGCTTAGAATATGTTCAGTAAGACTTTCTTTATTTCTAAACATTTCAGACATTACAAAAAGTACTTAAATCCCCAGGAACCATGCCGCCTCATGTTGACGCAATGGCACAAATTTATCAAACTAAAAATTGACAAAACCATAAACAAAACAAAAAAAGCAACAACTTCCCTGATATGATAAACATTCAAAGCCTAAAACATTTAGATCATCCGGTTGGCGAAAAGTAGGATTAATCGGGCTTTGAAATTTTCATTTCTGTCATTCTTGATAATGACTGAAGCCGATCAAAATTCCACAGCTTTATCAAGAGCGAACATTTAGATTTCTTAAGACATAAAAATTGACGAGTCAACAATAAAAATTTTATTTGAAAAATATAACAGTCGTAACTTAACGGTTTTCTTAAGCAAAACCTGTTTAAATGAATATGGGCAGCGCAAATACACTCGATATATATATATATATATATATATATATATATATATATATATATATATATATGTATGTATGTATGCGCATTTCATTGAATACGACAGACAAGGTGGTTTGTCTGACCTATTCAATGAAATGTGTATGAATGAAGGACTGCCTAAACACACACACACACACACACACATATATATATATATATATATATACATATATATATATATATATATATATATATATATATATATATATATATGCGCACACACGTACAAACAGACATATATATATATATATATATATATATATATATATATATATATATATATATATATATATATATATTTAGGCAGCAATACTTCTTTTATGCAAGTTTCTTTAAAAACGACAGACAAGGTACTACGGTTATTTTTTTTATTTAATTTTTCTTGTGTACGAACAAGAGCTTTCTTTGCTAGACAAAGGGTGTGTAAGAACTGTCCAAATGTTTTATTTTTCCGAGCGCTTTCGGCTGTATCTTTAGCCATTATCAAGGATGATTTGATTTTTCTGCTTAATTGAGTGTGTGCATTATGTATATGTCTTAGTGTGTAGTAGTGGTGTTTTAATTTCCAAATACGGTGAGCACGTTGTGGCTTTGTTCGTAGTTAATATTGTTAAGGGTACGCTTTTTCTTTTTTATTATTAAAGCCTCCATTATTTTTAATTTTTTTTACAGGTGGAAGCAATTAATATATTTGTGTTTTCTACTAGTATATTTCTAATGGAGTCTGGTAAATTTTTGTGTGTGTTTAAATGGGTACTTAACCGTAGTACCTTGTCTGTCGTTTTGAATGAAACTTGCATATATATATATATATATATATATATATATATATATATATATATATATATATATATATATATATATATATGCGACAGTCTATTTCATGCTAAACGCAATTGTCTGGCCAGTGTCACCTCTAGGTGTTGACTTCAGTATCCACTGGGCAGTGAACGGCCACGACTGCCAGTTTCATGCCTTTTCGGACAGTCATGATGATGAAGATGATGATGATGATATATATATATATATATATATATATATATATATATATATATATATTAACAGACAAACCTCTCATCTATGGCCCCGATCCATCAACGGACTTCGGGTGCAACAGACAAAATCTGCAAGTAAAATTTAAAAAATGTCCAGGGAAAAAACTTACAAATCGTCATGATGTATTTCAAAATTTGCTGTCTTAGCGGAACGTGTCGTATTAGTTCTGAAAGTGACCGCTTAGCGGCGGTAGCAGGCCTTTTAATTGTAAACAAAGACGGAAAGTCCGATAAATTAGCGCGTACTCGAGAAAGAAGCTGTGAGATATCCATGGTGAAATTTCAATATATATATATATATATATATATATATATATATATATATATGTGTGTGTGTGTGTGTGTGTGTGTGTGTGTGTGTGTGTGTGTGTGTGTGTGTATTAATGCATGTTTCATTAAATAATATAGACAAGTTTACAAATTCAAGTGCCCTTTGGGAGATTGTATCTCCAATGGATTAAATAATATTTATGTTGGTCACACCACAAACTCGCTTTCACGGCGCTTGACTCTACATTTAAATGATAACTCTAACATTTTTAGAGATTTAAAACAGCATGCCTGCCCGCGTACTCAATTCCGGAAAATCCTTGTTGACAACACAATTATATTTAAACATGAAAACAATAAACGAAAATTAAAAATCCTTGAAGCTATATACATAAAACTGTTGAAACCTAGCCTGAAAAAAAAAAACTATGAAATCTCCACAAATATTCTTAAATGCCTATAATTTATAACAGAAGCCATTGGTTTATACCAACGGCTTCCCATACTTAATACTTCTCGTTTTTCACTCTCGCGCGGTCATATGTGACGTCACGAGCTGCGACGCGATTTTCGCTTCTGCGTCTCGTATATACGAGGTTGTCGTTACTTTGAAATTTTTCATGCAGCAAGGGCGGACTATCATTGTTGTTTCGTCCGTGTGTTGTTTGATAAATTGAAATTGTCATCTTTGATAACGGCTTATGTAAGCCGAAAGCTTAGATTGGATTTAAACATGTATCAATATGGTGTTTTCCTTTCGTCTTTCAACGATAATGTTATTAAGCTTATCAGACAATATGAAAGGAAATTACTTAAAATAAATCGACAAAACTTTTATTATTTCATTATTTAATGAAACATGCATTAATGAAAAATTGCTGCCTAAATATATATACATATATATATATATACACACAGACACATATATATATATAAAATAAACAACATATGTATATATATATATATATATATATGAAAAAAAATAAACAGTAATAATACATATATATATATATATATATATATATATATATATATATATATATATATATATATATATATATAATTTCTGTCTGAACTAGATTAGGGATTGTTCTATGGTTGGGAATTCAGAGATTTTAATCACTTACTTTCACTGCGAACCAAGCCTACAGATACCGCTTTATTGTATTACCTTCTTTTTTTTAAGCGTATCACCCCAAGCAAGGCTGGAGGCCACTATCACGCATGGGGTTATAGAAGGGTTGGAGGAAGAGCAGATAGGAGTGGGAAAGGAGAGGATGTGGAGAAAGAGAAAGACAGTGGGTCGGTCAAGGCAAGGGGGTTACAGAAGATTTGGAGCGAGAGCAGATAGGAATGAAAGGTGAAAGGATGTGGAGGAGGGAAGTGGATAGATCAAGGCAACTGGAGATGTCGATTGACGTTACACTTAAACCGTTAAAGCATAGCTGGCCATTGGGAAGATATCGCAATGATAACTATTCGAAAATAAACGCAACAGACTAGACTGAAATTTGAACTCCGATCTCCGAAATCCTTTTCATTACCCCCTCACCCGTTTAGTGGTGTAAGCGTTTCCAAACAAAATGTATCTCATCGAAGCAGGTTCGAATTCACGCTGGAGGGTTTTAAATTTATTTTAATAGAACGTTGTACTGCATTCTCTACCCGACAACCTGCACCAAAAACGCCTTCATATATATATATGTGTGTGTGTGTGTGTGTGTGTGTGTGTGTGTGTGTGTGTGTGTGTGTGTGTGTGTGTGTGTGTGTGTGTGTGTGTGTGTGTGTGTAAAGGTCAGCAAGTAGAAGTAACCGCTTTGTCAAAAGTCGGTCGTCGATATTCTGACAAAAGACCTCAGGTTTATTTGTCGAGACGTTAACGCAAATGCAACGATCTGAGGAAAATAAGTATTATTTTTTTCGGGTGAATGAACCTTTTTTTTCTTTTTGTTTTGTTTTATATTCTTTTTTACTTATATGTCAAGAGTTTTTTTTTTGTTTTTTTTTTGTTTTTTCGGATTTTAAGCCCACTGCTCAACACCTACTACCACGACCGACATCTATTTTTTTATAAATCCTAACAGGGAGCACAAAAAGTAATCTCCGACACGTTTTACTTCAAGCACGTGTTCTTGAAGCCCTACGCAATTTATCAATTTCAAAAAAAAGAAATGGTATTTGGCCAAATTTGCGGCGATTAGTTTTAGCGCCTTTGAAACCCAGATTCTGATCATTTGGGAACGTTATTTTATAATAACGTTCCCAAATTATCAGAATCTTAATATTTCTATCATGACATTATAACGGCTGAAACACAATTTGTATTAGGTCGTTCGGAAAATAATGTCGATTTTAGAATAAACATTTTACGTGTGTTGTCATATATTATTATAATAGTTGCCCAAAGAATATACTACTCCTTCCTAAT
Organism: Acanthosepion esculentum; assembly: GCA_964036315.1. Taxonomy (NCBI): domain Eukaryota; kingdom Metazoa; phylum Mollusca; class Cephalopoda; order Sepiida; family Sepiidae; genus Acanthosepion; species Acanthosepion esculentum. The sequence continues at coordinate 38,824,770 of OZ038516.1, forward strand.
GTTTAAAGTGTTAATTTTATATCAGTTTCATTTTTACATCAATTTGACGCATCGAACATATTTTGTTAACCTCTCGCCCACCGAATACTCTCTTGACAATTTTATTATTAATTTTTTTTACAACATGCGTCGGCGTGTTGAAATGTACACAGTATTTAGGACTGTTGAAGTTATCGCTATCTTTCAATTTCGCAAACCACTCGATGGAATATGAATCTGCTAATTTCTTTGGGAAAATACTTTAGACAAAAACACAATTCCGTACCCTATTAAAACCAACTGTACTTTTTACCCACTAATCAGTTATTTGGTTTCGTTCGGTCACTGTATGACTATTTTAGAGGGTGTGACGGTGGACGGACTATCAGATATCACATAAATACATACATATATATATATATATATATATATATATATATATATATATATATATATATATATATATATATATATATATATATAAGTGAACATAGAAGTTAACACTTAGAGGCGACAGTCTGTTTCATGCTAGATGCAATCTAGCATCTAGCAAATAAAGATAATCAACCCAAATAGATAAATTAAAAACTGTTCCGACCAATATAATAGTAAGAACAAACCACAACATCCCACCCCAAAATTCAACAAATAGATTTAGTCAATGACAAATAAACAAATATATAAGATAAAAAATGAAAATGAAAATAAATAAAAACAAGCAGAACAATTTGACCCAAATAAATAAGCAAACATCCGACTTCCGGTAAATGACCGGCATAATAGACTACCAACAATAAGCTATATAAACAAATTTTTACTACGTTAACAAAAAAACACCGATCAAAATAAAAAATAAATAAATAAATATATAAGATAAAAAATAAAAATAAAATTAAAAAAAAAACAAAAAGAAACAAGCAAAATAATTTGATATCAATAAAAAAAATAATAAGCGACTTCCGGTAAAAGTAACCGCCAAAATAGACTACACATAATGCACCACTGACCCGTATATATAAATAGCCGAGAAAAATAACATCACTCGTGGCCTGAGGATTGCATCTAGCATGAAACAGACTTACGCCTCTAAGTGTTGACTTCCATGTCCACTTTTATATTTACACACGCTCTATCTCTGATATTGAGCACTTTATCCCATAAATATAGCACACTTTAAGACTATATTTCTTCATATATATATATATATATATATATATATATATATATATATATATATCATTAGAAGAAAAAGTTTCGCACCTCGAGGAATCAGATGTGTTTTGCTAACAATACGATTTCCACCATAAAATACATCTACAAAAACATCTGTCGGTGGATAATTCCCATTTCTTTGTTTCTTTGTCGGTCCGTTGATGAAGGATACCGGAGTGTCTTTAAATCCTTTTTCTCTTTCTGTCATATGGTTAATAATTAATATTTAGTAAATGTTTATCGTCCTGATTATATTGGTACCCTTTCGTTTCCCCTTGTCTTATTAACTAATCTATCTTTATATATATATATATATATATATATATATATATATATATATATATATATATATATATATATAAATATCCGATGCGATGAGAACGAAAGTAATATATAAATTCTAACCTTCACAGCATTAATCCAAAAGAGGGTTCGATACCCATAGTAGAAAGATAATTATTTATTTATTATAATTTTATCATTTAGACAAAACCATTTTACTCACTACAAAGATGCAACTTCGTTTCAGTGCATTTCAACTGCACTTCCACAGGTGAGAATCGAAAATGGTTATGAACAATCCTGCTTGTCGGCAAGCCTTATGTGAAACGTCACTTCCTTTTTTGCCATTTGTTCGAGAAGAAAAAAATATATACATGAAGCCAAAAAAGGTGACGAAAAAAAAAACAATAGTGCTTTTTGATAGCAGTTTGGTGAAGAATGGATGGGGTGTTGAATGTTGACTGGATTGTGGAAATTTGTTTCTTGCCGATAAAAACCGGTATACGCCGATCTATATAACAATTTACGTCAAAACGAAGTAGTGGTAAAACAAACACAATGCCAGCCAAGTGATCAAAGAAAATTAAAAAACGAAACAAAATTACAAAACAGAAACAAACAAAAAAATAAACTGATAAGGAAAACGACAGAAACCTACGTAAACAGTGAAAAAAAATATACGCAAAACAAAAAAGAAAAAACGGTGCTCTTTGTCTAAGTCAGAGCAAATATCCTATCCAGCAACACTACTCCAAAAAAGAGACAAAGTTCAGACCGCTACTAGAGTTTCGCGTTACGGCGATCGTCAGGCTACCCGAACGCAAATGAATAAAGAAGAGGCTGAAGATTCAGGTTAAGAGAACCCGGAAGCGGAAAGGAGAGTGTGAGAAAGAAATAAACCCGCGTGAACAGTAGCTGGCCTTACGGGGGTTGGGTAGAAAATGAGCAAAGAAAAAAACCCGGGAATGAACCTACTTTGTCCAGGCGACTCGAATCTAACCGATCAGCAGGAAACACCACTAGTCTGGTAGTAGCTGGGACAGTTGGTGTTCTAATCGAGCTGTGGTCAGAGAGGTGTAACGTAAGATGTCTGGATAAGCATAAGATACGATACACCTATCTGACAACAGCTCTATTAGAACCCATTTAAACACACACAAATTTACCAGACTCCATTAGCAACATATTAGTAGAAAACACAAATATATTAACTGCTTCCAACTGCAAAAAAAGATTAAAAATAATGGAGGCTTTAATAATAAAAAAGAAAAGGCCAACTCTTAACAATATTAACTACGAACAAAGCCACAATGTGCAAACCGTATTCAGAAATTAAAAACACCTCTACTACACACTAAGACATACACATAATGCACACACTCAATTAAGCTGAAAAATCGACTCATCCTTGATAATGGCTAAAGGTATAGCCGAAAGCGCTCGGAAACATTCGGACAGTTCTTACACACCCTTTGTCCTGTAAAGAAAGCTCTTGTTCGAACACAAAAAAAATTAAATAAAAAGCTCAATCGTAGTACCTTGTCTGTCGTTTTTAATGAAACATGCATAAACGAAGGATTTCTGCCTAAATATACAACCATATATATATATATATATATATATATATATATATATATATATATATATATATATATATATATATATATAAAGAAAGAACAGTAAGATATATAATCCGGTATTCTTATTGATATTTTTTTATTTTTATTTTTACAAAATAGTGCTGAACGTAAATTTAGAGAGCATAAATATTATAAATTAACTGATTTAAAATATGTTTTTTTTCACTACACAGTAATAACCATGTTTCAAAAATGGAAGCTAAAACCTTTAAATTTAATTATATAATTAAATTAGAAGCATTAGTTCCGTTTCATCATTGGTTCCAATATTCGCTTGAAGATGAAATCGAACTAATGCTTTTAATTTAATTATATAATTAAATTTAAAGTTTTTAGCTTCCATTTTTGAAACATGGTTATTACTGTGTAGCGAAAAAACATAATTTAAATCAGTTATTATATATATATATATATATATATATATATATATATATATATATATATATATATATATATAAAGAAGAGAAGTAGACGGTAATAATTAGGTATAACGACCCCAAAAACTTGCTGAACAAGAGATCTAAGGCTATGAGCAAATGTAAACATAAAATGAGGTTTCTACTCACGACTCAGGCAATGAAAGCCAGGGACCGGAGATTAAGGGAAAAGGGAAAGAAACCGCCCAAGTCGTGAATAATCAAATCGGAACAGGATATGCAAAATCTTTTGGGGAGACAAAGAGCGGAACAGGAGCGGCCTATTTAAATATAGACTAGCGAAACATATGAGAAAATTACAAAACCAGGTGGCGTTTTGAAAACATCTAAGCTCTGTTAGGAAATCCAGGTTGGGTCACTTCGACGTGGTTTTAAAGGTTAGCATGCATGTCTAGGAAATAAGTTCGATTCTCATTGGGTGTTTGTGCCGAATTTAAGCTAGCTAACACTATGAGCAAACCAACCTGAAGATCTGCGATAACCTCGGTAAGGTAATGACGGATGAGCAAACACAAGCAACGGATGTGATTTTTTGTTGTTTCCACTTAATTAAACAAAAGACAACCTTTAATAAAAAAAAACGAAAAATAAATAAATAGGCAAAATCTTTGAAGGATATGGGCAGTGCTTGTTACAACTATGTTTTTTGTTGTTGATGATTTGCTGAAAAAAATAGTACAGCAGGGATTTCGTGAATTTGCTCGTCAGTTCCTTTCTTTAAAGAATTAACCAACCAGCTATACATATATTTTAAGACACGTTTATGTTTTTACAATCTTTTTATAAATACAAATAACTAAGTAAATTCTCTGTTTATAATAAACAGTATTAATAACATTTACCGGCCTGGAGTAATAAGGTACCTCACATTTTCAAGTCTTTTTCATTGCTTTTTGGACTGGCATAGCTGAAATTCCTCTCTCACGTGAAAAAATTCTCATGCTTTGAGTTGGATCTTTTCTAATTGATCTCTTTAGCTCTAGGTTAAAATGATGATCACTCTTTCTGTTGTGACCTCGATGATCCAGTTTTCCTCTTTTGCTGTTACAGCCGGAGTATATAATATATATATATATATATATATATATATATATATATATATATATATATATATATATATATATAATTATTTATTTGAATATTACAACATAAATATGTTATAAAATCATGACAAAAATAGCTATATCATCACTTGATAAGACACCAGAAATGCTGAAACAAAATGGCTATTTTTGTCGTGATTTTATAACATATTTATGTTGTAATATTCAAATAAATAATTATATCTGCTCTACTCTGTATTGAGCACTCTTTAAAGAATAGTAATTGTTGGTTATTGGAATTCACTCCGTATATACCAATCCTAAACTTGTATATATATATATATATATATATATATATATATATATATATATATATATATATATATATATAATCTTATAAATATAAGTAATTATGCTCGTCTGGAAAAAACTTAGATGTGTTGGCTTGTAAATGAACAAACCAATGCCCAAGGAAAAATAAAAAAGACCTAAGAACATGTAATTGAGGCGAAAACAATCGTCCAGAATCCAAGTTCAGAGTCCAAAGAAAAAAAACTCCAACACGAGTAAAGCAAAAGTAACTCAGTGCTCAATACACAAAGTAGAGCAAATCTAACTATGAACCTAAAAAGCCAGGTAAACCTACCTAGGTTTCACCGACGCGGATCGTCAGGGTACGCCGGCCAAAGAGGTAACATTAAAACAGAATATAAATAACCTACAACATAAAAACATGACTATGTGACGAAAAAAAAAATTATAAGAAACATTAACTCAACAACGGGAGGGGTTAATACATATTTATTCAATAAAAAAAACAAATAGAAAAACAAAAACGAGAAGAAAACCGGCGTACCCTGACGATCCGCGTAGGTGAAACCTAGATAGGTTTGTCTGCCTATATGTTTTCGTTAGATATGTGTTATTGTTAAAGCATACAAACTTATGGCGGTGCAGTCGCAACGCTAAGGTTGAATTTTTTAGAAAATTTAAGAGAGCGCGTTTTTTTTTACTGATATGGTAATTTGAGAATTTTTTCATCCATTAACAATAACACATTTCTAAAAAAATATATTTCGATTCGCATTTAATTTTTCGTGTCGGCTATTATCTGGATCTACTAAAAAAAAAAATTTCCATGCCTGACGATGGCTGAATGTACAGCCGAAAGTACTAGCAGAATAAAAAAACCCTCATACAACTTGAAGTTTTTACAAAAAAGGATCATAACATTATTAGGACTATTGTCCTCATCTTTGTCGCCATATTTATTACAATGTTTCGTCCGTTGTACGCTCAGGAAAGACCTCGATAATTTTGATGAGAGCTTGTATATATATATATATATATATATATATATATATATACAAGCTCTCATCAAAATTATCGAGGTCTTTCCTATTGCACATTTCGATCTTCGTCTCCGTCGCGTATTATGACATTCTTGCTCGCTTTCGCTGTTTATAGCAGTGCCTGGAAGGAAAGTGTGTAGTGTGTGATCGTCTCAATACACCACAGTGGTTCCATCAGTGTGCATGGCTTGTGCAGCAGTCTTTGACTAAGGACAACATTCCCCAGGTTCGACAACAATCTTATTGCCCGACTGACACACAATTACGAATACATATTACCGTCCAATGCGCGCTTAGACATTTTTTTAAATCGGTATCACCCCAAACTCAGCAACCAAAACGCAAGGGCTTGCAAATTGTGGAGGAATTCGGAATTATTAGCAGAAATAAAAAAGTGCAATCATGAGGAGAATAGATAGCGATGGACATTTTGACATTGCATTTAAACTTTTGCAGATTGAAGCTGACTGGAAAGCATAGATACTGGAAATGAGTTCCACAAGGGAGAAGTGCGAGGAAAGAAGCTGTACAGTGTTTACATTCATGAAGTCTAGGTACCATAGCGGAAAACATCATCTGGACAATTACCAAAAAATATATATAGAAAAGGCACAGGGATGCTATGTTACAATAGAGGGAAAGTAACAGAAGCTGAGCGGTTAAGTAGGACCAATTAACTTGCAGATTATTTTTAAAAATTGTTATCACCCTATGCAAGGCAGTAAAGCCACTAAGGCACAGGGGGGATATAGGGTGTGGAAGAATTAGGAACAGCATCTTTAATAAGGAGCGGGAAGAAAAAAGAATAATCCGGAAGATAAAAGATCGGAATTAAGATAGAATTTAAATTTTTGCAGATTAACTTTGGCTGCAACGCATGGAGCCAGAAGGGAGTTCCACAAGCGAAAAGTGTGAGAAAAAAATTGTTAGCATTAAAATTACAGCTTCATCTAGCGAGTTCAACTGTAAATTGATGAGAACACGTCTCCAGTCTAATACTGCGGTTAAATTCAATAAAGTCTAGGTATAATAGCGAAGAGCTCGTCTGAACAATTACCATGAAAGTAGTTATAGAAATGACACAGACAGACAAACTTCCGGCGGTGGGAGAGCGACTGAAATGACAACACCCGATCATGGGACTGACGACGATAATGATAATGAATAGTGTACTGTGTTTATTCACAAACGTAGACCAGTGTCCGGGGTGAGGTGAGTAAATGTGTGTGGTCCATTATCCATATTTTCGTGTGGTTGTGTCTAGATAGAGGCGTTTCGTTATGACTGTCCAAGCGAATATAAGAGTGTAGGGATGGGTGTGTCTCTCAGTATACTACGGAGCACGTGTTAAAATTGCGACGATTTTTTGAACTCTGGAGTAAATATGAAGAGGAAGGCGGTTTTCTCGTCGCGGTCTCCGATCAGTAGGAGACTAAATTAAGACCGACGAGTGAAATAAGAGAGAGAACGGCGTTGATTTGTCGGTCAGTTTAGCCCAGATAGGGTTAAGAAAAGGGGATCGGACAGAAAAATCTCCACTCGGAGCAAAAGTTCTAAATCTACGATATATTTTTTAATTTTTAGGGTATTAGTATCATTTCCATTTATCCAAGCTTCCGCTCCTCTCTCTCTTGCTCTCTCTCTCGCCATCTCTCTCTCTCTCTCTCTCTCTCTCTCTCTCTCTCTCTCTCTCTCTCTCTCTCTCTCTCTCTCTCTCTGCAAAAAGAAACGGTAGGTATTTTTATGTATCGTACTTTCGAGGCAAACACAATATATAAAAAAGATATTGTTTGCTATATATATATATATATATATATATATATATATGTATATATATATATATATATATATATATATATATATATATATATATAGTCACTCTCAGTCACTGTGTGTTTATCCGAATATAAAAATAAACACGCTAAAATTCACCTTCATTCCGTACCGTACGCAAATTCAGTCGGGTTTCGATCCTAGCTAGAGGCAACCGGACGTCTAGCCACACTGATGAGCTGTGAAACAGCGAAACAGTCTGTCTGTGGATGACATATATATATATATATATATATATATATATATATATATATATATATATATATATGTGTATATATATGTATATGTTATAATTTTATCATATAGACGGCTTGCCCACAAGCAGAATTGTTCATAATTATTTTTGGTTCTCACTCGTCGAGGTGCAATTGAAATGCACCTAAACGATGTTGCATCTTTGTAGCGAGTAAAATGGTTTTTGTCTATATGAAAAATGAAATAAATAATTATCGCTCTACTATCGGTATCGGGCCCTCTTTTGGATTAATGCTGTGAAGTTTAGAATTTATATATTACATAGATTATATATATATATATATATATATATATATATATATATATATATATATATATATATATATATATATATATATATAAAAGTAAATATAGAAGTCAACACTTAGAGGCGACAGTCTGTTTCATGCTAGATGCAATCGTCATTATTTCTAGATTTTATATAATTTAACCGCAGTATTACACTGGAGACGTGTTCTCATCAATTTACAGTTGAACTGGTTAGATAAAGCTGTAATTTCAATGCTAAAATTTTTTTTCTCATACTTCTCACTTGTGGAACTCCCTTCTGGCTCCATGTGTTCCAGCTAACTTTAATCTGGAAAAATTTTAATTCTATCTTAATTCCGATCTTCTATCTTCCTGATTATTCTTTTTTTGCCTGACGATTGATAGGGAATATATTTTTTCATATTGTCACGATTGTTCATGGAAAAACAAGTTAAGTTTATATTTGACGGTCATGAGAATATAAAAATAATTTTGTAGAACTAGAATCCTCCAACCCACTTCTTTTCTTAATCATTTTCTCTTCCTAAGAATTTTGCATTCTTGTCCCTTACAAGTGCGTTTGGAGGCGGAGGTACTGACTTCTTTGTCATTCGTTGCAACTTCTTAACTATGCCAATGCCTCCAATTACCTACAAAGATTTTACTATCCGGGCATTTAATGTTAGAGAAATTGTGAAAAAAGAAAAAAGAGCAGGAATTATTGGCTCGGGATGTTGACAGTTATGACATTCATGTATGTTGTCTCGAAAAAACAACTAAAGCATGGAACTTGATATTATTATCAGATAGATTGTTTCTTTAACCAGCATATCGACCTTCGTTTGGCCATTTAATGCTGAAAAGGGTTTTTTTCTTCTTTTTTCAAAAAGGTATAGCTGGTAATATTGCTTTTCAAAAAAGTATAGCTGGTAATATTGTTTTTCAAAAAAGTCTACAGTATAGCTGGTAATATTGTTTTCCAAAAAAGTATAGCTGGTAATATTGTTTTTCAAAAACGTATAGCTGGTAATATTATTTTTCAAAAAAGTATAGCTGGTAATATTGTTTTTCAAAAAAGTATAGCTGGTAATATTATTTTTCAAAAAAGTATAGCTGGTAATATTGTTTTTTCAAAAAAGTATAGCTGGTAATATTGTATTAAAAAAAAGTATAGCTCGTAATATTATTTTTCCAAAAACGTATAGCTGGTAATAATATTTTTTCAAAAACGTATAGCTGGTAATAATATTTTTCCAAAAACGTATAGCTGGTAAAAATATTTTTTCAAAAACGTATAGCTGGTAATAATATTTTTCCAAAAACGTATAGCTGGTAATAATATTTTTTCAAAAACGTATATCTGGTAATAATATTTTTTTTCAAAAACGTATAGCTGGTCATAATATTTTTTTCAAAAACGTATAGCTGGTAATAATATTTTTTCAAAAACGTATAGCTGGTAAAAATATTTTTTCAAAAACGTATAGGTGGTAATAATATTTTTCCAAAAACGTATAGCTGGTAATAATATTTTTCCAAAAACGTATTTCTGGTAATAATATTTTTTTCAAAAACGTATAGCTGGTAATATTATTTTTCCAAAAACGTATATCTGGTAATAATATTTTTCCAAAAACGTATATCTGGTAATAATATTTTTTTCAAAAACGTATAGCTGGTTATAATATTTTTTTCAAAAACGTATAGCTTGTAATAATATTTTTTCAAAAACGTATAGCTGGTAAAAATATTTTTTCAAAAACGTATAGCTGGTAATAATATTTTTTCAAAAACGTATAACTGGTAATAATATTTTTTCAAAAACGCATAGCGGGCAACAATATTTTTTCAAAAACGTATAGCTGGTAATAATATTTTTTCAAAAACGTATAGCTGGTAATAATATTTTTTCAAAAACGTATAGCTGGTAATAATATTTTTTCAAAAACGTATAGCTGGTAAAAATATTTTTTCAAAAACGTATAGCTGGTAATAATATTTTTTCAAAAACGTATAACTGGTAATAATATTTTTTCAAAAACGCATAGCGGGCAACAATATTTTTTCAAAAACGTATAGCTGGTAATAACACTTTTTCAAAAACGTATAGCTGGTAATAATATTTTTTTTCAAAAAGAAATGTGCTGGAAATGACCTGGAAGTTTGGAAAAGACCCGGAAGTTCACTATTTGCCCATAGCTAGGACCCCCCAACAGGTGCTACCACCCCGGATCAGGGTGGACATGGGAACAGCAGCAATTAAGAGGTTGTTCCACTCTTCCTCAAAACCTCCTGATCAGAGGCCTTGCTGTTGTATGCAGTTTAACGTCGTACCCAGGACGGTTATTATGAGGCTTACACAGTACAAGTTAATAGATTTGGAAACAGACGGTAAAGATGGAAATGTTTTTGTCACCGATACTAAATAGAAGACTAAAATCTATTGGCACTGAACGAACAACCACAGTATGTCCAATGAACAACGGTATTAAAAGAACTATTAATAAAATTCCATCAGTCCCCGTAAAAACTACAAATATCTTGGAAGATCCTAGTCACGTTCTTGAAGGCGAACGTTTGGAGAGGACAGATAAGATTTATTTATAAAGTCGATGAGGATGAGTAATCACATGGCGAGTCTGTGATATTTGAATTTAAAAATTAAAACAATGTAAATCTTTTTCTTTTCTGATGAAGTGAACCGATGACACGAAACGTACCAACATTTAATGCTACTGCTAATATTACAAAAAGTAAGTAATCTCTGATCTTGACTTCATCTGTTACGGCCCAAGGCTAATGGTGTAGAATCATGTAAGAAGCGGGTTAGTTAATTTAGTTAATTTTATCAGGAGAGCTACCATCCAGATCTGAATAGAAATATATTCAAGATATGCGTAAAAAAAAGAAAGGAAGATGAATTATTACTAGAAAGATTAAACATAAAAGTGCCCGCCAGTACGGGCAGATAGGTTCACCTAACGTCCGGTCCACATACTTCAATGATCCTTTGGACAGGAGTAGGGGTGTATCCTTTGTTTAATGTTTAGGATTCGGTTTCTGGTGCCTTTTAAAGTCTACTTTCACATTATAATTTTATCGTCTTCCAATGGGCTTTGAAATCCGATTAGGAGGAGATAAGTTCGATTATCGTTAGGTTAACAATCCTCTCCGGTCTTTTGAACAGGAGTAAAGGTTATCCCTTGTTTAATGTTTAGGATTTGGTTTCAGCTTCCTTTTACACCACAATTCTACCATCTTCCAATGAGCTTTGAAACTTTATTCACTAATTTCTTTTCTTTTGTCCCAATAGGAGGAGATAAGTTCGCCTATCATTAGGTTAACAATCGTCTCCGGTCTTTTGAACAGGAGTAGAGGTTTATCCCTTGTTTTCTGTTTAGGATTGGGATTTCGGCTTCTAAAGTCTATTTCCTCTCAATACTTCTAACCTCTCAGCCTAAAACTCTGAAATTTTATTTAATATTCATTTATTCATTTTCTAGGATGGCGTTTCCTGTTCCTTTTAAAGTCTTCTACACTACAGTTTTAACTGACCTCTGAATTATTATTCACTAATTAAATCTTGAGCTCTTCAAATCTAGAACAAGCCGTTATCTTTCCTGCATAGCGTTAAGAACTTTACCACTTGCCCTTTCTTACGCTTATACAACACCATACAATAAGCGTCTACATTGAGTGGCTCTTGGGTCTTGTATTGCCTGGAAATTAGTAACAAGAAAACGCAAATATATACATTCATAGACGCGTCGAAAAAGCCATGTATCTATACAAGCACAAATAAATCTTACAGCATGAACCCGGTGAGAAACAAAAGAAAATAATTTTCTGTGACGTTATTTCTAAGCCGTAATAGAAAAAATCTGTGGTCAGTACAGGACTCATAAAAAAGCGACATTTGCATACAAAGACCTTTTATCAGAGACAACAGGACCCCATCTACATAATGTGACAGGCTTCCGCTTAATCCAGAACGGGTTGTGTGTGAGTGTCTCGGGCAGTGTTTGACCTATTGGCCCTTGAGCTACTAACCGCATTTTGTTTGTTTATATGTTTCTTTTTTTTATTTCTTTCGATTTCCCTGGAAAGGACTGGAAAAGGGTTACCTTCAAAGTCCATTGCCAGCTTCGCACGCACTCAGCCGACGCATGCGTAACAAAAACATAGTCGTACACATGTAATTATGAATATCACGAGATTTGTTTGATGACGGGGGGAAGGGCGATTATTGGTGAGGGGTGGCGAAGGGGATGTTCCTGCCTTATAATAAGAATTATCCTTTGCACAAGCGGGATATCATAGGTTATAGAAAAAACTAATACCGCTATAATAACAATTAAGTGATTTCAATCCGTTCTATCTATCTATCTATCTATCTATCTATCTATCTATCTATCTATCTCGGTCTCTTCATTATCTATCTATCTATCTATCTATCTATCTATCTGTCTGTCTGTCTGTCTCTCTATCTCGGCCAGTCACTATTTATTTATCTCTATCTGTTCCTATCTATCTATTTATGTATCTATCAATCTCTAATTGTTCCTATCTATCTATCTGTATATATATATATATATATATATATATATATATATATATATATATATATATATATATGTATATATGTAGGTATTTTCCTATCTATATATCTATCTAATACCTATCTCATTCTAAAAAAAACTCTTCCATTCAATTCAAATTAATTTCGAAATGCTTATTGGAGATATTATAAATATATTAAATATAATCTGTTGGCGTGAAATTACAGTCGTGTATACATACATACACACACACACACACACACATATATATATATATATATATATATATATATATATATATATATATATATTGATAGATAGATAGATAGTGTCCAAGAAAGAGGTTCGTGTCACTCCTACCCGCCAAAAAGAGAATGTTTAACATCGAAAACATTAAGAAAAATTCATTCATTTTAATAATATATGACTCTTTGCCTGAAGAAGTTCGCGAGACCCGAAACCTGTGTACCAAATCTATGGAAAATAAAATATGTTTTTAAAAATATCCACATCACAACCAAAAACGTTTGCCCTTTCTCACTCTTTTTTTTATATATACACTTTTCTCTCGTTAGAACAATTATAACCTCTTCCCTATATATATATATATATATATATATATATATATATATATATATATATATATATATATATATTGACGTCGGCAAAAAAGGACATAATGGAAATGGACAGAGACTTCAAGAGGTGAGAAGACGTCACCACCTGAGACAACTCTTTGTTGTTGTACATTGGAATAGAAAATGGGGTTAAACTGTCCAAAGTTCGTGCTTTTGTTTGGTTTCTGTCAAGTATTTTCGACAGTCAAGGGCGAGATTTTATCAGAACGGTAAACATGATTTTTTGTTTTTGTATATATGAAGAGATTACTTTTATTATAATATACGCGTATCTTTGACGTGAGATCATGTGTAAAACGATTAATTGAAGCTAGACCACACAAGAAAACTATATATATATATATATATATATATATATATATATATATATATATATATATATATATATATAGGCACGTCTGATTAAATAAATTACAAACATTATGTCTGATGGTTTTTAATAAAATCCGTTCATACTCACGAATAACCTTCCGTGTATTGCAATTAAATGATGTGAGAAATGTGCTATATCTATGAAAATTGCTTTTATTTCTATTTCCCAAGTACTTTCGACTTTCTTCCAAGATCATCTTCATGGGTGTAAATTGTAATACAAAAGTGTCTGTCGCTATGCATTACTGTAATTATTTATTTCTGCTTTTAAATGCAACGGTTGACAGTCATGCTTACCATACATTAGATCGTGAAAAAAATTATCGACTGGATTTTTTCTTCTGTTTTTTAATGTCATACGCGCATTAAAGCGTGAAAAACTGTTCTTTTTATAGACATTTCAGAACATTACAACAGTTTTCGTAGCTGATTCTATTAATTGACGCCTTTAATTGTTTAATATATATTGCTTCGATAATCTGTAGTTTGAAATTGTTGTTTTCTTGCTGTAAGATAGTTATATTGTCTTAGTGGCATTATCGCTATCTTATGTCTTCCTGAAACCTGTTCCTTTATTGATCTTTTCATCACTTCTCCTTACAAATGTCTTCCCCTTCTCTTTCTCTTCCTGTAACCCCCAGCGTCCAAGTGGCATTATCGCTTTAGTTGGGGTAAAATGATTAAAAATATCAAGTCGCTCTCTGATCCTTAAGTTTTCAAATATCCAAGTTCGAATTCCAGTCAAATCCATTGCATTCCCTTACTTGCTAACACCCTTGGGAAACGTATGAATCTTCTTCTTTTCCCGCCACCCCAGATATGGGTAAACAGCAGGGCACACCGGTTCCTATAGCCTTTGATGGCAACTGGTCTACCGTAGAAAGAAATGGCAAACTACTGCGTGAAAAATGTGCCTTGTCAGTCATGTATTTAAAGGCACATGATCGACAAAGCGTGTATCCCGCATGGGACAGGACTGGGTGTAATTTATGTGTAGAGGGATTGGCAAATGGGATTTTACCTATTTGCATATGTTGGTTGCGAAATAAATAAAGCGTAGAGTAAAGAGTCAAACGCGAGGAAGTTGACTACTGATCATGTGTCGCAAAATAACACTATAAAACTCTTTGAAACATAGATAAAGTTAGTTCTTGAATTGTATTGTTCGCTTTGATAGCATTCTTATCATCAAATACGAATTTAAATTGCGGACTTTAAAATAAACATAGAAAGATAGACATGAAAGAATTTGAAATATTTATCTGCCTATTATTCTGTTAGTTTTATCTAGGTACCTTCACTTTTTCACTAAAAAAGAACATACCATGATGAAAAAATGCGCCAGTCTTGACAAAACCTAATTTTTATCGTCAAAATGTTTGTTAGTATTAAGAGGAAAAATTTATCTCCCAGACGGGGATCTGCCGAAGGGCAGAGTCTCGTCTCGGGAAATTGACTCTGTTTTTACGTGGTTTATAGGGAATTTTTGCCCGAGCCTACGGGCTCGGATACTACACTTTAAAACTCGGCCTTGTGCCACATCTTGCTGCGTGGGGCAGCGGGTAAATAATATTAAGAGTAAGGTATGTTTTTAATTATTTTATTAAACGTTTTAACCCTTTTTAGCACCTTCGAAATTTTAGTTAAAAATTTTGTTATTTGAATCAACGGTGGACTTACTATTTTTCCGGTAAAAACACATTGATTTGGAAATTCTTGCAAAAATCAAATTATAATCGGATGTTTATGAAACTTTCAGGACGTATACACAAATGAATTAAATTATTTTATTTTTTTTTTTAGAAAATCTTCGTAAAATTTTTTTTTTTTCATCTGTCACTCACTTAATTTTATGAAATTTCAAGAAATTTTAATTTTGAATTAAAATTTTTGCCAAATCTTTTATATTAGTTAAATGCAGGACTTCTTGGAGAAGTAAAATCATTATATTTTTTTTTCAAACAGTTACACATTTCCAGAAAATCTGCTCGTAATCGTAAAAAATATCCAATAAATTATAACATTATTTAATTAGGAAAGTTTCTAATTGATTTCATAAATAAGATATATGAAGGACACTATTCCTATAAGAAAAAATCGATGAATAAAGAATTTTTACAAGAATTTTTGTCTTAAATTTTAATTATAATAATTTATAACGTTTCAAATCTTTTAAATTTCTACATTTCTTTAATAGTGTTTCAAGATATTGTTATTAAGTAAAAACTAAATTTAACAATCAAAAATTGAAAAGATTAATACTTGTCTTCAAATTCCGAGATTTATAAAAGAATTTTTAATTATTTTTATGTATATAAACGTGCCTATTTTTGAAATTATGGGTGAACATACACGATAATATCAGAAAATATGAGCGATGTCTATAGTAAATTTAAAGTCAACATTCTATAATTGGATTACGAGGAATATTTCCAAAATACTTGTGTACTTAAAATTATCAAATAAAAGGCTTTCATTTCATTTTCTTAAATTATTTTTTGCAGATAAAGTCTCCGTAGAACAACAATAAACGTGCCATCACCTTATCAAACACGTAAATATGAATATTGTCGGTTAAAATAACAGCTACTGTTTGGTTTCGAAATGTATTTCTGTGTTATTTTAAACTGAAAGGAAATATCTTTTTTTTAAATTGGATTAATTATACTTTAAATTATTTTCCCTCAAATAAGGTTTCAGAAAAGTATATTTTATTTTTGGGGAATTTTCTTTTTTATAAAGAGAATTATATTGTAATGAAAGACAACTAAAAAAAAAAATGGCGCTAATCAGCGATTTTAGAAAAGGAATGAAAATCGATTCCAATCTATATAATTTCTGTTGGAAATAGACCAGAGTATTTTGCTTACAGGAAATAGTAAATTTAGCTTTCAATTAAAGCTAAAATGAAAGCCTCAAGGAAGCTTTTTTCATTTTTTTTTAAAAAGCATTTTAAACCTTAGGTATAGCGAATTAGTGGAGGTAGCTATTTTTTATCGCTCCATTGCCTTTCCGATTTACACAGTATTAAGACAAAAGAGAGAAATAATCTTACATATGCTGACTGACTTGCATAAAGCTTATTATGTATGCATCCCTGAAGCTGTGCGTCGATGTTTTTACTGATTTATTTTACCCGCTCGTTGTTCTGTTATTAGATAAATGCCTCGCCCTTCTTTAACATTATCCAAAGCCACCCACAAAACGTAAACCTCGTCATTTAATCAGCCACACCCTTAGTGTGTAGCGTTTGGAGCCCATTAACCAGATGTCGAGACCTTAGTCCATCATAATGACATTAATAGCAGTGATATTTACTTGATTTGCATATAACCAAGATCGGTGAGCAACAACGGTATTCCCGCCTTTGTGTAATGATGCTGATTAGATGGCACTTATTTTATCCGCATTTACAAGCTATCTTTACTGAGATATTTGACTGGATGAATAGGGTACAAGAGAGAGACTAGGAAAGAAAAGAATAGGGAAGAGCCGATGGTGGAAATAAAAGAAAAAATAAGAGGGATTTTGAGCGTATTCTTTTTCATTTAATGGGGAACTATAGAAGATAGACTGTAGTAAGATACGGAAAGAAGGGGCAGGGAGAACATAGGAGATAGAGAGTAGAAGTAGACGGAAAGAAAAGGGGAAAATCATAGAAGAGAGTGAGTAGAAAGCGAGGGATAGAAAGGGGCGAAATCAAAGGAAAAAGAGAGTAGAAAGTGACAGAAAGAAAGGGGAAAATCATAGGAAATAGAGAGGAGAAAGTGAGGGAAAAAAGGAGAGAAATGACAGGAAATAGAGAGTAGAAACTGACAGAAAGAAAGTGGAAATCAAAAGAAATAGAAAGTAGAAAGCGAGGGATAGAAAGGGGAGAAATCAAAGGAATTAGAGAGTGGAAAGAGACAGAAAGAAAGGGGAAAATCATAGGAAATAGAGAGGAGAAAGTGAGGGGTAGAAAGGAGAGAAATGACAGGAAATAGAGAGTGGAAAGAGACAGAAAGAAAGGGGAAAATCATAGGAAATAGAGAGGAGAAAGTGAGGGGTAGAAAGGAGAGAAATCACAGGAAATAGAGAGTGGAAAGAGACAGAAAGAAAGGGGAAAATCATAGGAAATAGAGAGGAGAAAGTGAGGGGTAGAAAGGAGAGAAATCACAGGAAATAGAGAGTGGAAAGAGACAGAAAGAAAGTGGAAAATCATAGGAAATAGAGAGGAGAAAGTGAGGGAAAAAGGAGAGAAATGACAGGAAATAGAGAGTAGAAAGTGACAGAAAGAAAGTGGAAATCAAAAGAAATAGAGAGTAGAAAGCGAGGGATAGAAAGGGGCGAAATCAAAGGAAAAAGAGAGTAATAAGAGACAGAAAGAAAAGGGGGAAATCATAAGAAGTATTGAGAAGAAAGTGACAGAAAGAAAGGGGGAAATTCATAGGAAATAGAGAGTGGAAAGCGAGGGATAAAAAGGGAAGAAATCTAAGGAAATAGAGAGTGGAAAGAGACAGTAGGAAAGGGGAAATGATTGAAGACAGAGAGTAGAAAGCGAGGTGTAGAAAGGGGAGAAATCACAGGAAATATAGAGTAAAAAGAGACAGAAAGAAAAGGGGACAATCATAAGAAAAAGAAAGTAGAAAGGTTGAGAAACCAAGGTGGAAATCATAAGAGGTATTGAGAAGAAAGAGACAGAAAGAAAGTGGGAAATTCATAGGAAATAGGGAGTAGAAAGAGACAGAAAGAAAGGGGAAAATCATAAGAAATAGAGAGTAAAAAGAACGAGAAAGTAATGGGGAAATCATAAGAGGTATTGAGAAGAAAGAGACAGATAGAAAGGGGTAAAGTCATAGGAAATAGGGAGTAGAAAGAGACAGAAAGAAAGGGGAAAATCATAAGAAATAGAGAGTAAAAAGAACGAGAAAGTAATGGGGAAATCATAAGAGATATTGAGAAGAAAGACAGAAAGAAAGGTGGAAACTCATCGGAAATAGAGAGTCGAACGAGGCAGAAAGAAAGTGGAAATCATAAGAAATAGAGAGTAGAATGCGAGGGATAGAAAGGGGAGAAATCAAAGGAAATAAAGAGTAGATAGAGACAGAAAGAAAAGGGAAAATCATAAGAAAAAGATAGTAGAAAGAGCGAGAAAGTAAGTGGGAAATCATAAGAGGTATTGACAAGAAAGAGACAGAAACAACGGCGGAAACTCATAGGAAATAGAGAGTAGAATGTGACAGAAAGAAGTGGAACATCATAGGTGATAGAGTGTAAAAAGAATCGGAAAGAAAAGGGAAATGATGTGTAGAAACAACAGAAAAAATGGATAGAAATGAAGATGATATTAATCATGAAAGAATCAATTAAAAAAAATATATGGTGTGGATTGTTGGGTACCTCTCCTTGGTGTCATGGTTAGAGCGCTTGTCTTGTTAGATCAAATACAGCTCAGTCGTGAGTTCGTTTCTCCTTGGGAGCCCCTTACATTCAACGTTGTACCACATCAAAGCCGCGGTTAGAAAATCACTATAAGGAAGATTGTGAAACATTTAGAAACATAATTAAACAGCTTTCAAATTAAGAAATCATTCTCAATAAATTTTAATAGTTTATTTTTTGAATCAACATATTTTTATAAATTACCGTCACATCTAATTATTTTTAGACGATTTAGTTTTCTTTCAAAATCGTTAGACAATCATTTCCATTTACCGGTTTACGCAGATTTCCGTATGTTTCAGTCATTGTCTCCCGACACACCGTCTGAAGGGGTAGTTGTTCAAAAATACTTCAACCAAAGGCTATTTTTATGTCCCTACCCTTCTTTTCTTACACTTCACTAAAAGAAACACGTCACTAAAAGAAACTATTTGCCCCACACAAACTATACGTTTGCTTCATACAAATCGTGTTCATTTTAGCGAACCACCTACATTCCTTCGTATTCCATCCATTGCGTGTAAGTTCCACTCAAACAGCATCTTCCCCCGAACCACTGCTCTGTGGAACAGACTATCTAATAATGGATGCTGCCCTAATCACTGCAATCTTAACTTGCTCAAGTCTAGGCTTAACCGTTATCTTCCCCATATATCCACATAAACTGTGTCTTTTACTCAGTAAACTTCTATCTCGAGTGGCTCTTGGGTCTTGTACAGGACGAACAACATTATAAAAAAAATCATTATGAACGAACTTTTCACACTTTCTTTGTGTAACAATATTCTAATTCATATTGTGTAACAATATTCCATTCATACCCAAAAGAAAGCATTTCTCCCTGAAGAAGTAATTATATGTATATGTGATTTTCGAAAACAATTTATTGACCATAATATTACATACATACATATATATATATATATATATATATATATATATATATATATATATATATATATATATATATATATATATATATATATATATATATATATATAAATGCTCCGTTTTATTTAAACAGTATTAATTACATTTACCGGCCTGAATGTACGAGGAATTATGTAGAAAATATGCGTTCACCTACAGGAATCGAACCAGTTTTCCTAAGCGGAAACCGTCATTTGATCTGACGTGCTATACCATTTAGCTACAGCGTCTGATTAGCAAAGTTCAAATTACTGTTTGTCAACACACAATCTTCAACGTTTTTTTTTCTCGTTTCGATCATATCTGCTCACGAAACTTATATATACGTAAACAATGAAAACATATAATGAAATAGGTTAAGTATCTGTCTATCTTTCTGAAATGAGGTATTATGTACAGTATTTACGTTATTCGGACTATTGTCCTCATCTTTGTCACCATATTTGTCACAACGTTTCAGCCTTTCAATATCTGTCCATATTTCTGAGATGAGGCATTATGTACACTATTTACATTATTCGGACTATTGTCCTCATCTTTGTCACCATATTTATTACAACGTTTCGGCCTTTCAGTATCTGTCCATATTTCTGAGATGAGGTATTATGTACACTATTTACATTATTCGGACTATTGTCCTCATCTTTGTCACCATATTTATTACAACGTTTCGGCCTCTCAGTATCTGTCTATATTTCTGAGATGAGGTATTATGTACACTATTTACATTATTCGGACTATTGTCCTCATCTTTGTCGCGATATTTATCACAACGTTTCGGCCGTTGTACGCTTCAGCCTTCTTCAGGTGTTTGGAATGTCGAACTGAATCCTTTATTGGTAAAGAAACATGAATTATCCGAGGTCCAACGCATGATTGAGAGTGTAAGACGCATGAGACACCCTTTGTGGTATACTATTTACATTATTCGGATTATTGACCGAATCTCTGTCGCCATATTTATTTCAACGTTTCGGCCGTTATACGCTCCGGCCTTCTTCCAGGTATTCTTCCTTGGAATGTCGAACTGAACCCTTTATTTCGCTCACTGGGGTAGACTGTTCTACTTCCACGTGCCATGTCTAATGGATGTCAGTTATCAGTTATCTCCACTCTACGTTTCCCCACTGCCTCAACCGGGTATTGAACTCAAACTCTTTGGGTCTTGTCACTGGATCTAACCAAAGACTTAATCCACTGTGCTTTTACCACTGTTGAGGACATATACTCATGAATTACTGGGTATTATAAACCTAATGTCTTCAGCAACCGTTTTTTTTTTCTTACCAGTGCTCATAGTGACAAGACCCAAAGAGAGTTCAATACCCGGTTAAAGCAGTGGAGAACTTGGAGCGGGGAATTAACAGGAGGTAACTGATAACTGACATCCATTAAACATGGCACGTGGAACTAGAACAGTCTACACCAGCGAGCGAAATAAAGGGTTCAGTTCGACATTCCAACTACCTGGAAGAAGGCCGGAGCGTATAACGGCCGAAACGTTGTAATAAATATGGCGACAAAGATGAGGACAATAGTCCGAATAATGTAAATAGTGTACCTCAAAGGTTATCAAGTGCGTCTTACACTCACTATCATCTATTAGAGTGTAAGTGATATATTTCATGGTATTTCAAAGTCGCCAAGGTTGGTGCCATCTTCCATTACACTGACATACTGCTATCCATAACTTTTGGCACGTCAGTGTATTTTCAGTGATAACTATGCTTGCTTAAAACGTTTAGATTTTGAAAATAATGCATTGAAATTGATATTGTTTTGCAGCTGTGAAGACTTTTCGTTTTAGTGGATACGATGTTAATGCCACGGCACTCAATCCTCGTTAGATTCCCTTACACACGTTGGATTAGAAAAAAATACTTAGGTAAAAAAAAACAAACAACAAAACAAATCCGAGTCGCTTTTGCACAGCGAAGGAAAACCAGCCTACGATCTAAAAAGGAAAAGGAATAAAACTCCGGACTAAAAGACAAAAAAAAACAAAAAAAAACTATTAACCTTATTATTTGGTAGGTCATGGGAAAAAGATCGAGTGGTTTATTTTTCACGGGTTATCAACCCTTTGCGGGATATTTAAAACCAAAACACATTTTAGATTGTAAGAATTATTTTTTTATTGAAAGTGAATACTTTATCAACAAATTTTTGCAGAATAGCAATGATTTTTATCGTTACTAATATTTAACCCATAGCTAGGGGAGGAGATTGATTCTTACCTTTTCCCAAAGGTATTTGCAAGTAAATGTAACGGACATGACTCTGGTTTTTCTTGCTTATTATTCAGTAACTGAATGACAAAATTGTAAAAATGTATGTGACGCGTTTCGTTTTCCTAAAGAACTTCTTCAGACTAAATATTTTTATTGATGGGATCCTGTATATATAAGGGAAGAGAAGGAAATACAAACAAACGTCGGTTATGATTATCTATGTGTGGTTGTATAATTATACATTTACATGAAGAAAAATACACTGAAAATAGTTTTAAACGCCTTCAATATCCTAATTACTTTGTATATAATGCTCGATTTAATTCTCATCGTATACATAGGACAAGGAAAGTTAAATAATTCTGACAAGACTTGACAAATAATTCTTTCTATAAACTTAACGAACTTGAAAGAGTTTATAGAAACTTAATATAAAAATTGTTAAAATTACTTAAAAAACCACAGATTTCGTTAAAACAAAACGCAATACCGTAATTCTCCATGTATAATACACCTCCATCCATAATACGCACGCATAAAATTGTGCTGAAAGTGTGGGAAAATGTTTCTACTTATGCATAATACGCACCCGTGTGTTTGGTAATCAAACCCTATAAATTGTACCTCTCCATTTTCATTACGAAGAGCGTCTCCTACTCTTATTCAAGCTGTAATTGAAGATATTTATAAAAATTTCTGATCATCAAGATTCTAAAAGGAAACGGAAATACCTATATTGTCCTCCTGCGCAGACGCATTATCCTATTTTTGTTCGATAAAATATGGAATCTACTGAACCTGTATGGTTTTAAACATAGAATAATATTATTCTAATTTAGTTTTATGATAATTTTTATTTTATGTTACATTTGTAAGTATTGTTAGGTACATGTGATTGTATTTGACATCGTTATGGGATCGGAATCGCTGAATTTTAACGTCAAATTTTCGTATACTTGTTGTGAGTAGTCATTTCGCAACTGAAATTGACCTACGAAACGGCAATTTTTTAAAGATAATTTTGAACTATGCATAATAGGCACCCCTAATTTTGCATATTATATTTTATTAAAAAAAAATCGTATTATACATGGGGAATTACGGTAATAACAATCTGAAACTGGAAGGAGGATTTTATACTACAGGCCAGTGTTTCGAAACCGGTGTATTCCCGGAACCCTAGAGTCCCGGAAGAGGTCGCTGGGGGTTCCACTAGAAACAATCGTAAATAGGCTAAATACATATTTGAATCATTGTTCTTTAATTTTATATTCGTAATTTGACGTTACACGCACGGCATATTCTTGGGAAAATTCTTGATTATTATAATAAAATAATATGTATTATTTAATAATAATTATGATAATGGCGATTGTATTAAACAATGTCCATATGGCATCAGTATGAAACCGCCTCCACTGGTTTTTGGACAGGTCCTGTACGTAGCGGATTCGTATGTCATTGAGTGACTATTTCAAGGGTGGCACAAGTGTAAATATGTTTAGAAACCCTTGTCTATTCTATTTCAAATTTCCTTATAGCCTATACTGAAACCCTTCATTATTACAATAAAATATAAAAGAGATAGATATTAATAATTTTTATGCAGGGTTTCATTGAGATATGAAAACGATTTATCATGCCAGCCATCACCTTTGTGCATCAGGGTCAGAATGGTCTGGGGCCCGTGCGTGTTGCCTCAGGGTTCTTGATAAGATCCAGAGACGGATATGCAATGTGATTGGCCCTGATCTGTCATCTCGTCTGCAGTCGCTCTCTCACAGACGCGATGTTGCATCGCTCTGCCTTTTCTACAAATACTTCCACGGTAATTGCTCCGAGGAGTTGCTTTCGCTTGTCCCTAGGCCTCATGAATTTAAACGTCCCACGAGGCTGGCATCCCGTTCCCACCCCTTCACCGTTGAAACTGTTAGATGTAGACGTCTCTTCTACTCCAATAGCTTCATGTGTCGCACATCTCGCCTGTGGAACTCCCCTCCCTATTACTGTTTCCCTGGCAAATACAATCTCCAACGGTTTAAGTGTAGCGTCAATCGTCATCTCCAGTTGCCTTGATCTATCCACTTCCCTTCTCCACTTCCTTTCATCTTTCATTCCTATCTGCTCTCGCTCTAAATCTTCTGTAACCCCCTTGCCTTGATCGACCCTCCGTCCTTCTCTTTCTCCACATCCTCTCCTTTACCACTCCTATCTGCTCTTTCTCCAACCCTTCTGTAACCCCATGCGTGATAGTGGCCACCGGCCTTGCTTGGGGTGATACGGTTAAAAAAAAAAAAAATAGAAAAAAAAGGTCATTAGGGTTGCATGCTGTGTCATAACATAGATGGTTAATGTAGACGATTGCTAGGTGATTAACCAGTCTTGTGCCGTGGCCAGGTGTCCAGAGCAGTAGATCGCTCGCAAGTCCTTGTTTTGCCCGCCAGCAAAGCGGATGCTGCGTTCTCGTAATGATGTAGAAATATCAGCGATGACTTGTTTGATTTCGTTGGATGCTATCTCAAAGAGATGTTAAGTATAGGCCTGGGCATCTAAATGTAGGTACAAATCGAGACACAATGATAAAGAAGATAATGAATTTTTTAGTAATTTTTTAGTAATTTTGTAACGTACGGCATATTGTTGGAAAAATCCTTTGTTATTGTTATAAAGGCTTTAGCCTTTTATATTTTGTAAAATTATAATAATCATAGGGTATATATTTAGCGATGTCTGCATGGTATAACTTTGAAACTGCCTTCACTGGTGAGTGGACAGCACCTGTACGTGGCGGGTTCGTGTGTGATTGATGGACTCATTCAAGTACAGGACGCGTGCACAATGTCTATATATTATGTTTAACTAGTGAACTGCGATGAAAATATAAAAGAGATAGATATTAATAATTGTTATGGGAATATACCTATAACGACATAGTGAACTCTTCCTGATACTATAAAAACTGCGCCTCTCAAGAGAGACGAGAGAACGAAGTGGAACGAGTCGAGACGGAACGAGTCGAGACAATAGTAGTTCACTCTAAACCAGACTGACAGTCATATTAACACCTTCAACTTCTTGTATTATTATTCTGTTTAATATATCTTTGTTATTTCTACTCTTGTGTTCGTGTTGTTTTTCCTTGATCATAATCTTGGACCATAACAGTGGTGCGAGGATATTGGACCATAACAATAAAGATATATATGCAGGGGTTCATTGATATATGAAAACGATTTCAAGGGTAGCAAACGTGTTGAGTAATGCTGGTCTATTCCATTTCCAGTTTCCTCATAGACTATACTAAAGTCCTTGATTTTTATAATAAAATATAAAAGAGATAGATATTAATAATGGTATATAATGATTTTTATGCAGGGGTTCCCTGAGACATGAAAACTATTTCAAGTGTTTTACAAAGGTTAAAAATGTTGAGGAACGCTGGTTTACACTTTGCTAATGATTGGGTATTGACATCAACATCGTGTAGGAGGTAGACACCCGGGTGCCTGTGGTTATACACAACGTGGCAATTCGATTTTGTACCGAGTTTTGTGATAAACGCTAGTGTTTCTCAATCGGTGTCCCACGGAATCCAAGCATTCCGTAAGAATTCGCTAAGCGTTCCGAGACAAATAGTGATAAAGAGACTAATGCATTTTTGATAAATTCTTGTTTAATTTTATATTCGTAATATTGCTATCTGCATATGACATATTGTTAGAAAAACCCTTGGTTGTTGTGATAAACGATTCAACCTCTTATTAGTATTTGAAATTATAATAATCATAGGGAATGTATTTAGCGGTGTCTATATGGCGTCAGTTTGAAACCGCCTTCACTGGTTAGTGGACAGGACCTGTACGTGACGGATTCGTATGTACTCATATGATTCATATACTCACTCGAGTACAGAACACATGCATGAGGTCCATATATTATGCATACCACGTGAACTACGACAATTTCTGGGACGATATCACCCCCTTACAAGTGGCCATCTCGGAACCAAACCAAGTAAGCACTGACTTTTAAACCAAAGAGACACCGAGAACATTTTTACGCACACCATACTGATATTCTGTAATTCACATCACAAAAAGAAAATACAAAAATTCTTGTTATTTATGTCAACATGTGTCTCAGGTTTTTATAGTTGCTACCGTTGTGCGTTTTATGCATTTTAATTCCTGTCATTTAATATTAACCCCGTTACTCACTTTTCCACATAAGTTTACACCAGTGTTTCAAAATCGGTGTCACATGGAACTCTAGTGCTCCGTAAGAAGTTGCTAAGCGGTCCGAGAAAAACAGAAGAGGCTAATGCATTTTTGAGAAATTTTTGTTTAATTTTATATTCGTAATATTGCTATCCGCATATGACATTTTTAGAAAAATCCTTGGTAGTTGTAATAAAGGATTCAACCTCATATTAGTATTTAAAATTATAATAAACATTGGGAATGTCTTTAGCGGTGTCTATATGGCGTCAGTTTGAAACCGCCTTCACTGGTTAGTGGACAGGACCTGTACGTGACGGATTCGTATGCCATTGAGGGACTCACTCGAGTACAGGACGCATTCACGGTGTTCATATATTATGCATACTACGTGAACTACGATTAAAATATAAAAGAGATAGATATTAATAATGGTATATAATCATTTTTATACGGAGTTTCCGAGAAACATGAAAACTATTTCAAGTATGGCATAAGGTTAAACAGTTTGAGAACTGCTGCTCTAGATAAGCTTCCTATGATTTTTTTTTATTCGATCGAGCCAGCTCGGACATTCTTGAGTTTATCATGCCAAACATCACTGTCGTGCAACAGGGTCCAAAGGACATTACGGCTGCATTGTGTGTCATGACATAGTTGGTTAATGAACATGATTGCCGGGTGATTAACTAGTCTTGTCCCGTGGCCAGGTGTCCAGAGCAGTAGATCGCTTGCAAGTCCTGGTCTTGCCCGCCAGCAGGGTCCTGCAAAGGGGATGGTGCGTTCCCGTAATAATGTAGAAATATCAGGGTGGATTGCCTACAGTTGTTTGAATTGATTGGATACTGTCTCAAAGAGATGTTAAATATAGATCTGAGCATCTAAATGTAGATACAAATCGAGAAAGAGTGATAAATAAGATAATGAAATTTTGAGTGATTTTTGTTTACATTATTTACACTATTCGGACTATTGCACTCATCTTTGTCGCCATATTTATTACAACGTTTCGGCCGTTGTACGCTCCGGCCTTCTTCAGGTGGTTGGAATTTTCGAACTGAATCCTTTATTTCGCTCACTGGGGTAGACTGTTCTAGTTCCACGTGCTATGTTTAATGGATCTCAGTTATCAGTTATCTCCTGTTAATTTTTCCCTCTGAAAGTTCTCCACTGCCTTAACCGGGTATTGAACTCACACTCTTTGGCTCCTGTCACTGGATCTAACCAACGCCTTTATCCACTGTGCTATGTGTCCATGTGTTCAGTTCGACATTCCAACCACCTGAAGAAGGCCGGAGCGTACAACGGCCGAAACGTTGTAATAAATATGGAGACAAAGATGAAGACAATAGTCCGAATAGTGTAAATAATAACATATTACCTCATCTTAGAAATATAGACAATATTTGTTTAATTTTGTATTCTATAACGTACAGCATATTGTTGGAAAAATCCTTGGTTATTATTGTAAAGGCATTGACCTCTTATATTATTTAAAATTATAATAATCATATTGAATATATTTAGCGATGTCTATATGGCACCAGGTTGAAACCGTCTTCATTGGTGAGTGGACAGCAATTTTAATTTAATTTTGTATTTCTTTAAGGCATGGGCTTCCAGAAATCCCTTCAGTAAGTCTACTGGAATCTTTTCCAATTAATCCGAGGGCGACAACTACAACAGGGATTGTTGATGTTCCCAAGGGCCACATTTTTTAGATTCGATTTCAAGGTCCTTGTATTTTTATAGCTTTTTGAAGATCTTCAAAGATACATTGCAGTCTGCAGGGACTAGCATATCAATAAGGATGCATTTTTTTTGTTTTTTTTTTTGTTTGCGGTCGCTAATAACAATCTCTTAGCGGCTAACTTTCTATCTGTGTAATCGTAGTCCCATAAAATTGTTACATGACCTATCTCCGTAACCGGGCCTGGGTGGTGTTCATACCAATTTCTTTTAATTTTCTTCCCGTAGAAGTTGCATATTTTCCAATTATTATTATTATTATTATTTTTATTTCCTTTGATATCTGGCTTTACACATTTCTTTCCGGGTCCCGCCCAGGGACCTACGGTTAGAAATGGCATCATGACACTTTCCACTGCAAAAAAAAAAAAAAATAATAATAATTACATAGATAAAGCCCTTCGTAAAGTGTGGGCTGTACTTGTCAGAACAATTTTTTGTATCTCTTTGAGGCATGGACTTCCAGGGATCCCTTCAATCAGCCTACTGGAATCTTTTCCAACCAGTCCAAGGGCTCCAACTACAACAGGAATTGTTGATGTTCCCATGTGCCACATTTTTGAGATTTCTATTTCAAGGTCCATGTATTTTGACAGTTTTTCGAATATCTTCAAAGACACATTGCAGTCTGCAGGGACTGCCATATCAATAAGGAGGCACTTATTTTGTTTGTGGTCTTTAATAACAATGTCTGGGCGGTTGGCTTTGATTGTTCTGTCAGTGTGTATTTTGTAGTCCCATAGAATTGTAACAGGTCCTATCTCCGTAACCGGGTCAGGGTGGTGTTCGTACCAATTTCTTCCAGTTTCCTTCCCATAGGAGTTGCAAATTTTCCAGTGCAGATATTGGCCCACTCTGTCATGCCGGGTTTTATATTCAGTGGATGCCAATATCGTGCAACCTGATATAAGATGATCAATGGTTTCTGGATATTTGTCACAGAATGTGCATCTTGGGCTAACACAGTATTTTAGTATATGTGCTTGATAATTCCTAGTTAACAAGCATTGGTCTTGTGCAGCAATTATAAAACCCTCAGTTTCACCTTTCAACCCTGCACTACGTAGCCACTGATGGGTGCGGTTTTTGTCTACGTCTGCTTGTTTTGTACGGGCAGAGTATTGGCCATGGAGCGGTTTATTTTGCCATTGTTTCTTTATCTGGTCGGTCGCATTTCTCTTTGCATTTTTTTAAAAGTTTTTTGCAGCTTCAGCCGGTGTACAGTGATGTTTTTGAATTTCTGTGCCCATTTGAAGCTCTTTTTTGAATTTTTCGGCTTCCTTTACTACAGAGTAGAGACACTTACTACTTTCATGTTCCTTGACACATACCATCATCCAGTCTACTGTTTTTTCCAAGTATCTTTGGAGGCCAATTGTTGTACTTTTGTAGGATAGTTCTAGTTGAACTAGTCCTCTGCCTCCTTCGGATCTGGGCACATACAGGCGATCAATATCAGCTTTGGGATGATGCATGCGGTAGCAAGTGAGGAGCTTTCTCGTTTTGGCGTCCATTCGCTTAATTTCAGCTATGGTCCAGTTAAGTACATTAAAGCTGTATTGCACCACAGGAACAGCTAAGGTGTTTATAGCTGTTATTCGTTTTTTTGAGTTTAGCTCGGTATTTAGTACCAGGCGTACACGCCTGTAGTACTCCTTCCTTACCTTCTCTTTCATTTGGAAGTGTTGTATGCCATCTCCCTCACTAATTCCTAGGTACTTATAAGCTTCACCATGCTCCAATTCTCTAATCTTCGTGGCAAAATCTAAATCTATTAAGGGTGCTTCTAAAATTCTACCTTTCTTAAATGTTACTTTAGCACATTTATCTAATCCGAAGCTCATGCATATGTCGTCACTAAAGTATTTTACAATATTAAGTAGGCCCTTCAACTCATTGTCGTCTTTGGCAAAGAGTTTGAGATCATCCATGTATAGTAGGTGATTGAATATGTTGTTATTTATTTTGTAGCCATAGCTACTGTTGTTCAGTTCATGCGTAAGAGGGAGTAAGGACAAACAAAACAGAAGTGGAGACAAAGAGTCTCCTTGAAAGATTCCACGTCGGATATTTAGTCGGTTGGATATGGCAGTGCCCCTGGTGTGACTAAGGTATAGTTTGGTGTTCCACATTCCCATGCTGTGCTTAAGGAAATTTAATACCACAGGGGAGACTTTGTACATTTCCAAAGTCTTAAGGATCCAAGAATGTGGAACACTGTCAAAAGCTTTACGATAATCAATCCACGCTGCACTGAGATTTCTACGTCTGCTCCTGCAATTTTCCAGAATCATTTTATTTATTAGTAATTGGTCTTTGCAGCCATATGAACCCCTCCTGCATCCCTTCTGTTCCAGTGGAAGAATGCTGTTTGTTTCTAAAAAGGAGTAAGCACCGTTCGTCATGACAGACGTGATCAACTTATACGTTGTGGAGAGACATGTTATCGGTCGATAATTTTTCGGGTCATCTGTTTCAATTGTTTTTGGTATGAGGTATGTAATACCTTCAGTAATCCATTCCGGGATTTTATTGGGATTATTTACAAGCGTTGATAATGTTTCCGCAAGTATTTTGTGGATAGACGAGAGATGATAAAGCCAGAAATTGGGAACCTTGTCATTTCCTGGGGATTTCCAGATTTATTATTATTATTATTATTATTATTATTATTATTATTATTATTATTATTATTATTATTTCCTTTGATTTCTGGTTTATACTCATTTCTTTCCGGGTCTCAACTAGAGACCTAAGGTCAGAATATTTTAAATATTTTAAGTATTCTTTTCTAGCTGATAAATTTTTTTTACTCCTGTGGTGGTGGAGACTTCTGGGATTATTGGCCATCGTTCGATAGCGTTCCTTCGGAGGATTGGCGCGGTTGCGTCTCGATTAAGTGAGGAGCCTCGCGAAACGGAGTGGCTCTTGCAGCGTGTCTCAATGGCGATAGTTCGAGGTAATGCTTTCTCCATCATTGCGGCTGGCAGAAGATAGCCAAAAAAATTGTTTATAGTTACTTTGTTCAAATTTTTTTTTTCAGTAAATAAATTTCTCTATATGTTTTATTAAAAAAAAGTCAGTATTGGCATCCTGATATATTTCCACTCATAATTTTTTGAGAAAAAAACTAAGATCACACACATTTTACTTAGTGTGAGTTGTACTTGTGAGTACATTTTTTGCATTTCTTTAAGGCTTGAACTAACAGCCATCTCTTTAATGGGTTTATCGGAACCTTTTCCAATCATTCCGAGGGCTCCAACTACAAATGGGATTGTTGGTGGCCTCATGTGCTACATTTTTGAGATTTCAGTGTCCTTGTATTTTTGATAGTTAGTTGAAGATCTTCAAACATTACAGTCTGCAGAGTGTCATGTCAATAAGAAAGCACATTCTTTTTTGTGGGCTTTGATCATCGTGTCGCCGAGATTACCTTTGATAGTTCTATCTATGTTTATTGTCCCATGAAATTGTTACAGGTTCTATGTCAGGGTGATGTTCATACAAGTTTCTTGCATTTTCCTTTCCGTAAAAATTGCACAATTTTTAGTACAAATGTCGAGTTTTATATTTAATTATTATTATTATTATTATTATTATTATTATTATTATTATTATTATTATTATTATTATTATTTCCTTTGATATCTGGCGTTTACACATTTCTTTCCGGGTCCTGCCCAGGGACCTAAGGTTAGAAATGGCATCATGACACTTTCCACTGCAAAAAAAAAAAAAAATAATAATTACATAGATAAAGCCCTTCGTAAAGTGTGGGCTGTACTTGTCAGAACAATTTTTTGTATCTCTTTGAGGCATGGACTTCCAAGGATATCTTCAATCAGCCTACTGGAATCTTTTCCAACCAGTCCAAGGGCTCCAACTACAACAGGAATTGTTGATGTTCCCATGTGCCACATATATTATTATTATTATTATTATTATTATTATTATTATTATTATTATTATTATTATTATTTCTTTTGATTTTCGACGTATACTCATTTCTTTCCGGGTCCCAACCAGAGACTTAAGGTCAGAAATGGCATCATGATATTTTCCGCTGAACAATTTAGAAAAAAAAAACACCAAAAAGTCACACTTCGATAAAACCCTTCGTAAGGTGTAAGCTGTAATCGTGGGAACATTTTTTGCATGTCTTTAAGGCCTGGGCTGCCAGAAATCCCTTCAATGAGTGTATCGGAACTTGTTTTCCATTCAATCCTAGGGATCCAACTACAACTGGAATTTTTTATGTTCTCGTGTGCCACATTTCTGAGATTTCCATTTTTCACAGTTTGTTGAAGATCTTCAAAGATACATTGCAGTCTCCATGGACTGGCATGTCAATAAGGAGGTACTTTTTGTCTCTGCTGACTCTGTTCATGATGACTGGGCGACTATCTTCGATTATTATTATTATTATTATTAGTTTATTATTATTAGTTTATTATTATTATTGTTATTATTAGTTTATTATTATTATTATTACTTTATTATTATTATTATTATTATTATTTTATTATTATTATTATTATTACTTTATTATTATTATTATTATTTTATTATTATTATTATTATTATTATTATTATTACTTTATTATTATTATTATTATTACTTTATTATTATTATTATTATTATTATTTTATTATTATTATTATTACTTTATTATTATTATTTTATTATTATTTTATTATTATTATTATTATTATTTTATTATTATTAGTTTATTATTATTATTGTTATTATTACTTTATTATTATTATTATTATTTTATTATTATTATTATTATTATTATTATTATTATTATTATTATTATTATTATTATTATTATTATTATTATCATCATATTTCCTTTGATTTCTGATGTGTTCTTATTTCTTTCCGAGTCCCGCCCAGAGACCTAAGGTTAGAAATGGCATCATGACATTTTCCACGGGGAAAAATACATAGACAAAGCCCTTTGTAAATGTTTGGGCTGTACTCGTGAGAACAATTTTATGCATTTCTTTAAGGCATGGGATTCCAGGAATCCCTTCAATTAGTCTACTGGAATCTTTCCCGACCAATAAGAGGGCTCCAACTACAACGGAGATTGTGGATGTTCCCATGTGCCACATATTATTATTATTATTATTATTATTATTATTTGAAGATCTTCAAAGATACCTTACAGTCTGCAGAGACTGACATGTCAATAAGAAGGTACATTTTGTTTTTGCTGTCTTCAATTTCTGTTGTAAACTAATTTCTTTCCTGGTCCCAATCAGAGACCTAAGATGAGAAATGGCTTCATAAAATATTCCTCTGGGTTTTTGTGTAAACAAAACCTACACACACAAATATATTTTACATAGATAAAGTCCTGTATTATTATTATTATTATTATTATTATTATTATTATTATTATTATTATTGAAGATCTTCAAAGATACATTACACCGTCTGCAGGGATTGCCATGTCAATAAGAAGGCGCAATTTGTGTGAACTTTGATAACGATGTTTGGGCACTTAGCTTTGGCCTGGACGCAAATCTCGTGGGGTGGGGGGAAGCAAAGAAAATTCACCAAGAAATATAATTCAGTTAAAAATCAAAGATAATTCCCCATGACCAAAAGTAAGGCTAAGCAAGAAATAAAAAGAAATATGATGCTATTGATCGTTCAGATGTTAAACTATTCGGACATAATTGCAATACAAAGTATTTTTTTTAATTTGTCCCTCTTTTTAGAAGATTCTAAATGTTGATTGAAAAACCTTGTTTCTCTTCGTGTCCAGCGGAACTACTAAGTAACATATAAAATTTCAGCCCGTTTTTTTTCTGTATGACAGACATTAATTTTGAAAATCTTGCAAAAATAAAGATAATTGTCGAATTTTAATGAAACTTTCAGAAACTAATCACAAATGATGGAACTTATAAATATGTTTTTATTTTTTAAATATTTTTGTCATATGTATTACACCCCCCCCCTAACTAATAATGTTGATAATAACATAAACATTTAGACGCTAAAATTTTGTTTTCGTCAAGTTTGGCGTCTTTTTCATCATGCTATGCTCTTTTTTAGCGACCTCATGAAGGATCCGACCATTAATTTAAGAATAATGAAGAAAGAAAAGAAAAAATAGCTGAGCTATTTGAATTCTAAAATAAAGAACTTTCCCACTTATTTTTTGTCAAGTGTTTCCTTCATATTGATTTTATCACAGATTTCTTGGACGAATTCCTTCTAACCATAAAGGTAAGAAGTTAAAAATAAGAACGAAAATCTATTTGAATTGTTAGATGAAGGATTTTCAATCTTAATTTTTGGTTAGTCTTTTCTTCATCTTGTTTTTATCACACTTTCTCAGACGAATTCCTTCTGACCATAAAAAGTTGCAAGTAAAAACAAACATCTCTTTGAATTCTAATGAATGTCTGTCTCTATCTCTGAAATGAGGTATTATAATTACTTGCAATATTTACTTTATTCGGACTGTTATCCGCATCTTCATTGTCATATTCACAACGTTTCGGCCTTTGTACGCTCCTGTCTTCTTCAGGTGATTGGACTTTCGAACCGAACCCTTTATTTCGTCCACCGAAATATAAGCTCTGGTAAAAAATGCTATAATGATTACAAAAAACTGCAATATGTGCACTGGCAGAATATGATGGTGAGACATTACGTTTATTAGTCACAAAAATTCATACAAAGATATCCACAAGGACTTATGGCCCAGTGTATTGTTCCAATGGCTATTTTGAGTTCAATACCGGGTCAATGCAGTGGTGAACCAAATCTTGTAGAGTTGAGTTAAAGTGAAATAACTGGAAAACCCGGAAGAGACATGACACGTGCAACTAGAACAATCTACCCCGGTGGACGAAATAAAAGGATCAGTTCGAAATTTCAATCATCTGAAGAAGGCTGGATGTTACAACGGCTGAAACATTGTGAATATGGCAATGAGGATGAGGATAAACAGCCCGAATAATGTAAAGACTGCAAGTAATCATAATACCTCATCTCAGAGATATAGACAGATATTGATGGCTCGTTTCGAAATTCTAATCGCCTGAAGAAGGCCACAGCGTACAACGGCCGAAACATTGTCTATGTGTCAATAAAGATGAGGATAAACAGTCCGAATAATGTAAAGAATGCAAGTAATCATAATATTTCACCTGAGAGATATAGACAGATATTGATGGCTCGTTTTGAAATTCTAATCGCCTGAAGAACGCCACAGCGTACAACGGCTGAAACGTTGTGAATATGTCAATGAAGATGAGGATAAACAGTCCGAATAATGTAAAGAATGCAAGTAATCATAATATCTCACCTCAGAGATATAGACACATATTGATGGCTCGTTTCGAAATTCTAATCGCCTGAAGAAGGACAGAGCGTACACCGGCTGAAACGTTGTGAATATGGCAGTAGAGATGAGGATAAACAGTCGGAATAATGTAAACAATGCAAGTAATCATAATACAAATGAAGGTGGTCTCAAACTGACGCAATATAGACATCGCTAAATACATTCCCTATGATTATTATAATTTTAAATAATAACAGGATGAAGCCAATGATGTTTCCGTGAATATGCCGGATGTGTATAGCAAAATTACGAATACATACATTAATAAAAATTAAAACAAACAAAAAAAAATGAAAAAAAACTACGCAAAAAAAATAAACAAAAATTACGCAAAAAAATGCATTAGCCTATTTATCAGATATTCTCGCCGAAACCCTGGCGACCTCTTCCGGCAATCTCTTGTGCAACACTTTTTGGGAAAGAATTATTTAGACTGTGCAATAGCATTAAGAAATGCACATTTCCGAGCAGATATATGCTTCGAAATCCTTCATCGAGAAACTTACATAAGATAATTGAGGCCCCCTTTGCTATAATGTCTATTCGTAGTTTTTGGCGAAAAGCACATCTGACATAAAAGTGATTTCCGCTAGTTATAAAGTTGATGCAGGTTTTACCCCCTATATGTTGTAATGGCTCTACGTAGTTTAATAGAAAAAAGCGCGACTGGCCTGCAGGTGATTTCACTACTTATAAAGTTGATACAGTTTTGATCACTCTTCCACATTTGCTGTAATGGCTCTACGTAGTTTAATAGCAAAAAGCGCGACTGGCTTGCAGGTGATTTCCCTACTTATAAAGTTGATACAGTTTTGATCACTCTTCCACATTTGCTGTAATGGCTCTACGTAGTTTAATAGCAAAAAGCGCGACTGGCCTGCTGATGATTTCCCTACTTATAAAGTTGATACAGTTTTGATCACTCTTCCACATTTGCTGTAATGGCTCTACGTAGCTTAATAGCAAAAAGCGCGACTGGCCTGCAGGGGATTTTCCTACTTATAAAGTTGATACAGTTTTGATCACTCTTCCACATTTGCTGTAATGGCTCTACGTAGTTTAATAGCAAAAAGCGCGACTGGCCGGCAGGTGATTTCCCTACTTATGAAGTTGAAACAGTTTTGATCACTCTTCCACATTTGCTGTAATGGCTCTACATAGTTTAATAGCAAAAAGCACGACTGGCCGGCAGGTGATTTCCCTACTTATAAAGTTGATACAGTTTTGATCACTCTTCCACATTTGCTGTAATGGCTCTACGTAGTTTAATAGCAAAAAGCGCGACTGGCCGGCAGGTGATTTCCCTACTTATAAAGTTGATACAGTTTTGATCACTCTTCCACATTTGCTGTAATGGCTCTACGTAGTTTAATAGCAAAAAGCGCGACTGGCCTGCAGGTGATTTCCCTACTTATGAAGTTGAAACAGTTTTGATCACTCTTCCACATTTGCTGTAATGGCTCTACATAGTTTAATAGCAAAAAGCACGACTGGCCGGCAGGTGATTTCCCTACTTATAAAGTTGATACAGTTTTGATCACTCTTCCACATTTGCTGTAATGGCTCTACGTAGTTTAATAGCAAAAAGCGCGACTGGCCGGCAGGTGATTTCCCTACTTATAAAGTTGATACAGTTTTGATCACTCTTCCACATTTGCTGTAATGGCTCTACGTAGTTTAATAGCAAAAAGCGCGACTGGCCTGCAGGTGATTTCCCTACTTATGAAGTTGAAACAGTTTTGATCACTCTTCCACATTTGCTGTAATGGCTCTACATAGTTTAATAGCAAAAAGCACGACTGGCCGGCAGGTGATTTCCCTACTTATAAAGTTGATACAGTTTTGATCACTCTTCCACATTTGCTGTAATGGCTCTACGTAGTTTAATAGCAAAAAGCGCGACTGGCCGGCAGGTGATTTCCCTACTTATAAAGTTGATACAGTTTTGATCACTCTTCCACATTTGCTGTAATGGCTCTACGTAGTTTAATAGCAAAAAGTGCGACTGGCCGGCAGGTGATTTCCCTACTTATAAAGTTGATACAGTTTTGATCACTCTTCCACATTTGCTGTAATGGCTCTACGTAGTTTAATAGCAAAAAGCGC
Organism: Acanthosepion esculentum; assembly: GCA_964036315.1. NCBI lineage: Eukaryota > Metazoa > Mollusca > Cephalopoda > Sepiida > Sepiidae > Acanthosepion > Acanthosepion esculentum. Next base: position 38,862,651 of record OZ038516.1, read on the forward strand.
GACTGGCCGGCAGGTGATTTCCCTACTTATGAAGTTGATACAGTTTTGATCACTCTTCCACATTTGCTGTAATGGCTCTACGTAGTTGAATAGCAAAAAGCGCGACTGGCCGGCAGGTGATTTCCCTACTTATAAAGTTGATACAAATTTGATCACTCTTCCACATTTGCTGTAAAGGCTCTACGTAGTTTAATAGCAAAAAGAGCGACTGGCCTGCAGGTGATTTCCCTACTTATGAAGTTGATACAGTTTTGATCACTCTTCCACATTTGCTGTAATGGCTCTACGTAGTTCAATAGCAAAAAGAGCGACTGGCCTGCAGGTGATTTCCCTACTTATAAAGTTGATACAGTTTTGATCACTCTTCTACATTTGCTGTAATGGCTCTACGTAGTTTAATAGCAAAAAGCGCGACTGGCCTGCAGGTGATTTCCCTACTTATAAAGTTGATACAGTTTTGATCACTCTTCCACATTTGCTGTAATGGCTCTACGTAGCTTAATAGCAAAAAGCGCGACTGGCCTGCAGGTGATTTCCCTACTTATAAAGTTGATACAGTTTTGATCACTCTTCCACATTTGCTGTAATGGCTCTACATAACTTATTAGCAAAAAGCGCGACTGGCCTGCAGGAGATTTCCCTACTTATAAAGTTGATACAGTTTTGATCACTCTGCCACATTTGCTGTAATGGCTCTACGTAGTTTAATAGCAAAAAGCGCGACTGGCCGGCAGGTGATTTCCCTACTTATAAAGTTGATACAGTTTTGATCACTCTTCCACATTTGCTGTAATGGCTCTACGTAGTTCAATAGCAAAAAGCGCGACTGGCCTGCAGGTGATTTCCCTACTTATAAAGTTGATACAGTTTTGATCACTCTTCCACATTTGCTGTAATGGCTCTACGTAGTTTAATAGCAAAAAGAGCGACTGGCCTGCAGGTGATTTCCCTACTTATAAAGTTGATACAGTTTTGATCACTCTTCCACATTTGCTGTAATGGCTCTACGTAGTTTAATAGCAAAAAGCGCGACTGGCCTGCAGGTGATTTCCCTACTTATAAAGTTGATACAGTTTTGATCACTCTTCCACATTTGCTGTAATGGCTCTACGTAGTTTAATAGCAAAAAGCGCGACTGACTGGCAGGTGATTTCCCTACTTATAAAGTTGATACAGTTTTGATCACTCTTCCACATTTGCTGTAATGGCTCTACGTAGTTTAATAGCAAAAAGCGCGACTGGCCGGCAGGTGATTTCCCTACTTATAAAGTTGATACAGTTTTGATCACTCTTCCACATTTGCTGTAATGGCTCTACGTAGTTTAATAGCAAAAAGCGTGACTGGCCGGCAGGTGATTTCCCTACTTATAAAGTTGATACAGTTTTGATCACTCTTCCACATTTGTTGTAATGGCTCTACGTAGTTTAATAGCAAAAAGCGCGACTGGCCGGCAGGTGATTTCCCTACTTATAAAGTTGATACAGTTTTGATCACACTTCCACCTTTGCCGTAATGGCTCTTCGTAGTTTAAGGGCAAAATTGTACCTTGAATTGTAACATCGCTATACATATGTACATATATTATTAATATATGTGTTCTTTAGTCGTTGAACACTGAAAAAAGAATAAGGAAAATCAGGATGCAGTCGGTCATGACCCTCGACAACTTCCTGCCCTTTGTAGTTCTTAATAAATGCTATCTTTCTGGCTTGCCGATGATTTCACCCAATTTATAAAGTTGATACAATTTTGAGGCCTTCCCCCTTTCTCGTAATGTCTCTTCGTAGTTTAATGGCAAAAAGCACGTCTGGCTTGTAAGTGATTTCCCCTAATTATAAAGTTGATACAGGTTCGATTCCTCTCGGGAATCCAACAACTATTTTTTTTTAATTGTAACATCGCTATATAGGTGATTTACCCAAGTTATAAAGTTAATGCAGGTTTGGTTTTAGGCCGCCTTTGCCGTAATATCTCTACGTAGTTTAATGGCAAAAAGATCGACTGACGTGTATGTGATTTGCCCTACTTATAAAGTAGATACAGGTTTGATCACTCTTCCAACTTTGCCGTAATGTCTCTTCGTAGTTTAATGGCAAAAAGCACGACTGGCTTACAGGTGATTTCCCCAAGTTATAAAGTTAATACAGGTTTGGTTTGAGGCCGCCTTTGCTATAATGGCTCTTTGTATTTTAATGACAAAAAGCGCGTCTGGCCTGCAAGTGATTTCCGCAAGTTATAAAGTTGATACAGATTTTAGCCCTTGTCCTTTTGCTGCAATGGCTCTACGTAGTTTAATGGCAAAAAACACGACTGGCCTGCAGGTTATTCCACCTAGTTATAAAGTTGATACAGTTTTGAGGCTCCTCCCTTTGCCGTAATGCCTCTACGTAGTTTAATGGCAAAAAGAGACTTCTAGTTTGACGGTGATTTCGCCCGATTTATAAAGTTGATACAGGTTTGAGTCCCCCCTTTTTCGTAATGGCTCTTCGTAGTTCAATGGCAAAAAGCACGTCTGGCTTGTAAGTGATTTCCCCTAATTATAAAGTTGATACAGGTTCGATTCCTCTCGGGAAACCAGCAACTAATTTTTTTTGAATTGTAACATCGCTATACATATGTAAATATATTATTAATATATGTGTATTTTAGTTGTTGAACACAGAAAAAGAATAAGGAAAATCAGGATGTAGGCGGTCATGGCCCTCGCCAACTTCCTGTCCTTTGTAGTTCTTAATAAATGCTATCTTTTTGTTATTTCTCGTAAAACTTGCTCCGCCATCCATTTACTCAAGTTGTCTGGGTAGGCTATTCGTTCTTTTCCTCTGTCCCTCTTGTTTTCAATCTATCTTCTGAGTATCAAATTTTCCGTACCTTCTTTCCTCATTATGTACACTATAAATTTGATTTGTCTCTCATTGATATTAAGCATAAATGTACTGTGTCCATTTTGTATCCATTTTCTCTAAAACATCATCGTTGCTCCCATGTTCGGCCGATGCTGTTCTGGCCCTTTTTCTGTACCACCACATTTCTGTTGCTTCAAGCCTCTCCTTCATCTGTGAAGCGAGTGTCCAGAATTCACTGCCATATAGGAGGACCGATATTGTTTAGCACATTTTTCTTTATTTCTATGATTTTGTTTCTGTTTCGTAATACTTTGCATAGCTTTTGGAAGACAACTTTCGGTTTCGCATTTTCGTCCTCTGTTAAAACACTTTCTAGATATTTAAATTTTTGTATTTGGTTTATTTTCGTATCTGCAATTCGCATTGTGCATCACGGGCTGCTCCTTTTTGCTGACTACCATACATTCTCTCTTCTTACAATTGATGCTTAGTCCTTTCTTCTCTCTTTCCTTTAGCACGTTTATGGTAACTGTATTTTCTTTTTATTTTAATCAGAATTCCTCTTCATTTTTTTTAGCACTGACTTTCCTTATTTCTGTCTTCTTTCTTTTTCTTTCTTTCTTTCTTTCTTTCTTTCTTTCTTTCTTTCTTTACAATCTTTTCCCTTTCCCGTTTCTTTCTGTTTTTCTATACTATTTTCCCCTTTCCGTTGCTTTCTTTCTTTCTTTCTGTCTTTCTTTCTTTTCCTTTTTCCGTTTCTTTTTTCTTTCTTTCTTTCTTTGTTTCTTTGTTTCTTTCTTTCCTATCTTTTCCCTTTTCCGTGTCTTTCTTTCTTTCTTTCCTTTTTTCCCTTTTCCGTTTCTTTCTTTTTTCTTTCTTTCTTTACTATCTTTTTCCATTTCCGTTTCTTTCTTTCTTTCTTTACTATATTTTCTCTTTTCCGTTTCTTTCTTTCTTTCTTTCTTTCTTTCTTATCTTTTTACTTTTCCGTTTGTTTCTTTCTTTCTTTACTATATTTTCTCTTTTCCGTTTCTTTCTTTCTTTCTATCTTTCTTTCTTTCTTTCTTTCTTTCTACACTATTTTCCCCCTTTCCCTTTCTTTCTTTCTTTACTATCTTTTCTTTTTTCCGTTTCTTTCTTTCTGCCTTTCTTTCTTTTCCTTTTTCCGTTTCTTTCTTTCTTTCTTTCTTTCTTTCTTTCTTTCTTTACTATCTTTTCCCTTTTCCGTTTCTTTCTTTCTGTCTTTCTTTCTGTCTTTACTATCTTTTCCCGTTTTCGTTTCCTTCTTTCTTTCTTTCTTTCTTTCACTTTTCCTGCATTCTGTTCTATCAATTCCCTTGTACTTGTGAATGTTAAATTCTCCAAGCAATCTTTCCTCATTACACGTCTCTTTCTGGTTGTTACGGGTGTTGCCATACATCTTTTTTATTCCCAACACTGAATCGATTCTCCAATTCCCCACATCCGCCCATAAATCTAAATTTTCGTCGCTTTAAGTCTTTTTTTTTTAATTCATAATTACAATTTCCATATTGAATGTTAGACATTACAAGACAGTCTAGCACGCCAGCGATTAGTAATAAAAAAACATGGAGTCAGTTTCTCCAAAATAGGCCCAGTTACTTCATCGCTGGCTAAACTCTCCCTCACATGGCACGACTGGCCCATTCTCACAGACAATGGAAGCCTGCAATTTTAAGGAAGATGGTTGCAATTGCTTATTCGAAATTGTTCTAATTCGTTAAACGAAACCGGTGGCCTTCGCCTGAACCCGTTTAAATATAAAAACAGATGTGTGCCTGCCGTTCCGTTATTAGCTAAGACGCTTGGCCATCTTCCTTCCAAAACAGACAATCTTTTAATCTTAGGCTTCCGCATATTTTTTGCTGACTTTTATTTCATTTAACAGCTGTCTCGATTTGGTTCCTTGTATGTCGATTTATTTGCTTAGTTATACCGGTTTTTTCTTGTTTGCTTTTCCGTTTTACATTTTATTCGCTCTGGTGTTTTTTCGCTAACTCTTCCTGCTTGTTTTTCATGGAGTGTTCAAACCAAGAGTAACTTGTAGCTTATACTGGAAATAAAGTGACAGCAAGTTACTCAAACATTACCTCACTTTTAGGCGAAGCGTAAATCGAATCCATGTCGAAATTTCTGAGCCAAGCGTAAACCAGATTTCAGTCGAACATTTTGAGCCGAGCGATAAACCGGATCTATGTCTAGCTTTTTGACGCAATTGTATATTGTACCGGTGTCGAATTTTTTGAGCGCAGCGTAAAACGAACCCATGTCGAACTTTTTGAGCTGAGCGTTAGCAAAACCAATATCTAATATTTTGACCCAAGCCTAAACCAGATATATGACTTTTTCACCCGAGCGTAAACCGGATTTACGTCGATAATTTTGACCTGCGGTTAAACTGGACCAATGTCTAACTTTTTAACCCGAGAGTAAACTGGGCTTATGTCTAACTTTTTGAACTAAGCGAAAACCGGAACAATGTCTATGATTTTGACCCAAGCATACCGGATCTATGTTTAAATTTTCATCCAATCGTATACTGGATCTATGTCTAACGTTTTGATCCAAGCGTAAACCAGAACAATGTCTATGGTTTTGACCCTAGCATACCGGATCTATATTTAACTTTTTCATCCAAGTGTATACTGGACCTACGTCTAACGTTTTGATCCAAGCGTAAACCAGAACAATGTCTATGGTTTTGACCCTAGCATACCGGATCTATGTTTAACTTTTTCATCCAAGCGTATACTGCACCTATGTCTAACTTTCTGAACCGAGTGTAAACCGGACATATATATAACTTTTTGATCCAAGCGTAAACCGGACCAATGTGTATTTTTTTTTTTTTACTAGAGCCTAAAACAAACATAGGTCTAACTTTTTGACCCGGGCATAAACCGACGCTATGTCGAGCTTTATTTGACACAAATGTAAATTGGACATATTCCGACGTTTTTGACCCTATTGTAAATCGAACACGCGTCTCCATATATCTATTAATGTTCGATATTAAATAAACCTACAAGGGTTGATATGTCCTTAAATTAACTTAACCTAATCTAATTTCTTTCTTTCTTTTCCTTACCTTTTCAGTGAAATCTCTTTATTTCTTTTTCACTACCTTCCCTCATGATATTTTATTACTAGTTTTATTTCATTTACACTGCTGTTCTCACCTTTATTGTCATATTTACGAAGTTTCGACCGTTATACGCTTCGGCCTTGGTTGAACAGTTTTCACTATTGTTTCTTTTTACTACTAGTTCTTAACTAAATTGCGTCCTGAGTATAACGATAAACTCCACCCGCGTCCTTGGTATGACGATAAACTATGTCCAACAGCAAGACCTCTGATAATACGTTTTAAATAATGTTGCCAGTTGTACGTTTTTGAAAAAAAAATAATATTACCAGCAATACGTTTTTGAAAAAAACAAATATTACCAGCAATACGTTTTTGAAAAAAAAAAAATATTACCAGCAATACGTTTTTTAAAAAAAAAATAATATTACCAGCAATACGTTTTTGAAGAAAAAATATTACCAGCAATACGTTTTTGAAAAAAAAATAATATTACCAGCAATACGTTTTTGAAAAAAAGGAAATATTACCAGCAATACGTTTTTGAAAAAAAAGAAATATTACCAGCAATACGTTTTTGAAAAAAAAATAATATTACCAGCAATACGTTTTTGAAAAAAAAATAATATTACCAGCAATACGTTTTTAAAAAAAAATAATATTATCAGCAATACGTTTTTGAAAAAAAAATATTAATAGCAATACGTTTTTTTAAAAAAGAAAAAATTATTAGAAATACGTTTTTGAAAAACAAATATTACCAGCTATACGTTCTTCAAAAAATAATATTAACAGCTATACATTTTTGAGGAAAAAAAAATTAACAGAAATGGATTTTTGACAAAACAAACATATTACTAGGAAAAAAATGTTGTCGGAATTAAATGACCCATTGAGTTTGATATGCCTTAAAACAAAACAAAGCAAACCATTCTTAACTAAATTTTATACGAAATATTATTATTGTTGACAATTTTTTAAATTCTTCAATCGCATTTTTTGGTTATTGTGTTATTCAGTACTCATAGAATCGTTCTTACGATGACAAGTTCGGTTGTACAGGTAGAATAGAAATGTGATCGTAAATATACGTTTTAAACCAGCAGCTGTAACTCGTCTAACTTTCCCTGTGAAACAAAAAAAGACGTATAGAAAATAAATAAATAGGTCTTTTATTTATAGTCTCCATTGTTTGTTTTTTTTATATTTTGAAAGCGCGCTACAATATTTGGGTGCTTTGTATTAGAAGCTCGTTATTCGGTGGCCATTACATTACGCCTCTCTGTATCACCTTCTCTCTGTGGCTGGGTTGCTCCAAATCAATAGCATTTTACTTGTTCGTTTGTTGTCCTGTTCATCTTAACGTTTTGCTTTAGCGTGAACACCAAATAGAAAGTCTCTCGAATTATCACCCTAACCGTTGCGACATTTGGAAACGGAACGGACTATATTTATTTTTATTTCATTTCAGCGTGTCTTTACTATAAACTACGTGGCGATATTTTGTCAACATGACTCTGAATGACAAACTGAGACGACCTCGTCATCGAATAGACAAAACATATCCGTTCATTGTCATATCTCGTAGAAATCTCGCATTGTTTATTATATCACGAGACTTCCAATTTCCCCACCTTTGCATAACGCAATCTATCACGTTTGTATGGCCTTGATTTAATTTTTTTTTCTCTTGCGAGTTTATAATAACCTTCCGTGAATTGTCTTTTTAAACAAATACAATTCATTTTTAAATATAGAGTATGACGACTAAAGATGGCGTGAAAGTTTTTATAACAATTTGTCGCGAATAATGGAAGCATTGATGTGGAAGCGATTGTCGATGATGTATCTTTTTCTTTTGAGAGCTAATTTTTATATTTCATTTTCCAAATTTCGGGATTACTCTTCCTTTTTCCTGCTTCCTTTATTTATTGCTTATGTAATTTCAGCTTGAGTTTTATTATTTTGAGTTTTAGTTTTTATTCCGTTACTTTCTTTCATTTGATCATTTTTTCGTATTTCACTTTTTTAATTGAGCTGGCGGCCATATATCCTGTTAAAACAGCGATTCTCGTAGGATCACCGAAGTTAAGAAACGTCGAGATTTTGTAAAATCTTTTTTAATTCTTTCTTAGCTTTTTGTTTTCTTTCTTTCTTTTTTCTTTCTTTCTTTTTGTCTCTCTTTCTTTCTTACTTTCTCAATATTGTATTTCTTTCTAATTTTTCTTTCTTTCCTTCTTACTTTTCTGAATTTTTTCTTTCTTTCTTATTCATTTCTTTTTTTTCCTTCTAACTTCCTTCCTCAATATTTTCTTTTTTTTCTCAATTTTATCTTTCATTCTTTCTTTCTTTCTCAATCTTTTCTTTCTTTTATTCATTCTTTTTTCTTTCTTTCTCAGTTATTTCTTACATTTTTATTTCTGAACCTTTTCTTTCTTTCACAGTATTTTCTTTCTTTTATTTTTCTTCTCTTTCCTTCATTCATTCTTCCTAACTTTCTCAATCTTCTCTTCCTTTCTTCATCAATTCCTTTTTTCTTTCTCAATTTTTTTCTTTCTTTCTCAATACTTTTCTATCTTTCCCAATTTTTTCTTTCTTTCCTTCTTGTTTCCTTTTCTCAAACTTCTCTTTCTTTCATTCGTTCTTTTTTTCTTTCTTTCTCAATCTTTTCTATCTTTCTCGATATTTTATTTCATTCCTTCTTACTTCCTTTTTCCATATTTTCTTTCTTTCTTAATCTTCTCTTTCCTTCCTTCATTCTTTCTTTCTCAATGTTTTCTTTCCTTTTTCTCTCTCAAACTTTTCGTTCTTTCTCAATTTTTATTTTCTTTCGTTCTTTCTCAATCTTTTCTTTCTTTCTTTCTTTCCCAAGCTTCTCTTTCTTTCCTCGTTATTTCCTTTTGTCTTTATTCCCTTTCTTTTTTGCTTATTAGTTTCCTTTATTTTATTTATATTTCCATTTTCCCAATTTTTTTTCTTTTTGGCATTTCGTTATTTGGATTTCTTTTTTTCTTTTTTAAACACACTATTTAGCTGTTAGATTCTTTATTTACCTGATATTTACAGGACTATAAAAAATATGAGAGCCAACTACAATGCAATGTTTCCTGAAGCAAAGGCAAGTTGCAGCCGGAATTGCAAAGGATAAGACCAACGTTTTAATGATCAGGAACTGTAAGAGAGAATGCGAGGAACACCTACCATGCAAAACTGATTAAAATCGGTGTCAGCGACATGATTATTAAAGTGGAGGAAACCTATTTCGGAAGTAGGAAGGTTGCACCGAGAACAGTGGGCATTTAGTGCGATTGAGAAAGACTCTGGAGGAAGTTCTGTTCAGCACAATTGACGACAAGACAACATCAACACTATCCCATGTAATTGAAGAACATATTTTATCAGGAAAATATATGCTTCCAGATGGTTAGCCGATATATATTTGTATCCAGCAAATACCCTATAAATACCCTATAAAATACCCTGTAAATACCCTGTAAAAAGAATTCTATAATTATACACAAAGAAAGATTACTCCACCTAATGAATTTGGTTTGGTTTGGTTTATTTTGATTTACGGCATATCAACCTCAATGGGTTATTTAATGCCGGCGACATTTTTAGTATAGATTCGTATAAATAGAATATGTATTTTTTGGTTTAGATTGGTTTGGTTTATTTTGTTTTACGGCATATCAACCTCAATGGGTTATTTAATGCCGACAACATTTTGAGGATAGATTCGTATGAATAGAATATGTATTCTTTGGTTTAGATTGGTTTGGTTTATTTTGTTTTACGGCATATCAACGTCAATGGGTTATTTAATGCCGACAACATTTTTAGGATAGATTTGTATGAACAGAATATGTATTCTTTTGTTTCGATTGGTTTGGTTTATTTTGTTTTACGGCATATCAACCTCAATGGGTTTTTTAATGCAGACAACATTTTTTATTGCTGGTAATATTTTGTTTTGTCAAAAATATGTTGCTGGTAATATTTTTCTTTCAAAATTGTATTGCTGGGAATATTTTTTTCAAAAATGTATTGCTGATAATAGTTAACTATTTACCCATAGCTGGGACCCTAACATGTGCTACCACCCTGGGTCAGGCTGGACCTGGGAACACCAGCAATTAACAGATGGTTCCATGCTCCTCAAAACCTCTTGATCAGAGGCCTTGCTGCTGGATGTAGTTTATCGTCTTACCCAGGTCGCGGATATAGTTTAACGTCTTACCCAGGATGATAATGAATTTGGAAATACATACTTAAAATAGAGAATTTTTGTGGTTTTGCCTAAAATCTAAAATTTATGTTTGGTTCAGATGAAGAGTGATCTCAACATCTTTTAGGGAATATGTATGTAGCGAGGGAAAATACCCGGAAAATTAATTTTTGGTGGAGAAATACTCGTAAATTACTTTTTTTTTTCAAAAAGCATTTTTTTTTAAATATTTGTAAAAAAATTTTTTTCTAAATGCCAGGAAAACGCTTTTCGTTTTCGAAATATCTATAAAAAACATTTTTTCGAAGTACTAGGAAAATCATTTTTTTAATACACGGAAAAGATATTCTTTTCGAAAAAGACTGGAAAAACATATTTTTTATTGTTTTTCCAAATGTTCGAATTAGTATTATTTTGAAATGTGCAGATAACCCTTTTTAAAATTATATCGAAGTTCCGGAAAATGCGTTTTTTTTGCTTTTGTTTTTTTTTCCCCAAAAATGCTCGTAAAATGCATTTATTACGAAATTCTTGGAAAATACATTTTTTGTGCGAAATGCCTGATAAATTTTTTTTAAAAGGCCTGAAAAATCCATTTTTTTTCGAAATGCCAAAATATTCATTTTTTTTTTTTCGAAATTCCCGATAAATTAATTTTTTTTTAAATGCCTGGAAAATTCATATTTTTTCGAAATGCTCGGACAAATTCCCTTTTTTCAAAATGGTAGGAAATACATTTTTTTTCGAAACAACTGGAAAATTATTTTTATTTTTTTAAATGCCGGAAACACCTTTTGTTTCCGAAAAAATTACAGTTACCCATCGTTATGTGTTTATTTAAATGGTCTTGTTTACAGACATTTTTAACAAATTTACGAATAAAAACATTTCTTTTCCTATTTTTTTCTTTCTGAAATGGTAAAGGATAAATATAGCATTGTATTCGTTTCTGATATTTTCATAATATTATAAATATTAAATACTAGCAGGCATACCCAACTGGTCGATCAGAAAAAAAAGCGTCCAATTAGACTGGGACAAAAACAGCATCATGCTTAGATGTAACAGAATCTATCTTCTTCAATTACTTTCATTAATTTTTTTTTAAAATTAATGCAGTTACTGATATAACACAAATAGTGTTTTATTTATTCAATCGATGTTAGCCGAGAACATGAAGGGGTAAGACCGGCAACATGAAGACCCACTTCAGACCACAATTATTTTGGAGCTTTTGAAATTCAATTTGTCATTGTGCTACCAGGGATGTAAAAAGAGGATACATTTATAAAGCAATTGTTAAGTTTGATGAAAATTGGTTGAAAGATCAATGAAAAATAATAATAAAAAAAAAACATTCTTTCGCTACTTACCCGGGTTTTTCACTATATGCGTGGATTCAGTATCAATTTAAATGACTGTTAAACAATCAACTTATTGTTGCTTACAATTGAGTAAAGTGTGTATAAGATTGCTTGAAAATTGAGGGAGTTCTTAGTTTAAAATTTGTTTTGAAGTCGATCTGTGTTTAAACTGATTTTTCGTTTGTCGCGGTTTTTCGCTAAACTCAGTGGCATAGAAAAAAAAGGAAGTATCTATGAGCTCGTCATGATGTAAATCACCCACATACCGGGTGTGAACGAAATCGGAGGAAAAAGTTGAATTTATCGATTTTGGATCGGCTTTATCGATTATTGATTTTTTGAAAATTATCGATTTCTGGGGCTAGGAACCTAATTCTTGCATTGTACAATGTATGTGCCAAGTTTGGTCAAAATCGGTTGGCTGAATCTCGAATGAAAAGACAGACACTCAGATATCCTCTGATTATTATATAGAGAGATTACAAGTTTTAATCTGAGATATAAGTTAACCTGAGAAAAGAATGGATAATGTCCAGGAAAGATCATATGTTTATTTAAATTTTCTTTTTTTATAGTTCACAGGCATCTGTCTCTATTTCTGAGATGAGGTATTATGTACATTATTTACATTATTCGGACTATTGTCCTCATCTTTGTCGCCATATTTATTACAATGTTTCGGCCGTTGTACGCTCCGGCCTTTTTCAGGTGTTTGAAATGTCGAACTGAACCTTTTATTGAGGGGAATTAACTGATGACTGCCATCCATGGCACAGTGGATAACGGCGTTAGTTAGATCCAGTGACAGAACCCAAAGATTGTGAGTTCAATACATGGTTATGGCAGTGGAGAACTTTCAGAAGGAAATTAACTGATAACTGACATCAATTAATCATCTCACGTGCAACTAGAACAGTCTACCCCAGTGAGCGAAATAAAGGGTTCAGTTCGACATTTCAACCACCTGAAGAAGGCCGGATCGTACAACGGCCGAAACGTTGTAAAAAACATGGCGACAAAGATGAAGACAATAGTCCGAATAATGTGAATAATGTACATAATACCTCATTTCAGAAATATAGACAGATACTGAAGGGCCGAAACGTTGTAATAAATATGGCGACAAAGATGAGGACAATAGTCCGAATAATGTAAATAATGTACATAATACCTCATCTCAGAAATATAGACAGATACTGAAGTACGGAAACGTTGTAATAAATATGGCGACAAAGATGAGGACAATAGTCCGAATAATGTAAATAAGTTCACAGGCATTTTTTCATAGTTATTGTGTTATGAAAAGTTAAATAATAAATATTAGGAGATCATCAAATAAATATAAAATAGGCTAAGCTAGAGTTAGTTTCGCTACAAAACAAAAACTTAACCTGAAAACTCAGGTCAGGTTCTTAAATAGTCTCGACTTCGTTTAGATATCAAAAATGGCGCCAAACCCATTCAATAACTATCTGACCCCTCTGCTGTCGACGTGCGCTTTCTAAGATCAATGGTTTTGAACGAGTGAAGCCGATGGATCTTGGCGAAGACCACACTTATTTAAACTTGAGTGACTGGCGCTGCAGAATCGCAAGTATTGCATTAAATAATAGAAATCGCATCAGTTGAGGACTTTCAACAGCAGCAACAACTAAAACGAATATCACATATAACTCAAAGAGAAAATAATGACATAATGAATATGTTGACGTTCCACACGACTTCAAACAAAATAGTAGGCAGGAACTGGAACAATGGAAAGAGAGATAACAGCTACTGGATTTTATAAATTTCTACCGACAATATTACAAGATGCTCTGTCAATGAATTCCTTATAAGAACTATATACTCTGGGAATACTAATTCGAAAATATTAGAGTATAATTTTTGTCAAAGTTTCATTTTGTTTTACATAGAAATCGTTGGTGTGAAAACTACATAAAGTTGAAATGAATTACCCATCAGTAGGGAGGTACTTTGGAAAGCATTTGCCTCCCTATGCCTTTTCTATAATTACTTCAATGGCAATGAACTGTACATATAGGGTACTAGTCAGGACTTTCATAGAGACAATGAGGTATTATGATGGATGTAGTAAGAATGGTTGTTTTAGTGTTAGGAATATTGTGGTATGTTTGGGTTAAAGATTGTGGCTAGCTAAGAATAAATTTAAGGCAGAAGAACGCCCTTTTTTTTCTGATTCCCCATTTTGGCCTTGCACCACACTTTGTCCTTTTTTGCATATAAATATCGTTCTTTGTTATCGTACCTAGACTTTATGAATTGAAGAGCAGTACTAGATTGGCAGCAAGGTCCCATCCATATACAGTTGAAATAGCTAAATGTAAGCGTAAGTTCTATGGTAATAATTTCTTCTCTCGCACTCCTCCCTTGTGGAACTCATGTATTTTGTTCTCGATCCTTAGTAATGTTTATATTTTATAATATAGGGTGACCCCCCCCCCAAAAAAAACGGGAACTTTTTAACAATCCAATAAAACCAAGAGTGATGGAAGAAAGATATTTAATTCATAGTAATTGAAACCTTAAAACATGCCATTTAAGAAACAATGATGGAATTTTCATTTTTTTAAAAAATGACGTCCTGTAGATGGCGTCCTCCTGTACGAATGCATTCTTGAGATCTGCTGTTGAGATTCCTCATTGACTGCTGCAACATCTCAGCTGGGATACTGTGAATTTCATTCTCGTTACTAAAATGGCGATATGTTTACTTTCTCAAGGTCACTGTCTCGCAGTGTTGCCACTTGCTCATGTCTGGCAATACGCACTTCAAAAATTCCCGTTTTTTTTGGTGGGGTCACCCTATACTTCCACACCAAGTAACCCCTTGTGTCTTAGTGACTTTACTGTCTTGCCCTTGTGGGGTGATCACAATTGATGAAAAATATTAAAGTGGACACAGGTCAACACCTCGTGGTGACAGTCCGTTTCATGCTTGAACTCAATCTAGAGATTGCCTAAAGATTAGTCAGGTGGGAAATTCATCGAGGTCTCACCAATTTACACTTGAATTGGTGAGATGTAACCGTAAGTTCTATGCTAACTGTTTCTTCTATTGCACTTCGCGCTTACGGAACTGTCGTCTGGCATCCAGCTATCTGGTCAACTTTGACGTTCACAAATTTAAATGCAATGTCAATCCCAATGTACTGTCCTCCTGATTACTTTTGTTCTCACTCCTTAGTAATGTTTCTGTTTTCTCATTAGACCATGCCCAGTAGTCCCTTGTGCCTTAGTGGCTTTATTGTCTTGATTAAGTGAACTTGATTAAAAAAATAAAAATAAATGAAAACTGTTAATATTATCACCCCCATTATTATTGTAATCATCGTATTTCAGTGTTTCATTTTCACTCTTCTGTTAAAAATTCCCCAGATATATAAATTTTAGTACTTGCTTGGTTTTGATATCCCCAATCTGTAACTTGCATAATGGCTTGTGTCCCTTTTGTTTACACTCGATGGAAAAGGTGAGCATATAGTATTCGTCAAAATTTTAATTCGAATTCATTTTTTTTTTTTTACATACAAATCAGTGAGGTGAAAACAATATAAAGTTGAGGTAACCTTGCCATCTGTAGGAGAGTGCTTTGGAAAGGGGTGTTTTTGCTGGGGGTGTAGTTCGAGCACAGGCAACAGAAAAAAGGGTTGGTGTCAATTGGTACACGAATCAAGGAATTAAAGAATTTGGGCGGAAGAAAGTTTGCTGGGAATTAAATGGTTTGATGACTTTTGAGATCTTTAAGGATACGTTCTGGCAGTCAGCATGGGGAGAGGTTATCTGTAGCAGAAAGGTCAATGTTACGAAATGTTGCGAATATCTACGAAGGTGTGGCCGCTGCTAGCAAATCGCACCGGCCAAGTGTCACTTCCTTTTTTGTTTATTAGATGTCCCTGTCAGTCTCAGCATGCCGAAGCGTACATTTAAACCAACCCCATCCCGCTATCGTGTTTCTATATACGCCTCGACCCGCATACAGCGTGTACGGCCACACCCATGAACAAGCAGTGAATGGGGCGACGAGGACTGTCTTGTTTAACTGCTTTCTTCCCACAGCTTATAAGTAATTTCAATGTGATCTAAAAGTTTCCAGCCTATCTTTACAAAAAAAAAAAAAAAAAAATTATATAAGCTTATTTCTATCTAGCTTAAATGCCGCCCGATAGAACGGTATTTAAGCTAGCTCCCGCGAAGGGCTCTTAATTCTTAATTCTTACAATTCAAAAATATTTTCTGGCTTTAAATAGATTCACTGCTACAAATACCCATAGCTGAAGAGAAGAGGTAGATTCATACCTTTCCAAAATTTATTTAGTGATCCTGACTGGAATTCGAACCCGGTTCTCCGATTAACAATTATCAGCCGTTATCTATTGCACCATCCGCGCACCCATGCTTAAACACTTGTAATAAGACAGAATGTTTGGTAATTATCAAGAAAGCAGAAAAAAAGGGAAAAAAACGACAGGGCTTAAGAAGACAAAAAATGGCGATTGACGTTGTTCTTAGACTTTTGAAGATTGTAGTTATCAGAGAAGCAAGAAAGCGGAAGGGAGTTTCACATCTGGGAAGTGTGACAAAAACTGTTATAGAAGCTTTACCAATAACTAGTTTCAAACTCCCCTGTCGGGTAGCATTTAAGCTAGTTGCTCCTAATTGTGTCTTCGGCTTTTTCAGAAGTTTGAGTCTCCCTAAGTCTTTGCATATTCTCAGCACTGGAAGCTCTTCTGGCTGCTATTTAATCTGGGTTTTCATGTGAACGGGACTTTCTTTTCATCGCTGCAACCTTTTGATTGTAATCTGGTCCACTGTTGGCGGAGATTTCTTTTTGTGGGGCATACGGTTGCCGTATAAGATAAGCAACAATAAACTACAGAAGAACTCAAAATTGATCGCTGCATTTAGATATCGCATTAATATTTAAGCTTAACTTTGAATAATTATTCAGCTACCCATCAATTTAAAGACAATTTGATGTACGTAGGTCCTTACTTTCCGTTCAATTATTTTTATTTCATGGCTGACTTTCACCTGATTTCGCAATTATTTTCGATTATTACCAAATTTATTTCCAAGTTATAATAATTGTTATCGTATAAAAAATTCGTCGCAAAATTCACATAAAAGATTGCCAAAAACAAACGCAGTAATGAAAATTCGGAATCCAGAATTTCTGTAATATGAGCTATTGAAAGAGTCAGAGAGTTGTCTCACTTTAATTGAAAAAGTGTGACACACTGACATTTACATTTATTATATAGATTACTTCGAATATTGTACACGTATTTGATGAGACATCCCTGTTTTTTGTTTTTGTTTTTTTAATTGAATGTCCACCGGCCTGTGCCTTCGAGAGTCTTAATAAATAAAATTTGAATTCCGGCAGGATTCGAAGCTGTCTACTCCTTGTAACGGGGAAAAACGTATAGACTGTTGAGCTTTTAGACCTCTCAGTCACGGAATTTCAATTACCCTATATATATATTGTTCAGATCTTTCGAATCCTGTATCTATGAAGACTTCCAGTTTATTGTTAAACTAGTTTAAATCTTCTTTTTTTTTTCACTGCTACGGCATATCATAATACTTCCACAGAGTCGAATCACTATTATTTCCCCCATGTACACAAAATGTTCCACCCATTGTTACAGCGCGTAAAAGACTCCCACGTGTGTGTTTCCCCGAACAATGAAATGATAAGCTCTTCAACGCTACATAACGATAGAAGAGCTTAAAATTTTACTGTTCAGAGAAGCACCCGTCGGGAGCCTTTTCTAGAATGTTTCGATGATTTGTTAAAAGCTGTCTCAGTAGAACTTTTTCTTGTGTACATGACGCAAATGAAGGTATCTGTCTATATTTCTGAGATGAGGTATTATGTACATTATTCACATTATTCGGACTATTGTCCTCGTCTTTGTTGCCATATTTATTACAACGTTTCGGCCGTTTTACGCTCCGGCCTTCTTCATGTGGTTGGAATTTCAGAGGCGAATTAACAGGAGATAACTGATAACTGACATCGATTAGTCAGGGCAAAATAGAGCGAAATAAAGGGTTCAGTTCGACATTCCAACCACCTAAAGAAGGCCGGAGCGTATAACGGCCGAAACGTTGTAATAAATGTGGCGACAAAGATGAGGACAATAGTCCGAATGATGTGAATAATGCAAATGAAGGTGTTTTGACTCCGTGGAACTACTATGACGTGCCGCAGCAGAAAAGATGGTGGAACTAAAGACTGGAGCTGATCTTGACATTTTGAAATAGCGTTGTCTAGTGAAGGGGTCAGGGTGAAGTAATGGGTAGCGGTTCAAATTGAGGAATCGGAGGTGTTGAGTTCGAATTCGATTTCCGTATATTAATGGATATGAATCCATCTCTTCTCCCCGCTAGCTATGGGTAAAATAGCAGGACAGATTTGGTCCTATAGACTTGATTGTCGACTAGTCTCGGAGAAGGAAAACTCTGAATTCAAACTAGCCTGGTGAGGGTTGGGCTCCGTCAGGTTAACATGCCCAAGACACACCGCTACTGTTATGGCTGGGGTCCCTATGACTCAAATGTGTTGTCAATAACAGGCGTGCTAAGTTGTGTCTTTGAGAAAGCAACTGTAGAATCGAAAATAAGTCATCATCCACAAGAGCTTATTGTTTTATTTCCGTCTAGCCCGCTTCTCTCCGGCGGCAAACCCTCGTTGTAAATCTCGTCTCCAGTGTGAACGATAGTTGTACCCTCTTATTTCTTCATATAATGAGCTGCGTTCATACATATGATTGGTACGGCAATACATTTTTTTTAAGTTTCTCTATTTCTCAATATTTTGCTTAGAGATTGGAATCTTGGTCAGAAACGCCCCCCCCCCCCGGTAACTTAGTGGACTCGAGGAATTTATTTTCCTCAAAAAATTGCTTTGCCAGAAATATTTTATAAATTTCAACCTACCATAATGCTAACTGTTCGTGAAATGAATGTCGAATGTTTCCTTATAAGGAAACGGTTATTTCCACTCTTTCTATTACAAATCATTTGCATACGTGTAAGCGATGAGAAATTGAAATTTCTTTAAAAGATGATAAATTAAAAATCAACGCTTAACTGATCCTGTTTGCCAGTGTCAATATCTCTTGTGGCGATTTTCTAAGTGTAACTTAGTTGTGGCACAAGACTGAAAGTATGGGACACCCAGTGGCGATCGAACTCATTACCCAGTCGTAATTGTATCTACTGAGACAAGCTTGTTAACCATTACACCACTTTGAGGCGCTTAAATGTTTTATTATGTGTGTGTCAAGTTGCGAAAGATGCCTTTGAAAAACTAAGCAAAGTATTAAGAAACAGAACAAATCGTTAGAAACAAAGAAAACTGTACTGAAATAAAAGGTAACGAAGGAAATCCCAATCAATATTGTAACGAGCATTCACAGCTACTGGACCTGAGTAACCGATTTTCTTGAAAAATTATCTTAACCCATTAACACCCAATTTTTTTTATGAACATTTTTGGCCCAGACAGGTGTCTTAGGAGTTTATTTATTCCTTATGTTTAATTTCAGTAGTTACCATTTTCATTTTTATAGAAACTAGAACATCAAATACATATGTGTATGAAACATCAAAAAATAATATTGATTAGAAATAATAAAAAACTACTTTTCAAAATAGTCATTAATTTTCTACTAGTGAAATGTAAAAGTACGACAGAAAGTGTCTTCTTAAGGTTAATAATAAACATTTTAAAGGCTAAGTGTTGTAAAATATACCTCTCCAAATGGAATGTATGTAAGCAATTCAATGTAAATACAAGGAATAACATGTAGTGAGTTTAATTTTAACAGATCCACAAATGGGGCGCATGGCAAGTAATGGGTTAAGAGAATGATTCATATAAATTTCAACCGACATTAACGCTATCTGTTGTTGGGTCAATGAATGAAAAATGCCCCTTTGTATGAAAAAGGCTAATTTCACCATTACCATTGGAATGCACCATCAATGGTTGTGCTATAAAAATCCATTGTATATGGTTTAAATATACGGGTGCATTGTAAATCGGTTTTATTATAAGAATGCATTATTAATGGTTTTATTAAAAGAATGCACCCGTAAATGGTTTTAAAATAAGAATGCACTCTAAATGGTTTTAATAATAGAATTTCTTGTAAATAGTTTTACTATAAAAATGCATTATTAATGGTCTTGTTATAAAAATCCATTGTAAATGGTTTAGATATCTAGACTTTATATAGATGTCATGCAAGGCACCAAACTCGTCTAGAAATGAGCTGTATACAAACGCTTTCTCAGATGAATCGTTAGAATGACTTTGAGCCAGTGAAGTCTGTGGGGCTTGGCAATGACCTGACTTCTTCGAACTACAGAATCGAAAATGAAGAACTTTACCAGATAGAAGAAATCACATCTCTTGGGGACATTCAAAAATAGCAACTGAAATTGATGCAATTCGAAAAGAAAATAATGATATATGTCTATATTTCTGTGATGAGGTAATATGTACACTATTTACATTATTTACATTATTCGGACTATTGTTCTCATCTTTGTCGCCATGTTTATTACAACGTTTCGACCGTTTTCCGTTCCGGCTTTTTTCAGCTGGTTGGAATGTCGAACTGAACCCTTTATTTCGCTCACTGGGGTAGACTGTTCTAGTTCCACATGCTATGTTTAATGGATGTCAGTTATCAGTTGTCTCCTGTTAATTTCCTTCTGAAAGTTCTCCCCTGCCTTAACCGGGTATTGAACTCACACTCTTTGGTTCCTGTCACTGGATCTAACCAACGCCTTTATCCACTGTGCCATGTGTCCTCATGGCACGTGGAACTAGAACAGTCTACTCCTGTGAGCGAAATAAAGGGTTCAGTTCGACATTCCAACGACTTGAAGAAGGCCGGAGTGTACAACGGCCGAAACGTTGTAATAGATATGTCAACAAAGACGAGGACAATAGTCCGAATAATGTAAATAATGAAAATAATGATATAATCAAGGTGTTGACCCTCTACACAACTTCAAACAAAAGGTAGGGAAGGAAACGCCCGTCCATACTAGAAAGGGTGGTAACAGATACTAAACTCGAGAAACCCATTTCCCTAAAATAAAATTAACAGAAAGATTTTATAAATTTCACCCATCAGTTGCTGCTCGATCATTGAATACCAAATGTTTCCTTATAAGGAAAGTTCTAATATTACTATTACCATATGAATTAGAAAGAACGTACTATAACAATGGACTTGAGAACTCTAGTTTCCTGAAAAAACTGTTTTACGAGAAATATTTTATAAATAACAACGGACACTAAAGGCAACTGTTCGGTCAACTGACGCCGAAAGTTTCCTGTGTGGAAACGGTCAATCTCATTATTGGCCATTAGCATTTATCTGTTTTTGGTCGGATATAAATATTTTATACGATATCTTTCACATTAGCATTTACAAAAATACCAATATCCATTTTTTTTTCTCTTTACGTAATTTTCGCTTCCTGGTGCTGCCCCCCCCCCGACCTCTGAACCAACGATTCCTTTCTTCTTTGCTGCACTCAAATGACCATGGTCAGTTCAAATCTGATTTCCCCTTATTTTCCGATAGATAAAAGGGAACTGAGCTGACTGATAGCAAAAGCGAAGTGTGGGCAAATGTCCCCAAGGACAGTCTGCAAGGGAACCGCTTAGCCTTCACCCTGCACATGACCTGCAAACAATTTGGCGAACGGTAAAATGCTAAATGCGGATGAAGGTTTTGGGGTATGGTTAACGAGACAGTTATTTTGTGTCGGGAAGAGCAAAAATGGAGGAGACGGCCCGAATTAGAATGAATCAGTAGGCTGAGCATGCGCACTCTTTGACATATGGTGTCAGTGTGTTTGATGGGAAGGAAGCGAGCAACCGGAGGAAGATAGGGGAGAGGCAAGAAATGGAAAACGGAGATAAAAAAAAAACAAAAAAAAAACAGAGGAAGAAAGG
>OZ038516.1:38886707-38919207 GCA_964036315.1 Acanthosepion esculentum
ATCTATCGAATTCTCTCTATCTCTATTTATCTTATTCTATACTAATATCTATCTATCTATCTATCTCTTTATATATTATCTATGTCATCCTATATTGTCTGTCGCATTCTATCACTCTCTTTCTTAAAGAAATACAAAAGATTATACTCACAAGTACAACACACACTTTACGAAGGGTTTTATCTACGTAAAATATATGTGATCTTAGGCTGTTTTTATTTTTATTTTTCACAAATATATTCAAAGGAAAATATCATGAAGCCATTTCTGAGCTAATGTCTCTGGTTGGGACCCGGAAGGATATGCGTATACAACAGAAATCAAAGGAAATAAAACAATACTAATTATTATTATTGTTGCCCTGATGCTACACTTTATCGACTGAATGTGTTGACATTTATATATTTAGTTTTAGTGAAATTAAATTGGCTAAACAGATATCGCTTGATCTTGACTATATGCTCTTCCCCCAGGATCCGATGCATTGTGCATCTCCGTTCGTGAGCGCGAGTAGTTGTGTGGCCGTGTATTAAGCGATTGTTTCTTATTTTTAATCTTGGAGGATGATGCATCCAAGGCGAGTTGGAAACTCCCCGAATTGGAGATAAGGCTAGGTTACGTCCTGAAGTTATTTCTCGCCGGGCTCTACCTGCAAGGACTTCAAGATCTTTAAAAAAAAATTTAAAAAAACTATCAAAATAAAAGAAGTTAAAATCTCAAAAATGTGCCACATGAGGACATCAATAGTTCCAGTTGTAGTTGGAGCACTCCGATTGGTTGGAAAAGGGTCCGATAGACTCACAGAAGGGATTCCTGGAGGCACATAAAGTGTTGTGGCCTTGTTAGGGCCAGAAATAAAGACACAAGAGAGGAATTGAGTTAAACAAATATATTAACAAAATCAGTAATACAAACATATACAAACGAGAGTGTTACAGCAAGAATGTTCGGTCCGACTGTCAGAGCTGACTGCTACCTGCTCCTATTTATAGCTGGGGGGATCCATGCGTGCGTGGGTAAATTACCATAACAGTAGCAAAGAGAGTTAGGTTGCATTTTTGTGGGGTGAAGTATCCGTTTTCAGGCAGGAAAAGTTTTCTTTCAGGGTTGGTAGCGAAGAGAGGTTGGTATTTCACAGGGGCAAAGTATCCATTATCAGTCAAGAAAAGTTTTCTTTCACAGTTGTTAGCTCTTGTGGCCTTGTTAGGGCCAGAAATAAAGACAAAGAGAGGAATTGAGTTAAACAAATATATTAACAGAAACAGTAATACAAACATATACAACCGAGAGTGTTGCAGCAAGAATGTTCGGTCCGACTGTCAGAGCTGACTGCTGGAAACTTCCCTCTCCAAAAGGCAGTACCTGCTCCTATTTATAGTTGGGAGAGTCCACGCGTGCATGGATAAATTAGCATAAAAATATTTTATTAAATTTTAAATACTTTCGCTTTATAGTTGTACTTAAAGGATGCTTGCTGAGGAAATGTTAGAAAATTATTCATGAATCTTAAATTTGCTGTAGGTACCTCTCTTATTTTCTGATAATGTTGTGTATGTATGTCCACACTTAAAATAATTCAAAATTATTTTAAAAATTTTAAGGGCATCTGAATTTATGATTAATAAATATAGTTTTTATTTAATAACAGATAGATAGATAGATAGATAGATAGATAGATAGATAGATAGATAGATAGATAGTGTTGTGACCTTGTTAGGGCCAGAAATAAAGACACAAAGAGAGGAATTCAGTTATACAAATATATCAACAGAAACAGTAATACAAACATACAAACGAGAGTGTTACAGCAAGATTGTTCCGTCCGATTGGCAGCGGTGACTGCTGGAAACTTACCTCTCCAAAAAGGCAGTACCTGCTCCTATTTATAGCTGAGAGAGTCAATACGTGCGTGGGTAAATTACTATAACATAAAGTAATACAAAAAATTGTACTCACACATTACAAAGAGCATTGTCTATGTAAAATGTGTATGATCTTATTTGGTGGGGGGTACAAAAATGATCAGTGAAAATATCGTTAAGCTGTTTCTAGCATTCGGTCTCCTGTTGGGACCCGGAAGGAAATATGTATAGAACAGAAATCCAAGAAGAAATAATAATAATAATTCGCGCGTAATATTATTATTATTATTATTATTATTATTATTATTATTATTATTATTAATGATAAATGGAAGGATCTTGTCGAAATCTAAAAATGTGGCACATGAGGATATCAATAATTCCGAAAAGTTTCCGATAGATTCGACCTGACGTTATTACTAGCCGGGCTCCACCCGCAACGTTATGTGCTGGCTTTATCAAAACCTGTTTATTATATGGCGCAAATTTGCATGTGATGCATGTGCTTCGTATACCCCTATCAGACTGGTTATCATTAGAGGCATATTAGGCTTCGTATATGTGCACCGCAGTATCACTTTTTCGGCCTGCTGCCTTCTCACTCAACAACAATAACAGGTTTAATATGGCACCGCAATACATTTATTGAAAGATAAGCCAACATTATAACCTATCCCATACAGAAAAAAAAAACAATCAACAGCTTGAGAAGATGATAGTGAAACTTTAGCATAAACACCGATCATATTATACAAGATAATAAACCTGATATTGTCATAAAAGACTTCAAAGGGCATAAATGTTTTTGTTTTTTATCAACATGGCCATACTGTTTGATAAAAAACATTTCAGCGTAGAGAATTTGATACACTCTCCAAATATAAGCAACTGAAAATGAAAAGAATGTGACATTTAAACAAGAGCATTATTTCACTAGTTGGCGAACTGCTTCTGTTTATCCAGCGATGCGCTGTTAAGGCCATGGCTCTCCACTACTCTCTGTCATTTGTGGCTCTTGGTACGGTCTCTCTTTTTGCTATCCTTTCTAATCCTTGTTCTATCAAACATTCACACATTAGAAATGGCATTCGCTCACTTCTTCTGAGTATCTAACTGCAATATACCATGCGAGTATCAAATTTCCCAAACCGTCTTTCCTCATTATATTTCTTTGAAATTTCAACTGTCCCTTCCTGATTCTAAGTATAAGGGTCCTTTTTGTTTCCATTCTTCTTAAAATTCTGACGTTGCTCACTCTATAGGATTCTCAGCATCCTACTGTAGACCCACTTTTCTATTGACAAGTCTCTTCTCTATCAGTGAGGAGATTATCAAACATTCACTATCACGCAAGCGGACTGCTATCACATAATAGTTGAGTACTCTTTTCTTAGTTTCTGAGAACATTTTCCTGTTTTGTTTTGTTTTTAAATTTGCTTAGATTTTGAAAGGCATCTTGCAAGTTTAAAGTTTTTGAAGCCAGCTGCCAACATTTTGTCTCTTTGAAGGCAAATAGTGTTTTTGTTTTTCATTTGTTTTTATTTTTTCAGTATTAACTCGGAAAAGTAATGGTAAGAATTTAGTTTGACATTATTTAAATGTCGAACTGGTAAGAATGTTTAGAAAGAATACTGAAATATATATTGAGAAGAACTCAGGAAATCCTTCTTTCCCTGAAACGCACAAGATGGCGTTAATAATTAAGGTACAGGCATAGAATAACTGTCAATATCGTAAGAAATAAAAAAAATAAAAAATAAATTATAGATTGCTTCTTAAAATTCTATTCAAACATTACTAGAAACATACATAGAGTTTAGATAGAGAGATAATTAAAAAGATAGATAGATAGATAGATAGATAGATAGATAGATAGATAGATAGATAGATAGATAATATAGGATGACATAAATAATACATGATGAGATAGATAGATAGATAGATAGATAGATAGAGGGAGGGAGAATGGGATAGATAGATAGATAGATAGACAGATAGATAGATAGATAGATAGATAGATAGATAGATAGATAGATAGATAGATAGATAGATAGATAGATAATATAGGATGACATAAATAATACATGATGAGATAGATGGATAGATAGATAGATAGAGGGAGAATGAGATAGATAGATAGATAGATAGATAGATAGATAGATAGGATGACATAAATAATACATGATGAGATAGATAGATAGATAGATAGATAGATAGATAGATAGATAGATAGATAGATAGAGGGAGAATGGGATAGATAGATAGATAGATAGATAGATAGATAGATAGATAGATAGATAGAGGGAGAATGGGATAGATAGATAAATAGATAGATAGATAATATAGGATGACATAAATAATACATGATGAGATAGATAGATAGATAGATAGATGTAAGCCTTATTGTGAACATTCAGTCTACGTGCGGATAGAGTCGCGACACTAACGAGAACGGGACCAACCAGCATTTATTGCCGGTAGACATGACATAGACTACATAAGATGCGCGCATATTACAGTGTAAATGGGTGAATCTGAAAAGAATCCGAAGGAAAATGTATTGATGGAAAATTCAAAGAAAAGCCTAAAACCTATCGGAAGACATCGTACATCGGCGTCAACAAGATTGGTGTTGTCAAAATCCATGAGGGACAGACATTTGGGTAGTGTAATAACAAACAACGAAGAATGTTTATATAGAAATATGAAGGTGTATTGGAATAGAGCAGGGGTTCCCAAGAGCCACTGAATTCAGAGCAGTGGTTCCCAAATGGTACAGCTCGCCTCATAGTTGCGGCAGAAAAGGATAGCAGGTGAGGCGGAATGATTGAAAGACAATCAAAAATTTAGAAACAGTTAAAAAAAAAAGAATGCAGTCAGGTCAGGCTCTTGATGTTGAATTTTTGGTATTATAAACCTTTGTGTGATTTGAGAGCATTTTAAATAAACATAGAAGGAATTTGTGCTATTTTAGAAGACCTTAAATGTTGTCATACTGCCCTGGAGACAATTGGGTTGATTGGGGGAAATCTAGTCTTAATGAATTTTACGTAGTTTATTTCTGGTTCAAATCTTCCGGGATTTTTCTCCAAACTCATTTTATGGCTGAAGTGATAAGATGTAAGACCTTTAGAAGGGTTAAATGAACTGTCACTGTGGTTCCCAAACAGTGCGGTACACCTCATAGGTGTGGCGAACGAGGATAGCAGGTGAGGCGGGACGACTGCAAGACAATCAAAGATTTAGAATCAGTTTGACAAAAATTCATATGCCTAAAATAAATATGGTTTCATAATTTAAAATACATTAATTATAATTGGATACATGTTTCCCAGTATAAATAGTTATAAATAATTATTGATCGATTTTAACATTGTGATATTTTTGCATTATATCAAGTATTATATCAAGTATTAAGAATATAGTAACTAGGGTCTGCAAGTTAGAGGAGAGACTTATCAATGATAATATTCTGACTACGAATCCGCGGTTATCTCACTGTTTTGTTTTGTTTTTTTTTATTTTAAAATGTACTTATCACAAGATAAAAATCGGTTAGGCGCAAGAAAATTTTCATTCCAAAAATGCGGCCCAGAGAAAAAAAAAGTTTGGGGATCACTGGAATAGAGAAATATGAAAGTGTGAAGACGATCCTAATGATTCTAAAAGAAAAACACAAAAAAAGTTCTCTTACACACGGCAATAGCAGAAAGCCAGAAGAAAGGACTATTTACTTAAGAAGTATATGAGACAGAAATCCGAAGACTCATTGGAATAGAGGCAGATGCTTTCCAGAAGAAGGTTTTAAGTCTCAGGAATATATCAAGAGAATTGGGGGAAACTTATTTATTGCATTTGCTCGAACAGATCTCAGAAGCACGACACAAAGGATGTGAGAACGTCATTCATTAAAGTGACAATACACAGAATATCACAGAGAGCCGATTTATTACATATTAGACATGTCAATAATAAACTATCTGCGTAGTGTACGGACAATCTCTATCTATAAAAGCAGGATGTGTGTGTGTGTGTGTGTGTGTGTGTGTGTGTGTGTGTGTGTGTGTGTGTGTGTGTGTGTGTGTGTGTAACGAATGTACGGCCGCAATTTTCGACGGTTTGCACCAAAATTTACATACCCATGTTCCAAGTTAGCGGGAAGGCCAAGACCGACTTTGCATTTCCCAACTCCCATCGATAGTGGAAATAATCGATTTTTTTCATGCTTCTACGGCAGTTTTCATGTAGTTTGCGGCCATTTGCTACTGGCTAGCATGCAAAAAAATCGATAGCTGCATTCGTTACAAGTGGGAAAAATTTAAATCTGCATGGCACTTTACTCCAATTGGCTCATTCGTTTTCTTAAACTCAACGTTGTTTCTGATTCCGCAGAACTGGGTTAGGTGTGAAAAAATATTTGTTGTTAACATTCTATTTTCATTCGGTTTTTCCAGTTACGAGTCCTTTTTTAAAGCTGATCGTTTCGTGTTCATTTTGTTTAGTTCTTTTTTGTAACAGATTTAATGTTTAGTTTAGAGCTTAGAAAAAATTTGAAGCGTGAGATAGGCAAGAAGTAAGGCATGTAGCAACATCAGCACGGCAAAGGGCACTCCTTTAAAGTCAAGTGATAGCGATTTCTGTATGAGTTGTACGGTTTTTGAATCAAGCACTCGCAACGCCGGGCCATGCTGCTAGTGTGTCATATAGTTTGAGTTTGAACATAGATCGCCAGTGAGCAAACACAGGCGATCCCATTATTGAATTCAGTGGATCACGTGACCATGTGAGAAACTCATTAAAAGTAGTGTGATGTCTAAACGATCATCATATCTAGACTATCCTCTATCACTATACGGCTCACCAACGCTATCCGCTATTACTATACGGATCACTATTTCTACTCTGCTTCTATCACTATACGTATTTCTATACGAGCGAATACTATTCGAGCAAGAACTATTAGTGCGAGTGCTATTCGAAGGCGTCTGACACCAGTATTGTTCAACGGCGTTACTATAGTTGTATCTGCGATTACAAAGTCTCTACTACAACGCGCATTACAAAAGTGACAACGAGTATTCGTTGACATCACAAAAGTGGCAACCAGTGTTTGTTGACATCACAAAATAATGTAAAATGCACATTGGAATAGATAAAGATGTTTTCTAGAAGCCAAGGAAAGTATTAAGACGTAGAAATATATCGTTAGAAACAAATACTGTATACTTTGCTATGATCTTTGGAGAACGAGAATACCTAACAGTATTTTTTTATTCGCTGACATAATCTTAACAAGAAAAGATACGCGGAGGTCATTGTATTGATGGCAAACACAGAAAGGAAACTGAAAGAAATCCCAGAGAAAGAAGTAATTGAAAACAAGAATTTAAATAAAATCTAACACCTATAGGAAAACAACACACATCGTCGTCAAGAACAGAGATAGCCCGAGGCATTAGCCAAATATTAGAAACGGTAAACTTCATCAGCCACAGAATAGTTTAAAACAAAGAATGGAGAA
Source organism: Acanthosepion esculentum (assembly GCA_964036315.1). Lineage (NCBI taxonomy): Eukaryota > Metazoa > Mollusca > Cephalopoda > Sepiida > Sepiidae > Acanthosepion > Acanthosepion esculentum. The sequence goes on from OZ038516.1 coordinate 38,894,091, forward strand.
TGTGATACAGATACCTGAAGACTCATTGGAATCGAGCCATATACATTCCAGAAACGAAGGAAAGTTTGAAAACGCTTATAAGTAAAACAGAAAATCTTCCAAAAAAACGAACCATTGACTGAAGCCGTGTATTCTACAAAGATAGAAAAATATAAAGACAAAAGACTAGGAAAACTTTATTTTATTTATATTCATTTTTTTCAATATTAACTCGAAAAAAATCAGGGTAAGTGTTTATTTTGATTTTATTTAAATGTTGGACAGGCTGTCTGAAGCGCAAAAGATGGCGTTAATAATTGCAATACAGGCTTAAAATAACTTTCAATGTGTTCAATAACTTCGTAAGAAAAAAAACACTGATTTGTCTTAAGACTCAGAGGTTACATGCTCCTCAAAACCTCCCGATCAGAGGCATTGTTGCCGGATGTAGTTTATCGTCATACCCGGGACGGCATCCTATTGACACTTAGTACATATTGGTTACGTTAGAATCTTTCATGTATGAAAATTAACTATCTAGGTAGTGTAATAACAATGTAAAATGTTATATAGAAATCCATATTGGAATAAAGTTGCTTTCTAGAAGCTAAGAAAAGTATTAAGATATAGGAAAGTATCGCTAGAAACAAAGACTCTATTCATTGCGATGATTATCGGAGAACGAGAACATCTAACAGTATTTAATATTCACGTACATGATCTTAAACAGTGAAGAATGTAATACAGATACCTGAAGACTCATTGGAATCGAAACATATACATTCCAGAAACGAAGAAAAGTTTGAAGACGCTTAGAAGAAAAACAGAAAACTTACCAAAGGAATGAACCATTGACTGAAGCCGTGGGTTCTATAAAGATGGAAAACTATAAAGACAAAAGGAAAACTTAATTTATTTTATTTATATTTACTTTTTTTTACTTTTTTCAATATTAACTCGAAAATTTGAGCGTAAGTGTTTATTTTGATTTTATTTAAATTTTGGACGGGCTGTCTGAAGGGCAAAAGATGACGTTAATAATTGCAATACAGTTTTCTTATATTACTTTCTTATAGAAAACTACACGAGTTTTGGGAAAACCGTCTGTTGTAAAACAGCGAGAACTTAGTCAAGGCCCTAATATTATTGGACTAGTTCTCTGAAGCGCAAAAGATGGCGTTAATAATTACAATACAGGCTTAAAATAACTTTCAATATATTCGATAACTTCGTAAGAAAAGAAAATGATTTGTCGTAAGACTCAGAGGTGAAAATGAAAATGCATCACCGAAGAAATTAAGGTTAACTATTTGCTCATAGCTTAGACGCTAACAAATGCTACCACCCTGGCTCAGGGTGGACCTAGGAACAGCAGAAATTACGAGGAGCTTACATGCTCCTCAAAACCTCCCGATCAGAGACATTTCTGCCGGATGTAGTTAATCGTCATACCTGGGACGGCATCCTATCAGCACATAGTATATATTCATTACGTTAGAATCCTTCAGGTACGGAAAATTAACTATCTAGGTTGTGTAATAACAATGTAAAATGTTATATAGAAATCTATATTGGAATAGATAAAGATCCATTCTAGAAGCTAAGAAAAGTATTATGACGTAGGAATATAACGTTAGAAACAAAGAATCTATACATTGCGATGATTATCGGAGAACGAGAACATCTAACAGTATTTAATATTCACGGACATAATCTTAACAACAAAAGATACGCAGAGGTCATTGTGTTGATGGCAAACACAGAAAGGAAACTGAAAGAAAAAAACTAGCACCTATAGGAAGACAACACGCATTGTCGCCAAGAACAGAGATAGCCCGAGGCATTAGCCAAATATTAGAAACGGCAGACTTCATCAGTCACAGAAGAGTTTAAAAACAAAGAATGGATAATGTTATACAGCAATTCGAAGATGAATTACAAACAAAGAAAATTGTCATGAAGTTCTATGTAGAGTCTAATCTTTTATACGACAGTGAGTGCTAGGCATTCACACATGAAGTGATTTTAAGCCAGAGAGATGTGATTCTATCAAAGAATGGCATGGATACAGTCAAATCCGCATGACTTGTGGGGATCTAGTATAGAGGTGATAACAGAAATTGGGGACGGAGTTATATGCATATCACGCAGTAGATCAGGGGTCGGCAACACACGGTCTCCGGGCCACGTACGGCCTGCGAAGGATTTTAGACCGGCCTGCCAACTAAACCGTAACTAAACTTAACTTTTCTTTCATTTCCAGAAGCTAAAAAGACTTGTGAAAAGACGTCCGAACAACCAAAAAACAAACTCATGAAAACTAAAAAAAGAAATGTTGCGTTTGGGTGCCGAAATTTTAAGAGAAGCTGAAAACTCAGCCAATTTTCATTGAGCAAATCTGAAAATTTGTTTACTTAATTTGTCAAGAAACAACTGGCGTAAAGAAAGTTTCTCCTGACCAAGGCATCCTTCTCGACGAAGCGATCTGACGTCGAGATAATTTATTATACAGGGTGGCCACTTAAAGACTGAATAATAAAAGAGTGGTGACTGAATGACTAAATTATACAAATTTTGTCACTGAAAGACCGAATGGTACAAGGTTTGTCACTGAAGGACTGAATGATACAAGGGTGGGCACAGAAAGACTGAATGATACAAGGGTTTCCACTGTAAGACTGAATGATACAAAGGTGGCCACTGAAAGACTTAATAATACAAGAGTGGCCACTTAAAGACTGAATAATAAAAGAGTGGTCACTGAATGACTGAATGATACAAGGGTGGGCACAGAATGACTGAATGATACAAGGTTTGTCACTGAAAGACTGAATGATAAAAGAGTGGCCACTGAAAGACTGAATGATAAAGGGTTGCCACTGAAAGACTGAATGATACAAGGGTTGCCACTGTAAGACTGAATGATACAAGGGTTGCCACTGTAAGACTGAATGATACAAGGGTGGCCACTGAAAGACAGAATGATACAAGGTCTGTCACTGAAAGACTGAATGATACAAGAGTTGCCACTGAAAGACTTAATAATACAAAAGTGCCCACTTAAAGACTGAATAATAAAAGAGTGGTCACTGACTGACTGAATGATACAAGGTTTGTCAATGAAAGACTGAATGATACAAGAATGGCCATCTAAAGACTGAATAATAAAAGAGTGGTCACTGAAAGACTGAATGATAAAGGGTTGCCACTGAAAGACTGAATGATACAAGAATGGCCACTGAAAGACTGAATGATAAAAGTGTGGCCAATGTAAGACTGAATGATACAAGGGTGGGCACAGAAAGACTGAATGATACAAGGTTTGTCACTGAAAGACTGAATGATACAAAACAAAAATAACTTTTACAAACGCATTATTTTTCAATTGTTATTTCATTTGAATGGAAATATTTTCAAAATCCAGCTTCAGAATATTCTGAAGCGATGTTCTGGCGACGTCTAGTTGAGCAGAGTTACGACAGGGAGAAGTTTATTAATCCTCAAGGACAATCTGATTCCCTACAGGGGATCGAAAACATCATCACACTACCGGCTGAGAAAGGCAATGCGACTGTAGGGATGGACATATCAGATTATACAAGAAAACTGGAAGACCAATTAGCAATGGTAGGTGCAGCAAAGTAAAAGAGGCTCCTACTATTTAAACGGAACTCAAACTGTCACAGATACTAATCAAGAACAAGGATCACTTCGCACCTAAGACGTATAGGCAGTTATCGCAGAGTCACACCAAGCTACCTCACATATACGTTCTCCCTAAGATTCACAAGAACTGTTTTCCACTCAGGCCGATTGTTAGTTGCCAAGGGTCTGTTTGCCACCCTCTGAGTCGCTACCTTATAGATATAATTGACCCATTGATCGGAAAGTCTCCTTCATATATCCGAAACTTCTCCCACTTCGTGGAAATAATCAAAGATGCTCCCATCCTATCCAATCAGATCGTGAACTTGGACGTGGTGAGTTTGTTCACCAAGGTACCTTCAGAGGAGGCACTCTCAGTAGTCAGAGACAGATTGGCCTCTGACTCATCCTTAGAAGAATGTACCAGTATTCCAATAGATAATCTGATGGAGATGTTGACTTTCTGTACAAAAACAATACACTTCGGAATGGGATCACATATATATCGACAGGATGAGGGCTTAGCAATGGGCTCGCCATTATCACCAGCAATGGTGAATATATACATGGAATACTTTGAGGAAATAGCATTAGAATCTATATCTCTAAAGCCAACTATATGGTTAAGGTACGTAGATGACACATTCATACTCTGGCCACACTAGGAAAATGTTCAGGTTCTACTGGACCATGTGAACTCAATAAGACCTTCGATACAGTTCACAATAGAAAAAGAGAGTAACAACACACTCCCATTCCTGGATGTTCTAATATCTCGAACAGAGCATGGGTTCAAGACATCCGTATACCGTAAACTGACATTCACCGGACAGTACCTCAATTTCATAATTGGCGACTCAGAGACATTAGATAAAGAATTGGTCAGTATAAATAGTACCCTACAACGTAACAACTACCCTGGGTACATGGCAGCAGCCTCCAAAAACTGGGATAGGCGGGTACAAGAAGAGGATAACAACACTCAGAAAACAGTCTGCCTGCCTTATGTGAAGGGGTTATCAGAGAAAATACAAAGGATCTGCAGTCCATATAACATCAGGACAAACTTCAAAAGCTTGACGACACTTCGCAGATATCTCTCCCGAGTAAGACCTACCATAATGGAGAACATGACTAAAGACTGTGTGTACGCAATCCCGTGCAGCTGCGGAAAGAAATATAAAGGGGAGACAGGCTGCCCCCTTAAGGTAAGGCTTCAAGAACACCAGAAATCTGTAACATGAGGGGAAGTGGAAAGATCAGGCGTGGCTGACCACATATGGAGAGAGAAGGGAGATCACCGCCCCCTGTGGGATCAGGTTGAGATCATAGACAAAGAACACCATTGGAAAATCCGTAAACTTAAGGAATCAGCACATATGCTAGACCACAAAAGTTTCCTGAGCCGACCAAGCATAGAAATGAATACAATATGGGAACCAGTAATAAGGAGTGCTACAGAAAAGCGATAATAGCAACAAAAGTTGCAATATGAGCTCTGGTAAAAAGATTGCTGAAGACATTACGTTTATAATAACCAGAAATTCATACAGATGCTCTCAAGGACACATGGCACAATAGATAAGGGCGTTAGTTAGATCCAGTGACAGGACTCAAAGAGTGTGAGTTCAATACCCGGCTAAGGCAGTGGAAAACTTTCAGAGAGAAATTAACAGGAGATAACTGACATGGCACGTGGAACATTCCTCATTGCAACCACCTGAAGAAGGCCGAAGCGTACAACGGCCGAAACGTTGTAATAAATATGGCGACAAAGATGAGCACAATAGTCCGAATAGTGTAAATAATGTACATATTACCTCATCTCAGAAATATAGACAAATAATATTTTTCTAAGTCACTTAGTGGAGAATTGAGGAAAATATTGTAGAATAATTTTGTAATTTTAATTTATAAAACAAATACCAGCAGAAGCCTATGCAATTTAATCTACAACCAAAATTGAAATAATCTTCTAAAGGTAACTTAGATGTAGCACAGGGCCGAATGTGTAGTCCACCCAGTGAGGACCTAACTCACTATTTAAACGTAATTTGATCAAACGAGACAAGCTTGTTAGCAATTACACCACGTTGAAGATCCCCAAAATGGAGTCAATGAGAAAGGAAATGAATGAATTATCAAACTTATAATTTGAGTAAATTTTGCAACGAATGCCAAACATTTTTTCTGCAGCAATCAAGGTTACAGGAGGATATTTTGACAAGAGCAAAATTTAATCATGTAATGCTTTTTTTCTTCTTTTTGCTATAATAAAATTTCTAATAAAATATCATGTCTCACATTAACCATGTATAATTTTCTCTTATTTAAATTATAAAACAGCTACTTTTTAAGCCATTTTAAAATTTACCAGAGATGGCGTCAAACATTTTTTTTTTTTTACTGAAAATTATCGGATAGAATGCTTTGCCCGGTAATTCTCTTCCACCTCAATTGCGATCTACTGCTTATCTGGTATAATACTTTGCTTGGTAATACTCTTCCACGTCAATCCCGATCTACTGCTTATCTGGTAGAACGTTTTGCTCGCTAATTCCCTTCCACCTGAATCCCGATCTACTGCTTATCGGGTGGAATGCTTTGCTCGGTAATTCTCTTCCACCTCAATCCCGATCTACTGCTTATCGGGTAGTATTCTTTGCTTGGTAATACTCTTCCACCTCAACTGCGATCAACTGCTTATCTGGTAGAATGCTTTGCTTGGTAATTGACTTCCACCTCAATTGCGATCTACTGCTTATCGGGTGGAATGCTTTGCTCGGTAATTCTCTTCCACCTCAATCCCGATCTACTGCTTATCGGGTAGTATTCTTTGCTTGGTAATTCTCTTCCACCTCAACTGTGATCTACTGCTTATCGGGTAGAATGCTTTGCTTGGTAATTCCCTGCCACCTCAATTGCGATCTACTGCTTATCGGGTAGAATGCTTTGCTCGGTAATTCCCTTCCACCTCAATTGCGATCTACTGCTTATCGGGTGGAATGCTTTGCTCGGTAATTCTCTTCAACCTCAATCCCGATCTACTGCTTATCGGGTAGTATTCTTTGCTTGGTAATACTCTTCCACCTCAACTGTGATCTACTGCTTATCTGGTAGAATGCTTTGCTTGGTAATTCCCTTCCACCTCAATTACGATCTACTGCTTATCTACTACTTATAAACAGAAAGCTTATCGCGCCATTTTTATTGCTTATTAAGCAAAATGCTTTACTCTTCAATTCTCTTCTAACTCAACTTTTATCTACTGCTATTAAACAGAATGCTTTGCTCGATAATACTCTTCCAACACGATTGCTATCTACTGCTTAAAAACCCGAAAGTCCTGCTCGCTAATTGTTTTCCACCTCAATTACCATCTACTGCTATGCAGAAAGCTTTAGTCGATACTTATCTTGCAACTCCACTGCAATCTATTGCTTATAGGGTAGAATGTTTTGATCGCTTCTTCCCTTCAAATTCACTATCTATTTGCTGCTTATAACGCAGAATGCCTTGCCCGGTAATTCTCTTCAAACTCAATTTCTATTTACTGCTTATAAAGCAGATTGCTTTGCTCGGTTATTCTTTTCCAACTTAATTGCCATCTACTACTTATAAAACAGATTGCTTTTCTCTGTAACTGTTCCAACTCAATTGTTATCTGCTGCTTATAAAGCAGAATTCTTTGCTCGGTAATTCTCTTCCAACTCAATTTTTATCTGCTTTGCTCGGTAATTCTTTTCCAATTCAATTGCTAACTACTGCTTATAAAGCAGAATACTTTGGTCAGTAATTCTCTTCCAACTCATTTGACATCTACTGCTTATAAAGCAGAATACTTTGCTCCGTAATTCTCTTCCAAATCTATTGTCATCTACTGCATATAAAGCAGAATATTTTTCTCGGTAATTCTCTTCCAACTCCGCTCTCGGTTCATCACAAATATCTTCGCTCGATTTTCCAACTAAAACCTATGTCTACTGAGTGATATGCACATAAATCATAGTTTCTGCTATCATTCTTCAAACTAGATCCCCACAACATATGCAGACTCGACGGTATTCCTGCAATTGTCCTATGGAAATTTTCTGCCGAACTGGCTCATTTTCTCTCCTAAATTCCTTGCTTCTTCTTACTTTCCAGCTTGTCGGAAATCATCTTCTGTATTTCATGGCGGCAGTATCGCGTTGCTTGGGGTGAAATAATTAAAAAGAAAGTATATATCTTTTTGCTCGACTATTTGCTTCGATCTCATTGAAGTTAGAAAGAATTAATGTAACGTGTATCTTTTGATCTCAAACTACACATATAACGCATAATTATCTACACCACTGACTACCCAACCCCACAAAAATGAGAGGAAAAGTCAACTCATATTTGAGGGGTTAAGATAGGGAATGTATTATTTATTCTAATCAAGAAAAAAAAGGCTGTGTTTTTTGTTGTTGTTTTACTTTTCTTTCATCACGAACATGTACTTCCTGTAAGAAGAAAAGAAGCAAACGAAAGGAAATTGTTTATAGTCGTCTAAGTAAACACACTCGCACGATTAACTCCATCTTTTTTTTTTTTTGCTTTTCTTCACATGTATTCTCCCACATCTCTCTCCCGCCTTTTCTATCACGTTGTCAAACTTTCGTCCCGTTAGAGAGACAGAGAGAGAGAGAGAGAGAGATCAAAAAATATCGTCAAAAGATTATAAAGACGCTTTTATCTAAGAGGTTTTTTTTTTTACCTTAGTATCATTGAAGACTTTTCATCTTCAGATCTTAGTCAAGTAATGCTTTATTGTCAGCCTTTGTGCAGATGTGGTGGGGGTTATGTGTTCAAAATATTACCTCCCCATCCGACCTTGTTGGTAAAAAAACAAACACTTTATTTATATACTAAACAGCTGTCAGGGAGTCGCTGTCTCTTAAGCAGGTTTCTGTAGCATACGTAAGCATACCATGAGGATGTCTATAGGTTTGGTTAAAGACCAACACATTTTTCTTTATTATTCTGTCTATATTTCAGACTATTTCCTTGTTGCTGGTGAAAGCTTAAATATAAATTGTCAATTCAATGTTTGAGTACTTTCGATTTCATGGGCCATTATAGGAGGTTTTTGTCTGAAGTTCGTGGATTATTTAAAAACGAGTGATTCCCTAACGGTACGGCTCGCCTCATATTTGCGGCAGAAAAGGATAGCAGGTGAGGCGGAATGATTGAAAGACAATCAGAAATTTAGAATCAGTTTAAAAAAAATTCATATGCCTAAAATAAATATGATTTCAAAATTTAAAATATTATGGATTATTTGTAAATGCATGCATGAGTCCCGGTATAAATGGTTATAAATAATTATTGACTGATTTGACCATTGGGATATGTTTTTTTCATTATATCAAGTATTAAGAATATAGTAAATAGGGTCTGCAAATTGGAGGAGAGAGTTATCAATGATAATGTTCTGACTTTGAATCCGTTGTTATCTCCATTTAACCCTCTCTCTATATTTAAAAAAAAATTTAATTGTAATTTTATCTCAGAAAAATATTTGGTGAGACGCGAGAAAAATTTAAATCTGAAAATGGGGCCCAGAGAAAAAAGTTTGGGAATCCATGTATGTCAACACAATATACTCATCAAAAGCGACAAGAACCCTGACAATTAGGGACTGTCTGACTGACAGAATCTTCTATTAGTTTGATGGCATGGTATATAAATGGCGGAGGCTGTTAATTGCAGAATCATATCAAGTAGAGTCAAAAGATTTTACGAATTTTCATTGAAGGTTTTCGGTAAGTTGCATGTTCATGTTACATCATTAAAATTTAATACAGGTTGATTTCCAATCTTTAATGATTTTTTTAATGTTTATGTTCATATATAACATATAAAGATTAATTATTTATTCTTTAATTTACATCTGTTATTTGTAATTAAAGCCATTATAGATAATGTGATGGAGATGTTGACTTTCTGTACAAAAACAATACACTTCGGAATGGGATCACATATATATCGACAGGATGAGGGCTTAGCAATGGGCTTGCCATTATCACCAGCAATGGTGAATATATACATGGAATACTTTGAGAAAATGGCACTAGAATCTATATCTCTAAAGCCAACTATATGGTTAAGGTACGTAGATGACACCTTCATACTCTGGTCACACCAGGAAAATATTCAGGTTCTACTGGACCATGTGAACCCAATAAGACCTTCGATACAGTTCACAATAGAAAAAGAGAGTAACAGCACACTCCCATTCCTGGATGTTCTAATATCTCGAACAAAGCATGGGTTCACCGGACAGTACCTCAATTTCAACTCCAACCATTCATACAGCGTAAAGAAAGGGATCGATTATACGCTACCTGTGGAAAAATGGACTGTGGGCAAGGGCAGCGTAAAAAGAAGTTAATGGCGGGGGTTAGAAGACCTAGGAACGTTTTGTCTCACAAAAATGGTTCAGGAATTTTAAGGACGAAGACATCCAAGGTCGGAGAGACGTTCTGTTGGTGTGGAGGATGAGGGCTTGTTGAAATGCTAGAACAATGGCCACGCACACGTACACGCACGTACCTTATCGACATAAGTTGGTCCTTCACAAAGCACCACCAATCGACACCTTCATCAGCTCGAACTTGTGAACAGACGCTGTTGAGTTCTTCATGGAGTAACCAATTGCCAGGCTTGTCAGTGCGTGAACATTTGTAATTATTTGCTGGCAAATAATAGAAATGCCAGTTGTTGGTGTCGAATTGAACTGGGGATAAAAAATGAATCTAATTTCGCAATCCTAATAAGAAAAATCAGTGCTTTAATTCCGGTTCAGCTTAAATAAACTATTGTTAAATAAGGACGGTTGGAATGGATAGCGGCTCGGACTGAGGAATCTGAGAACCGAGGTCGAATTCCATCTGAATCCATTACTTTCACTTACGTGCTAATATTCTTGAGAATGGTAGGAATCCTCTTTTTGTCCCCCCATCTATGGGTAAATAGCAGGAGAGACAGGGTTCTATAGACTTGGATGGCAACTGGTCTAGGAGAAGGAAAACTGTGAATTCAAAACCTGCGGAGGGATTTTGGGGATCTTGTGGCACGTAGTGCACCAGGTCTCTGTACTCAGCTATTCAAAAAGTGTAGTTGGTTCTGCACAAAGCCTTCACCACTAGAATCAAATCATTTGTGCCGGTGTTCTGGTAATCGGTTTCTAGCAACTGAGTTGCTTGACACTCATACGTTGAAATCGACGTGAAAGTTCATTATATATATATATATATATATGTATATATATATATATACACATATATATATATATATAGATAGATAATATTAGTGGTCAATATACATATATATATATATATATATATATATATATATATATATATATATATATATATATATATATATATATAAAATATATAAATACATATACATATATATATATAAATTTCCAAGATGATAGAATCTAGGACAGAGTAAGAATATAATAAATATACATATATATATATATATATATATATATATATATATATATATATATATATATATATATGTTTGAGTCATATCTTTATATATATATATATATATATATATATATATTTATATTTGAGTCTTATCTTTAAAATATATATATATATATATATATTTGAGTCATATCTTTATATATAGATATATATATATTTATTTGAGTCATGATTTATATATATATATATTTGAGTCATATCTTTGAATTATATATATATATATATATATATATATATATATATATATATATATATATATATATAATTCCTCAATACGAGCTGCTATCCATAACCCCACCATGCCTATCTATAAGGACGGTTGCTTGCGCCTTTTTCCCTGGATCTTCCCTTCGGTGAGGCGCGAATAAATTTTCATTCCGAAAATGCGTCCCAGAGAAATTAAAGTTTTGGAACTACTGCCGTAGGACAATTGCAAGGTTACCGTCAATCCTCATGCCTCGTGGAGATTTAATTTGGAAATGTTAGGACGGAGTTATATGCATATTACTCAGTAAAGATTCCGTTTTAGTTGGAAAATCGGCAAATCATTCTGATTTATCAGGTGTAGATGACAATACTTCAAACAGATAGAAGAGCATTGGTATTGGGGATTTAATCATACAGATCCGTCATTAATTAGAAGAAATAAATGTGGGATAAATCCTCTCAACGAAGAACGACTTCGCCTCGTTGAGGGCACAGTTCCCATTATTACGAGCGGATAGAGACGTCTGTTATGACTCAAATGATCATTTTGCATCGGTCTAAAATCCTTCGTCGTTATCATCACAGCGTTTCGGCCGTTATGACATCGAGCTTTCTTCAGTTTTATTTTTTATTTCCATCAAGGTAACTGTGGGGTAGCTGAACACCCCCAGAAGATGGACTGGTCTAAGACTATTTAAACAACACTGTCTCACACTGAGCGAGAGGAGTTAACGATTACTGTTAACTCTGCTTTTCGACTGTCTGTCTCTGTACGGAGAGGGAAGAGGCTCGTCTGGGGAGATATACAGCTATCTGACCCCGTGTATACGAGGTCTACAGGCAATTTTTGCCCGAGCCTACGGGATCGGAATGCCCCTCGTAAAAAAGTGGCCTTGTGCCACATCCTGCCTTGTGGTGAGGTCTCGGTTAAATAACGATGAGTTAATGATTAACTGTTTATTACATTAGTCTGTTTTCTCAAAATATATATATGGATCCTTGATAAAATCCAAAGAAGATCTGCAATGTCATTGGTCTTGACCTGGCATCTAAGCTTCAGTAATATTCCCACAGGTGTAACGTCGGATCCCTCTACCTGTTTTCTAAATATTTTTAAGGGACTTATTCTGATGAGTTTCTTTGAGACACCGACTTCACGAATTTAAGCGCAGTACTTGATTGGCAGCTCGGTCTCTTAATGCACTACTTAAATTGCTTGTTATAATTGCTTGTTATTCATACAACATATATATATATATATATATATATATATATATATATATATATATATATGTATGTATATATTTGAAGGTTATTTTTGTTGTGATTTTATAACATATTTATGTTATAATTTTCGCATAAATAATTATATATATATATATATATATATATATATATGTTATATGGAAATTATATATATATATGTATGTATATATATGCCTGCATATATTTATATATATATATATAGATATGTATATATATCATGTATATCATATATATATATATTTGATATATATATATAGTAAGTTTATATTTATATATATATATATTATATAGATTTATATATATATATATTTATGTCATATATATATATATAATGTATCTTTATATAGATTTATATATATATTGTTAAATATGAGATCATGAGTAAGAATATATTATCATTTCTACTCAAATTCATATTAACAAGATCCGGTATTTCTTTACTTCCATGGCAGTTTTCCCATTGTTAACGAAACCATTTAATTTGCCAAAATCGGAACGCAGAAATGGTGAAGTGAACTGTGACAAATGGTCGATAATGCATGTAAATCAGGGTCGGGTAGGGCTACATGATAATGATTAAATATAAAGAAAGCAAAATGAAGATACAGAGAGAAGTACGCATGCGCCTTTCCTTTGCATCCTGGAAAACAACAAAAAAGCGTTTTTCTCCTTACAGGCGGGAATCTTAAACATTGTCCGTGACAAGAAACCCGCTTTGTGCATACGAGTAGAATCGAAAGTCTTGGCGAGTCTTGAACGTCGAACACCCCTGCAGGGGTGCGTAAGATTTAATTGCATCATGATTAGAATTCACATCGTAGTTGACTTTATGATATTCACCGTGATACTGCAAGAAACAAAAAAAAAGAAAGAAAGAAAGAGGGTCTTGGACATGATGATGTGGACATCTTGACATCAACGTGGGAAAGTTAATAGAGACGTTGAAGGTGATTGGGGACAGGATTTAGTCGAATCTAACGATTAACGTTTTGCTATTATAATGAAATTTTGCAGACAGTGATAAAAAAAAGAAAAAACCTAGAAAAATGGAGAAGCAAGAAAATAAATTAAGAAAAATAAATTGAAAAAAATAATAAAAAATAGAACAAAAAAGAATTTTTAAAAAAGAATTAAATAAAGAAGATTGAATCGGAAAAGAATGACGAGAAGAAGCTTGTTTTTTTATAGAAGATAGAAAAGATAAAGATGGAAAAGAAAGTTTGAATTAAAGACGTAGAAAGAAAAAAATAAATAAAGAAAAAAGAAAAATGGAAGAAAGATCTAACAGAAAGAAAGAAACAAACAAAGAAAGAGAAAGAAAGAAAAATGGAAGAAATATTAAACATAAACAAAGAAAGAAACAAACAACAAGGGAGAAAATGGAAGAAATATTTAAAAGAATGTAATAAAGAAATAAAGAAAGAAATTCAGTTTACGTAGCAAAACGAAAGAAAGAAAGAAAGAAAGAAAGAAAGAAAGAAAGAGAAAATGAAAGAAATATTAAAATGAATGAATGAATGAAAAGTCGAAAAATTGAGAAAAAAGAAAGAAAGAAGAAAGCGATGAAGAAAAAGGAAAGACAAAGAAACAAAGAAATTTAGTTTAGGTAGAAAAACGAAAGAAAGAAAGAAAGAATCAAACAAACAAACAGAAAATGGAAGAAATATTAAAAAGAAAGAAAGAATGGATGAATGAAAGAAAGAAAGAAGAAAGCGAGAAAGAAAAAGGAAATACAAAGAAAGAAAGAAATTCAGTTTAGGTAGCAAAAAAAGAAACATACAAACAAACAAACAAATAAACAAACAAACAGATAATCAGAAAAGTGGAACAAATATTAAAAAGAAAGAAAAAAGGGAAGAATGAATGAATGAATGAATGAAAAGAAGAAAGAAAGAAATTTAGTTTAGGTATCAAAACGAAAGAAAGAAAGAAAAAAAGAAACAAACAAAGAAAATGGAAGGGACAAAGAATTTCTGTTTAGATAGTAAAAAACAAGAAAGAAAAAACAAACAAACAAAAAACAAAAAGCAAATGAAAGAAATATTAAAAAGAAAGAATGAATGAATGAAGTAAAGAAAGAAAGAAAGAAAGAAAGAAAGAAAAGAGAGAAAAAAGAAATTGAGAAAAAAGAAAGAAAGCTAGAAAGAAAGAAGGAAAGAGATTCAGTTTATGTAACAAAAAGAAAGAAACAAACAAACAAATAAACAGAGAGAAAATGGAAGAAATATTAAAAAGTAAGAAGGGAAGAATGAATGAATGAAATAAAGAAAGAAAGAAAGAAAAAAGACAAAACAAGAAAGAGAGAAAGATTAAAAGAAACAGAGACAGGGATAAAGAAAGAAGCAAAGAAATTCAATTTAGGTAGCAAAAAGAAAGAAAGAAACAAAGAAACAAAGAAACAAACAAAGAAACAGATAGAAAATGGAAGAAATATTTAAAAAAAGAAAGAAAGAAAGAATGAATGAATGAATGAATGAATGAATGAAAGAAAGAAAGAAAGAAAGAAAGAAAAAAAGAAAAGAGAGAAAAAAGAAAGTGAGAAAGAGCGAAAAAGAAAGAGAGAAAAAGAAAGAAAGATACAATCCTATGAGGGAAATAAGAAACCATGAAGTGCTAAAAGCTAGATAAGAAAAACATAGCTGGAAGCATTCATCTAATTTTAAAAATGAAGGAAAGAAAAAAACAAACTAAAGAAATAAACAAAAGGAAGTTTGAGAAGAAGAAAGACAAAATGGACGGAGTAACAAAGAAAGTGATGAGGAGAATAAAAAAAAGAAATAACGAAGAGGAATAGAAAGAATTAAATGAAGAAAAAATGAGTATATAAAGGAGAAAATTTCAGAAAAAGCAGACGACAATAAAACCAAATAAAATGGCGACGAAAATGATCACAGTGACTATAATAAACTTACTACAAAAGAAGAATCGACTAAAAGCTAAAAATTGTAATGATGTTGCTTGCGTGAGCCAGGGTTAATAGAAAAGTGGTGAAAGGGTTCGATCGTATATTGACGCAGTTAGGACAAAGAAGAAAAATTACTAGAAAAATAGCAATGAAATCATTCCGGTTCAACTTAGAGTAAACATATCGAGTAGAAAAAATATAAGCCAGGAAGATAGAACGGGAAGAAGGAAAATAAAAAGGATGACCATACAAAAGAGAGAAGAAAGGAAGGGACAAATGGAGTAAAAGAACATTTTTTTAAAAATTAAAGAATCAAAGAAAGAAAAATGAAAGGAGAATTGTAAAGGTTTTTTTTTAAAAGAAAGAAAATAAGAAAGAGAAACTAAAATAGAGAATAGTAAAACGTTTAAAAAAGAAAAAAAAGAAAGATAACATGGAAAGCGAATAGTAAAATTTTAAAAAGAAAGCAGAAAGAAAGAAAGCTAGAAAGAAAGAAAGAAATGAAAGAGAAAAATGAAAGGCGAGCAATAAAACGTTTAAAAAGAAAGAAAGAAAATCTGATTTCTATAAGGAAAGAAAAATGAGACGGGAATAAAAATGGAAAGAAAAATCAAGGAAAATAAGAAAGAAAGAAAGAAAGAAAGAAAGAAAGAACGAAAGAAAGAAAGAAAGAAATGAAAGAGAAAAATGAAAGGTAGAGCAATAAAACGTTTAAAAAGAAAGAAAGAAAATCTGATTTCTATAAGGAAAGAAAAATGAGACGAGAATAAAAATGGAAAGAAAAATCAAAAGAAAAAAGAAAGAAAGAAAGAAATGAAAGAAAGAAAGAAAGAAAGAAAGAAAGAAAATCTGATTTCTAAGAGGAAAGAAAAATGAAACGCGATAAAAATGGAAAGAAAAACGAAACGAAAATAAGCAATGGAGAAAGAAAAAAAACAAAGAAAGAAACAAAGAAACAAACAAACAAACAAACAAACAAATAAACAAACAAACAAAAGAAAATAAAGAAACAAAGGAAAGGAGAAAGACAAAGAACAGTACGAAAAACGATAAGTATATATTTTGAATACGAAATAAGAAAAAGGATGAAAGTCATAAAATAAACAAAGAAAGAAAGAATATCTCGAACTCTCGAGGGTACTGCATTCGAAAAGGACTATTGTCAGTCGATGTGTGCAGTGTTTGTGTGTGTGTTACGTGATGCGGCCGTAGGGGAGATTTGGTTTGGTGTTCACGAAAAAAGAACTCAAGTATTGTGTGGAGGTAAGGGATAGAAAACTTTACAATATAAAAGGTAAAGAAAAGGTTTAAAAAAATAGGGATAAAAAGAAAGACTTGACAATAAAATCAAACACACTTTCTTTTGCCGTTTACTACCTTGGCTTTTTATCCGGGCAGGGGATCTCCTCAAAGATGGCAAGAATGTAAGTATTCACATCAGGAAGAGTTATTTGCGAACGTGCAGAACTAGTGGACTTGGATACCCCCGAAAGAAATAGTTACTGGGCATAAATGCAAAGGAAAAAAAAAAAAGGAACTAAATGCCAAAACGGGTTTAGAAATTATTATGCTAGAAGGTTGAAGGAAATGATTTTATAGGACCGGGTTTTCAAGCGAGGCTGCTGTTTTGGGGAAGGTGGAAGATAACTTCTTCTTTCATGTGCAGTGTCCCTTCAGGTCGTAGGCGATCATAGCACTACAATCCCTCCGATTATGTTAATAAATTTTGCCAATTTATTTCTCCTAACCCTGCTCAGTCATCCATTTGCTAAAGCCCATCAGGTATGTTACGCGCTGCTTTCATCTGTCCCACGTTGCCTCTATCAGTCCTGTGTGTATCACATTTTCCAATCCCTCCTTCCTCATTACGTTCCCCATAAATTTCAATTGCCTCTTCCTGATGTTAAATATAAGTTTATTTTTTGTTTCCATTTTCTCTAAAACCTCGTCGTTGCTCACATATCCGGTCCATGGTATCCTCAGCATCCTTCTGCAGAAATTTCAACTTTCTCTTCCTGATGTTAAGTATAAGTTTCCTTTTTGTTTCCATTTTCTCTAAAACCTCGTCGTTGCTCACATGTTCGCTCCATGGTATGCTCAGCATCCTTCTGCAGAAATTTCAACTGTCTCTTCCTGATGTTAAGTATAAGTTTCCTTTTTGTTTCCATTTTCTCTAAAACCTCGTCGTTGCTCACATGTTCGCTCCATGGTATCCTCAGCATCATTCTGCAGAAATTTCAACTGTCTCTTCCTGATGTTAAGTATAAGTTTCCTTTTTGTTTCCATTTTCTCTAAAACCTCGTCGTTGCTCACATGTTCGGTCCGTGATATCCTCAGCATCCTTCTGTAGAAATTTCAACTGTCTCTTCCTGATGTTAAGTATAAGTTTCCTTTTTGTTTCCATTTTCTCTAAAACCTCGTCGTTGCTCACATGTTCGCTCCATGGTATCCTCAGTATCCTTCTGCAGAAATTTCAACTTTCTCTTCCTGATGTTAAGTCTAAGTTTCCTTTTTGTTTCCATTTTCTCTAAAACCTCGTCGTTGCTCACATGTTCGGTCCATGGTATCCTCAGCATCCTTCTGTAGAAATTTCAACTTTCTCTTCCTGATGTTAAGTATAAGTTTCCTTTTTGTTTCCATTTTCTCTAAAACCTCGTCGTTGCTCACATGTTCGCTCCATGGTATGCTCAGCATCCTTCTGCAGAAATTTCAACTGTCTCTTCCTGATGTTAAGTATAAGTTTCCTTTTTGTTTCCATTTTCTCTAAAACCTCGTCGTTGCTCACATGTTCGGTCCATGGTATCCTCAGCATCCTTCTGTAGAAATTTCAACTTTCTCTTCCTGATGTTAAGTATAAGTTTCCTTTTTGTTTCCATTTTCTCTAAAACCTCGTCGTTGCTCACATGTTCGCTCCATGGTATCCTCAGTATCCTTCTGCAGAAATTTCAACTTTCTCTTCCTGATGTTAAGTCTAAGTTTCCTTTTTGTTTCCATTTTCTCTAAAACCTCGTCGTTGCTCACATGTTCGGTCCATGGTATCCTCAGCATCCTTCTGTAGAAATTTCAACTTTCTCTTCCTGATGTTAAGCATAAGTTTCCTTTTTGTTTCCATTTTCTCTAAAACCTCGTCGTTGCTCACATGTTCGCTCCATGGTATGCTCAGCATCCTTCTGCAGAAATTTCAACTGTCTCTTCCTGATGTTAAGTATAAGTTTCCTTTTTGTTTCCATTTTCTCTAAAACCTCGTCGTTGCTCACATGTTCGCTCCATGGTATCCTCAGCATCATTCTGCAGAAATTTCAACTGTCTCTTCCTGATGTTAAGTATAAGTTTCCTTTTTGTTTCCATTTTCTCTAAAACCTCGTCGTTGCTCACATGTTCGGTCCGTGATATCCTCAGCATCCTTCTGTAGAAATTTCAACTGTCTCTTCCTGATGTTAAGTATAAGTTTCCTTTTTGTTTCCATTTTCTCTAAAACCTCGTCGTTGCTCACATGTTCGCTCCATGGTATCCTCAGTATCCTTCTGCAGAAATTTCAACTTTCTCTTCCTGATGTTAAGTCTAAGTTTCCTTTTTGTTTCCATTTTCTCTAAAACCTCGTCGTTGCTCACATGTTCGGTCCATGGTATCCTCAGCATCCTTCTGTAGAAATTTCAACTTTCTCTTCCTGATGTTAAGTATAAGTTTCCTTTTTGTTTCCATTTTCTCTAAAACCTCGTCGTTGCTCACATGTTCGGTCCATGGTATCCTCAGCATCCTTCTGTAGAAATTTCAACTTTCTCTTCCTGATGTTAAGTATAAGTTTCCTTTTTGTTTCCATTTTCTCTAAAACCTCGTCGTTGCTCACATGTTCGGTTCATGGTATCCTCAGCATCCTTCTGTAGAAATTTCAACTTTCTCTTCCTGATGTTAAGTATAAGTTTCCTTTTTGTTTCCATTTTCTCTAAAACCTCGTCGTTGCTCACATGTTCGGCCCATGGTATCCTCAGCATCCTTCTGTAGAAATTTCTTCTGGTTCTCTTCATGATGTTAAGTATAAGTTTCCTTTTGGTTTCCATTTTCTCTAAAACCTCGTCGTTGCTCACATGTTCGATCCATGGTATCCTCAGTATCCTTCTGCAGAAATTTCAACTTTCTCTTCCTGATGTTAAGTATAAGTTTCCTTTTTGTTTCCATTTTCTCTAAAACCTCGTCTTTGAAAGAAAGAAAGAAAGAAAGAAACAAACAAAGAAACAAAGAAAGAAATGCATGAAAGATATAGCGGGAATTACGCTGAGCCAAAAGAAAGAAAGAAAGAAAGAAAGAAAGAAAGAAAGAAAGAAAGAAAGAAAGAAAGAAAGAATTTAGAAAGAAAAAAAGAAATGTATGTCAAACATAGTGAGAATTCCGCTGTAGGAGAAAGAATAAAAGAAAGTTAGACTGGCAGACAGAAAGAAAGAAAGAGATTCATGAAAAATATAGTGAGAATTATGTTGAGAAATTAGGGGTAGTAAGACAGACAGACAGACAGACAGAAAAAAAACAGTTATAAAGAAAGAAGAGATTTATGAAAAATATAGTGAGGACTGCGGATAGTGAAAGAAAGAAAGAAAGAAAGAAAGAAAGAAAGAAAGAAAGAAAGAAAGATAGAAAAATCAATAATTGGAATTAAATGAAAGAAGAATGAATAATAAAATATATGATTGAAAGGACAAGAGAATATGAGAAAAATGAACGAAAATGATCGAAAAAAAGAATAAAAAGAGAGGGAGAAAGAATAGGGAATATTAAACTGAAAAACGAAAGAATGAAGCGAATGAAGGAAAGAAAGAAAGAAAGAATGTGGGTGAAGGTAGGAATGAAAGAAAGAAGGAAGGAGTGTGAATGAAGGTACGTGAGAAAGGATGAGAGCGAATGAAGGAGAGAAATAAAGTAAGAATAAGGGCAAATGAAAGAAATAAAGAGTGAGGGTGAATGAAGTAAAGAAAAAGAAAGAAAGAATCGGGGTGAAAGAAAGAAAGAAAGAAAGAAATGGAATTAACTGAAGGATAAATTTATCATAAAAACATGAATGAAATGGCGAGAGAAGATGAGAAAAATGAACAAAAAATAATTGAATGAAAAAATAAAAAGAGGAGAAACAATGGTGTTTATTAAACAGAAATCCTTCATTCCTGGTCTTTTAATGTCCTTTCTCTCGTTCACGTTTTCTAAATTTCTTTCATCCGCAGTAACCACTTGCGTCTTAGTGGCTTTATTATCTTACATTTAAAAGAAGTTTATTAATATCCACAGTAATTTATCAACCTCTTGCTGAATATTTAAAGCCAGAAAATATATTTAGATTATAATATTTTGGGGGGGTTAATAAAGATATACTGATACAAGTTCTACTAATTAACCCATAGTTGCGGGGGAATGTGGTGGATTCATACCTTTCCCAAGGGTATTTGTTAATACAAAGAAACCGACTGAAACTGGAACTCGGTTCTTTAATTTCGAATTCAGAGCAGTTTTTCATTACACCACCTGGAAATCCAAGCTTATAGCCAAACGTCACCCATCTAAGTAATGACCAGATCGTAAGGGAGCCGGCGTTTTAACGTGATATTGCCGTACGCCTGAATTTCTACTGTGTGATGATGAGAGCATTAATTTCATACAAAAATGAAACATTATTTTCCAACCATAATCGTTTTCCATTTTAAAGAAAACCGGTTCATTTCCGTATCATAGATATCGCGCAATATACAGCGAAAACCTCTGATAGAATGAAAAGTCTGCAGCAATTTCACCGTATATTTGATATCCGTTGCCAAATGTACGTCTGTGACGTTGATATGCTTGAAGGCTGTCCTATCTACCAGTACAGTGTCTCTGCAACTTCAGAGCTGGCTGCGACAGAGTGGCCAGTGTCAGTATGAAGGACAAGTGGATCCCGAGCGGTTTCTAGACGACGAGCAATCTAGAGGTTAAAGATTAGCACAAACCAAGTATGAGATGTAAAGATTGCAGTGAAGAACCCGCCGGAGGACTAAAGAGATCCTAGTTCTCGCCTGTCCATCCCGGAGGAGAGCAGAGACTTTGAATAGAAATACAGGGTGTCCATAAAGTTCGCGTGCAATTTTTAAAAAATTATAACTTTATTTGTATTTGCGATAGAAATAAATTGTAAAAAGGATAAGAAAGAAGTAAATCTATATTTCTTAAGGTTTTATTGAAATTGTATTTAAGTTTCCACTGGTCCTCCATCATTATCAATACAAAGGGTAATATGATTTTTCAGTTCACGGAAAACATTTGCCAACTGATTTACAGTAATGCCTGAAATCACATTAGTTATTTTAGCTATACTTAAAACTAGGTACATTAAACTTTATAACATTTTTACAGATTATTTCTATCGCAAATACAAATAAAGTTATACATTTTTTAAAAACATTTGCCAACTGATTTACAGTAATGCCTGAAATCACATTAGTTATTTTAGCTATACTTAAAACTAGGTACATTAAACTTTATAACATTTTTACAGATTATTTCTATCGCAAATACAAATAATGTTATACATTTTTTTAAAACATTTGCCAACTGATTTACAGTAATGCCTGAAATCACATTAGTTATTTTAGCTATACTTAAAACTAGGTAAATTAAACTTTATAACATTTTTTACAGATTATTTCTATCGCAAATACAAATAAAGTTATAAATATTTAAAGTGCACACGAACTTTATGGACACCCTGTATGAAAATCTCAAGAGTGATAGTCGTAAGGGTCATGATGATAATTTCCCTGGAAATGCTGTTACAAAGTTTTATCTAACGTGTAATATCGAATTCCAACACTCCGAATTTTGACATTCCAAGCTCTTATTGTTCAACTTTCTTCGAATCATTTTTTTAATGTTGAAAGCAACGTTAATAACTGCAAATAAATGTATTTTAAAAATATCTCTACTTTCACAAACTCTTCATGAAACTAAATGTAAACAGTAACATAGCAAGTTTGACCAAACGGGTCATCCGTAGTCTAGTCTCTAATAGAAATACAATGTGTGCAATTAATAAATACAAAACACTTTAAATATGTTGGTGTATGGATCAGTTATGACAAATTTAGTATAGGAAAAAGAAATTCGAACAGGAATTAGGCTGCACTAGAGGTGGTTTTGTCCAACATCACAAATTGCTACAAAACCACGTGTTGACTTTTTCACACAAATACACATATAAAAAAAATAAAAGAAAGATATAAACAAGTCATATAGAGAGAGTTGGGAAAAGAAAGATATAGACAAGTCATATATAGAGAGTGGGAAAAGAAAGATATAAACAAGTCATATATAGAGAGTGGGAAAAAGAAAGATATAAACAAGTCATATATAGAGAGTGGGAATAGAAAGATATAAACAAGTCATATATAGAGAGTTGGTAAAAGAAAGATATAAACAAGTCATATATAGAGAGTGGGAAAAGAAAGATATAAACAAGTCATATATAGAGAGTGAGGAAAAAAAGATATAGACAAGTCTTATATAGAGAGTTGGAAAAAGAAAGATATAAACAAGTCATATATAGAGAGTGGGAAAAGAAAGATATAGACAAGTCATATATAGAGAGTGGGAAAAAGAAAGAATATAAACAAGTCATATATAGATAGTGGGAAAAGAAAGATATAGACAAGTCATATATAGAGAGTGGGAAAAGAAAGATATAAACAAGTCATATATAGAGAGTGAGGAAAAAAAGATATAAACAAGTCATATATAGAGAGTGGGAAAAGAAAGATATAGACAAGTCATATATAGAGAGTTGGGAAAAGAAAGATATAAACAAGTCATATAGAGAGAGTTGGGAAAAGAAAGATATAAAAAGTCATATATAGTGAGTGGGAAAAGAAAGATATAGGCAAGTCATATATAGAGAGTGGGAAAAGAAAGATATAATCAAGTCATATAGAGAGATTAAGAAAAGAAAGATATAGACAAGTCATATATAGAGAGTAAGAAAAGAAAGATGTAGACAAGTCATATAGAGAGAGGGGGAAAAGAAAGGTATAGACAAGTCATATATAGCGAGTTGAGAAAAGAAAGATATAGACAAGTCGTGTATAGAGAGTGGGAAAAGAAAGATATAAACAAGTAATATATAGAGAGTTGGGAAAAGAAAAATGTAAATTTATTATCGTGTAGTAAGTGGGGCCGATTTCCTTACCAGTATAAAAAACACGAAATTCGTCGCCAAACATGATACGCTCAGCTGTCATCAAGGTCTACGCCACTCTCGCTTGTGAACTTCACGATCTCATGCTAAAAACGACATCACTAATAAACTTCAAATAGACTGCTTCAGACTACGACAACACTGTCCACAGTAAGAAACAAATTCTATTTCTTGTATCTTCTTTACTATGAACCACGCACACACGTGTTGACTTTTTCACACAAACACGCATATACCAACATTTCATTGTTTCGCACATACGTACACAAAGAGAATTTATATTTTATTTCAGAATGTTATTAACCCAAACAAAAAGACATTACTTTCAAATCTATGACCAATTGCTTGTATTCTTGTCGTTATATTAAATGAATGTTCATTTATTGAAACTACGTTCTCCTTTCTACTGAATTTGATTCTTTCAATGAAAATCATTTGATTTTTCTAAACGACCGAATTACGTGTAGCCCTGCATCAATATTTTATTTTATTGTATCGAATCCCAAAACTCCGAATTTTGACATTCCAACCTTTTATTGTTCAACTTTCTTCAAATAGACAATTTTTTTAATGTTGAAAAAAAAAACAAAAAAAACGGCAATAACTGCAAA
This sequence comes from Acanthosepion esculentum, assembly GCA_964036315.1. Classification (NCBI taxonomy): domain Eukaryota; kingdom Metazoa; phylum Mollusca; class Cephalopoda; order Sepiida; family Sepiidae; genus Acanthosepion; species Acanthosepion esculentum. The sequence goes on from OZ038516.1 coordinate 38,918,436, forward strand.
TAAATGTATTTTTAAAATATATCTACGTTCACAAACTCTATTCACATTATTCGGATAATTGTTTCGTCCGTTGTACGCTCCGGCCTTCTTCAGGTGGTTAGAATGTCGAACTGAACGCTTTATTTCGCTCACTGGTGTAGACTGTTATAGTTCCACGTGCCATATCTAATGACTGCCAAACATCACTGTCGTGCATCAAGGTCGGAAGGTCATTACGGCTGCATTGTGTGTCATGACATAGTTGGTTAATGAACATGATTGCCGGGTGATTAACTAGTCTTGTGCCGTGGCCAGGTGTCCAGAGCAGTAGATCGCTCGCAAGTCCTTGTCTTGCCCGCCAGCCGTGTCCTGCAAAGGGGATGCTGCGTTCCCGTAATAATGTAGAAATGTGGATTGCCTACAGTTGTTTGAATTGATTGGATACTGTCTCAAAGAGATGTTAAATATAGATCTGAGCATCTAAATGTAGATACAAATCGAGAAACAGTGATAAATAAGATAATGAAATTTTGAGTAATTTTTGTTTACATTATTTACACTATTCGGACTATTGTCCTCATCTTTGTCGCCATATTTATTACAACGTTTCGGCCGTTGTACGCTCCGGCCTTCTTCAGGCGGTTGGAATTTTCGAACTGAACCCTTTATTTCGCTCACTGGGGTAGACTGTTCTAGTTCCACGTGCCATGTTTAATGGATCTCAGTTATCAGTTATCTCCTGTTAATTTTTCCCTCTGAAATTTCTCCACTGTCTTAACCGGGTATTGAACTC
>OZ038516.1:38924207-38946707 GCA_964036315.1 Acanthosepion esculentum
TATATAGGCCGGTAAATGTTATTTATTACTGTTTATTATAAACAGAGAATTTACTGAAACACTTGTATCTATAAAAAGTATGTTAAACATAAAAATGTCTTTAAATAATTGTCGGACTTTGTCCATTTCATAATATATATATATATATATATATATATATATATATATACGATGCTCTTCTACTAGAATCAACCTCTCCTAACTACTGACGTCTTTCGCATAGTAAAAACGTTAAAATTTCATTTTCTCTTTTGTGTGACGTATATATATATATATATATATATATATATATATATATATATATATATATATATATATATATATATATATATATATATATATATATATATATATATAATGTGTTTAAAAATGTCATTAAATAATTGTCGGACTTTGTCCATTTCATAATGTATATACAGTGTTACCCGGATATAAGAGACCCGGATATAAGAGAAACCCGGATATAAGAGATATATTCTCTGGTCCCAAATTAGAGCCTGTGTTAATGTATATATAATAGATCAAACCCGGGTATAAGAGAAACCCGGATATAAGAGACTTCTACTCCGGTCCCGACAACTCTCTTATATCCGAGTTATACTTTATATAAATATATATATATATATATATATATATCGAATCAAACTCTCCTAACTACTGACGTCTTTCGCATAGTAAAAACGTTAAAATTTCCCTTTCTCTGTGCTGTGCGACGTATACATATATATATATATGTGTATATTATTATCTATGTGTTTATGTACTGCCAGTACTTGAGAACAGAACCAAGCATTGTCTTTCATTATCGCAAAACTCACTTTTTTCTTGTTTTCTTTTCTTATTCCATTTTTCTTTGTCAGTTTTCATAAGTCACCGTATGAACCAATTAAATCCCGATTCCAGTCTCACTCCAAACGTGACATCGACGTGACTGCGCATCCAAGATTAAACGGCTCCTAAACATTTCACCCAACACCCTGCAGATTTCATAGCGGTCATTAAGAAATTCCAAACTTACAATTCTCCCTCCATTTTTATTTCTCTTTCAATGTAACGGTCATGTGAATATCAATGGCTGCAGGTCAGTTTTAGTTTTTCTAATCATTTAATCCTAGCAGGATTAAACGCAATTTTGTCGAGGCGACTCTCTTGCAAGCATTCGCTGACATATTGATTTTCTAACCGTAGCTTAGATGTGGCTCAAGGCCTAAAGCATCGGGCGCCCAGTGTGGATCGAACTCACTATTCAGTCATAACTGTCTTAGCGAGACAAGCTTGCTGACCATTACAGCACGCCGATATGCCCAAAGCTAATTTTCTAAGCGTGGCTTAGATGCGGCACAAAGCCGAAAGTATGGGGCACCCAGTAAGGATCGAACTTTCAATCGGAAATGGGACAAGCTTGTTAACCATTACACCACAACTAAATGCCCAAACATCCGATGATATATGCTTAACCAACACACGTCGCTGACCAATTCTCTGCTATGTGGATCTTTACGAAATTAACACAGAATATTATTCTGTCTGTTTATAAAAGATTTTACAAGTAGGAGTTGGTAATATAATATTGAAGTGTTGACACTCCCCAACAATAGAACATTACATTTTCTTTTACATTTGTTTTTATTCACACTATTTACATTATTCGGATTATCGTCCTCATCTTTGTTGCCATATTTATCACAACGTTTCGGCCATTATACGATCCTGCCTTCTTCAGACGGTTGGAATGTCGAACTGAACCCTTTATTTCGCTCGCTGGCGTACACTGTTCTAGTTCCACGTGCCATGTCTAATGAATGTCAGTTTCCAGTTATCTCCTGCTAATTCACCTCTCCAAGTCCTCCACTGCATTAACCAGGTATTGAACTCACAACTCTTTGTGTCCTGTCACCGGATCTAACCAACGCCTTTATCCACTGTGCCATGTGTCCTTACTTTTATTTTATTTTTTTTTTATTTAACGATAGAATTGGCTGATGGTAACCCCTAGTAGAGTCACTCATTCCTCCTCCTCGGATTAATATATTCCGCTGGAATGAAGTGGAAAGAGATTATTGAATCAGTCCCTAAGTCTGCAGCTAAGAAAATTAGTTCATTATCTGAAGCTAGACAATTTTTCTCGACAGACTTTATAATAAATATTTATAAGTCTACGATTCGTCCTGGCTTTAAATCCTGCTGCCACATCTGGTCTGGTGCTCCTGTTATATATTTAGAGATTCTTGATAAAAATCCAAAGAAGTGCCTGAAATGTTATTGGTCCTGACCTGGCATTTCGGTTTCAGTCCCCCACCCCCAGACACACGCCGTAAAGTAGCTGCCCTGCGTCTTTTCTATAAATACTTTCATCGCAATTGTTCTGATGATCTTTCCTCTATGGTACCTAGACTTTAAGTGAAGTACTAGATTGGCGGCTAGGTCTCATCAATTTACAGTTGAAATAGATAGATGTAACCGTAAGTTCTTTGCTTATAGTTTCTTCTATCGCACTTCCCGCTTGTGGTACTCCCTTACGGTTTCTTGCTTCCCAGTCAACTTTGGTCTTCAAAAATTAAAATGCAATCTCACTCGTTATCTTCTGCCTTCTTAATTCATGTTCCTTTGTTGTTCTCTCGCCTTAATGGTGTTTCATTGTCTTTATTGTCTGAAATTGTGGTGAAATGAATAAAAAAAAGAAAAGATAAAAAGTTCAACCTCTATGATTTATTTAATGACGAAATCTGAATATCTGATATGCACTTTTTTCATTACTATTTTTCTGATAATAATGGGTTGGTGATACAAGCCTTACTATTTAACGCATAGCTGGGAGAGAAGAGGCGCATTCATACCTTTCCCAATTTGGCCTAAGTAAATATAACGAATCAGAGTGGAATTGGAAGCCGGCTCTCCGATTAACAATTCCGGGCCATTATCAATTAAACCACCCGCACATCCAACATTACAGCACCTGATATTCCCAATCAGTCACCCATCTAGGTACTGACCACTCTAGACATTGTTTAACTTCAGTGATCGTACGGGAACTAGGATCTCCGATGAACAATTCCGAGTCATTATCAATTACACCACTCGCAGATCCAAGCTGACAGCACCTGATATTCACAAGCGGTCACCCATCTCAATACTGACCATGCTCGACGTTGCTTAACTTCAGTGATCGTCCGGGAACTAGGATCTCTGATTAACAATTTCTAGACATTATCACTTTACGCCACTTGCACATCCAAGCTGAGAGCACATGATATTCCTGAGCAGTCACCCATCTAGATACTGACCATGCTCGACGTTGCTTAACTTCAGTGATAGTACGGGAACTATATCTCCGATTAACAATTCCGAGCCATTATCAATTACACCACACGCACATCCAAGATTAGAGCACCTGGTATTGCCAACCGGTCATGACACGAATAATAAAAAAAAAAACGCAACAGGAAAACAATCAACAAACCACCAGAACAAATTAAAGCCACGTGTAAATGCAGAATAAATAACAAATGTCCTTTAAATGGCAATTGCTTGGGAAACAATATAATATACCAAGCCAGCATTAATGAAGAAAAAATATTCATGGGAGTAATTGAAGGACCCTGGAAACAAAGAATCTACGCACACAAATAATCCTATACATATAGTAAATACGCGAACAGCAAAATGTTTTCTAAACATATCTGGGAGATTAAAAAGAATAAACAAATCACACGAAAAATGACATGGAAAATAAGAAAAAGCACATGAACCAACAGCAATCAATACAAAAACTGTAAACAATGACTGAAGGAAACAATAACTATAATTAACTTCCCAGACCAAAACAAACTACTAAATAATAAAAGATCAGAACTCATCTCAAAATGCACACACGAAAACAAATTTGTACTAAGTTAATTTAAATTCGAAAACTTAAACGAAAAAGAATAAATGAAAATAAATGAAAAAAAAAACAATTACAAATAAATTAATCCACACAAATAAATAAGTAGATAAACTAAGTAAATAAACTAATAATAAGTAATATAATCAACCACGCCCACTAAATTGACCGTTAGAATAATACAATAGACTACCCACAATGCAATAGAATAGTCTTAATGCCTCGCTGCTACATAAAAAGTCGAAATGCAAAAACATAACTTCGCGATTGCTTTTAGGATGAAACAGCATGTCGCCTCAGAGTGTTGATTCAATATCCCCTTTTATATATATATATATATATATATATATATATATATATATATATATATATATATATATATATATATATATATATATATATATATATATATATATATATATGGATATTCGGGGAAACTCACTGAAGAAAAATAAGCACTCCCCGGCAGGATTTGAACCTGCATCCCTCTTTGCAGGAGAAACCGTTGTTATATCCGACTCAACCGCAGAGAGTTTCGTCAACCTGGGAAGACACTAATCGACTACACATACATATATACACATATATATATATATATGTGTGTGTGTGTGTGTGTGTCTGTGCGTGTGTGTGTTTCTTTAAAGCAAATACTATTAAAAACACTAGCCATTTTGTGTCGGTTACTTTTAATAATCAACTTTTCCAAGTTAGAAATAATTCGTCTCAGACATGGGGGAAATTGAGAAGTCCACGTAAATTTTCGGGCGAAATGTTATCCTTGTCTGAGAAGGATTGATGTAATTTGGAAAAGCCTTTCATTAAAAATAATTTAGGCGAAATATCGTTTTTAATAGTATTTCTCTCAAAGAAAATTGACTACCTATATATATATATATATACACACAGATGGTGCTCTCAAAATAGGTATACAGTAAGTATTATATCAGTAGCAGATATACTCACCTATCATCCAATTCACATTCCTTCCCAGGACTTTGAACAGGAGTAGAGGTTTATCTCTTTTTTTCCTGTTCTTACTAATTTTTTTTTCAATTATACAGTGATTTTCTTGCGGATTAGATGTGGCACAAGGCCGAAAGTATAGAGCACCCAGTGAGGATCGAACTCACTACTCAGTCGTAACTGACCTAACAAGAGAAGCTTTCTAACCATTACACCACGTTGAGGTTCCCAACCTCAATTATTTATTCCTAACGCTTGCCCTTATTTATTCTAATACAAGTCCACACATTAAACCCTCTGCAAAAAGTGGGGGGGGAGCTCTTGGATTCATTTAAATTCATTTTGCTTTTATTACTGTATATCTACCTTTGCTTCCCTTTGTATATAAAAATGTATTTTGCTAAGTACACCTTTCTGGTGAACATGGGGTATGTTGTCAGTGATGTTTTACAACTGGAATCACCAAGAGTTTCAAGTCTTTCAACATCAGACTACGTTCTCCTGGTGACCCAATCAGGACTGATTGGCATCCTTTTCCACACACCCTCCACAACTGAATACTACTTTACAAAGCTCCATTCCACTTTTTGGCTTAGTTGATTTGATGGTTTCGAATTCTATGTTTATCAACCACCTTTAGGACATTGGTCAACCAACTATTGTTTAATTAATAAACCTATCCGTTTGATTTGATGTGTTTTTTTTGGGGGGTCACAGGATGAAGGTTCTGGTTTGTTGCATTTTAAACTATTTCTTTTGCATACAGAGATTTATTATTTTAATAATTTTATTAAACTATATGAAGCACACATGGACTCTTTCTTCTAAAAGACATATATATATATATATATATATATATATATATATGTATATATATATATAAATATATATATATATATATATATATATATATATTTAAAGACATTTATGATATGTTTAACGTTCTTTTTATAGATACAAGTATTTAAGCAAATGCTCTGTTTATAATAAACAGTATTAAATAACATTTAGCGACCTGAATGTTCAGTTAGGCTAGAAATCCGTGACTTTCTTGCAACTTCGGCTGGACGCGTCGCTTCTAGCTGAATTCTGAACACCATAAAATATAGTAGCGTTTGTTTAACAAGTCCAAAGCACATGAAGCATTATTAACCAATGAAAATCAATTTCTTTATTCTTTTTCTTCATATCTAATTCTCTACTGAAGCTTTATTGAATGGAAAACAAGTCAGAGTGATTTGTATTTGATCACAACTCATATATATATATATACATGTATATACATATATATATATATATATATATATATATATATATATATATATATACGTCTGTCTTTGTTTCCCATTGTGTGTGTGATTGTGCAATAGTATCCGTTTTTAAAAAATACGTATGAATATATATATATATATATATATATATATATATATATGATTCCATCCGTAAGAAATAAGTGAAATGCAGAGAAATGAAATTACAAAAGACAAAAACAAGCGGGACTCTCGCAAAGTCAGCAAAATATTCCTTGCACCAATTCCACACGATTCCATAATTTGAAAAAAAAATTATCTATACCTTCATCTTATAATAATATTGTATTCACACAATAGTTTCCCGCCCTTTTCTTCCGTTATCATGGCGGCATATCCGCCATATTGTCTACAATCGTGTAATCTCAACATAATGTTTTTCTTAATATTTTTTTCTATTTTTCTTATTTCTTTAATCGTAATAACGCATTTTTGAAAAAAATATTTTCTTTCGTTATTATAATAGGCTGTATGATTTTTATCTTTTTTTTTATTTTTCACAATATTTTTATTATTTGTCATTTTTGCCGGTACGAGGACTTCCGTTTGAATATTGTTCGATGTTGCCAGATATTTTTCCTTTCTTATCATTCAATGGAGCTGCGATAACTTATTGTACAGAATAAACTTAACTATTCTTAATTCCCTCCAACTGTGCGTGAAAACTTTGCATTGACTATGTCTAACAACAATACACCCAATTAACGAACAACAACTTGATATACAGTGCTGTTCGATAAAAGTGATTCACCTGATTTTTTTTTTACTTTAAATTTTTTTCGCCTATTATTTTGGGGGTCAAACTAATTTTTAATCTTACTAATAAAAAGACACCTTCCCGACCACCTAGTAAAAAAGTTTACTCATCCTAAGGTATTCTATTGATAATTATAATTTTGGATATAAATGAGATTTAGGGAAAAAACTCGGTGCAAAAAAAGTGACTCACTTATTTCCTGCAACTAGTAATCAATAGAAACATAACCGAACAGCTTTAAATAAAGAATAATATAGGTATAATTATTTATAATAGGTAATATAGTTCGAAATATTTAATAATCTATGGGTCCTCCTTTATTGGGAATAACCTTTTCAACCATTTTTGGCATTGACTTGATTAGGTTCTAGCAATCTCCAAGCATTGAATTCCATTCGGATATGAAATTCACAATCAAATCCTCTTTGTTGCTCAACTGCTTTCTCGAGTGCCCGTACTTTATAATGCTCCATAAGTTTTCTATGGGGTTTAGGTCAGGAGATTGGGACGGCCGTGTCATAACACTCACCTGCCTCTCATCAAAGTATTCCTTCATCAATTTTGATTTGTGGCAGGGAGCATTATCCTGCATAAAAATGAGCTTGGTGGGGTCGATTTGCACTCTTTCAGCAGAAGGGAGCAGACAAGACTCTAAAATTCTCTTGTACTGCTCGCTCCTGAGGGTCTTTTCAATAGGTTTTAAGAAACCAGTTCCATGAAAAGAAAAGTATCCCCAGAACATTATACTGAACGTATGGCTGACAGTACTTACTGCTAAATTTAAAGAACATTCAAATCTTCTTCTTCGGATTTTAGATCGCTTATCCTTTGAATCTAGCTCAACTTTCGTTTCATCGGAGAAGAGAACATTTAGTAAAAAAAAAAACAGGTAACTGGAAAAACCGAATGAAAAAGAATGTTAACAACAAATACCTTTTCACACCCAACCCAGTTCTGCGGAATCAGAATCAACGTTGAGTTTAAGCAAGCAAATGAGCCAATTGGAGTAAAGTGCCATACAGATTTAAATTTTTCCCACTTGTGACAAATTCAGCTATCCTTTTCATTTTGCATGCTAATTAACATTCGTGTCAGTCAGCTGTTGGCTCTCACGCTGGCCAATAGAATCTTCCTGCCTATTCGTGACAGCCAGCTACAGGCTTTCACTCTGGCCAGTAGAAAATGCCCGCAAACTACATGAAAACTGCCGTAGAAGCATGAAAAAAATCGATTATTTCCACTATCGATGGGAGTTGGGAAATGCAAGGTGGTATTGACCTTCTCGCTAACTTGGAGTATGTGCATGTAAATTTTGGTGCAAATCCGTCGAAAAATGCGGCCGTGAATTCGTTACACACACACACACACACACACACACACACACACACACACACACACACACACACCCTGCCTTTTACAGATAGAGATTATCATTATTAATATATATATAATTATATTTCATTATAAGAGATTATAATATATATATATATATATATATATATATATATATATATATATATATATATAAATATATATATATATATATATATACATTATATTTTTATTAGAAGACATTATAATAAAAACATTTTGAAATGGTTACACAAAACTTTGATGTTTCAATGCAATGATTGTACTTCTTCAGGTGATGATAAGTAACTGATGATAAAAATGATTTTAAAGGAAATTTAAAAAGAAAGTGTTACCCCTTTTCCGAAATTTATGCTCCCCTTAACTTACGATATATATATATATATATATATATATATATGAATGTATGTATATATGTGCTGACAAAATGCGTTGTCTTCATTTCCATATTGACAATGTATTATTTTCATAGTGTATATGTAAAGGAACAGAATGAATAAAAAGAGACAAGAGGATAAACTATTTTTGGCCGACGCGTTTTGTCCTCTGAAAGACTTCTCCGCCTGTTAAATGTCTATCGACTCTAATTATTTCCGAATAATTCATACTCGTGTCTAATACATACCGTTAACTTTCGGCTACGAACAATCTTGCCGCATTGATATTACGAATTTGTAGCGACCACATTTAGTCTAAATTTAACCCTTCTTCAAGTTTATCTGGTTCATATTGAATAAAAACAAGAATTTATGTAATTTTCATTATTTTTGGAAACTGAAAAAAGTTGCAGTAAACATACGGACATGCTCACTCAAAAGTGCAAAAAGCTTGTGGCGAAAATGAGATCAGTCGAGAACAGTCATGGGCAAAGTGAAGCAAAGTGAGCCCGCGTGCCACATGTGGCCCATTTTGCGTTCTGAATGGCACGCCGAAATCCATGAGTAAAATAATGTTTATTAATTTTTTTTGATTTATTTCGTTTTGTCTTCACTTGTTCACTCACACACTCTCTCATGTATAACCTTATACATCAGCAATGATAATGCAGAAATTTTTTTTTTGAATTTTGTAAGTTTTCGTTGAAGTTAATGTTTTCATCATTTTAAACGATTGACGATTTCCAATAAGGAAGACCAACCTTGTAAATATCATTCGCTTTAGAAACTGGACGTTCATAATATAAATATATTTTCTGGAGAATAAACATATTTTTTATCGAGAGAATAATGTATTTTTTTTTAATTTAAGAATTTTTTTTTTGTATTTTCAAATGAATAAATAAGAAATAAAACATATGAAACTGTGTGTGTTAACCACTGTCATCTGTGATAAAATTAGATCGGGACTTCATTTTTTTAATTATTGAGAAATCTTTTCTCCAAAAACAATCAATATTTCACCATTTCTATGACAGATGCTTAAGCGTGTGGTCTTCTGTGATGAAAATGGCTGAGACAGTAGTGCCGCCCGCCGTATGATGAGCCATATCAATTGTGGCCCACTGGTCGGAAAAGGTTGCCCTTACCTTGACTAGAAGTAATTAATTGCGATTTCAGTGTAACGGTGTCCAACAAAAGTGGACATTTTTACTACTTTCATCTAGAGGAAGAAGCATAATATGATACTGTGAACGACAACGACAACATCTAAGATGAGAAAAGATGTCTTCTTTCGTTCTTTTTTCTTCCATCCTTTCCTTCATTCGCCCTCATTATTTCTTTCTTCTTTCTTTACTTCATTTGCACTCATTTTTTCTTTCTTTCTTTCTTTCATTCGTCCTCGATCTTTCCTTTTTTCTTTCTTTCTTACTTTCATTCTTTCTTTCTTATTCTTTCTTTCTTGCATTCGCTTTCATTCTTTCCTTCTTTTTTCCTTCATTTATTATCATTTATTCTTTCTCTTTTCTTTCCTTCATTCACCCCCTTTCTTTCCTTCATTGACCTTCATTCTTTCTTTCTTTCTTCATTCGCCCGCATCCGTTCTTTCTTTTCTTCATTCATACTCATTTCTTTACTTCTTCCTTTCCTTCATTCGCCCTCATATTTTCTTTCTTCTTTCTTTCCTTCATTTGCACTCATTTTTTTTATTTCTTTCATTCGCTGTCGTTCTTTCTTTCTTTCTTTTTTCTTTCTTTCTTACTTTCTTTCTTATTTTTTCTTTCTTTCATTCGCTTACATTTTTCCTTCTTTTGCCCACATTCTATCTCTTTTCTTTCCTTCATTCACCCTCTTTCTTTCCTTCATTGGCCTTCATTCTTTCTTTTGTCCTTCATTCGCCCGCATCCTTTCTTTTCTTCATTCATACTCATTTCTTTCGTTCTTCCTTTTTCTTCATTTGCCTTCATTCTTTATTCCTTTCTTTCACTTATTCTCATTCTTACTTTCTCTTTTTTTTATTCGACCTCATTTTTCATTTTGATTCGCCCTCATTCTTTCTTTCACTCGCCTTCATTCTTTCTTTCTGTTTAATATTCCTTATTCTTTCTCCCTCCCTTTTTTTCTTCCTTTCAATTATTTTTGTTCGTTTTTAGCAACATCCCTCGACCTTTCATATGTGCTTCATCATTCATTTATACTTCATTTAATTCCATTTCTTGCTTTTTCTTTCTTTCCTACATTCGCCGCAATTCTTTCTTTTTCTTTCATTTTTCCTGTCTTTTCATTCTTTCTCCAGTTATTTTTCGTTTAATCGTGTCGCTTTACAATTATATGTTTTCCTTCACTTAATTCATTTTCTTGCCTTTCCCTCCTTTCTTCTCTTCTCTTCTTTCCCCTGTCTTTTCATTCTTTCTTTCTTCCATTATTTTTATTCATTATTCTTTCCCTCTCTCGTCCTTTTATTTATGATTCTTGTATTTAATTTCTTTTCTTTCTTTCTTTCTTTCTTTCTCTCTTTTTTATCAGCTCAACCATTTCTTTTCTTTTATTCATTTTCTTTCTTTTTCCTCATTGCCCTTTCCTTCTCCATATATACAAACGTAAGCTTTTCATCACATTCCACATGTTCTGTATTCCTTTCATTCATATATTTTCCTTCATTTAATTTTATTTTTTTATTTTTCTTGCTATCTTTCTATCTTTCTGTCTTTCTTTCTTTCTTCATGTTTAATATTGCTTCTTTTCGTTCTTCCTGTCTTTTCATTCTTTCTTTTGCCAATTGTTTTTGTTTATTCTCATCGCCTTTCATTCATGTTTACTTTCATTTAATTTCCTTTTTTACTCTTTCTTTCTTTATATCTTTCTTTGTTTCTTTCTTCATCTTTTCATTCGTCCTGTCTTTTCACTCTTTCTTTCTCCAATTGTATTTTTTTTCATTCTTATCGCTTGTCATTCACAAGGTTTCTTTCATTTCATTCTTTTTCGTGCATTTTTCTTCTTTCTTTCTTTCTTTCTTTCTTTCTTTCTTTCTTTCTTTCGTTCTGTTCTTTTCTTTCCTTTTCTTCTTTTCCCCTTTTTTCATTCTTTCTTCAGTTATTTTTCATTCATTCTTCTTTCCTTCCCTCCTGCTTTTATTCATGTTTCCTACATTTATTTCCCTTTCTTTCTTTTTTGTCTTTATTCTTTCTTTCTTTTTTTATTTCTTTCTTTCCGTTCTTTTCTTCTTTTCCCTTTTTTTCATTCTTTCTTTCTCAGTTATTTTTCATTCATTCTAATTTCTTTCTCTCGTCCTTTTATTCATGTTTCCTCCATTTATTTCCCTTTCTTTCTTTTCTTAGTTTTTTCATTCTTTTTTCTTTCTTTCTTTCTGTTCTTTTCTTCTTTCCCCTTTTTTCATTCTTTCTTTCTTCAGTTATTTTTCATTCATTCTTCTTTCCTTCTCTCGTCCTTTTATTCATGTTTCCTACATTTATTTCCCTTTCTTTCTTTTCTTTCTTTATTCTTTCTTTCTTTCTTTCTTTCTTTCTTTCTGTTCTTTTCTTCTTTTCCCCCTTTTTTCATTCTTTCTTTCTTCAGTTATTTTTTATTCATTCTTCTTTCCTTCTCTCGTTTTTTTATTCATGTTTCCTCCATATAATTCCCTTTATTTCTTTCTTTCTTTCTTTCTTTTATAAGCGTATCCTTTTCTTTTCTTTTATTCATTTTTTCTTTCTTTTTCTTGATTGTCCTTTACGTAAATCCAGACTTAATCTTTTCATCACTTTCCTATGTTTCATTTAATTCACACTTTCCGTTTTCTTATTTCTTCTGTCCTTAATTCAAATCACATTTTCCTTAACACCTTCCCACCCACCCACTGATCTTTACACTTTACTTCCTTCCATGTTTTTCTTTCTTTCTTTCTCTTTCTCTTTTCTTTTTTTTCTTTTTGCAAAAAGGCGTTTCATCAAACCGGAAACGGTAAACTCAGGCCATGAATCTTTGTTAAGGCGCGTTGCCTTGATCTTATGTAAACAGGAACACACAAGAGTTCCGATGGTCAATACTTGACGCGTGTTTGTTTATCTCCTTTTGTATTTAATGTCGAACACAATGATTCCTTGTAATTGTGGATTTTACTGACTTTTTTTCTCGATCTCAAAGGGAAACCTGTTTGTTAAAATTTGTCGAAGAATCGCTTATCAAAAGAAACTGGACAGGAGAGGTAATCTAATGGGTATATGTAGTAGCATTATCAAAAATATGTTTAGACTGAAAAAAAAATGAACTCGTAACAGACGGAGTGTTCAAGATTTTTTTGTTTTTAATTTCCGGTGCGTTATCATTTGAAATTCTAATAAGGTCTACTCTATATAATGAATGCGAATGTCAGTGTCACTGTGTCAAGCTTTTACCAATTTACCACTAGTGGCCGTAGCCCAACGTATACCATTTTGGAATCAGAGCGATTCCGTGAGCAATTTATAGACATTCCGGACCGGATCTGGACTCGCAATCCTTCAATTCTGGGTTCTCAAATTGTCATTATTGCGATTGTTTTCGAAGATTTTTTACGAAGAATATATATTTTTTTTTCGACAGCAATTTTTATAAGTTTGAATTAAATTTGGGAATAATGGAAATTATATGCGAAGTCCAGCGAATGTCACCCATAAGTCACAAATAAAACTAACTAATTTTACGAAAAGTAAGGAGATACGAACATCAAATTGTCTTTAAATTAAATGGCGACAGAAGAATTATCGTTGAACGATGAAAAGGAAAAGTTAAACTTAATGCAATACTTAAATGCAGCGATCAATATATATATATATATATATATATATATATATATATATATATATATATATATATATATATATATATATACTTATGTGTGTGTGTGTGTGCATGCGTGTGTGTCTGTGTGTGTGCATGGCTCCTGCTGCTATTATTGCATTACTCTTGATGTACGATTTGAGTTAATACCCGCCTACGCCACCCACCCGCTAAGGGTAAATAGCAAGACAGACCGGCTTCTATAGCCTTGGATGGCAACTGGTCTACCGCAGAAAGAAATGGCAACCTACTGCGGGTAAAAATCTGCCTCGTCAGTCATGTATCGAAAGATACATGATCGCCTAAGCGTGTATCACGCATGGCACATAATTGACTGAATTATGCCTTATTGAGGAATCGGAGAGTCGAGCTCGAATTCCAGTCAAATCCTTACATTCACTTCCATGGTAATACCCTTCGGAAAGTTATGAATCCTCTTCTTCATTTTAGGTATAGGTAAATAGACCGAATTCTATAGCCTTGGGTGGCAACTGGTCTTAAGGCAGTGGTTTCGACACTTCTGCTTTTCCTCTGGGTTCACATTTTCTGAATATTATTTCATTTTCAGAATATTATTATTATTGATAACTCTCTCCTCCAATTTGCAGAGCCTACTTGCTATATTCTTAATACTAGATTAAGTGCTAATACCATTGGTAAAGGTATGTATCTTCTTCTTCTCTCCCTCTCCCATCTATAGGTAAATAGCCAGACAGACCGGGTTCTATAGCCTTGTATGACAACTGGTCTACCGCAGAAGAAATGGCAACCTACTGCCTCGTCAGTCATGTATCGAAAGATACATGATCACCTTAGCGTGTATCACGCATGGCACATAACTTACTGAATTATGTATTATTGAGGAATCGGAGAGTCGAGTTCGAATTCCAGTCGAATCCTTACAGTCACTTCCATGCTAATACCTTTGGGAAAGCTATGAATCCTCTTCTTCTTTTTAGGTATGGGTAAATAGACCGAATTCTATAGCCTTGGATGGCAACTGGTCCACCGCAGAAAGAAATGGCAACCTCCTGCGGGAGAAAAAAATCTGCCTCGTCAGTCATGTATCGAAAGATACATGATTGCCTAAGCGTGTATCACGCATGGCACATAATTGACTGAAATTCACTTACATGCTAATAACCTTAGGAAAGGTATGAATCCTCTTCTTCTCAGCCACCCCCACACCCAGCTATAGGGTTCTATAGCCTTGGATGGCAACTGGTCTACCGCAGAAAGAAATGGCAACCTACTGCCTCGTCAGTCATGTATCGAAAGATACATGATCACCTTAGCGTGTATCACGCATGGCACATAACTTACTGAATTATGTATTATTGAGGAATCGGAGAGTCGAGTTCGAATTCCAGTCGAATCCTTACAGTCACTTCCATGCTAATACCTTTGGGAAAGCTATGAATCCTCTTCTTCTTTTTAGGTATGGGTAAATAGACCGAATTCTATAGCCTTGGATGGCAACTGGTCCACCGCAGAAAGAAATGGCAACCTACTGCGGGAGAAAAAAATCTGCCTCGTCAGTCATGTATCGAAAGATACATGATTGCCTAAGCGTGTATCACGCATGGCACATAATTGACTGAAATTCACTTACATGCTAATAACCTTAGGAAAGGTATGAATCCTCTTCTTCTCAGCCACCCCCACACCCAGCTATAGGGTTCTATAGCCTTGGATGGCAACTGGTCTACCGCAGAAGAAATGGCAACCTACTGCCTCGTCAGTCATGTATCGAAAGATACATGATCACCTTAGCGTGTATCACGCATGGCACATAACTTACTGAATTATGTATTATTGAGGAATCGGAGAGTCGAGTTCGAATTCCAGTCGAATCCTTACAGTCACTTCCATGCTAATACCTTTGGGAAAGCTATGAATCCTCTTCTTCTTTTTAGGTATGGGTAAATAGACCGAATTCTATAGCCTTGGATGGCAACTGGTCCACCGCAGAAAGAAATGGCAACCTACTGCGGGAGAAAAAAATCTGCCTCGTCAGTCATGTATCGAAAGATACATGATTGCCTAAGCGTGTATCACGCATGGCACATAACTGACTGATATTTATTTATTGTCGTCTACCGGCCTGAATATTCGAGAAATTTTAATAAGTAGAAAAATATGCACTTTCTGGCAGGATTCGAACCGTTATTAGATCTGGCCTGCTTTGACCTCTCCTCTATAGTGTTCGCCGATGACCAAGCAAATAAAGAAATAATCTACCCCCTTACTTTACATATTACTTTGTTTTTAAAAGCGTGTAATTGCACTTGGGGGGGATGAATTGTTTTCCACCCTACAACCCCTTTCCTTACAGACAAAATGTTGCAAATGTTTCTCGACTCCATCGCTATTTTCATGGTATTTGTTCTCTCGAGTTATATTCCATGCGCCCACCAAATCTAACCTTTTTACCTGTGAGCAACCATGTCATGTACACACTGATGAATCATCTGCATGCCTTTAATATTCCATTTGTAAGGAGTAAGTACCAATGCTAAATGCTTCTTCGCAAGAACTGCTGCGTTGTGGAACAGATTTCTAATCCCTAAAATATTGAACTTGTAGCGGACCGTGAGTTTACGTGTTGTTAAATTAGGAAAACGTGTGTGACTCCTGATAGAATAAAGTCCACCACAAGAATATGGCGGACTCAAGTTGAGTCCTTTCAAAGAAATGTAAAGAAAACACACAAGACCGATATATATGTATGTAGTTAATTTAAAGTAGTAATTAGAAAAGGCAAATTGTTTGATAATCAAAACACTGTGAAATCCAAGATCAAATCAAGACAAAACTGTTTGATAATTAAAAACACTGTAAAATCCAGGGTGGGGGAATGCTGCAATCAAATATCGTACTCGAATATCAAAAAATCCCAGCACACAAGTCTTTTTCGCTGTCAATCCACTGCCCGTTCAAAAGCGTCTGATTCAAATAAAACTGCCGCCTGTAAAAAGGACGCGGTCTTTTATACGTTGCGTCCTCGCGCATGCAAAACCACCAACACGTGTGCTATGACGGGATTACAAATGGCGGCCATGATGCTCCTTAGATTGTTCACTAGACTGATGTTGTCAGAGCCTAAAATACTCCGGCTGTGGCCTCCTCAGGAGGATACCACCTCAAAATACGTGGATATTTTCTGACTAACGTATAGATCCTATCAATGATGATGGCGGATCCTGACATTTTACCTATCGCTATCAACGGGGGATCTCCCAGAGAAAAACCGCGTCTGGAGCGTCTATTGGATGCTAAACTCAACCCAAACCTCAAGTGGAGCTTGTACATACGATCCATCTCTAAAGATCGTTTGGTCTCGCTTCACTACAATGTACAAACAAGTATATGCATTAAAACAACAAAATTTACAATGGACAAATCATTAACATATGTGTGTGTGGAAACTTCGTGTTCAGTCAATGTTCGTATGTACTTTTGTGTATAATGTTTATAGCGTCTCCCCAGTGAAACGCACAAAGCCCCCCACACACAAAATGAGAAGACGCAATCTTCTGTGGGAGCTTACATTGTTTGCTGAAAATGAAATATGAAAAAGAGAACGAGGTAAGAAATCGCCCAGTATTTATAGTGTAGGGAGAGCGTCCCCTAGTGGACAATTAAGAAATTAAGGAGGAGTTAACTCTGACCAATTCTTCTTTCCTGTATAACCTTATGAAAGTTTTGACATTTTTATACTCACACAACAATATACCATAATCTTCTATCATTAGAGCCTCTTGAGCCTTGTATTAGGCAAACATTAGGATAAAAATATAATTTTAAAAGATAAGACGCATTCAGTGATTCAACTTCGGTGCTTGTCATTAAGCAAAATAAGGTGCGGAATATAGGCGTGGCTAGAAATTATTCGAGCATATATGGGTCGCGGGCGTCATTTTGGTGCATTTTGGAATAAACCAGTGAGAATTTTTCTGCGTCGAACAGGATGGAAATGCTTTTAATGTCAAAGAACTGGCAGTAACTGATATTGCAAACAAAACGGCAGTAAATTTTACAAAAAGAAGGGGGAAAAAAATGAAACCTGACTTTCAAACGAGACAAATTTAAATGAATAAGACGTGTATAACAGCAATAATAATAATAATAATAATAATAATAATAATAATAATAATAATAATATGCCTTTTCTGGAATTTCCGGAGTTTCGGGTAGAAAAAGTGAAACTTTTCAAAATCCTATTCTGTCATGAGAACAATGACAAAAGCAAAGCATGGACAGATGGAAACAGAATATATCACAAAGACAACAAAAAAACCTAGGAATTCTTGGAAATGGTTGAGATGATCTGGTCTGTTATTCTCAGTGCTGTCGGGCGAAGAACACACGTCGACTATATCAAAGAACAGAAGAAAAAAAAGTTTTTTTTTCTTTTAGCTTTGATATAAATGGTATTTTCTTTTCTTGCTGAAATATCTCCCGGATGTGACGTCATCCATTTAAATATCAATTAAATGACGTCATTCATGATTTACACTGAACAACGAAGGAACCCCCTCAAAAATGTTGAAAATTTAATTCTTTTTAATAACTTTGCCCGCACACGCAAGGCAATAAAGCCACTCAGCTAGAAGCGGTGACTAAGAATCAGAGGATAATAACTTTATTAACGGGAGAGAGCAAGAAAAGAATATGGATTAAGAAGAAGATAACGATTGGCATTGCATTTCAATTTTTGAAGATCAAACTTAGATGAAAAAAAGAATCCGGAAGACATTTTTACAAAGCGAGAATTGCGAGAGAAGAAACTGTTAGCATAGAACTTACGGTTGCATCTAACCTTTTAATGATGAGATCTAGTACTGCGCTTAAATTCATAAAGTCTAGGTCTGTCAGTCAGTTATGTGCCATGCGTGATACACGCTTAGGCGATCATGTATCTTTCGATACATGACTGATGAGGCAGTTTTTTTTTCAGCAGTAGTTTGCCATTTATTTCTGCGCTAGACCAGTTGCCATCCAAGGCTATAGAACCCGGCCTGCTATGCAATTTACTCACAGCTGGAGGGGGTGAAGAAGAGGGTTCAAAGCTTTTCTAAGAAGAGACCGTAATGGATTCGTCTGGAATTCAAATTCGACTCTTCGATTCCTCAATGCGAGCCGCTCTATCCGTGCATAGGTAGGAAATAGTTTCAAGTCCAGTCAGGTTTATTATATTCACTTACGCTCAAATATCTTTGGGAAAAGGATGAGTTTTCTTTATCTAACCCCGCATCTATGGGTTAATTAGTAGAACGTGTATGCGTATATCTTTACTATCTCCAAAACATTCTTACACTCTAAAAATGTGTTCTGGCTTTAAATAACCTGCAAAATATTGGTAAGCTCTGAAAAACAAATCACTCACACCTGTGAACATATATATATATATATATATATATATATATATATATATATATATATATATATATATATATATATATATAATTATATGTATTAACTAATTTTATCCTAGGACGCAAGTGCTTAGTGAGAATGGAAGATACTTAGAAAACGTTTAAGAAAATAAAGAGATTAAAAGACCAGGATTTAAGTAAGCAGTTGACAATAGGCTTTTAACCTGAATTTTTGGAGGTCGTAGTTGACAGGAAGGCAAGAGCCCGTAAATGAGTTCCAAAAGCGAGAAATACAAGACAATATTAATATAGAAATTACACTTAGCAATTTCCACAGTAAGATGGTGAAAGCTAGCTGCCAATCTAGCACTGCGCTTAAATTAGTGAAATCGAGTTACCAACGAGGAAAGATCATTAGAACAATTACCATGAAATTGTTTATCGTAAAAGGAACAGGGAAACTACGTTACGACGGTGAATATCTTGGGTATGACGACACATCCGGCAGCAAAGCCACTGAATGGGAGATTGGAGCTTGTGAGGAGAATGGAACCCCACTTAATTACGGCTGTTCTCAGGTCCACTCTAAGCTGGTGTGATAGCACCTGTTAGGGTCCCAGCTATGGGCAAACAGGGAATGTGCAAGCAAAAACGAAGCACTAAAAAAACATAAAATTATTCTTTATAGTAAGAATACCATTAATACATTTTTATATAATCCAGTTTTATATATAAAAAAATTTAGCAACAATACATATTTGTAGTAAAATGATCAACAATAGATTTTAGACATGGCAAGTGGAACTAGAACAGTCTCCTTCAGTGAGTGAAATAAAGGGTTCAGTTCGACATTCCAAACACCTGAAGAAGGCCAGAGTGTACAACGGCCGAAACGTTGTGATAAACATGGCGACAAAGATGAAGACAATAATCCGAATAATGTAAATAAACTACATTCTCCTTGGGTTGAAAACAAAAGCGTACTTTATATATGTACTTTATATATATATATATATATATATATATATATATATATATATATATATATATATATATATATATATATATATATATATATATATATATATATATATATATATATACAAGTGATTTGTAGCCATATAAATAAAACATAGATTTAAACAACACGGACGTCATAATATACCTAAGTTACCTTTCGACCAACACATTTTCAAAGGTATACGTTGGCAATTGGAATACAATTGAAGACAAACTTGATAAAATTAATTAAGGAGGGAAAGGAGAAACGCGATTAAAAAGATAAATTTTTTACGTTCCTTTCGTTTATTGGAGGGTTTGTGAG
Organism: Acanthosepion esculentum; assembly: GCA_964036315.1. NCBI lineage: Eukaryota > Metazoa > Mollusca > Cephalopoda > Sepiida > Sepiidae > Acanthosepion > Acanthosepion esculentum. The sequence goes on from OZ038516.1 coordinate 38,944,389, forward strand.
TGTCCTTTTTCTATTTTATACTCTTGTGGAACCTTCTATTTTCTCCCCCCCCCCTTGTTCAAATTGTGTGTAATTAAAATTTATCTTTTTAATCGCGTTCCACCTTTCCCTCCACATTTACTTTATTGAGTTTGTCTTCATTTGCATTCCCAATTGCCAATGTATTCCTTTGAAAAGGGGTTGGCTGGAAGGTACCTAAGGTATATTATAACGTCCGGGTTGTTTATATATATATATATATATATATATATATATATATATATATATATATATATATATATATATATATATAAAGATAAGAGAAAAAAACTATTGTTACTCGATGCATTTCGTCTTCCTACGGATTTTATTAAGCCAAATATGCCTTGATATGATGAAATAATTTTTTCCTCTTGCCTTTTTATCATTCTGTTCCTTCATAGATACATTATATATTAAGCTTTTTTATTATATCCTTACTCTCGCCTAGACATTGAGTTCTACCTGGATTCTATCCTCTTGGAATGATTTTTTATACATATATATATATATGTGTGTATGTGTATGTATGTATGTATGTATATATATTTATATATTTTAGATATATGATTGCATATGTATGTGTATATTAACCACTAATATTATATATATATATATATATATATATATATATATATATATATATATATTTAAGTTAGAGTATATCCGTAAAATGACAATATGGGTCAAGACAAAAGGAAAATTAATTTAAGTAAACTTTTATATATATATATATATATATATATATATATATATATATATATATATATATTGGGTCAACCCAATATACTAAAAAGGGCCTAAGATCCAGAGACGGATATGCAATGTAATTGGCCCTGATCTGTCATCTCGTCTGCAGTCGCTCTCTCACAGACGCGACGTTGCTTCGCTCTGTCTTTTTTACAAATACTTTCACGGTCATTGCTCCGAGGAGCTGCTTTCGCTGGTTCCTAGGCCTCATGAATTTTAACGTCCTACGAGGCTGGCATACCATTCCCACCCCTTCACCGTTGAAACTGTTAGATGTAGACGTCTCTTCTACTCCAATAGCTTCATGTCTCGCACATCTCGCCTGTGGAACTCCCTTCCTTATTCCTGTTTCCCTGACAAATACAATCTCCAACTATTTAAGTGTAACGTCAATCGACATCTCCAGTTGTCTTGATCTATCCACTTCCCTTCTCCACATCCTTTTACCTTTCATTCCTATCTGCTCTCGCTCCAAATCTTCTGTAACCCCCTTGCCTTGATCGATCCACTATCTTTCTCCACATCCTCTCCTTTACTACTCCTATCTGCTCTTCCTCCAAACCTTCTGTAACCCGTTACGTGCTAGTGGCTTCCAGCCTTGCTTGGGGTGACAAGCTTAAGAAAAAAAAAATACGACATAAGTAATTTAGTAAAATACGACCAAAAAGTGGTCACCACTATATAAAGCAAACAAACCCTAAGAAATCCCATACAGCTGCAGCAATAACAACGCCCATTAAGTGAAAAACCACTTATAAAATGATACCAAGTTCCATCAAGTCTATCCCAGCACCTTTGGAAAGTGTCTGAAACTCATACCACGGGTTGACCCAAGACTTGTGAGTGAAATTGCCGTCGATGGCCGTGCTAGCACGGAGTCAAAAACAATCATACCCGACGGTTTGAGCGTGTTAGCCTTGTTCAAATTGCTGATCACGCTTGATGACACGTTCTCTCCCCATAAACTGTAACAAAGATCTGCTCAGCATAGTTACAGTATAAACCACAGGTAGACTCTGTGGGTGACGAATAAAGGAAGTGTTTGCAATAGGGATTGGTTAATACCCTAGTACACGGGTATACGTACTCCAAACTTGTGTACAGACATAACTTTATGAAGTTAGGTATAACATACGTATTAATTTTTATTCATTTATCTGTCTATATAAGGTGGTTAGCATCAGCCGTATTGATGGAAGCCGAAACAGATTCACATGCGTTTGAAAGAAATCAGTTTAGTTTTGAAGGGGTTAAAATTAAGAAGTTATTCCTTTGCCCCATTTAAGAAAAAGATTGAAGGTCATATTCGAGAGCAGCTGCCAGATGATAAATCACTAAATTTTTTAAAATTTTATATTTATCAACTCCAAAGAAATATCTTGCAAAGAAAATCTACTAAACTAAACAAGGCGAGGAATCGTTAACCAAAATAAACAAATTGCTTCTCTATCGGCGTAACACAAACTAATCGTTAAAATCTTGAGATATGTTTGTTTATTTATACATAAAAATAATCTCCCCCAAACTTGAGGCGTTCGTCAATATCTATAT
>OZ038516.1:38949207-38971707 GCA_964036315.1 Acanthosepion esculentum
TATTCTTAAAAGAGTGCTCAAAAGTAGAGCTAACATAATTATTTATTCGAAAATTATGACATAAATATGTTATAAAATCATTTTATAACATATTTATAATTTTCAAATAAATAATTATATATATATATATATATATAATTATTTATTCGAAAATTATAACATACATATGTTATAAAATCATTTTATAACATATTAATGTTATAATTTTCGAATAAATAATTATAAATAGTGATTTTCTAAGCCCGGCTTAGATGCGGCACAAGGCCGAAAGTATGGGGCACCCAGTACGGATCGAACTCACTACTCATTACTACTCACTACTGATTACTAGGGTGTTTGGTGTGATCACTAGTGATGGCTACATTATGCCTCCTTTCATCTTTCCACGGGGTCTTAGACTCAACACAGATGCCTACATCAAGAACATCGAGGACGTAGTGCTGTCCTGGGTCAAGAGGGTGGATGCTGGATTATCTTATGTCTGGCAGCAGGATTCTGCGCCATGCCACACAAGGGGGAGAACCCAGTCATGACTGTCAGCCAATTTCTGCAACCACATTGCACCTTACATCTGGCCATCTAGCTACCCAGTCTGCAACCACCTTGATTATTGTTCGTGAGGCGTAGTTGAGGGTGAAACAAACAAAAACTCTTTGTGACACCAATGATGAACTGAACGCAGGGATTATGTCAGCATTCACCAACCGAGACAAGGAGACGATATCTAGCCCCCCCCCCACGAGGGTTGCATGTGGCACAAGGCCGGGTTTAACGTGTGTTTTCCGAGCCCGTAAGCTCAGATGCAGAGAGTTCGACCATCAAGCCGAAAAGAGACTGTCTAGAAGAATTGCAGGGGATTCAGAAGTAGTCTGGATGCCGTGAATAAAGCGAATGGCTATTTTATTGAATAAATTTATTCTCAACTATTTCAAGATATTTTTGTATAATTTTGGTAAATATATCAGTTAAAACGAGACGCCTGTGTTTTATTTTCATTTTAGCGTCACCTAGACGACAATTTATCCCTCGCATGCTGTATATATTTAAATCAAGTTTAATTATTTTTGCAGCCTCGTTTCCAGTAACACTTACACATGACGTTACCGTTGCCTATTTAAAACTCATACCTTTCCAAAGAATACCCGGATATAGGTACCACCTTGAAAATAACTGATAATATCAAAAGTACTTGAACAAACAGAAACATAGATTGAGCTTCGAGCTGTTAATCCATAATTTTGAGCACAACACCTTATAAAAATTTTTGAAAACTTCAATAAAATGTTTTGTTTTTTTTCCTCCAGGAACCGACAGCTCAGACACCAACACATATGATTTGATTATAGTGCTGAAGGCTTTGTGCAAAACCAACCACGCTTTTTGAAGGGCAGAATAGAGAGACCTGGTGAACAACGTGCCACAAGGTCCCCAAACGACCCGCCGCAGGTTTTGAATTCAGAGTTCTCCTTCTCCTAGAACTGTTGCCATCCAAGGCTATAGAACTCAGTCTGTCCTGCTATCTACCCATAGTTGGAGGGAGAAGAGTATTACTACCTTTCCCAATGGAATTAGCAAGTGAATGTAATGAATTCGACTAGGATTCGAACTCGCTCACCGATTCCTCAATCCGGGCCGCTATCCACTACACCACCGTGCCTTATTCAGATATACATACATATATCCATTTTTTATTATTTGTATACATGTATACATACACATGCCTATCAATGTATACCTGTTCAGACACAACACAGACACATCATAAAGGATGTTTCATTAAGACGGATTATATATAAGGGTGTTTCATTAAGACGGATCAAAGTCAGCATTAAATAAATCAGTGTTATTGGTGAAAATTTATTTATTTCTCTATTGGATCATGTTATTTAAGTCATGGCAAGTATGTGTGAAAAATAATATCGCCCAAATGTCCGCCAAATCGGAAAGAAAAAGAAAAAAATCATTAGACGCTTAAACTTAATTCACATTTAAAATCGGTTCTAGTTATTGGAACGCCTTTTAGAAAAAAAAAGACTATCCCAGACTTATGGTGATTTTGTAACTGTAGGTTTTATGAGAAAAAAGATAAAAATAACGGCGCATACAATAAGGATCGAACTCGCTACTCAGTCGCAAATGATTATAACAACGCAAACAGCCTATCCATTACACTATTTTACAAATGTCCAAAGCGACGCACTTATGGACTTCTCCAGATAAGATCGAAGTTGATAAATATTTATAGCACAAATATTTTATGGTGAATTTGATATACATATATTTATATGCATACTTACACAGAAATACATATATAGGGTGGTGGTCTGCATTACATGAATGTTCTAGGCAAGTAGAATTTGAGAATGTAAAGAAAAAATTCCACCATACTATTGAAATCATACCCTTGCGGAGAGGAATATTCATCAAAAATGGTTAGGTCAAAGTTCAAACCTTATTTGGTTCACGAGGGTTGTTCAGATTCCATAAGCATGTGCGCAGTTCCTCATTTGTAAATCTTTATTTATGCAAAAAAGGGAGAATATTTCCTCGACACTTGCACTTGTGTCGTTGTGGCATACAGAGATAAGATTTGTAAATGTAAAAACTGCTATCTATTATATAATCATTCTCCTACTTCCTTCTGTCTCCTACCTTTCTTTCTTTCTTTCTTTCTTTCTTTCTTTCTTTCTTTCTATCTTTCTTTCTTTCTTTCTCGATATATATATATATATATATATATATATATATATATGTGTGTGTGTGTGTGTGTGTGTGTGTGTGTGTGTGTGTCTGTGTGTGTGAACCAAATTTAACCTCATACGTCAAATTCGACGGAACAGTCCATCATATAAAATATTATTTTTATCATGAGAGATTATAATGAAAATATCTTGAAATCGCTACATAAAAGATTTAATTTTTCAATACTATATATATATATACATATATATATATATATATATATATAGCTACACAAAAGCTTTCATGCTTTAATACTTTTTACTTGGTAATTAAATAATATATTTTATTGGTAAGTAACGGATGACTTTTATGGTAAGTAACGGATGAGTTTTTTCTTCAATCAACCTGTATGTGTGTATATATATATATATATATATATATATATATATATATATATATATATATATATCACATAAAATTGGAATTAATGATCATTACCTAATGGTGTCTTAATCCCAGTTGTATGAAAATATTTTATTCTGTTTAGAAAATAAACATTGAGCGCCGTTTGGTGAGTCAGTTTTAACATTTAATATTTAATGTTTAAAATTTTATATTATGTTGATAGGATTCACTTGGATTATACCAAATGATATCTACCTATATATATATATATATATATATATATATATATATATATATATATATAAATATATATATATATATATATATATACATATATATATATATATATATATATATATATATATATATATAAATATATATATATATATATATATACATATATATATATATATATATATATATATATATATATAAATATATATGTATATACATATATATATATATAGGTTTATATATATATATATATATATATATATATATATATATATATATATATATATATATATATATATGTATATATAAATAAAAAGAAAGAACGGTAAGATATAAAATCCGGTGTTCTTATAGATTATAGATATTTTTATTTTTACACAATAGTGCTCAATGTAAATTTACAGAGCATTAATATTATAAATTAATTGATTTAAAATATGGGTTTTTCGCTACACAGTGATAACCATGTTTCAAAAATGGAGTTCCATTTCCTCGTCAAGCGAATTTTGGAGTAACTTATTTTTTAAAATTTACTGTTGTTAAAGGCAAGTCAAATATTCATAATTATATATATATATATATATATATATATATATATATATATATATATATATATATATATATATGTATATATATGTATATATATATATATATATATGTATATATATGTATATATATATATATATGTATATATATATATATATATATATGTATATATATATATATATATATATGTATATATATGTATATATATGTATATATATATATATATATATATGTATATATATGTATATATATATATATATATATATATATATATATATATATATATATATATATATATATATATATATATATATATATATTACAGGTAATAAATCCGTTGGGATATAGTCCAAATGGATTCTCGTAATAATAAATATTAAAACTAATTCACTAAAAGCGTTCAATGTATTTCTTATAACAGAGCAGATTTTACTAGTAGATCCGGGCCCTGCTAGTAAAAGCTCTTCGTTGTGAATTGAGCCCTCTGGCAACCGGTAATGCTTAAATCTCTTATATAATGCGTTAAAAATTAATTTTCTTCGTATCTTGCGCCGATGGCCTAAGGGATGTCAAATCGGTTGGGTTTCGATCCCGACCGGAAGCAATCGTATGTCTAGATACACTGATGAGCTGTGATACAGCGAAATAGAGTGCGGATGACTACACACATATATATAATTATATATATATATATATATAGTTGTATGGATATGAGTTTGCGACCCTGGGTTTCACGCTTTTGGCATTATCAGATCGCAAGGCGTGATACCCAGGGTCACGAACTGATATCCATTCAACTGAATATGGTAGCTCTATCATTGACATTGAGCACTTTCCAATAATTACTGGGCATATAAATTAATAATATATATGTGATTATTTTGAGGATGTAGGCTAATCATATAGTAATTCGTCGAGTCTAGAATAATCCTCAACAGAATGCAGAAAGCACTGGACGGCCTCTTCGTCTTTTCTGGGACTCATCAGCAGTTCGCATCCACTACACGGACCGTTTCGATACAACGCAAACGTCACACCAACTGTACCACGGGCCTCGGTGACGGAGAAGACGCAAACTAGACTCGGTTTCGTAGCGATACTCATCCAAGTATACGGATAACTCGGAACAGTGCCCCAAGGTCCACGACTGTTTTTTTACCCTTTTTTGATTATATATATATATATACATATATATATATATATATATATATATATATATATATATATAATAATCAAGTTTCAAAAGCGAGAGCCGAGACCCCTAACATAATTTTTTAAGTTATGAAGAGTTAAGGCGTCTGGACCCGCTTCCTTGTCAAGCGAGAATTTGACAAGGAAGCGGGTCCAGACGCCTTAACTCTTCATAACTTAAAAAATTATGTTAGGGGTCTCAGCTCTCGCTTTTGAAACATGAGAACTCTTATGTAGCGGAGGAATCATATTTTTAAAAACTAAAAATATTATTATAATATAAGCTCTACTTCTGTATGGAGCACTGTCCTTTTGAAAATAAAGCTAAATATTAAGGAACACCGGATTATCTACCTAACGTGTTCTTTCCTATTTCACTGCACACACACACATATATATATATATATATATATATATATATATATATATATATATATATATATATATATATATATATATATATATATATATATATATATATATATATATATATATATATATGAATCTTTGACGTGCCTTTAACAACCGTAAATTTAAAAAAATAAGTTATTTGTAGAGCAGTTAGTGAGGATCGAACTCACTACAAAGTAGTAAATGATTGAGTGAGAAAGGTTTGCTAATGAAGGCCACACGTCTTAGTGTTCTTACATTGGCTGTTTTTTTCTTGTTCTTGTTATGGTATGAACTACGAATATCGAATTTATATTCTGAATAACTTAGAAAAAATCACTCTAATTAATGGCATGATCTCGGGATACGAATCTCGGGATACGAATCATCTAGGAGCATTGGTGCAATAGAATCTTCCAAGACTAAAGTAAGGTTACATTTCAATCACCCTGCATTTATTTATATATATATATATATATATATATATATATATATATATATATATATATATATATATATATATATATATATATATATATATATATATATATATAATTCAAGACTCTTCGGTAAAGTGAATCCAGTTCTCTCAATCACTGTGTGTTCGTCTAAAAATAAATACGGTTAAATTCACCTTCCTCTCTGCCGTGCGCCAACAGCTTAGGGGTAGAATTTCCGACTGATGCCAATTCAGCCGGTTTTCAATCCTTGCTAGAGGCAAAGGGGCGACTAGCTGCATATGATACAGCGAAACAGTTTGTCTGACACTATATATATATATATATATATATATATATATATATATATATATATATATATATATATATATATATATATATATATATATATATATATATATATATATATATATATATATATATATATATATATATATATATATATATATATATATATATATATATATATATATATATATATATATATATATATATATATATATATATATATATATATATTACAGGTAATAAATCCGTTGGGATATAGTCCAAATGGATTCTCGTAATAATAAATATTAAAACTAATTCACTAAAAGCGTTCAATGTATTTCTTATAACAGAGCAGATTTTACTAGTAGATCCGGGCCCTGCTAGTAAAAGCTCTTCGTTGTGAATTGAGCCCTCTGGCAACCGGTAATGCTTAAATCTCTTATATAATGCGTTAAAAATTAATTTTCTTCGTATCTTGCGCCGATGGCCTAAGGGATGTCAAATCGGTTGGGTTTCGATCCCGACCGGAAGCAATCGTATGTCTAGATACACTGATGAGCTGTGATACAGCGAAATAGAGTGCGGATGACTACACACATATATATAATTATATATATATATATATATAGTTGTATGGATATGAGTTTGCGACCCTGGGTTTCACGCTTTTGGCATTATCAGATCGCAAGGCGTGATACCCAGGGTCACGAACTGATATCCATTCAACTGAATATGGTAGCTCTATCACTGACATTGAGCACTTTCCAATAATTACTGGGCATATAAATTAATAATATATATGTGATTATTTTGAGGATGTAGGCTAATCATATAGTAATTCGTCGAGTCTAGAATAATCCTCAACAGAATGCAGAAAGCACTGGACGGCCTCTTCGTCTTTTCTGGGACTCATCAGCAGTTCGCATCCACTACACGGACCGTTTCGATACAACGCAAACGTCACACCAACTGTACCACGGGCCTCGGTGACGGAGAAGACGCAAACTAGACTCGGTTTCGTAGCGATACTCATCCAAGTATACGGATAACTCGGAACAGTGCCCCAAGGTCCACGACTGTTTTTTTACCCTTTTTTGATTATATATATATATACATATATATATATATATATATATATATATATATATATATATAATAATCAAGTTTCAAAAGCGAGAGCCGAGACCCCTAACATAATTTTTTAAGTTATGAAGAGTTAAGGCGTCTGGACCCGCTTCCTTGTCAAGCGAGAATTTGACAAGGAAGCGGGTCCAGACGCCTTAACTCTTCATAACTTAAAAAATTATGTTAGGGGTCTCAGCTCTCGCTTTTGAAACATGAGAACTCTTATGTAGCGGAGGAATCATATTTTTAAAAACTAAAAATATTATTATAATATAAGCTCTACTTCTGTATGGAGCACTGTCCTTTTGAAAATAAAGCTAAATATTAAGGAACACCGGATTATCTACCTAACGTGTTCTTTCCTATTTCACTGCACACACACACATATATATATATATATATATATATATATATATATATATATATATATATATATATATATATATATATATGAATCTTTGACGTGCCTTTAACAACCGTAAATTTAAAAAAATAAGTTATTTGTAGAGCAGTTAGTGAGGATCGAACTCACTACAAAGTAGTAAATGATTGAGTGAGAAAGGTTTGCTAATGAAGGCCACACGTCTTAGTGTTCTTACATTGGCTGTTTTTTTCTTGTTCTTGTTATGGTATGAACTACGAATATCGAATTTATATTCTGAATAACTTAGAAAAAATCACTCTAATTAATGGCATGATCTCGGGATACGAATCTCGGGATACGAATCATCTAGGAGCATTGGTGCAATAGAATCTTCCAAGACTAAAGTAAGGTTACATTTCAATCACCCTGCATTTATATATATATATATATATATATATATATATATATATATATATATATATATATATATATATATATATATATATATATATATATATATATATATATATATATATATATATAATTCAAGACTCTTCGGTAAAGTGAATCCAGTTCTCTCAATCACTGTGTGTTCGTCTAAAAATAAATACGGTTAAATTCACCTTCCTCTCTGCCGTGCGCCAACAGCTTAGGGGTAGAATTTCCGACTGATGCCAATTCAGCCGGTTTTCAATCCTTGCTAGAGGCAAAGGGGCGACTAGCTGCATATGATACAGCGAAACAGTTTGTCTGACACTATATATATATATATATATATATATATATATATATATATATATATATATACAGGTAGTAATCCGTTGGCATAATCCAGGCAAGTCCTATTAACACAACATAGAATTTGAATATGTTAAAACTTTTGAGCTGAGATATATGGACGAGTTTAATACCAATAATTCCGAATTTACCTCATGATTATCTTTTCACGTTTCCGTTAATTTCCGTGAATTCCTGTCGAATTAATTTTCACCGTGTGACCATTAGGATGTAGGTCAGCTCATCGGTCTGACCCTTCCTCCCCCTACCCAGGCTCTCCTACCTCCATAATACGATTCCAATAACGTTGCCTTCTTCTTCTCCCTATTTCCTTCTCCAAATATACAGTACACTACAAGTTGATACTATAAATAGTTTGAAAAATCCTGCGAATTTTAAAATTAAAATTCGTAGGTGAAAATGGTCATTTACTAAAGGTATGTAAATTCCAATTGTAAAGTATATATATATATAGTGGTACTCGTTTGGGAAAACCTTAGGTATTTCGGCTTGTAGTTGAACAAACCAGTACCCAAGGAAAAATGAGGAATAAAATAAAGAAACAATTAAGAATATGAAATTGAGGCGAAAACAATCGTCCAGAATTCAAGCTCAGAGTCCCAAAAGAAAACCCCCAAAACGAGTAAAGGCAACTACGTAAAGTGCTCAATACACGAAGTAGAGCAAACCTAAGATAATGCTAAAGAGCCAGGCAAACCTACGTAGGTTTCACCTAAACGGATCGTGAGGATACAACTGGACAGCGAGCCCCAACAAACACTCACGTTGTTTACACAAGGAAGGTTTGCGGGACCCGATGTAAAGTGCCTCCAGCACCTTCAGGTGAAATAACGCGTGTGACCGGGACAATACGTTGAACCGGTCAACACTAAAATTAACTGCACACAATCTGCTATTTAATAAGTGCTCACAAATGGCGGACCTGTCATTTGCCTCTAGCTCCTTTTGCTCATATCTTTTTTTATCCCCCTCCACATTTCCTTTTATTGTACATTTTCTGTCTTTTAAATTTAAATCTCCCGTTGTAAGCCTGATGAGCGGGAGCGAAACCGGTTGCTTCGCGCGTTTTTTAATATGTCTAGTAATATTAAGCTTAATACTTTTATTGCTATATATATATATATATATATATATATATATATATATATATATATATATATATATATATATATATATATATAAAATTCACCATGAGTGGATCTAGAATCCTCAACATACACACATGCGGAAAAACGTTCGATTAGCAAGGTCGATTTTACTGATTTTAAACTTCAATCTTCCAAGAAAACAGTAAAATCGAACGATTCCCTGTGGCTCCATCGGTTATGGCACGTCAGGCTAAATGACGGTTCCGTATAGGATACAGGTTCGATTCCTGTCGCAGATCGAATATTTTCTATGAAAATTTCTCGGACATTCAGTTCGGTAAATGTTACTAATACTGGTTATTATAAAAACAGAGCATTTACTTAAATATTTGTATGTATAAAAAGAATGTATAAACATAAAAATGTCTTAAAATAATTGTCGAACTTTGTCCATTTAATAATGTATATATATATATATGCATGTGTATGTGTGTGTGACTGATTGTCTATCCAGTTTATCTGAAAGCCGAAATCGCTTTCTTCTGATTCGCTTAAAATGACTCTTTGGCATTTGCAGCATTTTGAATCCGCAGCGTCCATTCCTGTAATTCCTACTCGCACAAGAGGTGAGCCTCTAATCTGCCACTTCTCAGAGGCGGAAAGCGATGGTAACAATTCGATTCGTGCTTGCTATTCGTCCGAAATGTCCGCCTGACCTTTACTGCTGACCACTCGAAAGACTGAGGCAGATTTATACCCTGCTCCGAGCCATTATACACTGAAATCACTTCGAGAAGCGAAGTAGACGAAAAGATGTCAAACCAACCGTAGAAAAAAACATAAACAAATAAATTATTATTAAAACACAGATGCATTCAGCCATCTTCTTCTGTTTCGTCTCGATTTTACTCGTTTGGTGATCATGGCACTCCACAACTTCCTATACCTTACGTTTTTATTTTACTTTATCCCACTCAGCTTCCGTATGTTAAGTAACTTATTAATAACGGAGGAGCCGTCAGAATCATAATGTAGTATTTATAGTTTAGATGTAATCTTCTGTTAACTGGAGTAAGGAGTGGCTTGTTAATTTTAACCCCTCCGAAAAGAACACTTCTCTCATCGAGGAGACCCTTTTCTGATTTCCATCTGCAGGGCTGATGGGAACCACCAGGAAAGTGACTCATTGCTCGTTCTCGGGGTAACATTTTCTGCTGACATAAGGTAGAAATATTATATTGAAGCAATTGCCAGGTTTAGTGCTAGGAAATTTGGCTCACTGTGCTAGATAATTTTTCTCTCCGGAAGCAATCTTACATATTTACATCCAATTGTTCATGCTTTGAATATTGCTGCCACATTTAAGCTTACACCGCATGGTCTCAAGCGGTCACCCATCTAGGTATAGTCCAGGATCGATGTTGTTTAACTTCGGAGATCGGACAGGGGACTGTTGTTTCAACGTGATATGGCCGTAAGCCTAAGTATCAACAGACACAGCTCTGTCAACCTACAAAAGCCAGTAAGCATTTGTATTGAGAATCTGTTAATTTTCAAACTAAAAGAAATATTTTAAAATCAAAGCCTTCTTGGAAATACATTTTTTATGAAAAAAATCCGACTGGAATATACGTACCGGCTCACATAAACGTTCCGCCATGGATTTTTATATAAATCTAATAAATGCGGACCAAAATAATCGTGCCGCGGAAATGAGTAAGCCTGATCAGCTCGGTAAGATTATGTTGGCAGCTGAGCTCAAAAATGACCTACAATCAAAATTTACCCTTCTCTCGTGCGTAGGGGTAGAATCTCGGACTGATGCCAAATCGGTTAGGTTTCGATCCAAGCTTGAAATAATTGGTCGTCTAGCCACACTGAAGAGCTGTGGTACAGCGTAATAGCCTATATGTGGATAACTATATATATATATATATATATATATATATATATATATATATATATATATATATATATATGTAGGAGAGGATTAAATGAATAACTGTTATGGGAACCTACCCATAATAGTAATGGACTAGTCCGTACCCCATAAATACTGCGCCGTAAGAAGAAGCGGAGAGTCAGAGTTCGAGTCAGTCCTTTTTTATGGTCTTGAGGAAATGGATGGTAGAACTGTTTTTTGGGGAGTAATAACAAAAAGTCAAAACTTATTAATCGCTACAAGGGACAGAACGGTGTGAAGGGCCATGATCGCCTACCTCCTGAAGTGACACGTATAGTATAAGAAGCTATTTTTCTATGACTATGTTTCAAAATAGAGAAAGTAGAAAGACATAATCTACTTGAATCGACAGATACCTGCAGAAGCCCGGAGAGTACAACAGCCGATATTTTATTACGATAACAACAAAGATATTAGTCCTGATCGGTATAATGCCAATTGGGCATTATTAGTTGGATATGTGGGTTTTGACGCATCGACGGTAATAAACCTGTCTTTATTAAATAAGTATGATTCAATGCTCTCTTTTTTTTTCTGGTTCGCTGCCAGTTTTGTCTTTCCTGGCCCTTGGCGTTTATTCTTCACGTTGGTTCTTAAGCAAAAAATACATAAATAAATAAATAAATAATAAGGTCTTCATTTCCCCTAACAAACAGCGTTCTTGAGAGAAGCGAGTTGTTTTGTCGCTGGCGGTACGTCTATTTCAGGCAACACATTCACATATAGTTCGCGCCATTCTGGAATCCCGGCAGCTTCAAAATTTCGTCGGGGTATAAATGACACGCTTCCAATACTTATTTCGCAAGAGTGCCACGCATTCCCTACCCCCCCAAAAAAATCAACGCTTGTCCAAACACAGGCATCCATGCACACACGTACATACACACGTACGCATATAGAAATACCTGACTGACAGATTGTTCTAATCTGTCAGTCAGGTATTTCTATATGCGACTATGTGACATCTGTCCTTCTTTACGGCAGCGCCTGTTGTACGATTTCCTCAAAGATGAAGAAGAGATTTGGCTCTACAGAAGGATGCTAAGAATATCATGGACCGAGCGTGTGAGCAAGGTCTTAGAGGGGTTGCAACAAAGGAGAAGGCTTATACTTAACATCAGGAAGAGGCAGCTGATGTTTCTGGGACACACAATGATGAAGGAGGGCCTCATTTTGCGTCCCGAGTCGAATAGGGGGAAATGGAGACAAAGGAAAAACAATGCATGACATATCTAGCGACTTTAAGCAAGTGGATGACAGAACATGTACTGGGGGGATGTGGCAGAGGGAAGGAACATGTTAAGAACTCCAAAGAATAGAGGGATGTGGAGAGCTATGATCGCCTACATCCTGAAAAGACATCGCGCATAAAAAGGAAATAAAGTGATAGCTATAGATAGATAGATAGATAGATAGATAGGTAGAGACTTTAATGGATTTAAACAGATATGAATACATAGATAGAAAGATAGAGATACTCTTATATACATAGAAAGAAAGAGGCTTGATAGAAAGAAAGAAATAGGACTGATAGATAGACAAAATAAAGAAAGAAATATTCATAGATAGACAGACAGACAGAAAGAACTGGGCTTGAAAGAAAGAAAGAAATAGGCTTAGATGTATCTAAAAGGAATAAAAGAAATAGGCTTCTGTAGATAGATAAATAGATAGATAGATAGATAGAAATGGCCTTATATAGATAGATGAATACAAATAAAACCGAGAGAGAGAGAGAGAGAGATAGGCTTCTATATATATATAGATATATATATATATAGATAGATAGATAGATAGATAGATAGATAGATAGATAGAAAGAAAAAAAAGAAAGAAAGAAAGAAATAGGCTTAGATGTATCTAAAAGGAATAAAAGAAATAGGCTTCTGTAGATAGATAAATAGATAGATAGATAGATAGAAATGGCCTTATATAGATAGATGAATACAAATAAAACCGAGAGAGAGAGAGAGAGAGAGATAGGCTTCTATATATATATAGATATATATATATATAGATAGATAGATAGATAGATAGAAAGAAAAAAAAGAAAGAAAGAAAGAAATAGGCTTAGATGTATCTAAAAGGAATAAAAGAAATAGGCTTCTGTAGATAGATAGATAAATAGATAGATAGATAGATAGAAATGGCCTTATATAGATAGATGAATACAAATAAAACCGAGAGAGAGAGAGAGAGAGAGAGAGAGAGATAGGCTTCTATATATATATATATATAGATAGATAGATAGATAGATAGATAGATAGATAGAAAGAAAAAAAAGAAAGAAAGAAAGAAATAGGCTTAGATGTATCTAAAAGGAATAAAAGAAATAGGCTTCTGTAGATAGATAGATAGATAGATAGATAGATAGATAGATAGATAGATAGATAGATAGATAATGAACAGACTGAGATAGATAGAGGGAGAGAAAAAGAAAGAGAGAGAGAGGGAGTTAAACAGACCGTAATGTAAAAGCATAGACTTACGTGTGTCACTCCGAAAATACTGCTACCTATTTTAAAGTTTTGGGGGATTTTTTTTTATATCAGAGGCGGATGTTACAGATATGGCAGCAGACATATCTTTATGCCAATAATCAAGATATTTCTTTAATCTTTTTACAGACTGCGAACATGTAAAATGGCGTCTGTCATGAGAATAGGTACGAAACAGAAGTGTGACGTAGAACTCTTACATGCATAAAAACTTGAATCCACTCACATTTTATCGAATCTTGTTGAATATTTACGGAGACCAAACAATGAATCTAGGGGGTGATTTGTTCATTTCAACGATATATGGCCCTAAAAATGTTGCGGCACATAGGTGTCGATTCATGAATGAAAAGCTCCGAGGACATGCACAGCAAATAATGGAGCCTATGGTGGAGTTATGGATAGCGGCTCGGATTAAGGAATCGGAGAACCACGTTCGAGTTCTAGTCGAATCCACCGTATTCACTTACGTGCTAATAATACCCTGAGGAAATGTATTAAATCCTCTTTTTCTCCCCCCAGCTATGGGTAAATAGTTCTATAATCTTTGATGGCAACTGGTCTACCGCTGAAAGAAATGGCAACTTACTGCAGGAGAAAAAAACTGCCTAGTATCGGTGATAAGGAAATTGAAACATAGAATTGTTTGCCCTGTAGTAGTTTTGCCCCAAACCATGTGCTGCTACAACAGTCAGCCATTAAGTTAAGAACTCGAGTCATGTCCAGATCAATAATTAAAAATGTCTTCGACCGAATGAAACCTGTGCGCCTCACAGAAGACCGTCCTTCTCTGAACCTCGTGGACGGGCGCTACATAATCACAAACTGTGCCAAATGACAGAAACCACATCATTTAAGGACTTTCAGCAGCGGAAACAATAAAATGGATTACACATATAACTGAAAGAGAAAAATGACAATATGTTGATCTTCCACACGACTTCAAACAAATGGCTAGGAAGGAAGCCCATATCAGTAGTGGAATGAGTAATAACAGTTGCTACATATGGGAAACCAATTTTTCTGAAAACCTGGTTTAATAGATATATTTAATTTATTTCAACTGACAATTGCTAAAGAATCTTACCTGTACCGTTATAGTTAGCCAAAAGGTACCGTGAGAAATTAGGTATCGCTGGTAGATTACGCTCACATAAAATGCATGACTTTTAACCTCTTCAGAAAAAGTTACCTGTAAATAGTGTAACCGTTCAGTGCGTGATTTTTAACAGCTTCAAAAATTACCTCGTCCTTGGTAAGACGATAAACTACGTCCAATAGCAAGGCCTCTAATCAGGAGGTTTTGACCGAGCGTGGTGTTTCCAGGTCCACTCTGACCCGGGGTGGTAGCACTTGTCGGGGTCCCAGCTATGGGCAAATAGTTAACCCCAAAACTGAGGTAAAAATGGGATTTAATACCAGGAATACTTTGTAAAAAAAAAAAAAAAAATTATCATCAGCAACACATTTTTGAAGAAAAAAAATATTACCAACAATATGTTTTTGAAAAAATATTACCAGCAATACATTTTTGAAGGGAAAAAATTATTACCAGAAATAAATTTTTGACAAAACAAAATATTATCAGCAATAAAAACTTTGTCGGCATTAAATAACCCATTGTGGTTGATATGCCGTACAATACAACAAACCAAACCAAAAATTACTTTTGTATAGTGCGCCCCCTGTTTATTTGAGTAAAAATCTGATCATAAAACCTTGTGCTATTCTCTATTATATACGGTAAGCTACTGTTTTTTCTTCAGCTGCGTATTTCAATCGACATTTTTGATTGGCATTCTTCCCCGCTATCTGCCTGTCCGGCTTAAAACAAAGATCGTCTTTTCGTTGAGCCAAGATCAAAGAGTAATAGACGAATCTGCTCTTGGGGCTGATCAGTGGGGTTCAATGATTTTCACCGAGGCCATCAAATCTGACTGGCAAATGTTGAGACGCACTTTTGACCGGATCTTTTCCGGTCGTTGGGAAAGATCGATTGGCGCGCTTTTCTCGTTCTAAGTCTTCAGTACAACAATGTTCCGTTCATTTGCTTGCTCTTTTTTTTCTTTTTCCATTTTCCTTTTTATAGTTTTGGTTTTGTTTTCGGAAGGACCAGGGTTTGCGCGAACACTTACAGCTTTGGTTCCTGCCTAAGTCATTCCAACCAAACATTAACAACATTCTTTCTCTCTTTCACTTTCTCTCTTTCTCTCTCTCTCTCTCTCTCTCTCTCTGTCTCTCTCTCACACACACACGCGCACACTTTTCCCTCTCATTTTTTCTCACCCTATAAACACACACACACACACACACACACACACACACACACACACACATATATATATATATATATATATATATATATATATATATATATATCACATTTTAATTATTAAGTTTACTCGTGTGCTCAAGACGGTAGACATAATATGCACTGTAGCTTTAATCGTTGTGGAGGTGATTTTTCTAAAATGAACAGGCGCTGTTATAATAATTTTAAAATTAACCGTTGTGGTTATAATGTTTTGTAAACAAGCGTTCACAATTCAAGGGAGGTAACCAGAGAAGATAAACTGCAATGTGGTATTAAATGTTAGTCAACTCAAATGCATTTTAAAACATTGCTACTACACACGTAATAAATTTTTTTTTCAGTGTCCGTTGTTAGCTTTTGATATAAAGGGCCGCGAGAATATGATGACAGTTACATTAAGTTTGTCTTCGCAATTCACCCCTGATGAAGAGCGGTGTGTTAATAGCAGCGGCGGCTACTATTTTGGAATTAACCTTTTTCTCTATAGTGCTCGATCGAATAACGAGAGAGTAACATAGTCTTCCACATACAAGCCTGTTTCGCCGTATCACAGCTCATCAGCGCCGCTAGATATCCCATTGCTTCAAGCCGGGATCGAAACCCGACCGATTTGGCATCAGTCAGAGATCCCACCCCTACCCTATCGGCGCAGAGAAATGGAAATACTAACGTATTATATAAACCAACAGTAGCACTCAGAATCCACGTCATCAATGCAGTATCTGAAATAGGGTTCGTGGCTCTGAAATTGGCTTGTACTCTAACGAAACGACTCATCGGTAAGATAGAATACACGACGCGAGAATCCGTACATACATATATACATACACACACACTCATATATATATATATATATATATATATATATATATATATATATATATATATATATATATATATAATATCTGGATAAAATAAATGAATTTGTTTCATTTATTTTATCCAGATATTATATACATATCAAGAAAGTATACGTGGCCTCTCATTATGCTATATATATATATATATATATATATATATATATATATATATATATATATATATATATATATATAATATCATTCGCAGACAGTGCTGTTTCGCTGTATCACAGCTCCTCAGTGCGACAAGACAACCGAATACCTCAAGCCCGGATTGAAACCCAACCGATTATGGTCAGAGCTTCTACCACTGAGCCCTCTTCACTCGACAGGACATATCAGCTAAATCTAGCGTATTGCTTTTACAAACGTAAACAAACGCCGAGAAGCCAAAGTGCTCTATTCGTTTTACTGAAGAGCTTCGCATTTACGCAGGTGATCATTGTTTTTATAATTAGCTTGTCGTTCAACAGTGCTCAATTAAAAATATATTTTCGAAAGCTAAATTATGTCATGTTCTGCCATCCATTTACACATGCTCGTTAAGTAGGTTATTCGCCGTTTCCCCAACGCTTCACTTGTCATAAGTGTATCCTCTGAGTGTTAAATTTTCCAAACCTTCTTTCCTCATTATATGTATTATAAATTTCACTTAAATTATTTTTATTCTACATATAAGTGTCCGTTTACCTTCCATTTTACTTAAAACTTCCCCGTCTATATTATTAGTCCATGGTATTCTCAGTATCCTTCTGTAGAACCATATTTCTAATTCCAAAATTCAATGACATGCATTAGGACTGATATTGCACAACAGTCCAGTATGCAGTATTTAATCGTAATGTAGCTTTCCTGTGCCTTTTCTATACATACTATCATAGTAATTGTTCTGATGAACTTATCTATGTGGTACCTGGATTGTATGATTGTCAGCACAGTACTAGATTGGTTGTCAGGTCTCATCGTCTTACGGTTTAAGTGGTAACCGTAAGTTCTATGCTAAGAGTCTCTTGTTTCACATTTCTCGCATGTGAAACACTATTTCAACTTTTTCTTTTTACTCGTCTTTGATCATCAAAAATTTAATTTCATATATATATATATATATATATATATATATATATATATATATATATATATATGTATATATATATATATATATATATATATATATATATATATATATTCAAACAGGATTGGTTTCATGTCGATTAGTTTTCGTTGTGGTCCTTTCAAGTTTGTGGATCAATTTTTGGCAAGATTTAGAAAATTGAGAAAAAAATATTCTTTAGAATAGTTTTTATTTTCCCAAGTACTTTCAATCTCATCTGAGAACACCTTCAGTTGTCTGTAAGTATTTAGATGTATTTCTGTGGATTTTAATCATTCCAAATGATCGTTTTTTTTTTTTTGTTTTTTTTTTTTGTTATTTCCACTGCTTAAGCAGCGTTCTGGATTTCAAATTTCAAACTACATTCGATTTTTTATTTTTTTCAGAGTAAGATTTTTTTGTTTTTGCTCATACATATATATATATATATATATATATATATATATATATATATATATATATATATATATATATATATATATAACTATGAACCTAAAGGGCCAGGCAAACTTACCTAGGTTTCACCTACGAGGATTTTTAAGGGACCCTGACGATCCGCGTAGTTGAAACTTAGGTTTGCCTGGCCCTTTAGGTTCATAGTTTCATTTGCTCTGCTTAGTGTATTGAGCACTTTGCTTAGTTAGTTTTCCATTACTCGTTTTGGAGGTTGTTTTCCTTTGGACTCTGAGCTTGGATGATTGTTTTCGCCTCAATTACATGTTCTTTATTTTTAATTCCTTATATTTCCTTGGGTATTGGTTTGTTCATTTACAAACCAAAACACCTTAGGTTTTTCCAAACGAGTATAATTCCTTATATTTATATTATTATTATTATTATTATTATTATTATTATTATATATATATATATATATATATATATATATATATATATATATATATATTAAAAATAATGGAAGTTCTAATAAAAAAGAAAATGACAACGCTTAATATTATCAACTACGAACACGGCCACAATGTGCTAGCTAGTTTCGGAAAATAAAGCATCTTTTAACATACACGCAACCCACACCCCCAATTAAATTGAAAAAAAAATCCTTGATAATGTCTAAATGTATAGCCGAAATTATAGAACATTTGAACAGTTTCTACACACTCTGTGTTCAAAAAAGAAAACACTTGTTCAAAGACAAGAAAAAAATAAAAAGCTAGTCTTTCCTTTTCCCTCTACCGTGCGTTGATAGATCAGGGGTAGATACTCTGACTTTCAATGCCGGCTTGAAGTAATCGGATGTCGAGACCGCACTGATGAGGTGTGATACAACGAAACAGGCCTGTATGTGGATTATATATATATATATATATATATATATATATATATATATATATATATATATATATATATATATAAAATAAAACACATATATATATATATATATATATATATATATATATATATAAAAAATAACACATATATATATATATATATATATACACACACACACACACACACATATGATGCGTGATGTAACATTAAAATCACACTGATTTAAAAGTATTGTCCCTGCTAATGAAGACTACACGTCGAAGTGTTCTTATATTGGCTGTTTTTTTTGTTTTTTTTTTTATTATGGTATGAACTACGAACTTCACACCAACTGTATCACGGGCCTCGGTGACGGAGAAGACGCAAACTCGACTCGATATAGCGTCTCTACTCACTCAGTTCCGCAGCGACACTCATCTAAGTATACGGATAACTCGGAACAGTACCCCAAGAGCCACGACTATTTTTTTTACCCGTTTTTGAAAAAAAAAAAATATATATATATATATATAGCCGAATTTGTAGAGCAGTTAGTGAGGATCGAACTCACTACAAAGTAGTAAATGATTGAGTGAGAAAGGTTTGCTAATGAAGACAATACGTCTAAGTGTTCTTACATTGGCTGTTTTTTTCTTGTTCTTGTTATGGTATGAACTACGAATATCGAATTTATATTCTGAATAACTTAGAAAAAATATCGCCAACCTCACCCTAATTAATGGCATGATCTCGGGATACGAATCATCTAGGAGCATTGGTGCAATAGAATCTTCCAAGGCTAAAGTAAGGTTTTGTTAATATCTAAATCTCAGTATGAATCATAAGGAAAGTTGTGAACTTTCAGATAACTAAGTGTTATCCCATGCTGCGTTCTTGGAAACTGCATTAACTTGGGATAACAATAAACATTGTCAAGCTGAAAACCTGTTACATAAATGTTTGTTGAATAATGAGGCATAAGGTTTTGGGGTAAAGAAAACAACTGGTTAAAACGCAAAGGCGTACACATACACATACACATACATATAAATATATATATATATATATATATATATATATATATATATATATATATATATATATATATATAAATATATATGCACTCACACAAACGCACACACACACACACACACACACACACACACACACATATATATATATATATATATATATATATATATATATATATATATATATATATGCAGGTAGGTAGGGAGGTATATGAAAATATTTCATCATTAAATGTACAGATTTACATTCACCACTTTCTATTGTTTTCTTTTCTTGTCTTTTTTCTTTTTTCAACACCAAATAGATTCTCCCTAATTTTTCTCTCCCCGATCAATGTATTTATCACTCTATCTATCTATCTATCTATATATATATATATATATATATATATATATATATATATATATATATATATATTCCCAAATTGCTTTATATCTCTCACCCGCTCGCTATATCTATCACCATATCTGTCTCTCGTTTTTTCCTTATCTCTTGCTCTCTATCTACACCTTTATTTCTGTCTATTTCTTTATCTCCCTCTTTCTCTCTTTCTCTCTCTCTCTCTCTCTCTCTCTCTCTCTCTCTCTCTCTATCTATCTATCCATATATATATATATATATATATATATATATATATATATATATATATATTTATAATTTATATATCAGTATTCGAATGAAATCATGGCGAATTGGAGTTTGAAAACGGTAAAATCGGCATAGCTAATCAGACGTTTTTCTGTAGGTAAATTGCTATAGCACATCATGCTATATGACGGTTCTGAGAAGGATGCAGATTCGATTCCTGTCGAAGGACGCATATTTTCTATGACAATTTCTCGGACATTCAGGCCGGTAAATGTAAAACAGAGCATTTACTTAAATATTTGTATCTATAAAAAGAACGTATAAACAGATGACTTGATATATATATATATATATATATATATATATATATTCCCACTCTTCTCCTTCTCTCTGTATATATATAGATAGATATATTACTTCATCTAGCCATATATATATATAAATATCACATTATCTACGCTATATATATATATATATATCATTTTTTCTTTCTATATATATTTATCTCTATATAGATATATATTCTCAAATTCTTTATTTCTCTCTTTCTCTCTGATTCGCATCTCTTTATTATTATCTTCATCTTGATATCCATTATATTTCCATCTTTTTCCTCTATAACTCTTTATCCCACTTTCACTGTCTCTCTCTTTATGTGTATATATATATATATATATATATATATATATATATATATATATATATATATATATATATACATACACACATGATGCAATGAGAACGAAAATAATATATAAATAGATAGATATGAAAAGAATGAATTATATAGATAGATACATAGATAAATATATAAATAGATAGATAGATAGATAGATAGATAGATAGATAGATAGATAGAAAGATAGATAGATAGATAATGTGCAGATTTAGATTGATAAGTCGAAACATAGAAACTTCTTTGTCTAGTATGATATTACGTTCCCAATAAATTAAATTCATATATACTCCATTATGAATCTTGAACAGCGGCAAGCACGCGCAGAGATAGACATATACATAAATACATACATACATACATACATCTATATATATATATATATAAATTATATATATATA
This sequence comes from Acanthosepion esculentum, assembly GCA_964036315.1. Taxonomy (NCBI): domain Eukaryota; kingdom Metazoa; phylum Mollusca; class Cephalopoda; order Sepiida; family Sepiidae; genus Acanthosepion; species Acanthosepion esculentum. The sequence continues at coordinate 38,971,468 of OZ038516.1, forward strand.
TATATATATATATATATATATATATATATATATATATATATATATATCGGTTTTGTAGTGCGTATTCAATTTATGTAACGTAAATCATTCAAACGAAAAACAAATATTGAAGCTAGTTATATGGCGAGATTCACTCTCACAAACAATATTTAATAATAAATTACAACCAACTTCGAATCTGTTAATGAATGGTGTGATCCTTGTTCATAGATTCCGGGCTTATCTGGTCTTATTTTTTTG
>OZ038516.1:38976707-38986707 GCA_964036315.1 Acanthosepion esculentum
GTCCAACATTCGCTGCCGTAAAGAAGAACAGATGTCACGTAACAGCTCAGTATTCTTTTCTTCGTTATTATTATTATTATATGATTATTACAATTATGATATCCTCAGCATCCTTCTGTAGAACCACATCTCCGTCGCCTCGAGTCTCTTCTTCATCTTTGAGGAAATCGTCAAACATTCGCTGCCGTAAAGAAGAACAGATGTCACGTAACAGCTCAGTATTCTTTTCTTCGTTATTATTATTATTATATGATTATTACAATTATGATATCCTCAGCATCCTTCTGTAGAACCACATCTCTGTCGCCTTGAGTCTCTTCTTCATCTTTGAGGAAATCGTCCAACATTCGCTGCCGTAAAGAAGAACAGATGTCACGTAACAGCTCAGTATTCTTTTCTTCGTTATTATTATTATTATATGATTATTACAATTATGATATCCTCAGCATCCTTCTGTAGAACCACATCTCTGTCGCCTTGAGTCTCTTCTTCATCTTTGAGGAAATCGTCCAACATTCGCTGCCGTAAAGAAGAACAGATGTCACGTAACAGCTCAGTATTCTTTTCTTCGTTATTATTATTATTATATGATTATTACAATTATGATATCCTCAGCATCCTTCTGTAGAACCACATCTCCGTCGCCTCGAGTCTCTTCTTCATCTTTGAGGAAATCGTCCAACATTCGCTGCCGTAAAGAAGAACAGATGTCACGTAACAGCTCAGTATTCTTTTCTTCGTTATTATTATTATTATATGATTATTACAATTATGATATCCTCAGCATCCTTCTGTAGAACCACATCTCCGTCGCCTCGAGTCTCTTCTTCATCTTTGAGGAAATCGTCCAACATTCAGCATTCTTTTCTTGATTACCAAAGAAATCCTCCTGTCTCGCGATACTCTGCCCAGCTTTTGAAATGCGTCCTTGGCCATCCCAATGCATCTACGGATCTCAGTGTCGCATTTACCTTTGTCTGTCAGAACGCTTCCCATATATTTAAACTGCCAAGTCTGCTTGATACTAGTGTTCTCGACCTGCAAATCGCATTTCGGGCTCATCCTTTTGCTGATGACCATGCAGTCTGTCTTCTTGTAAGCTTATGCTTAGTCCCTTCTTCACACTCTCCGTCGCTACCTTCAAAGGAGATTATGTAATTTCTTTTCCGTGTCTGCTATCAGTACTGTGTCATATGCGTCATTTAATGCCGAAATTTAATTTTAGTGGAAGCTTGAATTTTTTTTCTTTTCACAAAAATCTATTGCTGGTAATTTTTTAATATAAAAATGTTATTTATACTCACTATTTTTCTATAGCAATGACCCTAACAGGTGCTACCACCCAGTATCAGGGTTGATCTGGGCACAATAGCAATTAAGAGGTGGTTCCACACTCCTCAACTAAAAACGACACTTAGAATCAGAGAGAGTGATTTATTTGTAATTTACTATTTATCAACCCATTGGAAATCGGAGTGGTGTAACCCGATTCGAAACCTGTTCTTCATATTCACTTCAGCGCATAACAACTGATATGTAGGTCATTTGCTGCTTTTCTCTGCCCATCTTGCCTTCAACATGTCCTGTGAGTGTTAGATTTTCCAAGCCCTCTCTTTTCGTTACGTGTCCTAACAAGTTCACCTGTCTCTTTCTGATAATATTTATCAGCTAACCCCCACGAAGGATGTATGTGGCACAAGGCAGAGTTTCCCGTAGAACCCACATAAACAGGTCCTCTTCTACCTACCTCCCCCGACGAAACTTAGCTCTTCGGCAAAGCCTCGTCCGGGTTCCTTTCTGCGAAAGACAGAGAGTTCGACTGTTGAACAGTCTATATTTCTGATTTACGACTATATAACGTTGAAACAACGGCTTTCGCAAGATCACCGAAGTTAAGCAACGTCAAACCTGTTCAGTACCTACAATGGGGTTGAATAAGTGATCGTACACATGAAAATATTTCATATTTTTATTTGTAACATATTAAATTAACAAAACAGGAATATATCTACTGTATCAGATTGCATACTAAAATGTATGCATATAAAACTAAATAATATTCCATTGTTAAGAAAATAGGGCAATATTTAAATTTTAAGGGTTTAAAAAATGATCGTACAGTGGAACAAAAACATGTTTTCTCCATTTAATATTTTGTAGCAAAGCCTTTATTAAGTTCAACAGCAACCAATCTCTTCCTGTAGTCTTTAATTAACGATTGGCATACTTTAGTAGGTATTTTGTCTCATTCTTCCTGGGTTTTCTTCAGGTTTTTGATATTTGTTGGACCTCTATCACGAATCTTATTTTTCAAAAATCGCCATAAATTCTCTATTGGATTCAAATCCGGCGACTGACTGGGCCATTGTAAGATGTTAACGTTGTTATTAGCAAACCAATTCTTAGTACTCATTGTCCTGCTGGAAGATCCAATCAGGAGGAAGCCCAAGATTCTCTACAGAAAGCATTAAATTTTTGCTTAGGATTTGTTGATATTTTTCTGCATTCATTCTACCGTCTATAACTGCTAGTTAGCCAACACTTCACATCGAAAAGCAGCCCCAAGCCATGATACTACTCCCACCAAATTTGACAGTTGGTATGGTGTTCTTGGGTGCGTATGCTCCGCCGTCTTTCCTCCTACATGATTCAGGGAATTGCAACCGAACAACTCAATTATACTCTCATCTGTCCAAAGAACTCTTTCCCAATAAGAATCTTCCTTATCTTTATGCTCTGTCGCAAATTTCAACCTGGCATCTCTATGCCGTTTCAGAAGGAGGGGTGTCATTCTTGGGGAGCGCGACTTTATACCGTCTCTGCGTAGTTCATTACTAATCGTTTGCTTAGTTACGTTAACTTCTGACAAACTCAGATCAATCTGAAGGTCTTGTCTGATGTCCATTAGGTTATTTTTGACCTGTCGCATCAACTTTCTTCGTAATCTGGGCGAGATCTTCCTGAGAGCACCGGATCTGCCTTTGTTCTCAACAGTATTACGTCTTTTTAAATCTTGCAATAAATGAACCAATTGTTGAAAAAGGTATGTTGGTGTCACTGGAGATGTTTCTGTAACTTTTTTCCATTGTTCCATAGCTTAATAATTAGCTCGTTTTGAGCACAAGCCATTTCCTTACGTCTAACCATTATTAGAACCATTATCAGTGAACAGTGACTGCAGAATGATCCAATTTTGAACTGAATGTTGCAATAGAGTTACTGAGAATATTCTAGAACAGTTTAGAATCTTCCACTTTGAAGTACAACCAAAATCTACCGTATTATAATGCAAAAATTGTTACTGTATGAACACTTTTTACACTATTCGAAATATAAAAATTTGCATAACTATCACTTAACGTTGAATTTTAAATCGCAGATTCTGATTCTATGCCCCAATATATATATATAACATTGTTATTCGAGGTTTTCATTCGCTACAAGTGAGAATAACAAGCATTTGTTTGCTGTATGATCACTTATTCAACCTCATTGTATATGGGTGAACGCTTGGGAATGTCAGGTGCTGTAAGCTTCGTCATGCAGTTTTTGTAATGGATAATGACTTGGAATCAGAAATCGGCGATCCGAGTCCCACTTCCAAGCGTGTTCTTTATATTTACTTTTATGCAAAGAATCTTGCGAAAGGCGTGAACCCATCTCTTCTACACCCACCATCTATGGGTTAATTAGTAGAAATTGTATCACGAAAAATTCTTATTATCTCCCAAAAATATCCTTACAATCTAAAAATATGTTCTGGCTTTAAATAACCTCAAAAGTAGAATACGAATCCAGCCGGAGAAAACGAATCATTCAGGATGGCGATCATGGCTCTCCACAATCCCCTGTCCTTTATAGCTCATATCTTTTGTTATCTCTTCTAAATCTTTTTACACCATCCATTTACACAACCTTCTTCTGTACTCTGTATCTCTTCAGGGTGTCGCGATCATGGCTCTCCACAATTTCCTATCCTTTGTAGCTCTTAAAAATTGTCTTTTTGTTATCTCTCCTAAATCTTATTCCTCCATCCATTGACACAACTTCCTTCTTTTTCTATGCGTCGTGTCCTTTCAGGACATTGGCGATCATGGCTCTCCACAATTTCCTGTCCTTTGTAGCTCTTAATAAATTTTGTCTTTTTGTTATCTCTCCTAAATCTTGTTTCGCCATCCATTTACACCACCTCCTTCTTTTCTATGTACCTTTTCCCTTCAGGACGTTGGCGATCATGGCTCTCCACAATTTCCTGTACTTTGTAGCTCTTAATAAATTTTCTCTTTTTCTTATCTCTCCTAAATCTTTTTACACCATCCATTTACACAATCTTCTTCTATACTCTGTATCCCTTCAGGGTGTCGCAATGATGGCTCTCCACAATTTCCTATCCCTTGTAGCTCTTAAAAATTGTCTTTTTGTTATCTCTCCTAAATCTTATTCCTCCATCCATTGACACAACTTCCTTCTTTTTATATGCGTCGTGTCCTTTCAGGACGTTGGTGATCATGGCTCTCCACAACTTCCTGTCCTTTGTAGCTCTTAATAAATTTTATCTTTTTTATATCTCTTCTAAATCTTCCCTCGTCCATTTACACAACCCCCTTCTCTTCTATGTATCTTATCCCTTCAGGACGTTGGCGATAATGGCTCTCCACAATTTCCTGTCTTTTGTAGCTCTTAGTAAATTTCATCTTTTTGTTATCTCTCCTAAATCTTGTTCTGCCATCAATTTACCGAAGGTCTATAGGTAAGTTATGCGTTGTTTTCCTCTGTCCCTCTTCGCCTAGAATGTATAAAAGTCCCTTTTCTCAATAATGTGCCCTGGAAATTTCAAACCTCACTTTCTGATATTAAGCATAAATGTCCTTTTGGCTTCCATTTCCCCTCAAACATCGCTGATGCTCATATATTCAATCCATGGTATTCTCAGTATCCTTCTGTAGAACTAGATTTCATTCTAATTCTAAAAATCGCGAGAAACCCCCGCGCGCACTTTTATTAGAGAGAGTGAACTCCTAAAAAGAAAGAAGTAACGCAATCCCATAATCCTACTGTGTGTTCAATCCTCAGCTATTGTCACACATCAGTAAATTCTATTTCTGATTATTTTTAACAATATCACCTCATACAAGGCAGTAAAGCCACTAAGACACAAGGGGTTATTGAGTGTGAAAGAATTTTTAAAAAAAGAGAGACATTATTAAGGAGAGAGAAAAATAGAAGAGGAATCAAGAAGACAATAGATAACGATTGACATTGCATTTGAATTTTTGAAAATCAAAGTTGGCTGGTGTTGAGTCTTGACTCATTGTTGAATCTCGCCTATTGCATGGAATAATAATGCAACACAAAATGTACTTAGAACAAGAATGTATTATAACAAGAAAGTGTACACAATAAGTACATATAGTATTTCTGTATATTTCAGGGAAGACGTTCCTGGAGAATGTGTTCACTAGTCGCAGTCGATCAGAGTCTCTAGTTGGATCTCGTGATTCCTCTCCTCGTCTTCCGGTACCAACCACTATTTATATAGTTGGTAGTCACCTATGCAGATTAGGTGGATCCCACCACAACAGCTGGGAAACATGGAGCCAGAAGAGAGTTCCACAAAAGAGAAGTGCGAGAAAAGAAACTGTTAGCATAGAACTTACTTCACCTGTAAATTGATGAGACCTTGTTCCTAATCTAATACTGCACATAAAGGTACCATAGTGAAGAGCTCATCTGAACAGTTAACAGGAAATATATTTATAGAAAAGGCAGAGGGAAGCTAAAAAAACCTTACGGTTACCTCAAGCCATTTCGACTGTAAATAAATGAGACCGTGTTCCTAATCTAGTATTGCACTTAAATTCATAGAGACAAGGTACCACAGTGAAAAGTTCATCTAAACAGTTAACATGAACGTATTTATAGAAAAGGCACGAAGAAGCTATATTACAGCGGTGGGAAAGTGACTGAAGCTGAAATAACCTTGAAAATATTTACAGACTATCAATAAACAACACGTAAAAGGATAAAATAAAATAAAAAAGATGTTGATTTAGAGCCTGGGACTCGGACTCACAACCTTTATTCTCGGGGAAACTGACTTAACCGTTCCAAATGATCTGCTGCTGATGTCTGCAGACAGGCGGAATCTGAACGATTTTTTTCATTCTAATCATATCACCCCATGCAAGGCAGTAAAGCCACTAAGACAGAAGGGGTTACTGAGTGTGAAAGAATAAGAAAAAAGAGAAACATTATTAAGGAGCGAGAACAATAGATTGGCTGTCAATAAGACAGCCGATAACGATTGATAATTGCATTTAAATGGTTGAAGATCAAATTTGATTGGGAAGCACGAAGCCGGAAGAGAGTTCCACAAGCGAGAAGTGCGAGATAAAAAAAAAATTACGGTTTCATCTATCCAATTCAACTGTAAATTTATGAGACCTTGTTTCCAATCTAGTGTTGCACTTAAATTCATAAAGACGAGGCAACATAGTGAAGAGTTCATCTGAAACAGTTACCATGAAATTATTTCCAGAAAAGGCAGAGAGAGGCAACCTTACGGTGGTGGGAAAGGTGACTGAAGCCGAGACGCCAGGTCAGGACCAATAATATTGATGATTATTCTTTGGATTTTATCAAAAATCTCTAAAACATTTCCGCATCACCGTTAACCAACTCATGCCGCAAACCAGTAATTATCTGGCATTTCAAAATGGCGAAGCTACCTGGGTACCACTCTGGGTACCACACTGTTAAATACTAAGTAGTCAGTAAATAGTTGTATAATGGTGAGGTTTATTGGAGGCTAGTTTTACATTGTTTTTAGAATTGCGTGTTTTATTATTGAATATGGAAGTGATGGAGATTCAGTTTTTATTCCATATGTTTTGCATATCTGTGGAAGATTGTGTGTGTGCGCAATATGCAGCCATAATAAGGATAATTAACTTTCTAGGTAAGACGCCACGTTTTAGTGTAATTTGCCCTGAAGCTAATTTCCATTGCTTTCAGACATGCCAATTCGGCACATTTTTCGGGTCGCCTCTAGCCTGTAAAAAGGAGAAAAAAAAAAAAGAATACTCGAGTTTCTTTACCCTCAGGCGAACTAGGTGTTTGCGTCCAGGCCAATTAACTGAATTACTGAATGTTAATTAAGGCAAAAACATTGCTTATGTCTGTTTGGCCAGCCTTTTCGGGATGTGGTAAGACGAAACGCGTCGATTATCATTAATTCAAGCTGCGATTCGATGTTTCTTGACGGCATTCTTCTTTATATATACGAAATAAATATATTCGAAAGAGTACGTCACCCTGAGACTAATATCATTTACCTAGATCGTTGTTTCTAACAAGATTATGTTTTTATTCTGAATTTTTAACCTCATTTAACAATGTCCTTACGTCCAGTGAGCGTCACATCTATGAAGTTCGTCTTATATCATCTATATAATAAATGCTAATGTCACTGTGTCACCGTGTCACACTTTTTCCATTAAAGGGACACAACTCTATAACTTTCAATGGCTCACACTCTTTATATATATATATATATATATATATATATATATATATATATATATATGCATATTTCATTAAAAACGACTGACAAGGTGCTTTTATTTAGTTTTTTATATAATCTCTCGTGCGATCTAATAAAGTTTTTCTTTTCAGATGATAAATTACATAAAAACTGTCCGAATGTTCTTTTTATCCGAGTGCTTTCGGCTATACATTTAGCCATTTTCAAGGATTATATTTCAACTGTTAGAATTCAAAATAGTTTGTTATATGTATGTTTTATAAAATGATTCATTTTTTGTTTCAAAACACGGTCAAGATATTATGTCCATGTTCAAAGTTAATATTGTCGTTTTTAATGAAAATTGCATGAAAGAAGGTTTGCTGCCTAAATACAAATATATATATATATATATATATATATATATATATATATATATATATATATATATATATATAAGAAAAGGTTACTTGAATTACAAAGACTTCATACTTTTAAAGCCTCGTCCTTACTGGTCGAATGTACAAATGTGTATTCTAATTCTTCGTAGTAAGACAGTGTGTATGTATGTAGAGGGAATATACATATATACACGCCTGCTGACAAAAACACAAGAAAATTAAAATAGTTCTAACAACACACAAGGGTCATTAAAAGATAAAAATGCGGATAACTCCTTCACCATTTCTCGGACCAATCCTAATTGTTTTATAACCCTTCACGCAGATCTTTTCACTGCCAGTTCAAGAAAGACATTTGGGTCAGTAACACACTAAAAAGAGAATGTCTCATATGGAGAATATTTAACATCGAAAAATATAAGAAAAAATAATTTTAATAATATGTGGAAATCTCCACGTTTTGCCTGATGACGGTTGCGAGACCGAAAACTCGTGTAGCAAAATTATGGTAAATAAAGAATAATATTTTATTTAAAAATCCACATTACAACCAAAAACGTTTGCGGTTTCTCTCTTCTTTTTAATATACACACTTTTCTCTCGTTGGATCTACTATAACCTCTTCCCTTTATATATATATATATATATATATATATATATATATATATATATATATATATGTGTGTGTGTGTGTGTGTGTGTGTGTGTGTGTGTGTGTGTGTGTGTGTGTGTGCGTGTGTGTGTGTGTGTGTGATGGTCATTGTATCACTGTGTAACAGATTTTTCAATTAAAGGAAACGCTCTCTAACATTGAATAGCTCATTTTCGTCTTCTATGTAATAAATGCGAATGTCATTGTGTCACTGTGTGATATGTTTTTCAATTAAAGGGACGCAACTTTCAATAGCTCATGTTACCTAAATTTTGTATTCCAAAGTTTTAATTCTTATGATGGTTTTCGGCGTTTTTTTACGTTATTTTTTGCGACGAATTAATTATTATTTTTTGTACGATAACAATTTTTATAACTTGAGAAAAAAATTGGAAATAATCGAAATTAATTACGAAATCCAGCGAAACTCACTCATGAAATAAAAATACTTGTTTGTTTGGAAAGTAAAGACCTACGTACATCAAACTGTCTTTAACTTAAGTGGCCACAGAAGAATTATCGTTAAACTTTTAAAAGGTAAGCTTAAATATTACTGCAGTTATAAATGCAGTGATCAATTTTGAGTTCTTCTGTAGTTTATTGTTGCCTATCGCATTTACTCCTCCTATTGTGAGAGCCTTCCACAGGAGCCTGCTTAAAAGACGCCCGATATATATATTAGTGAGTTCGATCCTCACTGGGTGCCCTATATTTTCGGCCTTTTTGCCACATCTAACCTACGCTTGAAAATCACTATATCACGCCGATTTCACATTAATTTACTGTTGAACTGGCTAGACGTAACCGTAAGTTGTATGCTAGCTGTTACTTTTCTCGCACTTCTCGCGTGTGGAACTCCCTTCCGGCTCTTTGCGTTCTAGACAACTCTAATCTGCAAAAATTTAATTGCCAAGTCCCTTTCTATCTATTGTCCTCCGAATTAGTCTTTCCTCTCCTCACTCTTTCTTAATGTATCTGATCCTAATTCTTCGAATTTAATTTAATTAAAAGCTAAATGATTACATTACATCCTGTCAGTAAAATATTCTGGTTTATTTCAAATAAAAATTATGCGGATCGAAATCTCGGCGTTTTGACCAATTTCAGAAAATTTTCTTAAAAGCGGCCATTTTCTTAATTTTAAGAAATCTGTAAACAAAACAAAATTATTGGTTTCTTAAAAATCTTCCAAAAATAAAATGTATGTTTATAACACGTTTTTTGAGTAAAATTAGCAAATTTCAAGTTAAATTAATCTGATTTGAAATAAATATTACTTATTTATAGCATGAACAAAAATAAGATAAGAACATTTCTTCACGACGGGTCCTGTTTTTCCTTCATCTCTATTGACGTATCAATAAGCTCCAAGGTGATGAAACCTACGATGGATGACCAGAAGTGACATAAATTTACGAAATTAAG
>OZ038516.1:38991707-39001707 GCA_964036315.1 Acanthosepion esculentum
TAGCTTCCTTTCTTTCTTCACATGTAAATTCATTTTTTATCTTTTATGGGAAACTTACCAATGACGGAAGTGGAAGATGTGCTACGTTAAATGTATTTCCGAATAAGATATTTTAGAAGCATCGTGATTTCCCACCTGATGAAACGATAGAAAATGTTTTTAAACGTTGAAACAGAGATGTGCAGATTTGTAGTGGGTATGCGCATGTTCTAATGTAACACTGCATAATAAATAAATATTTACGGCTCTACTTTTGTATTGAGTTCTGTTTTAAATTAATGCTTTGAACGCTGAAATCTTATACTTCGTTCTTTTACATTTGTGTGTGTATATATATATATATATATATATATATATATATATATATATATATATATATATACACAACAAAGGGACACAACTCTATAACTTTCAATGACTCACATTCATTATATATATATATATATATATATATATATATATATATATATATATATTCACATTTCATTAAAAACGACTGACAAGGTGCTTTTATTTAGTTTTTTATATGATTTCTCGTGCGATCTAATAATGTTTTTATTTTCAGATAATAAATTATATAAAAACTGTCCGAATGTTCTTTTTATCCGATCGCTTTCGGCTATAAATGCAACCATTTTCAAGGATTATATGTCAACTGTTAGAATTAGAAAAAAGTTTGTTATATTTATGTCTTATAAAATGTTTCATTTTTTTGTTTCAAAACACGGTCAAGATATTATGTCCATGTTCAAAGTTAATATTATTAAGTATTGGATTGTTTATTTTTATTAATAAGGCTTCCGTTATTTTTAGCCTTTTTTTGCATGTGGATGATGCTATTATATTAGTGTTGTCGACATGTTCCGAATAGTGTCCGGTAAGTCTCCATAAATATTTAAATGAGATCTAATTGAGCTATTGTCAGAAAGGTGTAGAGTTAGTCTGCGTGTTAAACAATTTGTAGTGTGGCCTATATAATTATTTACGAAAGTTGATTCTTGAGGAATACAATTCCTTAATGGGCATTTGAATTCGTAAATAATATTTGCTCTATTTAATTTTGTTCTAGGAGGTGAATTGTTATTTTTAACTATAAGGTTAGATGTTTTAAATTTTTTATAATAAATAATTAATCTAATTTTGTTGCTATTGTCAACTGGTGTTAGGCATTTTTTTAATAATATTATTAATTCTGCTTTCATCCTGTTTATAATAATAATGCAGAATCAATAACATTATAAAAAATGCATAACACCAGTTGACAATAGCAACAAAATTAGATTAATTATTTATTATAAAAAAATTTAATTACACCACCTGAACTTAGAGCACCTGATATTTCCAAGGGATTACCCATCTAGGTACTGACCAGGCACAACTTTGCTTAACTTCAGTGATCGTACGGGTGTGGCCATGAACCAGATAAATAATAATAATAATTGTTCTCACAAGTACAGCCCACACCTTTCAAAGGGCTTTATCTATGTAAAATATGTGTGTTTTGTTTTTTTTTAATTAGTCGGTGGAAAATTTCATTATGCCATTTCTAAACTTAGGTCTCTGGGTGGGACCCGGAAAGAAATGTGTACACACCAGAAATCAAAGGGAATAAACAACAACAACAACAACAACAACAACAGCAACAACAACAATAATAATAATAATAATGATGATAATAATAATAATAATAATAATAATAATAATAATAATAATAATAATAAAATGCAACCGACCAGATACAGAAATAATGGCAACATAAACCGCTTCACAGTCAATACTTTGCCCATACCAAACAATCTGACGTAGACAAGCCCCGTACCCATCAGTGGTTACGTAGCGCAGGGTTAAAAGCTGAAACACAAGGTTTTATCCTTGCTGCACTGGACCAATGCTTGTTAACTATAAATTATCAAGTAGATATACTAAAATACTGTGTTAGCCCCAAATGCAGATTCTGTTATAAATATCCAGAAACCATTGATCATCTTGTATCAGGTTGAAAGTTATTGGCACCCACTGAATATAAACCCCAGAATGACAGAGTGGATTAATATCTGCACTGGACAATCTGCAACTTCCGCGGGAAGGAAATTGAAAGAAATTGGTATTAACACCTCCCAGACCCGATTACCTTTAATAATTTTATGGTGTTATACAATACACAGACAGAATAATCAAAACTAACCACCCACACATTTTTATTAGAGACAGAAAACAAAAAAATAGCCTCCTTATTGATATGGCAGTTCCTGCAGACTGCAATGTATTTTTAAAGATCTTCAAAAAGGTGTCAAAATACAAGGACCTTGAAATAGAAATCTCAAAAAAATTGGCACATGGGAACATCAACAATCCCTGTTGTAGTTGGAGCCCTAGGATTGGTTGGAAAAGATTCCAGTAGATTAATGCCTCAAAGAAATACAAAAAATGTTCTCACAAGTATAGCGCACACTTTACGAAGGGATTTATCTATGTAAAATATGTGTTGTTTTTTTTGTTTTTTGTGTTGTTTTTTTTTCAGTGGAAAGTGTCATGATGCCATTTCTGACCTTAGGTCTCTGGGGGGAACCCGGAAAGAAATAGGTACACACCTGAAATCAAAGGGAATAAACAACAACAACAACAACAACAACAACAACAACAACAACAACAACAATAATAATAATAATAATAATAATAATAATAATAATAATAATAATAATCAAAGCTTGTAATTTAAGGAAAAGGTTTTACATATACATCTCACTTTAGGCTGTCACTAATGTGTGGACACTCTAGACAAAAATGCATATATATATATATATATATATATATATATATATATATATATATATATATATATATTCAAGAAATGAAATTTTCTACATCATTTTATTGAATTTGAATATTAACAAATAATATCATCAATATGATTTCTATCATTTGTGATGCAACGTTTGATACGCTTTGCAAGATTAACGGGAACTCGGTGTAATAACTCCACATTGCCATCAATTTTATCACATTCACTCTCCATGCGTTCAATCAAGTGTGTTGCATCTGTGATTTTTATTGAGTACACCTTCTCTTTTAGCAGAACCCAGAAAAAGAAAACTATTTTCTCTTCTTTCGACTAAACCAGGTTTAATGTGTAGAGGTAAAAAATATATATATTTAATGTGATTTTCTATGTGTCCAGACTTTAGGGATACCCTGTATAGATACTATTAACATAGATAAATCGATTTACAGAAATAAAAAAAAAAACTTATGTTTTCTTCCGCACATTAAAAGCCAGTTGCATATTTGCTTCCCAACAGGCAATTCTCTTCCACGTGATTTACTGCCGCGTTTCGACCTGATAATTAGTGTGTCAACACAAACGGTAATCGCATCTATTTTAACTTATGCACATGGCACCTCTGTTGCATTATCATTTTTTATTGTTCTATTTCATTTATTTTTAATATTGAAATATTTTTTTGTGCTTTTTCTTCATTGACTTTCTTCTCTTTCTTACATTCGTTTCTTTTCTTTCTTGTAGAAAATCGAGCTGGCCTATCGGCCATTTATACACTTATTGCGCAGACTCACACGTTTGCGCAGGTGCAGTTTGAGAGAAAGTGATGGCGGATATGGAATTTTGTAACTAAGAAGAACAGTTGGAAATGTTCGTATTCATGCTTACATTTGTTTGACTTACAACCTCTACATGGAACTACATCCTTGAATGCATTATCTTCCGCAAGTGTTTGACGCGTAAAAATGAAAAAAATATATAAATGAGAACTCACGTAAGATTCTTGAAACTTTCACTGTTTTTACTTCATGACGCTGTCTTGTTGTCTTCTTATCTTTTCTATGTGCGCAAAGCAGAAATAATAGAAAGGAATAAAAAAATGAAAACCCCCTTAAAAGAATGTGAAATGTGTACAGAAGCAAATTGATTCAAAAAAAAGAAAATAGCGTTTGATTATTAATTTTTTATTCACATTTCTTCCTTAGGTAATGTGCGTGATGAAAACATGAACGATCATGTCTCTATCCGATTCGCGATTGACATGGTTACTTTCCGAGGTTGAAGGTTTGCTAAACAAGACTACAAAACTACTTCTAAGATGCTGTTTAACCCATAGCTGGAGTTAGTATGCGTGATGAAAACATGAACGATCATGTCCCTATCCGATTCGCGATTGACATGGTTACTTTCCGAGGTTGAAGGTTTGCTAAACAAGACTACAAAACTACTTCTAAGATGCTGTTTAACCCATAGCTGGAGTTAGTATGCGTGATGAAAACATGAACGATCATGTCCCTATCCGATTCGCGATTGACATGGTTACTTTCCGAGGTTGAAGGTTTGCTAAACAAGACTACAAAACTACTTCTAAGATGCTGTTTAACCCATAGCTGGAGTTAGTATGCGTGATGAAAACATGAACGATCATGTCCCTATCCGATTCGCGATTGACATGGTTACTTTCCGAGGTTGAAGGTTTGCTAAACAAGACTACAAAACTACTTCTAAGATGCTGTTTAACCCATAGCTGGAGTTAGCATGCGCGATGTAAACATGAACGATCATGTCTCTATCCGATTCGCGATTGACATGGTTACTTCCCGAGGTTGAAGGTTTGCTAAACAAGATTACAAAACTACTTCTAAGATGCTGTTTAACCCATAGCTGGAGTTAGCATGCGTGATGAAAACATGAACGATCATGTCTCTATCCGATTCGCGATTGACATGGTTACTTCCCGAGGTTGAAGGTTTGCTAAACAAGACTACAAAACTACTTCTAAGATGCTGTTTAACCCATAGCTGGAGTTAGCATGCGTGATGTAAACATGAACGATCATATCTCTTTCCGATTCGCGATTGACATGGTTACTTCCCGAGGTTGAAGGTTTGCTAAACAAGACTACAAAACTACTTCTAAGATGCTGTTTAACCCATAGCTGGAGTTAGCATGCGTGATGTAAACATGAACTATCATATCTCTTTCCGATTCGCGATTGACATGGTTACTTTCCGAGGTTGAAGGTTTGCTAAACAAGACTACAAAACTACTTCTAAGATGCTGTTTAACCCATAGCTGGAGTTAGCATGCGTGATGTAAACATGAACTATCATATTTCTTTCCGATTCGCGATTGACATGGTTACTTCCCGAGGTTGAAGGTTTGATAAACAAAACTACAAAACTACTTCTAAGATGCTGTTTAACCCATAGCTGGAGTTAGCATGCGTGATGTAAACATGAACTATCATATCTCCTTCCGATTCGCGATTGACATGGTTACTTTCCAAGGTTGAAGGTTTGCTAAACAAGACTACAAAACTACCTCTAAGATGCTGTTTAACCCATAGCTGGAGTTAGCATTCGTGATGTAAACATGAACTATCATATCACTTTCCGATTCGTGACTGACATGGTTACTTTCGCGGTAGACTGTTTACCAACCAAGACTTCAGAACACGGTCTAAGCAGCTATTTAACCCATAGCTGGAGGTACTATGCTTGATGAAAACATGCTCGATTATGTCTCTATACGATTCACGATTGACATGGTTACTTTCTGTGGTAGATGGTTTGCTAACCAAGACTACAGAACTCACTCAAAGCTGATGTTTAACCCATAGCTGGAGGTACCATGCGTGTTGGAAACATGCGCGATCATATCTCTATCCGATTCGTGATTGACATGGTTACTTTCCGTGGTAGAAGGTTTGATAACCAAGACTACAGAAGTCACTCAAAGCTGCTGTTTAACCCATAGCTGGAGATACCATGTGTGTAGACTGATTACCAACCAAGAGTACAGTACCCAGTCTAACCTGCTATTTTACCCATAGCTGGAGGAGGAAAAATTGCTCCATACCATTCATAACAGTTTTTGTAAGTAAGTTAATGTAACGAACTGGACTGGAATTCTAACCCAGCTTTCCGACTTCTCATACCGCCCGCATATCCAGGCACCCATTATTTGTATTATTCGCTATTGTCCACATTTTGTTGTTGTTATATACGACGTTTCGACCATTGTGCACTTCGGTCTTCTTCAAACGCCGATAAATAAGACGCCCGATAAAAATAAAACTGCAAGAATATTAGATAATATTGATGAAATTTTGTGCGATAATCTTAAGTGGTACTTAAGACCCGCCAGCGATTTACAAAGGAGGTCTCATATGGAGCAAGAGTGAGGATCGTGAGATGACATCACTGTTAGATTGGCTGACCTTTTAGATCTTGCTCTCGGTTCTTGAAGATGATTCAGACAAGCATATTGAAGTCTACCGAGTCCACTAAAACACGTTGATCTTCATTCTACCCGTTGATCTTCTACTTCATTTCTTTCTTTTTATGCGCCATGTCCATTCGCGACGTAGGCGATCATGGCTCTCCATTTCCCTCTATCCCTTGCAGCTCTCAACAAGTTCCTTCGTTCTGCTTCCTCCCACAGACCACGTTCTGTCATCCACTTGCTTAAGACCGCCAGGTATGTCACGCGTTATTTTCCCTTGTATCGCTTTCCCTCTATTTGACCTGTGAGTATCAGAATCTCCAGGCCCTTCTTCTTCATTATGTATCCCGGAAATTTCAGCTGCCTCTTCCTGATATTAAGTATGAGACTCCTCCTTGTTTGCAATCTCTCTAAGACCTCATCGTTGCTCACACTCGGTCCATGATATCCTTAGCATTCTTCTGTAGAACTAAATCTCTGGCGCCTCGAGCCTCTTCTTCATCTCTGAGGAAATCGTCCAACATTTACTTACGTATAGTAGGGCAGATGTCACGTAAGAACTCAGTATTCTTTTCTTCGTTACCAAACAAATCCTCCTGTCTCGCAATACTCTGCCCAGCTTTTGGAATATGTCACTAGCCATCCTAATACGTGTACGGATCTCAGTGTCGCATTTACTGTCCTCTTTCAGATTTCTTCCCAGATAATTAAACTTCTGAGTGTGATAGATTGTCGTGTTCCCGACCTGCAAATCGAAGGAAGGATGTCAAGTAACAGTTCAGTATTCTTCATAATGAGAGAAAACGGCTTGGAAAGTTTGATTCTAGCAGGACAGATTATTAAATCTGTCCTGTGAGGATCAAATTTGGTTTGGTTTGTTTAACGCCATATCAAATACTCATGCGTTATTTAATGCCGAAGACATATTGGCATGGTCAATTATGCATTCCAAAAGCTAGGGAGAGTATTAGGAAACAGGAGGATTTCTTTGGTAATAAAGAAAAGAGTACTGAGCTGCTAGGTGACATCTGTCCTCCTTTACGGCAGCGAATGCTGGACGGTTTCCTCAAAGATGAAAAAGAGACTCGAGGCGGTGGTGGGGGTATGGTTCTACAGAAGGATACTAAGGATATCATGGACCGAACATGTGAGCAAAGATGAGGTTTTGGCGAGGATGCAAACAAGGAGGAAGCTTATACTTACCACAAGGAAGATGCAGCTGAAATTTCTTCCACACATAATGAGTAAGTAAATCCTGGAGAATCTGATATTCCAAGGTCGAATAGAGGGAAAGACAATACAAGAGAAAGAAACACAACGCATGAGGCTGGATTAAGCAAGTGGACGACAGAACGCGGTCTAGGGCAGGTGGCGGAGGGACAAAACTTACTGAGAGCTACAAGGTATAGGGGGAAGTAGAGAGGCATGATCGCCTACGTCCTGAAATGACACGGCACATAAAAAAAAGAAAGAATGCCGGGAATTTAATTGGGGGGCGTTGATAATCTTTCTCTTCCATTTCCAATAACGTATTGTTATCATTTTTTTTTTACTATGAAAATAAAATTACTATACTTTCCTATTGTTTTGACTCCAGTTTGGGGGTTCATTATTTACCCATGGCTCGGTTCCTAACAGATGCTACCACCCAGGGTCATGGTGGATCTGGGAACAACAGCAATTAAAAGGCTGATACGACGCTCCTCAATACCTCTTAATCGGGGGCCCTGCGACTGGTTGTATTTTAGGCGTCATACCCAGGACGAAAAGATTGAAGACAAGAGCGACAGAAAAAAACAAAGCATAACCCGGATGGGTAACTGGACACTCCTATCCGAGCACACCCGTCTGCTAGGGCGGCTAGCTAATCCCTGTTCTAGACGCCTGCTCGGGTGCATTCGGGTTTGTTCAACACCCACAGAGCCCATCTCTGGCTTATACAGCAACTATGCTTGAGGGGGCCTTAGTAACAGTTTCTGAGAGAGAGCGCCTGGCGTGATCAGTAGTCTGAAAAAAAGTCAGCACCTTCAAACCCTCGATCACGATGACTTGTAACTTCGTGCTAGCACAACCATCGACGTCTACCCAATTTCACTCAAAGCTTGGGTCAACCCGTGGTATGGTTTTCAGGCACTTCCAAAGGTGTCGCATGCTGAGATCGCTTCTTCCATACCAATGACCTCAAGAAGTCACCTGACAAATCGACCATGGTGAGATTCGAACCCGGGTCTCATGGTCAGAAAACGCATATGCTACCCAGTGAGTAAACTGATGACAGGAGAGAGAGAGAGAGAGAGAGAGAGAGAGAGGGAGAGAGAGGGGTGAGAAAAATACAATATTTATTAAAAGCTACAAAGTACGAGAAATTGTGGAGAGTCATGATCGCCTACGTCCTGAATGTACATATAAAAGAAAGAAGATTTATTCTCCTGATTTTTCGATAAGTGTCTTATTTTCCTAAAGTACATTTGATCTCTAAAGAAAATGGAAACAAAAAGGACACTGAATAATTAGCACTAGGATGGAGACAGTTGGAATTCCAAGAACGGATAATCAGGAGAGAAGGCTTCGAAAATTTGATACTCGCAGGCAGATTAAAGAGAAAAACAGAGGAAACAGCGCAAAACCTGCCTAAAAGGCTTGTCTAAATGGTTAAAAAAAACAGGGGTTAGGAGAGATAACAATAAAAAAAAAACTTTACTAACAGCTACAAAGTACGGGAAATTGTTGCGAGCTATGATCGCCTTCGTCCTGAAAAAAGAAGAAGAAGAAAAAAGAAGAAAAAGAAAAAAGAAGAAAAAGAAAAAAGAAGAAAAGAAAAAGAAGAAGAAAAAAGAAGAAAAAGAAAAAAAGAAAAAAGAAGAAAAAGAAAAAAGAAGAAAAAGAATTCTCCTGATCATCCTTATTATTTTCGATAAGAGTCTTATTTTCCAAAAGTACATCCGATCTCTTAACATTACGTCCGTGGAGCATCGATCAGGGCCGTTCATATGATAGCCAAAGTTGCCAGCCACGCAGAAGATGACCGACGAAGATAGAACGGCGTTGGATAAAGTCAGTAAGCGCTAAACTCGGGATGCTTCCCAAAAATGGACTCACATACAAAGACAGAAATATCAATATTCACAAGTTGAGTACACAAAGATTTTAATCTATCCCCTGCCTCCTGACCACAACGATCCAAAGTGTTCCTCATTCCCACGTCGCACTCAATCGATCTAACCTCGGCTTTCGTAGTTTTTCTTTAACTACGTTCTCCTCGATAATAAAATTCTCTTTTTCTGTACCGGTTTGATCTGATCTCTCTTTCCCCCCCTCTCTCTCTCTCCCTCACTCTCCCCCTCCCCCTCTCTCTCTCACCATATTTTTATTTCATAACTTAATGTATCTAATGCCTTTCTTCATTGTGCAGTGAATTTCTCTGCAGATTCTTTCACTCTCACTGTCTTTTTGTCTCCGTTTCTTTCTTTCGGTTTCTCCTTTCCATTTATTCACGCTCATTTCCACAAAGGCTAAATAGGTCTCTCTCCATGAAATTAATCTATCTATCTATCTATCTATCTATCTATCTATCTATCTATCTATCTATCTATCTATCTATCTCAGTCCTTTCATTATCTATCTATCTATCTATCTATCTATCTATCTATCTATCTATCTATCTATCCCAGTCATTTCATTATCTATCTATCTATCTATCTATCTATCTATCTATCTATCTATCACAGTCCTTTCATTATCTCTCCCTCCCTATAAATATATATATATATATAT
>OZ038516.1:39004207-39034207 GCA_964036315.1 Acanthosepion esculentum
ATAATAATACAAGATGTGGAAGGTGTTAGTATGACTGTCAGTCTGGTTTGGAGTGAACTACTATCGACGCGACTCGATTCGTCTCTCTCTCTCTTGAGAGGCGTAGTATACATAGTGTTAAGAAGAGTTCATTCTGTAGTTATATGTAAGGTCCCATAACAATATATATATATATATATATATAGATATATATATATATATATAGATATATATATATATATATAATTTTAAGACATTACATAAAAAAACATGTCAAAATGGCTACACAATTGCAGTCGTGTTTCGATGCGTATCAACGCATCAAGCGATTGTAATTTTACTCTGATTATTATGCTTGAAATGCAAAATATTTTATTTTTTGTCTATTTTGAGTAATTACTAACGACACGTGCTTGATATATATATATATATATATATATATATATATATATATATATATATAGAAAAAAATATAAAAAAAGACATTTTTATGTTTAACATTCTTTTTATAGATGCAAGTATTTAAGTAAATGTTCTGTTTTATAATAAACAGTATTAAACAACATTTACCGGCCTGAATGTCCGAGAAATTTTCATAGAAAATATTCGTCCTCCGACAGGATTCGAACCTGTATCCTATACGGAACCGTTATATAGCCTTAACCGATTCGCCCACTGAGGATCGTTCGGTTGGCAAGGTCGAATTTACTGCTTATAAACTTCAATCTTCCCTGAATCTTTCACGTACATTCATATCTGTTCATGGCGTATCAAATGTAAACAAATGTCCTCGCACATTATGAAATGGACAAAGGCAGAGAGTTCGACTGCTCAGTTATCAAATGGTGGCTGTGCATATTCGGGAAAAACATGGCCGCCTTTATACACGTCGCACTAAATATTTTGAGCCTTCTGATTGGTTAACGTTGTTAAGAGATACGTCACTTGATTTTTCATTTCTCTGCTAATAGGATTTTCTTATAGACCTAATACAAGGGAGAGAATGCATAATTAGGGAGTTCGTAATGCGTCTCTGTTTGCAATAAATGGGTGCCTCTTAATAAAAAGGGGTCGAAAAATCATTTAAAGTGTCAAAACGAGCAAAATTAATAAACAATATGGCGTCAAAATGAGGACAATAGTCCGAATAATGTAAACAGTGTACATAATACCTGATCTCAGAAATATAGACAGATACAATTTAAGTTAATGCACTGTTGTTGTTGTTTTTTAAATAAACAGTATTAATTACCTGAATTCGAGAAATTTTGTAGACAATATGCGTTCTCCGACAGGAATTGAATCTGTACGGAATCATCAATTGATCTGACGTACTATACCACTCACCTACAGATCAAGTGACGGTTCCGTTTTGGACACAGGTTCAATTCCTGTCGGAGAACTCATATTATCTACGAAATTTCTCGAACATTCAGACCGCCAAATGTAATTAATACTGTTTATTTAAAAAAAAACAGAGCATTTACTTAAATAAATTATATCTATTAAAAATAACGTATAAATATATTAAATAATTATCGGACTTAGTCGATTTTATAATATATTTTAGTGTGTATGTATACACATAACCACGTGCATTTATATGGATGTGCCGGTCGTCTAAGGGATAGAAAATCAGCAAATCACTGCTAGCGGAGCGGCCATGTTTACACTGTAAATGCAGCAAGAAAAATGGCGCAATCAACTTCGTTCGCGTGACCACAATAGTATCAACTATAAGCAGAAGGCAGTGTGACAAACTTAATATGTTATAGCGAAAGTGCTGATGATTTTAGGCTTATTCTCGTAGATGATGAATGTTCGCCTCAGATAATTTGTTTAAAATAACTTTTGGCGTATTGTTCTGCGTTCAATCATTTTGAAGTCTGAAATATTTCATATCTAACGATTTTATTTCTTTTCACGTGTTTTTTCTTTCTTTCTCTCTCTTTCTTTCTCCCTATCTCTCACTCTCTTTCTTTCTCCCTCTTTCATTCTGTCTGTTTGTCCTTTTCTTCATTGCCAATGTTTAATTTGATGAAAACACTAGCTTCTCATCCTACCTGGCATTTATCCAGCATTTGATTTCTAGATGAATTATCTGATATATGAAATTTCTGTGGTAATGGTCAGCGGTTTGCCATTAACTATGCAGCGATTTCGATCCTCATTGGGGGATACATGCAAAATTCGACGTAAATATCCCAAGAGATGACTTAAAAAATCAAGCAACCAACAACATTATTTTTCATTTTACTGCTAATAGGGTTTTCTCATAAACCTAATACAAGGAAGACAATGCATAATTAGGGAGTTCGTAATGCTTCTCTGTTTGCAATAAATGAGTGCGTCTTAATAAAAAGGGGTCGAAAAATCATTTAAAGTGTCAAAATGAGCAAAGTTAATAAGCACGTGGGATTTGGAAAAAATGAATTAAAGCCCCCCCCCCCCCTTAATAGACAAGTACGGATAATTCTGGCGGAACCGTATCAACAATTCTGTTTTGATTTCTTCTATTTATCTAATGCTGGGTATGACGATAATCTACATTCGGTAGCGATGCCTTTTGATCGGGTGGTTTTGAGGAGCATGAAACCACCTCTTAATTGCTGTTGTTCCCAGGCCCACCCGGAACCGTGATGGTAGCATCTGTCACCGTCTAAGCTATGAGAAAAATAGTTAACCTCAATTTCTTCGATGATGCATTTTCATTTTAACCTCCGAGTCTTAAGACAAATCAGTTTTTTTTTCTTACGAAGTTATTGAACACATTGAAAGTTATTTTAAGCCTGTATTGCAATTATTAACGCCATCTTTTGCGCTTCAGACAGCCTGTCCAACAATTAAATAAAATCAAAATAAACACTTACCCTGATTTTTTTCGAGTTAATATTGAAAACAGTAAATATAAATAAAATAAAGTTTTTCTAGTCTTTTGTCTTTATATTTGTCTATCTTTGTAGAATACACGGCTTCAGTCAATGGTTCGTTCTTTTGGTAGATTTTCTGTTTTTCTTATAAGCGTCTTCAAACTTTCCTTCGTTTCTGGAATGTATATGTCTCGATTCCAATGAGTCTTCAGGTATCTGTATCACATTCTCCATTGTTTGTTTTAAACTATTCTGTGGCTGATGAAGTTTACCGTTTCTAATATTTGGCTAATGCCTCGGGCTATCTCTGTTCTTGACGACGATGTGTGTCGTCTTCCTATAGGTGTTAGTTTTGGTCTTAATAAAAAGATGCTTTTAATAGACAAGTACGGATAATTCTGGCGGAACCGTATCAACCATTCTGTTTTGATTTCTTCTATTTATATAATCCTGGGTATGACGATAAACTACATCCGGTAGCAATGTCTCTGATCGGGTGGTTTATCACTAATACTTATTTATAGTAAAATTAGCAACAATACATTTTAAGGCAAATTTATCTGTAATTGAAGGTGTACAATTGAGTTCAAAATATAAGATTTCGGCATTAAATAATCCATACAGGCTGATATGTCGCTAAACAAAAACAGAAACAAAAAAATAAAAAACAAAAAATATTTATTATTTCAATGTTTTTTTACTTTCACTGATATTGTTGCTTTTGACACCCCTTTCCGGATTACTTTCTTCCTTCGGTCTTTTCCTCTGTGTTCAGGCCTTCACTTTATTGTATTTAGTTGCTCGAAAAATAAATTTTCGAACCAACCTTTGTTACCGAATTTAAATATTGTATTTAAAAAGTGCTTGAAACAGTCACAATAACAACCATGAATATCTACAAATTTCTACCATCGAGTTACAAATGTCTTCATACCTTTACAATAAAACTCTTAAGGTTTGAACACCAATGTATATTTGAACGCATTTTCTGCATTTTCTTTGCAAAAATCGTCAAGATGCTTGATAAGGTGGTTGGTAGTGGGCGAGAGATCAGGTGAATATGGTGTGTGTGGCAAAGTCTCGTATGACAAGTCGGAGAGCTTCTGTGTCATGCTAACAACATTTGGCCTAGAACTGTCATGAAGCAGAATTGGACCACGTCACTTAACCAGTGTCGGTTGGATTTTGCATAAATGTATGTGCATTTCATCCACTTGCCGGAAGTATACTTCTGTAGTGGTGCACTGGTTAGATTCCAGAAAGCTGTCATGGATAACGCCAATGACCGACCACCAGACAGTCACTATAAATTTTTATTGCTTCAATTTCGGTTCTGGAAAGAGTTTGGGCCATTCAGCTGATCGTTTACGATTGTCATAAGGTATCCACTTCTCATCGCAAGTAACTATTCATGGATTATCTGAATTTCGCAGATGCAGCAACAAACATACGTCAAAATGTCGAACGCTTTGACTTCAAATGAGTTCATATGGAACCCATTACAGAGGTTTATTTTTTTAAATTTTCCAATTTTCATGAGAGGGTTCGATATTTTTGAAATGCTCGTACCCATTATCTGATACATTTCTCTGAAACTTCGACGTGGGTTTTGTTCAATTAGTGTTTTCAGATGTTGTATGTCAATTCTAGTTGGACGTCCTCTACAACTTTGGTATTCAGTCTCGTATCCCCACTGCGTAACTTCAGAAACCAACGCCGTACAGTCCGATAGCAAGTAGATTCTTCACCCCATGCGCTGTTAATGTCGGCTGCAGTTTGAGAAGCATTACCACCAAGCTTGAACTGATGCAATAAAACGTAAACACATCTCTTCTTTTTTTCATGTTGAAGATGAAGGATTTATAATGTTTTAAGTTTCCAAAAGAGATTGATATAAAATTAACAAAAAGGACATTTT
This sequence comes from Acanthosepion esculentum, assembly GCA_964036315.1. Taxonomy (NCBI): domain Eukaryota; kingdom Metazoa; phylum Mollusca; class Cephalopoda; order Sepiida; family Sepiidae; genus Acanthosepion; species Acanthosepion esculentum. Next base: position 39,008,975 of record OZ038516.1, read on the forward strand.
ACTCATTAACAATGAGTAATATATTTTGTGCAAGAATTATTATAATATATTAGAAAACAATTAATAGGTTTAATCTAAAATTCGATATTATTTTCCAAATAACCTAATACTAATAAACTTGAGTATGCACAGGACGCGTCACGTATTTGAAAACAGAATTCTGAAAATGATTGTTATTAAATTAATAGAACAGTAATAATTAGGAACAAGTTACATATTTTTGTGCAAACATTATAATATATGAAAACAGATTTAATCTAAAATCTGACATTATTTTCCGAACTGCCTCATACTATTTTCCAGAGTATACACAGGGTACGTCACGTATCTGAGAACAAAATTCCGAAAGAGATTGATATAAAATTAACAAAGAGGACACTTTAATTATTAGGAATGAGTCATAAATTTTTGTGCAAATATTATAATAATATATGAGAACACAGTTAAAAGTTTTATTCTAATTATTTTCAAAAACAACCTAATATTTTCCAAACAACCTAATATTTTCAAAAACAACGTGATATTTCCCAGACAACCTAATATTTATCCAAAGAACCTAATATTTTCAAAAACAACCTAATATTTTCCAAACAACCTAATATGTTCTAAACAACCTAATATTTTCAAAAACAACGTACTATTTTCCAAACAACCTAATATTTATCCAAACAACCTAATATTTTCCAAAACAGCCTAATATTTTCCAAAACAAATTAATATTTACCAAACAACCTAATATTTTCCAAAACAATTTAATATTTTCGAAACAACCTAATATAGGGTGACCAAAATAAACGGGAACTTTTTAACAATCCAATAAAACCAAGAGTGAGGGAAGAAAAATATTTAATTCATAGTAATAGAAACCTTAAAACATGCCATTTAAGAAACAATGATGGAAGTTTCATTTTTTTAAAATTACGTCCTGTAGATGGCGTCCTCCTATACGAATGCATTCTTGAAATCTTCTGTCGAGATTCCTCATTGACAGCTGCAACATCTCAGCTGGGATACTGTGAATTTTATTTTCGTTACTAAAATGGCGAAATGTTTACTTGCTCAAGGTCACTGTCTCGCAGTGTTGCTACTTGCTCATGTCTGGCAATAAGCACTTAAAAAATTCCCGTTTTTGGGGTCACCCTATATTTTCCAAAACAACCTAATATTTTCCAAACAACCTAATATTTTCTAGAGTATGCACAGTATACTATTCATGTATTTGAAAACATCATTCTGGAAGAGATTGATATAACAGTAATAATTAGCAATTTGTGATATATTTTTGTACAATTATTACAATAAATTACAACACAGTTAAAAAAATTATTCTACAATCAGTCATTATTTCCAATCTACCTACTACTTTGCCGTTTTTTCTTTTTTTTAATTTTTATCATTTGTCTCAAGTTCTTTTGCAATTTGAATTCTCAGTCATTTCTTCATTGTTTCTTTTTCTCTCGTCGTCTTTTTCTTTCTTTCTTTTCTCTTTTTCTTTCCTTACTTAATTCCTTTTTTCTTTTCTTTCTCTTTATCCATTTCCTATTTTTTTCGTATTTCTTTCTTCTCGTTTATTCTTTCCCTCATTTTCTTTTCTTATTTCCCTTGATCGTCTTTTCTCATTCTTTCTTTCTTTTTCTTTCCTCTTTGCTTCCTTTTTGCCTTAGTTTTTACTTCCACTATCTCTATCCCTATATCCTTTTTTCTTCTCTAATTTATCTGTTTAATTTATTTCCCCTTTCTTTTTTTATTTATCTTTAATTTTGCCTCTTCTGTCTTCCTCCCTTTTGTGTTTTCTTTTGACATTTTTTCGGTTTTTTCCTTTCTTTAATTTTTTTTTAGTTCCTTACTTTCCTCCTTTCGTCTTTTCTTTATCTTCTTTCCTACTCTGTTTTCTTTCCGTCCCTTTTTCTACCATTTTTTTTCCTTTTCTTTTTTCAATTACTGCAATCCTTTCTTCTTTCCTCTCATTTTCTTTTTCTTTTTCATTACTTGTATTTGTTTACGGCTTTAATTTTATTTCCTTCTTATTCTTTAACACTCTTCATTCGTTTTTTCTTTCCTCTCCCTTTTCTTTATTTGACGTTATTTTCTTATTTTCTTTCTTTCTTTCTGTTTTACTGCTGTTCTTTTTCTTTTCATTATCTTTCCTTTTATTTATCTTCATTTTTTTCTTTTTCTTCTTCTCTTTCTTTTTCTTTACTGCTGCTCATTTATTTTTCCTTTTTTTACTTGTCTATTTCTTCATCTTTCATTTTCTTTTCTGGTTTTCTTTCTTTCTCTTCGGTACTGTCCTTTTTCCTTTCCTTTTCTTTTTTCTTTTTAGTTCTTCATTTCTTCCTTCTTTTCTTCTTTGCCTCCGTTTTTGATTCCATTATTTCTTTACCATTATTTTTTCCTTTACTCCTTTCTTCTTTTCTGCCTTTCTTTTTCTTTCTTCTTTTTCTTATTTCCTTCCTTCTTCCGTCATTCTTTTGGTCTTTCATTCCTTACATTTGTTTTATTTCCTGGGTTTCATTCTTTATCATTCGTGACCCTCACTGTGCTTTTCTTTGTCTCGTTTTCACTTTCTTTCAGTTTCCTTTTCTTTCGAAATTCCTTCTTATTTTCACTTTCTTTCAGTTTCCTTTTCTTTCGAAATTCCTTCATAGATGATTCATAATGTAACTGACTCCTTCCTTCCTTCCTTCCTTCCATTCCATTTCATTCTTTCTTTTCTTCTCTTCTCTTTTCCTTATTTCTTTTTTTATATTCTTTGCTGCTTTTTCTTCTTTTCTTCATTTGTTATTTTCCTCGATTGTCTTTTCTTATTTTTTTTCTTGGCATCTTTCTTTCTTTCTTTTCTTTTCTTTTCTTTTTTCTTTTCTTTTCTTTCTTTCTTTCTTTCTTTCTTTCTTTTTTCTTCCTTTTTTGTTCTTTCTTTTCTTTTTTCTTCCTTTCTTTTTCTTTCCTTTTTCTTTCTTCTTCTTTCACTGTTCTTTGCTTTACATTCTCTCTTCTTTCTTTCTTTCTTTCTTAATATAATTTACCTCTTCCTCCCTTTCTTCCTTCCTTCATACTTTCCTTCCTTTTGTTTCCTTCGTCTTTTCTTCCCTACCGTTTTTCTTTATTTCTTTCTTCTCCTTTATTCTTTGCTGCTTCCTATTCTTTTCTTCATTTCATATTTTCCTCAATCGTCTTCTCTTATTTTTTTCTTTACTCCTTTCTTTCTTTTCTTTGCTTTCTTTTTTTCTTTCTTTCTTTCTTTGTTTTACATTCTCGCTTCTGTCTTTATTTCTGTCGTCTTTTCTTTCAGTTTCCATCTCCCTTTTCATTCTCGTCTCCTTCCTGAACTTTTTCCTTATGTAATTCCTTCATTCCTTTCTTTCTTTCATCTTTCCTTCCTTTTTCTCCCCACCCCCGCGTCCATACGCTCTTTTTGCAACTCATGCATCACTACACATTTTGATAACCACTACTAATCTATTATTCCATTTTCCCGCCACCTTTTTTCCCTCCTCTTCTCCCGCACTTTTCTCTTTCGCCTCCGCATTCCCAGAATGCACTATATTATCATAATTAGCAGAAAATGAATCTGACGCCATATTGTGGTTTTGTCTGGAGCCTCCTCCAGCGATCTTTGCCTCAACGATCGGCATGGGGGCTTCTGCCCAAATTCGGGACATAGATGCGACACTTTGCTGAAAGCATTTCTGATGATGACATCATTTTACTTCTGGTCGGCTAATTTGTCGGTCACAGGCAAGAGGGCAGTGTCAAGAAAGTTAACGGTAATAATTCTATTCAGACATGCCAGGAAGTCTTTTTTGCACGCGGGAAACATATTTTGTTAGCCGGAATAGTTATATCTTTATTATTGGCGCCACAGGTCACTTTTCATAAAACATATGATTTTCAGTACTGGTCTTCCAGGTAGAAGAGCCGTCGAGATTTAGACTAAGTCATTTCTATTTACGTAGCCAGATAATTCTATACTGTATATCTATATAATAATAATAATAATAATAATAATAATAATAATAATAATAATAATAATGACGAGGATGATGATGATGATGATAACAATAATAATAATAATGATGACGATGATGATGATGATGATGATGATGATGATGATGATGATGATAATAATAATAATGATGATAATGATATTAATAATAATAATAATAATAATAATAGGGAGTAACATACCTACTCCTCAAAACATAAGAGACGCAGAATCTGAAGAACTACAGGCCCATGACCTGCCTACCAACAATGTAAAAAATCTTCCCTTTTATTATAACCAAGAGGACATGCAACTTCCTTGAAAAAAACAAACAATTTACTCCCAGAAGAAGAGAAGGGATGTAAAAGAGGAAGTTACGGGTGCAAGGACCAATTAATTATCAATAAAACAATAATGGAAGAGGTGAAAACAAGGAAAAGAAACTTATCGATAATATGCATCGACTACAGAAAGTCGTTCGAGAGTGTACCACTCTCAAGGACAGCGAAGAGCCTAAAAATATACAGAGTATGCCCGACAACGTTCAAATTCATAACGGAGAGCATGAAAAACTGGAAGATCACACTAAACCTAAATCATACAAACGGGTCATTAACATCGAGACCAATCAACATCAAAAGTGGGATCTTCCAAAGAGATTCATTGTCACCATTACTCTTCTGTCTTGCATTAGCGCCACTCAGCTGCCGACTGAACCAAAGCAGCTATGAATACAAGTCACAGAATGGCAAACGGAATCATCTATTCTATATTGATGATCTGAATATGTTTGCCAAGGATGACAGCCAGCGGGAAAAAAAATACTCACCATTGTCAAAACCTTCAGTGAAGACATTAGGATGGAGATCGGAAGCGACAATGTTCCAAAGCCACTTTCAAAGGCGATAAACTAACGAAAACTACAGATTTAGACGTTGATATCAACAACAAGATCAAGGAACAAAACCAAGATGGTATATCCAAATACATAGAAATTAATGACAGAGACAGAATACAATATTAAACTATGAATAAAAAAATTATAGGAGAGTACGTTTGATTCTAGAAAGCGAACTTAATGATGTTAATAAAATGAACGCTATCAACACCATATCTATAACGGTAATAACATACAGCTTCAACATCTTTAAATGGAAGTTGAATGACATTAAAAAATTGGACACCGAGACCAGAAAAATGCTTACCCAAATAAGGATACACCAACCGAAATCAGATGTTCATAGGTTGTACGTACCAAGAGCTTTAGGGGGACGAGGTCTAATCCAACTTGTACTAGCTCTAAAAACTAAAACATTCTAAAATAATAATTCTAAAAAACTAAAACTACGGTTCTTTTTTTCTACCACACAAACATCCAATGATCCTCTCCTACAAACAACAAATCCACTCAATCGAAAAAGAAGCTGCACTCTTCAAGAAACAGCTTAATACTACGAACAAAAAACTTAAGACTACCAACAAAAACAAAGCGAATACCATCTACAGCAAACGAGCAAAACACAAAGCAAAAACCTTGGCCAAATGAAATTACCAAAAAACTAGAAGGATAAGGCGTTGTATGGCAAATACTTGAAAAGACCAAAAGAAGCTGATGTAGACCAACAGAAAACAGAACAGTGGCCGAGGGGCACCAAAAGGACTAATTGTTGCAGCTAAAGACCAAAGCTTTCAACCAGATCCTATCACTGTCAGATAATCACGGATGAAACTAACCTGAAATGCAGGATCTGCGAAAATATGATGAAACTCTCAACCATATTATTTCAAGCTAAAAAGAATATACCTACCGACATAACAATGTAGCGATATATGTGCACCGCAAGATATGCAAGAAGCACAAAATCAAAACCACTGAGAGATGGTATGAGTACTAAGCAGAGAGACAATTGCCCAAAATAACGATGTAACTATCCACTGGGACAAATTGACAGGGACATAATTTCCAACAGACCTTATATTATCATAAAAGTCAAGAAATTCAGGAAGTGTGTGCTTATTGACATAGCAGTAGCATCTGAGAGAAACCCTTCCATGAAAATTATCGAGAAATTGTCCAAATACTAGGACATGGAGATCGAGATTAACAGAATGTGGGGAATGAAAACTGAGACTGTACCAAGAGTAATCGAAGCTCTGGGTCTAGTGAGAAAAGTAAACAGACAATTTTGCTAACAGTGTCCGAGGTAACATCAACATATAAGTTGCCCAAAAGATCACCCTACTCGAAACATCCACTATACTAAAAAAGGGCAATCAATGAACATTTCCCCTATAGGGCTTAAGAAACATAGTTTTGATCCGGCTCTACAGGATACAAACAGGAAACATAAAATCCATAAATAATAATAATAATAATAATAATGACTTACAATACACACAGAACAATTAAACTAATCACTCTGACATCGTGATTAGAGATCGCACACAAAAAAGGTACCTCCTTATTGACATGGCAGTCCCTGCAGATTGCAATGTGTCTTTGAAGATCTTCAAAAAACTATCAGAATACAAGGACCTTAAAATCGAAATCTCAAAAATGTGACACATGAAGGCATTAACAATTCTAGCTGTAATTGGAGCCGTCGGATTGATTAGAAAAGATTCCACTAGACTCATTGAAGGAATCCCTGGTAGCCCATGCCTTAAAGAAATACAAAACACTGTACTCACAAGTACAGCCCACACTTTAAGAATGGTTTTATCTATTTAAAATAGGTGCTAATTTTTTTTCAAAACTGCTCAGTGAAAAATATCATGATGCTATTTCTGACCTTAAGTCTCTGATTGGGACCCAGAAAGAAATGAGTATACACCAGAAACCAAAGGAAATAAAATAATAATAATAATAATAATAATAATAATAATAATAATAATAATAATAATACAGCACTTAGAGAAGAGCACGTTTTAAGAAAAGAGAAAGAATCGAAAAGACGCCGTGTTTAACAATATTAATCGTCAAACAGAACATGGTACTTCCTCAAAGGACCCTAAATATATCAAACTCTTATATTGTAACCAGATGCATGCTAACTACAACAGGATGAGAAAGTCATAAGAAATCTCTTTCGTACCAATATACAAAATAAAATTAATCATATATTATATAAAATATAATACAAGCAATTTAATTATTCGCAATAACTCCTCCCCACCAATTGATGTATTACGTAAAATCAACCTTATATATGAATTCAAATGTCCCTTGGGAGAATGTATCTCCGACAGAAAAACAAATATATATGTTGGATATACGACAACTACATTATCAAGACGTCTTATTCTACACATGTCTGACCATTTGTCCATTGCGAGACTTATCACACCAGCATTCGTCCCCACATTCACAGTATAGAAAAATACTGATTGATAACATAACTATCCTACATCTTGAAAATAACAAATTCAAACTACAGACCCTCGAAGCAATCTAAATTAAAATAACTGAAGTCGACTCTGAATAGAATCAAATACGAATGCTGTAATAATGTTCTAAAATGCCTATAAAAAGAACAGTTTTCACCCTTAATGCCCTCTTGTCCCACGACATTCTAATATAAATGAAAAACTTCCGCAGTGGATAATTTTTTCCTGTTCTAATGCCCGCTAAAGCATAACTGTCAGCCATTGAATTTAAATGCAAAAAGAAAAAAAATCAGTAACGGATAGCTACACATAGTTTGTGCCTTACAAGTTGCAACCCTGATGATGATCTTAGAAAGAGATGGAAAGTACTTGAGAAATAAAACTGACTTTCCCATTTAATGAAACTTGCATAAAAGAAGGATTGCTGCACAAATACACAATTTAAATGTAAGCTACTAAAAGGTACATGCATGAAAACAACAGCCCAAGATAAAAGTTGAATGCCACCTCCCTGCGCCAGCTGACCGCACAATGGTGAAGACGGAACTCCTCTGGACACGCATACATAATTACGAATACACGTTACCATCCGATGCCCACTTAGATATACGAGACTCATTACAAACTAAAGTACATATCGAATTATCTACTGTTTTAATGCATGTGGTACGTGATGGAATAATGAGAATTAACCCTAAAAAAAGTGAAAATACCAATGTTCTGTCTTTTTGTCTGTATTTTATCAATCTCTTTTAATAAAGTTGAAACATTATAAGGGAAACATCGGATTCCCAACAATATTTGATCTGCATTCGATTTTTAACACATATATAGGATTGCTACCTATATATATAAATAAATAATGTATATATATATATATATATATATATATATACAGGGTGACCCAAAAAAACGGGAATTTTTTAAGTGTGTATTGCCCGACATGAGCAAGTGGCAACACTGCGAGACAGTGACCTTGAGCAAGTAAACATTTCGCCATTTTAGTAACGAGAATGAAATTCACAGTATCCCAGCTGAGATGTTGCAGCAGACAATGAGGAATCTCAACAGCAGATTTCAAGAATGTATTCGTACAGGAGGACGCCATCTACAGGACGTAATTTAAAAAAAATAAAAATTCCATCATTGTTTCTTAAATGGCATGTTTTAAGGTTTCATTTACTATGAATTAAATATTTTTCTTCCATCACTCTTGGTTTTATTGGATTGTTAAAAAGTTCCGTTTTTGGGGGTCACCTTGTATATCCATGTATAGCTGGTCACTCGTATTCGACTATACTTGTCTTCTAGGGCGGCTAGTCAATCCCTATTGCAGACGCTTGCTCAGGCACATCTGTGGTCTATACTGCAACTACGCTGAGCAGACCTTAGTCACAGTTTCTAGCAAAGGGCATGCTATCTAGCGTGATCAACAATTTGAACAAGGCCAGCACGCTCAATACCTCGGTCACGATGACTTGTGACTTCGGGCTAGCACAGCTATCGACGGCCCCCAAGGGTTCCGTCTACCCATTGTAACTCACATGGCTTGAGTAAAACACGTTGTATAGTTTTCAGCTAAGGTACCGCACGCTGCGCTCGACCCCTCCAGTCCGATAACATCACGAAGTCTCATACCTGACAAACTGACCATGATGATAGTCGAACCCGGGTCTCATGGTCAGAATGCGTGTGGCCGAGTGGTTAGAATCTATGTATTAAACCCGTGTATGTATTCGAGCAGTTGGGGATTTGCTGATTTTTAAAGCAGCCGACTACAACTAGTTCGTATACTGCATTGTGCTACTAGTATATTTACGATGAAAGGTGATATAACCTATTATCCAGGTCTTAACCATAGAGCAAGATTAGCACAATATAAATGCATTTCCTTCTAAGTGAAATCTGTTCTCTTCTGAGCAAACTTGCATTGAAGTCAAAACTAAAAGAAAATACCTCTACAAATGCAAAAAAAAAAGTATATAATAAAAATCTTTATCGCAATGCCTTGTTGGTCGCCTGTTATGGTCCAACAACCTCGCACCACTGTTATGGTCCAAGGTTAGGACCAAGGAAGAACAACACGAACACAAGAGTAGAAATAACAAAGATATATTACACAGAATAATAATAATACAAGATGTTGGAGGGTTAGTATGACTGTCAAGCTGGTTTCGAGTGAACTACTATTGGCTCAACTCGAATCCGTCTCGACTCGATCTAATATTTAACAACCCTCCCACGTTGGTCGCATGTGGCACAAAGCCGGCTTAATGTGGGTTCTCCGAGCCCGTAGGCTCGGCCAAAAATATGCCCATTAGAGCCCGTTTAAACGGGTTCAGTGACTGTCTACCTCCCCAGACAACACTTTGCCCCGCGGCAAAGCCCCGTCTGGGTTCCTCTCTGCCAAAGCAGAGAGTTCGACAAGAGTCGCGCACAGTCAGAGACATGATTTATTTGCACAAAAAGTACAAATTGTGGCACAAGGCCGAAAAAGGGGAGGGGTAAAGGCTGGTCATTACTTACTATCCTATACCTAGCTAATCAGATTCGCGACCCATTCATACATTACAATTATCTCATTCACCACAAGAACTCATCCGTCGCCATTCAAACCTTCATCCACCATAATACCACATCCACACCAGGGGAACCTACAAAAAACGCGCCCCACACCATAAAAATTTGGATGATAATAAAATACATTAAAATTCTAATAATGAAAAGATGAAAGTGGGGAGGGAGATGAACCCAATAACAAACTAAAAATTCAACAAATATTTAAACTAAACATAATTCGTGTTAGTAGGGCCCGTCCAACCCTCAAAAATAGAGAGGCCGCTGTATTCTGCCCAGAGGACAGAATCAAGAAGCACTCTCGCTAAGGGAGTGGGAAAGAGATAAAATAACTTGGACATGGGGAAGTAAAAGGCTGATCCAGTTGAGATGAAAAAAGGAGGCCAAAACAAACTGGGGAGGTTGGGAATCTCGACTTGGATCATAACTGAAAAGATAGCCGGGAAACAGGCCGGGAACAACACTTACTCACATTAACTAGGTACACTTAAGCTTGTCTAACCTAACCAAGGGGAGGGTTCCACAGGAAACCACCCCGATGTAACTTTGGTTGACCTAGAAAAGAAAATCAAGGCTAGCCCCGTTCAAACGAACCAAGCTCGCCGCTTTTACCCACCTTTCGCTAAAGACTGTCGAATGCAATCGTTTTCTATCAGTTCTAATCTTCATCTTGAGCTGGTGCTCAAAGAATCGGATCAGATCCTGATAAGAAAGCTGATTGCCTCGCAAGACTTCCTCCATGCGCGTCGTCCATATCACCATTCGGGCCGTGGCTAGCAGCATCAGAAACACCATTCGTTTCACCCCGGAATACGGGGGCGACACATTGTCACACGCGTATGCACGATCAATGGACACGAGTTCTTCGGGAGCGAGACGAGCCGTCAGCTCGCCGACATGGTCCCATAAGGGGCGGACCCGGGGGCAATGGTAGAAGGCGTGCGAAGCCGTTTCTTCTAATCCAAGGCCACACCGTTCACAGTCTGGCAAGTCCGCCAAGCCCCATATGAAAGCCTTGTCGTTGAGAGGCAGCCGATTCCGAGCCAATCGCCAGGTAAGCGAAAACTCAGGGTTACTGAGATAATCCGCCGCTGGCGCCCAAGACCAGTAGGAGCGATACTCCTCCTCCGAACAGTCGAGCGTATCACGTAGAGGATCCTTCGCGCGACCCTCCACTAATCCCCGATAGAAGACCTTCCTAGGCCGTGAAAGGTCACTGGACCGCGGAATAGCCCTCAAGGCTGACCGACACTCGCTGAGGAAAAGCGATTCATCTCGAGACCTACAATGGCGCTCGGCCTTCGAGATGGGGGGATTGATTGTAAGGCTAGGGAAGGCGTCCCTCACAATCCCCTCCAGAATCGGATCTCCTCCAGTCAATGCGCGGCGTAGGAAAGCCAACCGAGAGGCACGGATGTGACTCTGCAAGTGTGGCATTCCCAGCCCCCCATGACACGGACGTTTGGTGCAGGCTCGTCTGTCGACCCTGTTCGCGCGTCCCCTCCATAAAATGGAGGATAGCGCTTGCTCGAGCGCCTTCTTCTGGGCCTTACAGAGAGGAAGTACTGACAAGCGATAAAGAATCAGGGGGAAAATGTATGTAACACACACCTCCGCCCTGCCCTTTACGGACAACCTCCGTCGATTCCAAGTCTTACCGGCAGAAACGACCTTTGCTAGTACTTCAGACCAATTTTTCTTCAGCTGGAGGTCGGGTCCAAACCACACTCCAAGAATGCGGACAGGACCGTCCGTCCAACCGAAGCGGCCCGGAAGATCACGCCCCTTCCAGGTACCTAACCGCAAGCCGGAAGACTTGTCGCGGTTTATCTTGGCCCCTGTCACCTTCTCGTACCGATCAAGCGCCTTCTGCACCGCCTCAATATCGTTAAGGGACGACACGAAAGCGGATACGTCATCGGCGTACGCGGAAACCCTGGCTCGAGCCCCTCCAGGAACGGCGATCCCGCGTAGGGCCGGACTGCACGCCTCGTCCTTCAGCCGGCGCAGGAGAGGCTCCAACGCCAAAGCATAAAGGAGAGGCGACAGCGGACAACCCTGACGAACCGACCTGGACAGAACAAAATCGCCCGACAACTTTCCGTTCACCTGTACCACAGCACTGGGGGAGCGATACAGGAGGCTAATCCAGCGGCAGAAGTCGGGTGCGAATCCGGCGGCCTGCAGGACAGTAGCAAGGTAGCGATGGTCGACCCTATCAAATGCCTTGGACTGATCCAAATTGATCAGCGCGGCTTCTTCGTCGTCTTTTACGCCCTCTAGGATCGTGCGGATCAAATGCAGGTTGCTCTGAATTGTTCGGCCCCTCACAGAACAAGTCTGCTCAGGTCCCAACAGAGACTCGGCAACTGACTGCAAACGCTCCTGCAGGATCTTGGCCATAATCTTTAACTCTGTGTTTAGCAGAGTTATGGGCCTATAATCATCTAGTTTCCCCCCAACACCCTTGCCCTTTTTCAACAGAGTGATCACACCCCTGAAAATGCGATTGGGGATGGACCCCGACCGAAACCAGTTGTTGAACACTGCTGTCAAAATCGGAACAAAGATGTGCGACAGCCTCAAGTACAATTCATAAGGCAAACCATCCAGACCGGGCGACTTGCCTCTGCCAACCTTCTTCAGTGCCTCGTAGACTTCGCCCTCCGTGATCTCTCCCTCGCAGCTAGCTGCTTCAGTCGGCTCAAGCCGAGGAAAGTCAGCCAAATAGCTGCGAAACTCCTCCTCACGGAGACCAGGCTCCTTGGTAAAGCGGCTCTCGAAATGCCGCCGAAACGCCTCGCACATGTCGTCAGTCGACCGCAGAGTACGCCCCTCCGGGGTTTTGACTTGACGAATGCAACGATCGCCACCTCGACGGACTTCTTCCCGACGCAGATCTGCGCCCAGGTTCACAGCTTCGTTAGATATCTTACTTAACTTATGCCTAATTACCTGACCCATGTAGCGCTCGCTATTCGAACGCTGCAGGGCCTCCCTAGCTAGGGCTATCTCTAGGGGATCCCCCCCAGCCTCCGCCCGGGAAAAATTAGACTTAAGTGTCTTCACCTTGTCAGCTTTATCTAGAGCGAGCCGTTTGCTGAAATCAGTGGTGAAAGACCTAATTCTATCCTTAAGTTTCTCCCACCACCTATTCCCGATAACCGCCCCCACTAGCTCCCGCTGCACTAATTTAATTAGCTGCTCCTGGAAGTCCCGCCTGTCCAGTAAAGACAGATTGAACTTCCAGTAACCAGCCATTCTAGGCCTATGTTCTAACGCCACACGGGCACAAACCAGTTTGTGATCCGTGTAGCCTACCCAGTGGAACGTGGGACAATCTAACAAGTCTATGTCGGCTCTACGAACTAACATTCTGTCAATGTAGCTAACTACCTTGTCAGACGGCCAGCTAAGAGCCCACGTCCACATTTTCCCGCTGGGATGATCGACCCGGTATCTATCGACGAGACCATAATCGCCAATCAGATCGACCAGGCAACGATCGCCCCTTCTCCCTCTAGCGCCCCACCCCCTGTCTAACTTGGGGTCCAGGACGGCATTCCAGTCCCCCATTAGAACTAGGCGTGAAGAATCGACTAGGAACGGCCCCAACCGCCGAAAAAAGGAAGCCCGCTCCTCCCAGTCGTTGGGCGCATAAACCGCAACGACCCGAAACGAACCACTTTTCACGGCAATATCGGCCACGATTAACCGGCCCTCGGCATCTGTATGCACAAGGTCCACCTTCGCATCGAGAGTCCGTCTAACTAGCAAAGAAACTCCTCTGGCAAGCCGGTCCCCATATGCTGAATAGACGACAAAGTCGTTAGACAGCACACAGGCATCGGTCGAGCAAACAAAGTGGGTCTCTTCAATCGCGGCAACATCCACGCTGAAGGACAGGAGATCCCGAAGCAGGCGGGCAGCCTTGCTCCGACCTCTCAAGCCCTTCACATTCAAACTGGCTATCTTAATAGACATTTGCTAGGCCTGCAAAAAAGAAAAATTACAGCAAATAACCTAAGTACATACAGGGCGGAAATCTGCAGCTGACAGGACCCCGACGGATTGTCCCAGGCTTCCTGTACCCAATTCCGTCGTCATCCTCCCGCCCGAGACAATCCCGCCGACGTCCGTGGGATAAATTAATTTTACAGCCCTATATAAGGAGGGATGGAGCAATACCGGGACCCTCCCAGAGCAAAATTGTCGCAATTTTTTTAAATTTACATTTTCTAGTTCCAAAATTCTCATATTAGGGAAAGCTGCCTTAGCTTCGTATAGATGGTTCCACACTTCTAGTTGGCCCCCAGTTTCCCTTATACAGGTTATAACTCCTGGGGCCTCGGGGAAGTTTCGGGGATCTTCTACGCTTTTGCCGTCAACTTGCTCCATCTTATATAGGGACCCTAACAGGGCCTTCCTCTGCTTAGCAAGGCCCTTCTTATATTCGTCCCTATCCACCTTGCAGACCTGCTCCGGGCCTGAAAACGCCTTTTTCTTCTTTTTCTTCTTCTCCCTTGATGGATGAGGGGGGGAAGAAGTGGATGTCTGAGGGGGGGTGGAAAGTGGGCTGATGGGAGAAGTGAAGGGGGAGGGGGAAATAATGCGGGTGGGAGAGGAAGAGTGACGTCTGGATCTTTGGGGTTGCTTTATATCTTCAAAAGAGGCGGGGACGGAGATTGCCCTGGTTCTATCCCTGACTCTCTCTGCCCTACCCCGGTCAGAGTGGCCCTGCGACTGTTCGTCGTCACTTTCCTCCCTTGCTCTTTTAAGGGATGTCTGCCGAGGGGGAGGAATTTCTTCCACCTCCATCTCTATCTCCTGCTGCTTTTTGGGCTGTTTTCGCTGCTGCTGCTGCTGCCTTTCTGGCTGTTGGGGTTTTTGCTGCTGCTGCTTCTTTGGAGATTTTGGGGATTTCTCCGCTCCCTTCTTGGGAGGTTGCACCTCCTTCTCTTGGCTCTTCTTGGGTTGAGGAGTCTCCTGTGTGGCCCGGACATTAGGGGACTTCTTACCCCTCACTACCACCTTCCAGGGTTCCTCCGCCGACTTTGCTGATGATCCCTCGTCTGGGGTCTTCTCCACTGTTGTAGCTGTTACTTCTTTTGTTGCCGCTGTTGTTGTTGCTTCAGATGTTGGTACTATTGGACTCGGTTTTTTGTTTTTTGCAGGGCACTCCTTGGCCATGTGGCCCAAAGTGTCGCAAAACCAACAAAAGGGTCGTCTGCCTTCCACTACCACCAGCATCTTCCTCTGCCTGCACATCAGAGTATTCGGCAGGTTTCTATAGTTTTCTTGGTTCACGGTGATCTGTATCTCAAGGTCTCCAGTGGCAATACCAATCTTGCTTGTGAGGGCCTTCACTTCATGTACTTCGCCATATAAGGCAAAGAAGGCCCCCATTCTATCCTCTGATACATCCGCTGGAACGCCGTGAACCGTCACCTTGGTCCTGCGAGTACCCATATACTCAGTCTGCAGGCGCAGGCTTTTCGTCAAAAGAACACTTCCTGCCAGCTCCTTCGCCTGTTGCTCCGTAGCCAGCAAGATGTCCCACAAGGCATTAGTTCTCCTTGCGAGAAGCTTGGGATTTAGTTTTAAAGCCTTTAAGGCTTCTTCCATACTGTCCCTGCTGACTCCAATCAACTTCCGCGTTTTAACGTCCGAAGTCAGCAGAGATATAGTCCTTGTCCGGATATCCTTGAACGCCTCCTCAATGGTCAGAAATTCAGTTCCCTTGAAGGAGTCTTCAAAAAACTTCCTTTGTTCTTTGTAAAAATTGGCATCTTTTGTCATCGGCCTATTTTGTGACCAGGCCGTTTTACTAGGTGACACCGGGTCGTCAACCGGTGTTTTGTTGTTAATATCCACCATGGTAGGATTTTAAAGTCCTACCACGGCGAACGAAGATAAGGAAATATATATATTGAAAAATAAATAAAACTGGAAAATAAAACGGGGCAAACAAGGACAATATATAATTCAACAAAAGAGAAAAATGCAAATAAAAAGCGGTGGAGGGTAGCAAAAGAAAACAGAAAAGAAATAAACGGAAAATGTAAAAACTTAAAATATACGCTAAAACAAAAAATTAAAAAAGGAACTTCAAAAGAGTTTTGAAACTGAAAAAGTAAAAAACTAAACTTAACTTTCACTCTTCAGTGCTAAAATATCCAAGCGTGTGGGCAACTGGTTCAGTTCGCGACCAGCTGACAGACAAAAATAAAACAGGTTGTAACTTAATACAAACTGTGACCAAGACAATACCACGCACAGTCAGAGACCGCGGCTCGACTCGTTCTAAGCGTCTCTATTGAGAGGCGCAGTCTTTATAGGGTCAGGAAGAGTTCATTGTGTCGTTATAGGTAAGATCCCATAACATCGTCCTCAGTAAAACATGTATAAAAGAGGGATTTCTGGCCATATACAAAATTACACACATATATATATATATATATATATATATATATATATATATATATATTGAAAAAAATGGAAATGCCGTTTAAAACCACAGCCCCAGAAGAATGGAAATTTTAACAAGAAACTTCGAAGTCGGGATAAAATTGATATTTAAAAGTAATCTTTATCATATAATAATATTATATATATATATATATATATATATATATATATATATATATATATATATATATATATTAAGCTTATCACCCCAAGCAAGGCTGGAAGCCACTAGCACGCAAGGGGTTACAGAAGGTTTGGAGGAAGAGCAGATAGGAGTGGTAAAGGAGAGGATATGGAGAAAGATAGTGGATCGATCAAGGCAAGGGGGTTACAGAAGATTTGGAGCGAGAGCAGATTGGAATGAAAGGTGAAAGGATGTGGAGAAGGGAAGTGGATATATCAAGGCAGCTGGAGATGTCGATTGACGTTACACTTAAATAGTTGGAGCTTGTATTTGTCAGGGAAACAGGAATAAGGAAGGGAGTTCCACAGGCGAGATGTGCGAGACATGAAGCTATTGGAGTAGAAGAGACGTCTACATCTAACAGTTTCAACGGTGAAGGTGTGGGAACGGGATGCCAGCCTCGTGGGACGTTTAAATTCATGAGGCCTAGGAACCAGCGAAAGCAGCTCATCGGAGCAATTACCGTGAAAGTATTTGTAAAAAAGACAGAGCGAGGCAACGGCGCGTCTGTGAGAGAGCGACTGCAGACGAGATGACAGATCAGGGCCAATTACACTGCATATCCGTCTCTGGATCTTATCAAGAACCCTGAGGCAACAGCAGGGGCTCCAGACCATATATGGCAGCAATACTCCATGCAAGGGCGAATGGTCGATATATATATATATATATATATATATATATATATATATATATATATATATATATATATATATACAGAGAGAGAGAGAGAGAGAGAGAGACAGATTAACCTATATACTATAGGTCAAAACTTTGGGGCTACTCTCAGGATTACCAAGAGTTGTCTAAAAATTGGAAGTTTCTTTTCTTGTTGAAAACTAGTTTACAAGTTCACATCCGTCCAAAGGTCATTTTATACCCTCCCTCTCGTTAATTTCAAGATGTTACAACGAGGGTAAGTGATGAACGCACCAACTAAACTCACCAACTAGGCGGTTGGTCATCGGAAGCTTACTTATAAACCAGCAGTTTGTTTGAACAACGCCAGTGAGGCTAAAACGCTCGGTCACAGTGACTTATGAACAGCTTTCCAACCGTTCTGTCTACCCAATTTGACTCACCAGTCTGGGTCAGCTCTTGGTAGCCTTTTCAATCTCTTCCTAATGGCTGAACATGCGGCGGTCGTTCTCTCAGGCCAACATTATCAACAAATGACCTCCCCTGATAATTCGGCCATGTATATGATTCGAACTATAGTCGAATCCTAACGATCTACCATGTTCATATCTGTCAAACCTGTTTTTATCCAGTATCTGTCTATATTTCTGAGTTGAGGTATTCTGTTCCGTATTTACATTATTCGGACTATTGTCCTCATATTTATCGCCATATTTATTACAACGTTTCGGCCCTTCAGTATCTGTCTATATTTCTGAGATGAGGTATTATGTACACTATTTACATTATTTGAACTATTGTCCTCATCTTTGTCGCCATATTTATTACAACGTTTCGGCCCTTCAGTATATGTCTATATTTCTGAGATGAAGTATTATGTACACTATTTACATTTTTCGGACTAATGTCCTCATATATGTCGCCATATTTATTACAACATTTCGGCCGTTGTACGCTCCGGCCTTCTTCAAGTGGTTGGAATGTCGAACTGATCCCCTTTATTTCGCTCACTGGGGGAGACTGTTCTAGTTCCGCGTGCCATGCTTAATGGATTTCAGTTGTCAGTTATCTCCTGTTAATTCCCCTCTCTACGTTCTCCACTGCCTTAACCGCGTATTGAACTCACACTCAAGTGTCATGGGAACTTACCCATAATAATAATGCACTATTCCGTACATCATAAATACTGCGTCTCAAGAGGGAGCAGTCAGTTCAGAGTCAGTCGTTTTTGGACGACTCTGCTAGACGGTCGAACTCTCTGCCTCTGGGCAGAGAGGAACCCGGACGAGGTTCCGCCGAAGGGCAGAGCCTCTTTCGGGGAGGTTGACTAACCCGATCCCGTTTATACGGGTTCTACGGGCATTTTTTGGCCGAGCCTACGGGCTCGGAGAGCCCACATTAAACCGGCCTTGTGCCACATTCGAAACACGTGGGCGTGTTGTTGAACATCTTCAGAGACAGAGTCGAGGTCAGACGATTACTGTAAGACATTGGAATAGTGATACTTCTCGAGACAACATAGTTCACTCTAACCAAATCTGATAGTCATTGCTAATACTTCTACTTCTTTGTACATATTTCTGTTTGTATTCTGTGTTACTCCACACCTGTGTTCGAGTTATTCTTCATTTGTTCTACCTTGGACCATCACCGTGGTACAAGGAACTTGGACCAGAACAGTAAGTAACCTACATCCTGATTTTGAATGAAATAGGATGAAAAAGTTGAATTTATCGATTTTTTGATCAGCTTTATCGGTTATTGATTTTTTTTTTAATTATCACATACATTGCACAATGTATGTACAAAGTTTTACCAAGTCAAAATCGGCTGGATGGATCTTCAGGGAAAAGGTATCACACAGACAGAGAGATAGACACACAAACAGACAGGCATACTCTGTTTTATATAGAGAGATATAACTGCATGTTTTCTTTTTAGGGACGAGTTCTCTGTGTGTGTACTTTCTTTCTTTTCTGATTTCAATGTCAGGGTTTGGAAGGGGCCAATGTGTCATTTTCCTATTAGAATTAACATTCATTCATTGAATTTTTCTATTTTTTCATCCATTTCTCGTTTGTTAATAACTTCCGACTCACCGTGTGTCACCTGAAACCAAGCCGAGACTTGGGGGAAAATAAAGGGAAAGAAAAAAATTGCAAGGAAAGAAAGATGAATTAAAATCTCGGTGACGGAACATAGGAAGTAGTCAAATGAATCGGCTAGTTAAAATTGACACGTACCCGGGTCAATTACAGTAGGAAGTACATACGTCAGTTAGATTATGGGTATTAAATTTTGACCGGTGATGCAGTCCATTGAGGTGTTTGGGATATAAGATCTCATAAAGTTGAGAAGGATATCAATGTACATAACCTGTTATATAGAGACAGATAGATAGATAGATAGATAGATAGATAGATAGATAAAGAGGAATACCGATGAATCTAGATAGATAGATAGATAGATAGATAGATAGATAAAGAGGAATAGCGATGAACCTAGATAGATAGATAGATAGATAGATAGATAGATAAAAAGGAATAGTGATGAATCTAGATAGATAGATAGATAGATAGATAAAAAGGAATAGTGATGAATCTAGATAGATAGATAGATAGATAGATAGATAGATAGGAATAGCAATGACACTAGATAGATAGATAGATAAAGAGGAATAGCGATGAATCTAGATAGATAGATAGATAAAGAGGAATAGCGATTAATATAAATAGCTAGATAGATAGATAGATAAAGAGGGATAGCGATGAATCCAGATAGATAGATAGATAGGAATAGCGATGAATATAGACAGATAGATAGATAGATAGATAGATAGATAGATAGATAGATAGATAGATAGATAAAGAGGAATAGCGATGAATCTAGATAGATAGATAGATAAAGAGGAATAGCGATGAATCTAGATAGATAGATAGATAGATAGATAGATATGACGATACTGAGATAAAGAGGTAGATAGATAATTAGATATAAATTAAAATGTTAAGATAGATAAATAGAAGATACTGAAATAGAAAGATAGATAGATAGATAGATAGATAGATAGGTAGATAGATAGATATGTCTGGGGTGAGAGAGAGAGAGAGAGAGAGAGAGAGAGAGAGAGATTAAAAAAAGAGAAGTTCTAATTTTCAAACTTTGGGAAATAGGCCAAGAGGAGACTCTTCCAGGAACTCTCAAATATATATAAATATATAATACATACATATATATATATATATATATATATATATATATATATATATATATATATATATATATATATATATATATATATATATATATATATATATAATGCATCGAGCCCAGAATATTCAACCTAATGCAGAAAGTAGTTGACAGCCCTTTCGTCCTACTTGGGAGTCTTAAGCAGTGCGCATCCATGACCGTGCATCGAACCTGGACCGTTTTGATACATCGCATACCAACAGTACCACAGGCCTCCTTGACGAAGAAGTCACTAACTAGACTCGATATAGCGCCGATACTCACTCAGTTCCGCCGCGATACTCATCTAAGTATACGGATAACCTCAGAACAGTGTCCCAAAATCCATGTCTGCTACATATATATATATATATATATATATATATATATATATATATATATATATATATATATATATATATATATATATATATATATATATATATATTTTGAACGATAAAAAGGATTAGAAAAATCAATTAAAATCTTCAGACACACTGGGTTGTAGATTAATATTCTTATGCTTTTATTATTATTATTTCATTTATATTCCTCGACTAGTTTCGACCAACATGGCCATCATCGGGAGAGAAAAAAATGTCTCTGCTTGCTATAGCAGTAAACTACAGAAAAAAAAAATATATATATGTGTGTGTGTGTGTGTGTGTATGTATTCAAATATGTTTAGTTAAATAAATTAGACATATTTCGTTGTGACCCTTTCAAGTTTGCGCATTAATTTTACTTGGTAAAATAAAAACTATTCGGAAGAAAATTTTGGTATTTTTCTTAATCAATTTTCTAAATCTACCCAAAAAATTCCCCGAACTTGGAAGTATCACAACGAAAACTAATCTACATTATAAATCTAAATTATTTAAACAAACCTGTCTGAATAAAAATATACTGCCTAAATAACACAATATATATATATATATATATACATAACACAGTAAACTACGAAATCTCCACAAATATCCTTAAATTCTTATAGTTGAGAACAGAAGCTATTGGTTTATACCAACGGCTTTAATTGCTTAACATTTTTCTTCATTTTCACTCTCACGTGGTCATGTGTGACGTCATGAAACGCAGTGTGATATTTGCTTCCTGCGTTTCATAGGCACAAATATATCGTTGCATAAAAATCTTTAAAACGAACAAAACAAACTATCATTGTTGCAATGTCCACAGAACCATTCTGAAACAAAACTTACCATCTTTGTTATATAATTTATTATGTAATTTATTGTAATGTACTTATAATTTCTGATGATGGCTTATGTAAGCAGAAAGCTTAGACAGGATTTACAATAAAAAACATGTATCAACATAATGATTTTCTTTCGTGTTTCCGTGATAATGCTAAAAAGCTTATTCGACAATATGAAAGGAATTTACTTAAAATAAATAGACAGAACTTATCTACATTATTTAATGTAACATGGATTACATATAAAGACATTTTTTTATGTTTATATGTTCTTTTTATAGATATAAATATTTAAGTAAATGCTGTGTTTATAATGTACAGTATTAACGACATTTACCGGCCTGAACATCCGAGAAATTTTCATAGAAATTTTGTGTTCTCCGACAGAAATCGAACCTGTAACCTATACGGAACCGTTAAATAGCATGACGTGCTTTTGCCGTTTGAGCCACAGAGGAGCGTGTCGGTTAGCAAGATCGATTTTACTGTTTTTAAACTACGAGATGGAGAATTGTATTTTAAAAATAGTAAAATCGACCTTGCTAACCGAAATATACTGTCGTTATAAAACAGTGCATTTACTTAATTATTTGTATATATATATATATATATATATATATATATATATATATATATATATATATATATATATATATATATATATAACGTATCAACATAAAAAAGGTCTTAAAATAATTGTCAGACTTTGTCCATTTCATATATATATATATATATATATATATATATATATATATATATATATATATATATATATATATCTGAAATGGACAAAGCCTGACAATTATTATATTATATATATATATATATATATATATATATATATATATATATATATATATATATATATATATATACATACATATATATATATATACGTATATATATATATATATATATATATATATATATATACATACATATATATATATATATACATACATATATATATATATATATACGTATAGATATATATATATATATATATATATATATATATATATATTAGGGAGGAAAGATATTTTTTCTTTATAATTATTCTTATTTCATTTTCAAGGTGAAAGAAAAAGTTTCAAAATGTGTCAAAATAGAAATGCAAGCTCTTCTGTCTTGCAAACACAACAAATCAAAATATATTTTTCTTCTCAACAACTCTATCACAGTTACGATTGAAAATGTTAACGTTTTTCTACATCTTCCTCGTCCTTATAGCTCTTAATAAATTTTATCTTTTTGTTATTTCTTCCAAACTCTGTTCAACCATCCACTTGTTTAAGCTCATCAAGTATGTTACGCGCTGCTTTTCTCTGTGTCTCCTACCCTCGATCTCTCCTGTGAGTATCAGATTTTCCAAGCCTTCCTTCCTCATTACGTGCCCCAGAAAGTTCAACCCGCCTCATTCTGATGTTAATTATAAGTTTCATTTTTTTTTTTCCATTTTCTCCCCAAAACTCGTGTTTGGCCCATGTTGCAATGTTCTAAATCTACCAAAAACGTCATAAGCAAACTTGAAAGGATCACAATCGACATTATAAATCTGAATTATTTAACTAAATTTAAATAATTTAGACATATTTCGTTGTGATCCGTTCAAATTCGCGGATTAATTTTACTTAGGAAAAAAAAAACTATTAGAAAGAAAATTTCGGTATTTTTCTTAATCGTTTTTTAAATCTACTAAAAAAATTCACGAACTTGAAAGGTTCACAACGAAAACTAATCGACATTATAAATCTGGATTATTCCTTATATCTGGACACCTAACATTCCTGCGACTGCATCATTCCTAATATATGGACACCTAACGTTTCTGCGACCACATCATTCCTTATATCTTAACACCTAACTTTTCTGCGACCACATAATTCCTAATAATTTGGACACCTAACTTTTCTGCGACCACATCATTCCTTACACCTGGTCACTTAATTCACAAGCCTCAACCCCCGCTTGATTATAATGTGTGGGGCGCAGTTGAAGGTGAGATCCATAAAACTCTTTATAACACCAAAGATGAACTGAAGGCAAGAATTATGCCGCATTTAGCAGCAAGGAGGCCTTCCAGAAGATATTCAGTAATTTTCAACGTCGTCTGGAGACTGAATCTATAAGTCATTTTTATTAAATACATTTACTCTTTAGTATTTCAAGATATTTTTTGTTAAATATATATATTAAAATGAGATCTCAGTGCTATTTTCTTTTTTTGCCTAATTTAGGCGACATTTTATCCATCGCCCCCTGATTATGACGATACGCCGACTTCCGGAGTTACACAAAGATTCATTTAAAAAAAATAAGATATTTATGTGATGGGGTTGTGTTCAGGATTTCGCGCACTGTAACGCCCCCATAGAAGTAAATTAAAGACGTAAGATAAACAGTGCCCAACCCTGACTCACAAACACAGTTCAGAGGTCATCCTGCTGCGCAAATTGTTAAAGATCTACAACGATGCTTGGCTCCCGAATTCTGACTTCCGCCGCGTCAGTCGCTGATGCAATGACAACTCAGTACGTCTTACACTCTACATCTATGTCGACACAAAGGCACACACACGCAGTAGCAAATATACGCAGACACACATACGGTAGCATGTGCACACACAAGCACATCAGGAGGCAAAAGAACACGCAGCAACATAGACACACACAAGGACACATGCGAAGACAAACACAACTGCAGTGGTATATAATGATCGATTTGGGAAATAATTTCATTTTTCTTGTTACTAATTTGATTCATGGCGGAGACGAAGAGTCGTCTCTCCGTTGAAAATTGGTCGCCATTTTGTTTTGTTTTTTGTTTTTGATTTTTGTTTTAAGGAAGATTAGAATTTTCATTATCTTTTCTTTATTAATTTTCTTTCATAAAATTCTTTTTTATTTTCCATTGTCTTATTCTTAGATTATTTCTTTTTTTTTCCCTACCTTCCTTCCATACCACACTGCGTTCTTTGATTCATTCATTCTTTCTGTATTTCTTTCTTCCTTACTCTCTTGTTGGTTTTATTCTTGCTTTCTTTCTTTCTCTCTCTCTCTCTCTCTCTCTCTCTCTCTCTATTTCTCTCTCTGCTTTCTTTCTTTCTTTCTTTTTTTACCGTTTAACTTCCTTCTCCCTAACTTCATTAATTATTACTCACTATCTCTCTCTTATTCTTTCTTACTTTCTTTCGTTCTTTCTTTCTAACTTTGCTCTACCTAACTTCTTCCATTTTCTCTTTCTTTCTTTCTTTCTTTCTTTCTTTATTTATTTTTTCCTTTCCCTATTTCCTTCTTACTTTCGGTTTATATCCTATTCCGTAACTTGCTCTCTTTCTTTCTTTCTTTCTTTCTTTCTCACTCTCTCTCTCTCTCTTCATTTTTCTGTTTCTATCTTTCTTTCTTAATTTTTTCTTTCTTTCTTTCTTTTTTCTTTCTTTCTTTCTTTTTTTCTTTCTTTCTTTCTTTCTTTCTTTCTTTCTTTATTTTTTCCTTTCTCTCTTTCCTTCTTACTTTCGGTTTGTATCCTATTCCGTATCTTGCTCTCTTT
>OZ038516.1:39036707-39091707 GCA_964036315.1 Acanthosepion esculentum
CAAAACGACGACACCAATCTGGTAGCACGCTTAAATTCATGCAGTCGATTTAGTAAGAAAAAAAACCTCATCAGAAGAGTTGCCATGAAAATATTTGTAGAAAAGACAGAGGGAAGCTACATCAAATCAGTGGGTAAGTGACTGGAGACGAAATGTCAGGTCAGGATCGATTACATTACAGATCCTTCTTTGGATTTTGTCAAGAATCTCGTGAGATACAGGAGGCGCATCCGACCAGATATGTCAACGGTATTCAATGCACGGACGAGTGGTAGATTTATTTTCCGATATTTTTCTAAGTTTCGGCATATGATAGATTTTGATATGTTTAACATCATTGCTAATCCCTGAGTTTGTTTGCCTTAGATTGATTTCCATTTACGAATTTAGATCTTTGTCATCAATGTGCAGTAAAAACGGAACTCTTCCAACGAGATTTTTTTTTTTTTTTACTTGCTGATCAGTTATATCTTCTTTTATGCGCTGTGTCCCTTCAGGAAGGTAGGCAATCATGGCCGTCCACATTTTCCTGTTCGTTGTAGCTCTTAATAAGTTTTGTCCCCAAGACTGGTTGGCGGAGGAAACTCTGAATTCAAACTACCTGCTGCCTTGTGGGTCCTGCCACTTTAGTCGAAGCCTAGAAGTTAATTTTGAAAACAAATCCAAGAGGATGGACGGGGTAACTTCTACATCCCCGGTACAAATGCAACCGGCAAGCCCTTGCTCTATTCTACCTTGAATGTCATCATGAACTACAATTGTGAGATGAAGTGTAGTGGTGACCACAGCGGGACAAAAGATGCTAACTGATTAAAATAAAAATGAAGCGATCTGATCTAGGCCACCGAACGGACTCTGTCATTGCGTGCAACTATATCTTTTTATCGTCTAATCTCGTTATCTAAATAAAGTTAAATAACCCAGGGTGCAGCCCTGTCCAGATAGGCCAAGCCTCTGAAACAAGTTTTTTTTTCTTTTCTATCCTGTCATATAGTTACTATATTAAAAAGATAAAAAAAACAATTATGATGGCAAGGTCTTCTAATCGGAATCTAACAAAGTAATTTGATCAGCCTGGGAATACTGGTTTTGTAGATTTCTTTATAAAGGGTGTTTCATTAAGACGGATTATATATAAGGGTGTTTCATTCAGAAGGATCAAAGTCAGCAGTAAATAAATCAGTGTTATTGATAAAAAAAAACATATTTATTTCTCTATTGAATCATTATATTTAAGTCATGGCAATTATGTGTGAAAAATAATATCGCTCAAATATCCGCTAAAATCTGAAAGAAAAAGAAAAAAATCATTAGACACTTAAATTTAATTCACATTTAAAATCGGTCCAAGTTATTAGAACACCCTTTAGTTCCTTGGCTTGGACATGCTGTCAAGGAAACGCATAATACTACATCATACTGGAATTCTCTGCGGTTTTCATAACACTCTTCGACTCTACTTTGAGCAATAAGAAAGTATAATTACTCTCCAAAAGTAACAGAAGAATGGTGATGAAATCAATCATAAAAAATGTAATGTTTATCATTAATTAATCATAGCTAAGGATCGCAAGCTAATGAAGGATTGAAATAAAGGTCATATATATATATATATATATATATATATATATATATATATATATATATATATTATTTATTTATTATGATTTTATCATATAGACAAAGTCATTTTACTCACTACAAAGATGCAACTTGGTTTCAGTGCATTTCAACTGCACTTCGACGTCGAGAGTCGAAAATGGTTACCGTTGTAACCAGGGTAACCATTTTCGACTCTCACCCGTCGAAGTGCAGTTGAAATGCACTGAAACCAAGTTGCATCTTTGTAGTGATTAAAATGGTTTTGTCTATATGATAAAATTATAATAAATAAATAATTATCGCTCACGATATGAATATCCTGCTATTGTTAAACGGAACAATTCTCATTTAACTCACTACAGCACTTGTTAAAAATTAAAGACAGACTAGCCACAAATGTACATGAATGACAAATGTAACCTAGTCTACATGTCAACAGAGCGTCATCTACCGTAAACTTTCTTTAAAATTAATAACACAAAATCGTTCATATGTACTTTTTATTAAATACCAGCTGAGGAATACTCAAAGAGCAATCGCATCGCACATAAAGTTTTTTTCCACTTTGGCATACGTATTCCTCCCAATATTCCCTTGATCTATCGTTATCTTATCTTATATATATATATATATATATATATATATGACCTTTATTTCAATCCTTCATAACCTTTCGATCCTTAGCTATGATTAATTAATGATAAACATTACATTTTTTATGATTGATTTCATCACGAATCTTCTGTTACTTTTGGAGAGTAATTTGACATACATTTTCCTCCCAATATTCCCTTGATATATCGTTAGCATATATATATATATATATATATATATATATATATATATATATATATATATATATATATGTGTGTGTGTGTGTGTCTCTGTGTGTGTGTGTGTGTGTGTGTGTGTGTGTGTGTGTGTGTGTGTGTGTGTGTGTAGCCGACGCCTTTAGTGCTCTGATGGACTTTATCAAGTCAAACGTAAGGATTTTATTTTGGAACAAGTATTTATAAACCCAAGTAAGTGTTGTTTTTTTTTTTTGTATTTTTAAATAGTTTGAAGAAATGTTCATAAGTGTTCGTCTGTCTAACAGATACATTATGGAGAATACGAAGTGTCGTAATTTAACGACAACCTCAACTTAGATCTAAAGAATGCTACACTTGGTAAAAGAGAAAGTAATTTACTTCGAAGGAAAATTCTCGAGAGTGCTGCTATCGAATCTTATCGAAATATAAACCTGTGTTCCAATTGTTTTTTTTTGTCAAATATCTCCATTCCTGAGAGAAAGACTCCATTCCCAAGTTAACATACATGATTATAAAAGTGTTAAAAAATTAAGAGAAAATGGTTAAATGCATAACCGCTTGTTATTTGCAATTAATCCAAAGCTTAAATAATTGTTAATTCAAATAGCATCCACGATAATTTAACTCATGGTTATTTAATGGTTATTTAATGGTTATTCAATATTTATGCAATATTTATAATGGTTATTTAATGGTTATTTCATGGTTATTCAATATTTATGCAATATTTATAATGGTTATTCAATATTTATGTAATATTTATAATGGTTATTTAATGGTCATTTAATGGTTATTTCATGGTTATTCAATATTTATGAGTGTTATGAGGAAAAACTAACATATTTACATTCGTTTAGAAATGCTTGTTGCAAAATTAAATGTTTACATTTGACTTGATAAAGTCCATCAGCGGATAAAACGTGTCGGATAAGTTTGGTTTGGTTTGGTTTGGTTTGTTTTACGGCATATGAAACGCAATGGGTTATTTAATCCCGACAAGATGTTTATTGCTGGTAATATTTTATTTCTTCATAAACGCATTGCTGGTAATAAAGTTTTTCTTCAAAACACACTCAGGCACGCACACACACATATGTTAACTCTATAACGAATATTGAGCACATGTATTTAGTGTAAATGCTCAATATTCGTTAAAGAGCTAACATACGCGGTTGCATGGATGCAATATATATATATATATATATATATATATATATATATATATATATATATATATATATCAACGTATACTTGAGCAGCAATCGTTTCGTTAAATATGACAAAAAGAAAAATTTAATTATTAGTGTTTTCAGTTTTTCCAGCATTCTTACATGTTTTTTTCTTCCTTGCATGAAACCATATTTGAAAACGGAATAATGTGAGAATGCGAGAAAAACTAAATAAAAAATTAATTAAACTTTCCTTGTCTCTCATATATATATATATATATATATATATATATATATATATATATATATATATATATATATATATATATATATATGTTGGGGGTGATTCTGGCGCCACTTAAATTGACTTGTCGATTTTTTTTTAACAAGTAACTTTTGTACAATACCATTTTTGTTCCTTCCTTAGACACCGATGTTTTTTTCAGAATCGAATAATATTGATTTTTATAGATATATAAGGGGGTCCTATTCATGATACCGATACAGTGTCAAATCGATCTCTTGACTTTTATTCTCTAAATTATTTGATGAACAGAGAATGGGGAGCGAGGGCTGCAAAAAAGATTTCTTTTAAATAAAGACAAAACGCGTATGTACATTTTTAATTAAATAAGAAATATATATATATATATATATATATATATATATATATATACGAGGGTCATTCAATAAATAAGGTGAAATTTTCGGTATAAGGACTTCTAATACAGATAGAAGCTTACTTTTTAAAAATTTTTCAACGTAGTCTCCCAGCACTGTCACACACTTTTCCCATCTGTGCACAAGCTTCCGTATTCCCTCAGCGTAAAAATCTTTGGACTGATGTCTCAGCCAGTCGCTCACAACACTTTTGACTTCAGCGTCACTTTTAAACTTCGTGCCTCTCATGAACGCTTTCAAG
Source organism: Acanthosepion esculentum (assembly GCA_964036315.1). NCBI lineage: Eukaryota > Metazoa > Mollusca > Cephalopoda > Sepiida > Sepiidae > Acanthosepion > Acanthosepion esculentum. The sequence continues at coordinate 39,041,213 of OZ038516.1, forward strand.
GGACCAAACAGGTGAAAGTCTGAAGGGGCAAGGTCTGGGCTGTAAGAAGGATGAGGGAGCAGTTCCCAGCCCAGCTCGTTGATGGTCTGCACCGATTGGGCTGATGTGTGAGGCCTTGCGTTGTCATGATGCAAGATGACTCCTTCTGACTGATGACCCCTGCGTTTGTCCCAACAGATCAATGTCCTTGCAATGTCATCCACTGTCACCCTTCTGTCAGACTGAATGAGGTCATTGACTGATTCGATCACCTCAGGAGACCTCACTTCGGTAGGTCTCCCAGGCCTGTCTTCATCCTCAACACTGCTCCGTCCTTCTTTAAACAATTTAGCCCACTTGTAGACATTTTTTTGGCTGAAACATGTGGCACCATACACAGTTGACATTCTCCTATGAATTTCAACTTGTTTGCAACTTTCAGCAACCAAAAACTTGATAACTGACCGCTGTTCAATCCTGGAGCATGCTTCTTGGTCGGCCATCTTTGTTAATCGCCAAAACTCTCAAAGTTTTTTTTTTAATCTTCAAAAGAAATTAAATCCATGTGAAAAAGAAGTAAAACAAAAAAATGAGTAAGCTTCTATCTGTATTAGAAGTCCTTATACCGAAAAATTCACCTTATTTATTGAATGACCCTCGTATATATATATATTCCTTTATATATATATATATATATATATATATATATATATATATATATATATATATGTTCATAAAATTATATATCCGGTTATTGTTCTTTTGTATGTGCTTTATTGTTATCGTTTTTAACTTTTAGGTACGGATGACAGGAGGATTTCTTTGGTAACAAAGAAAAGAATACTGAGATGTTACGTGACATCTGTCCTTCTTTACGGCAGCGAATATTGGACGATTCCCTCAAAGACGAAGAAGAGACTCGAGGCGACGGATATGTGGTTCTACAGAAGGATGCTGAGGTTATCATAGACCGAGCGGCTGAGCAACGACGAGGACTTAGAGAAGATGCAAACAAGGATCAGGCTTATACTTAAGATCAGGAAGAGACAGCTGAAGTTTCTTGGATACATAATGAGGAAGGAGGGCCTGGAGAATCTGATACTCATGGGTCGAATAGAGGGAAAATGAGGCAAGAGAAAACAACGCGTGACATACCTGGCGGACTTAAGCAAATTTTTTTTTTTTTTTAAGCGTAACCCCATGCAAGGCTGGAAGCCACTATCACGCAAGGGGTTAAAGAAGGGTTGGAGGAAGAGCAGATACGAGTGGTAAAGGAGAGGATGTGGAGAAAGAGAAAGACAGTGGGTCGATCAAAGCAAGGGGGTTGCAGAAGATTTGGAGTGGATGGAAGAATGTGTTCTGGGGGAGTTGGCAGAGGAAAGGAACTTGTTCACAGCTGCTAGGGATAGAAGGAGGTAGAGAGCCATGATCTCCTACGTCATGAAAGGACATGGCCCATAAAACGAAAAAGTGAAATTAGCACAGTTTCAAATTTGACAGTTGTAAATAATAGCCTACGTCTAACAGTTCTGTAAATGGCAGTGACCGATTTTATCCTATATCGATTTTACAATCAGGACCCACACTTCTAAATCGATAACAAATCATTTTTTTTTTTTATTCTGACAAGTGCCGCGGCCTAACGACGGTCTAAAAACCCTAATGTACAAAAATTATTTCCGAACAGATGTTTCTCTATTTTGTACGGGTGGACCAGTCTATTTAAGTAGTGACATACTTCTTGTACTTATCACATTTTACGAGTCAAGTCGAAATACAAGGAGCGACTTTGGTAATCGTATAAAACTCGCGAGCCATGACAGAAGGAAGTTATTTTTCTTTTCTTCTTTTAATAAAATCTAGAAACTAATGGTGGACGGTTATCTTTCAATTTATCTCTTATCTCGTGACACGATTAGCAATTTTACGTGGGACCCTACGAAGAAAGAGAATTGAACTCACACACCAAGCCACGAAGCAGGTACATGTCAATGGGTACAGACAGGAAATGACAAAAAAAAAATTGATCGGGCGCCGCCAAAAAAGGAAATTAGTTGATACGATACGCTTGTCCGACTGTCATCCTTACAGTAAACGTTCGTATTTACTTCCATTTCATCTGTGTGCCGTGTCCGTTCAGAACGTATGCGATTATGGCTCTCCACAATTTCCTGTCCTTCGTAGCAATTGATAATTTTTGTCTTTCTCAATCCTCAGCATCCTTCTGTAGAAATTTCAACTGCCTCTCCCTGATGTTAAATATAAATTTCCTTTTTGTTTCCATTTTCTTTAAAACCTCACCGTTGCTCACATGTTCGGTCCATGGTATCCTCAGCATCCTTCTGTAGAAATTTCAACTGTCTCTTCCTGATGTTCAGTATAAGTTTCCTTTTTGTTTCCATTTTCTCTAAAACTTCGTCGTTGCTCACATGTTCGGTCCATGGTATCCTCAGCATCCTTCTGTAGAAATTTCAACTGTCTCTTCCTGATGTTAAGTATAAGTTTCCTTTTTGTTTCCATTTTCTCTAAAACCTCGTCGTTGTTCACATGTTCGGTCCATGGTATCCTCAGCATCCTTCTGTAGAAATTTCAACTGTCTCTTCCTGATGTTAAGTATAAGTTTCCTTTTTGTTTCCATTTTCTCTAAAACTGCGTCGTTGCTCACATGTTTGGTCCATGGTATCCTCAGCATCCTTCTGTAGAAATTTCAAATGTCTCTTCCTCATATTAAGTATAAGTGTCCTTCTTGTTTCTATTTTCTCTGAAATTTCGTCGTTGCTCATGTTAGATCCTTGGTATCCTCACTATCCTTCGGTAGAACCACATTTCTGTTACTTCAAGTCTCTTCTTCATCATTGAGGACCGAGGAACGGGCTCGATTCTACGGCGGGATGCACGGGAAATAGAAATCGGTGAAGCGTGTTAAAATTCTTGTCGGGGACCTTTATATTTTCATTTTTTTTGCCTTTTAAGTTACATGCGCTATTCATTTCGTGGTCTGGTGGATGACGTCCCGGGATGAGGGATCAGATATCCGATTTCAAATTACATTTCGAGTCCACTGCCTTCACCATTGGGAAAGTTACGAATCCATCTTTTCCCCCCAGATGTGGGTTAAATAGTAGGTTAGACTAGGTTACCTTAACCGTGGTTTTTATCCAATCTCGGAGAAAGACAAGACTATATTCAATCCGGTTGGACTCCGGAAGTAACTACCTGCACCCAGCGCCCAAAATTTTAGTTGCTATAGTATCTTAAGAGCTGTGACCCCATGCTTCTCAGGGACTCTGCGGGTCTTGAGAGTGCTGTTAGAATCTTTAAACGATACTGTTTCTATTGGTTGATAAATCTTTTGTGATTCTATGAGTCTATGAGATTTGATGAAGCCTAACATTTCAGATCTATGACTTTCATTCGCTTGAAGTCATTTTAAGACGTTGATCTGAGAAAAAGGCTTATATATAGCTAATAGACAAAAGACTAGATCTGGCAAAGCTATTTAAGAACACAACTTGAAATGGTTGTATAAACCTAGTAGTTTAGACATTTCTAAACAAGTTGGATAACATGCATGGCATCCATGTTTGACAGAACCAGAAACCCAGTTCTAAACAGGAAGCAAGAGATGAGCCTCTGCCCCAGAACCAAAAACCGGAAAAGCCTTTCCCTATATCATAATCTGAGTTATATTATTATTATTATTATTATTATCTCACCTACGTCCCTCACATGCGCTATCCATTTTAATTATTTCATGTGTTGGAATTCTTCAAGTATATTTAGTTACTTGGTAAAGTTAATTGTTTGTGATTTTGTATCGCCAGCCTTTAAGATCTGACAAAGGATTGGTCTTTTTTTTAAAGATCTAGACGATTCATTCGATAGAAGGCATTTTTAATAATTGATCTGATAAAATGGTTTTTATAGAGCTAATAGATTAGACATTTACGAAGGATTTGGGCGTCGTACTGAGAGTCTACATCTGACAAGGCTATTTATGAACGTCATTTTGGTTGTTAGGTTAATGTTTTGGTTGTGGTATTGTGTGAAACTACGATTATCGTAGAATGTAGTCCTGCGCTATTTCTTTATCTCCTATACTAAATTTGTTACAATTGCTCCATAAAACAAGGTATTTGAAGTGGTTAGTAAAATATATCTGAATAAAGTCGCATTAAAAAGATAAAATGACATTTTTTTTTAAATTATATATAATCCTCGGTTCATGCTTAAAATATGCCTCAATTTCGAACTAACCTGAGCCATAATAATAGGCTTATAAGCTTCAAGATAAAATTAGAAAAATAAGCTAACGTTACAATTTGAAACTGGTAATGGATAGTGAAAATGAATTTAATTCCTTCTAGAAATGCTACGAAAGACCTGGAATTCTTATCTATTAGGTTTGGTTTGGTTTGTTTTGCTTTACAGCATATCAATCTCGATGGGTCATTTAATGCCGACAACTTTTATTTTCTTGTAATATTTTTGTTTTGTCGAAAATCTATTTCTGTTAATAATTTTTCTCTTCAAAAACGTATAGTTTGTAATATTATTTTTTCAGAAACGTACAGCTGGCAACATTATTCTTCCCAAAACGTATAGCCGGTAATAATATTTTTCCAAAAACGTATAGCCGGCAACACTATTCTTTCAAAAAAATAAGAAAAAGACGTATAGCTGGGAATATTATTTTTTCAAAAACGTATAGCTGGTAATATTATTTTTTCAAAATTGTATAGTTGGTAATATTTTTATAGCTGGTAATATTATTTTTTCAAAAACGTATAGCTGGTAATATTATTTTTTCAAAAACGTATAGTTGGTAATATTTTTATAGCTGGTAATATTATTTTTTCAAAAACGTATAGCTGGTAATATTATTTTTTCAAAAACGTTTAGTTAGTAATTTTTTTATAGCTGGTAATATTATTTTTTCAAAAACGTATAGCTGGTAATATTATTTTTTCAAAAACGTATAGTTAGTAATATTTTTATAGCTGGTAATATTATTTTTTCAAAAACGTATAGCTGGTAATATTATTTTTTTCAAAAACTTATAGTTGGTAATATTTTTATAGCTGGTAATATTATTTTTTCAAAAACGTATAGCTGGTAATATTATTTTTTCAAAAACGTATAGTTAGTAATTTTTTTATAGCTGGTAATATTATTTTTTCAAAAACGTATAGCTGGTAATATTATTTTTTCAAAAACGTATAGTTAGTAATATTTTTATAGCTGGTAATATTATTTTTTCAAAAACGTATAGCTGGTAATATAATTTTTTTCAAAAACGTATAGTTGGTAATATTTTTATAGCTGGTAATATTATTTTTTCAAAAACGTATAGCTGGTAATATTATTTTTTCAAAAACGTATAGTTAGTAATTTTTTTATAGCTGGTAATATTATTTTTTCAAAAACGTATAGCTGGTAATATTATTTTTTCAAAAACGTATAGTTAGTAATATTTTTATAGCTGGTAATATTATTTTTTCAAAAACGTATAGCTGGTAATATTATTTTTTTCAAAAACGTATAGTTGGTAATATTTTTATAGCTGGTAATATTATTTTTTCAAAAACGTATAGCTGGTAATATTATTTTTTCAAAAACGTATAGTTAGTAATTTTTTTATAGCTGGTAATATTATTTTTTCAAAAACGTATAGCTGGTAATATTATTTTTTCAAAAACGTATAGTTAGTAATATTTTTATAGCTGGTAATATTATTTTTTCAAAAACGTATAGCTGGTAATATTATTTTTTTCAAAAACGTATAGTTGGTAATATTTTTATAGCTGGTAATATTATTTTTTCAAAAACGTATAGTTGGTAATATTATTTTTTCAAAAACGTATAGCTGGTAATATTATTTTTTCAAAAACGTATAGTTGGTAATATTGTTTTTTTAAAAACATATAGCTGGTAATGTTTTTTCAAAATCGTATTGATGATAATATTATTTTCCAAAAACGTATAGCTGATATTATTTTTCAAAAAACCGTATAGCTGGTAATATTATATTTTCAAAAACGTACAGCTGGCAACATTATTTTTTCAAAAACGTATTATAAGAGGTCTTGCTGATAGACGCAGTTCATCGTCTCACCCAGGACGAGGATGTAGTTGATCGTCATACCAAGGACGCGGATGTAGTTTATCGTCATACCCAGGATGCTATCTATTAGGTTTTTGGATAATTTGTATACCGATATTAAGGTACAAATCGATATATGTATGTAGCCTTAAAATCACGTGATTCGTGGTTGAAATAATTATGTATTTCTTGCCTCTGAACGTTATTCAAGCCGACGAAATTATTACTCAAAGGCAACATGAGATATTCTAGAATCAATCTTGAAAAGCGTCAATGATATTAATGAATAAAAATATTTCTCCATTAGCGTTTTAAACACTGGCAAACCAAGTTCAAATCCTAAATTTTAAACATTTTTAGCAAGATGATAAAGCCACTAAAACGCAAGGGAGGATTACTCGGAGTGAAAAAAGAACGAAGGAAAAGAGTTTGAACCAGGAGAACCTGTATATTCCGACTGTGTTAGTTTTCAGTAAATATCTCTGGCAACACATACTTTATTTTTTTTAATCATTTCACCCTAAGCAAGGCAAGAAAGCCACTAAGACGCGTTACAGCGTATGAGAAAATAAATGAATAATATTAAGCAAAGAGAACTGTAAAAGAACAAGAATTAAGATGACAGACGATAACGACTGACATTACATTTAAATGCTTGACAGGGAAGCAAGAAGCCGAAAGGAAGTGGGGCGTGCTATAAAAGAAACTGTTATCATAGAACTTACGGTCGCGTTTAGCCATTTCAATTATAAAATGAGAAGACCTATCCGCCAATCTAGTACTGCGCTTAAATTCATGATATCTAGGTACTGTAGTGGAAAGTAATATTTATTTTGAATAAGACCTAACTAGTTCTCATTTGTCCGTGGGGTGTGGGGAATAAAAATAACAACATTTAAAAATGAAACCTCAGTGACTATATACAAGTAATACAATTTATATACAAGAAACTAAACAAAAAAGTGCTAGTAATAACCACCTATAAACCTTTTTGGAAAGTAATATTTATTTTGTCATAATACAAACACGTAGCACAAGGACAAGAGGGGCGGTTAGAAAAAGGCTGGTATTCAATCTGTCTTGTCTTAAACTTAGCTAGCTACGATTACCCAAACATACCACAATATTCCTTACATCAAAACAACGCATTCTTACTTACCATTTTTACTACAGCCACCATAATATCACCAAGTCTCTATATAGACCTAACTATTCCCCATATGTACAGTCCTTAGTGGAAAGATCATTAGGACAATTACCATGAAAGTATTTATAGGAGAGAAACAGAGAAGCTAAGGTGGTGGGAAATGAGTCTCTGTAACCCCTTGCGTGCTAGTGGCACTCACACCTTGATTGGGATGAAGTGAAAAAAAAGTCTTTATAAGGCTTCGTCTTTGAAAATGACTTCTCATATGAATCCGCATATTTCCGCCCTCTCAGAGAAAATTGTCAAAAACAAAGGAGACTATGTACTTAATTAATAATTTAATTTGAATGTGTATGTAATATTTTTAAATTTTTTAATCGGCTGGAACTTCTGCAAGGATCTAATATTAACTACCAACTTATGTTTCTCGGAATTACTTTTATTCATATTAAGGTTTTTTTATCATTATTTATTTTATTTTATTTTATTTTCTCATGTTTTGATTTTATTTTTATTACTTATGTACATACATTGTCCGTCACCGAAAAGTCTAGGAAATAAAAAAGGAAAAGAAAAGATTGTAATCAGACAGGTCTTTTTTTTTTTTTACTAGACGAGCTGGCATGTTTTTTTTTTTTTTTTTTTTTTTTTCATTTTAGGTGTGTACAATGAGGAGTCTAGGTTCTAAATTCGAGAGGTCAGAGGTCAGATGGTTATCTACTGTTTGTAGGAGAAGGGATGGGAGGCAGGGTTTCGGGTGGAGCGGATGAGGATGAAGAGCGGATGACACTAAGGACGGCAAGGGGAGAATCATTCCTGTTAATGCCGATGATATTGGCGGCGGACTGGTTATCAGGGTTTATGATGTTAATGAAGATGTCGTTGATGGAAGAACGAGGTAAGAAATAGCAGGGACCTCGTGTTGAGGACAATGGTTTAACAGGCGCTGTCGTGAAAACGTTAACAATAGTGAAACAAAAACAACGGCGTTGTTACTAAGGGTGAAGGAATACTCCATGGACTGATGCGGACTTCAGAGATGTAGAAGGAAAGATGATGTTTGCAGAAGAATTAAAAGACACTTTATGAATGATAATCATTTAAAAATAAGAAGGGTGATCATGGCGAGGATGATTATGATGATGATCATGCTAAGGGAAGACCTAAAGATGAAGATGTTCAGAATGATGGTGATGATGTTAAGAGAAGATTTAAAGACGAAAATGGTGATGATGTTAAGTGAATAACTAATAGTCATAATGATGATGATGATGGTAAATGAAAAACTAAAGATGAAGATGTTCAGAATGATGGTGATGATGTTAAGAGAAGATTTAAAGACGAAAATGGTGATGATGTTAAGTGAATAACTAATAGTCATAATGATGATGATGATGATGGTACAGTGTAACCCCGATATAAGAGAACCGGATATAAGAGAAACCCGGATATAAGAGAGATTATATCTGGTCCCAAATTAGAGCCCGTGTTACCTAAACAAATGTAGACCAAACCCGGATATAAGAGAAACCCGGATATGAGAGACTTCTTCTCCGGTCCCAACAACTCTCTTTTATCCGGGTTACACTGTAAATGAAAAACTAAAGATGAAGATGTTCAGAATGATGGTGATGATGTTAAGAGAAGATTTAAAGACGAAAATGGTGATGATGTTAAATGAATAACTAATAGTCATAATGATCATAATGATGATGATGATAATAATGATGACGATGATGATGTTGAGAGTAGAACTAAAGATAATGTTGTTAATGATGATGGTGATAAAAGAACTAATGTTGATGATGTTGTTAAGCGAATGACTAAAGATTATAATGATGTGGACGATGATGATGTTAATAGAAGATCTAAAGATGAAGATGATGATCATGTTAAGAGAAGAGTAAATACAAAGACGATGCTCATGATAACTAAATGATGATGATAGTGGTTAGAGAATAGCTAAAGGACATAATGAGGAGGATGATGATGATGATGTTAAGAGAAGAACGAAAGATTGTAATGATGATAAGAGAATAAGGAAAGATCCTAATGATGATGATGATGATAAACGGATATCTAAACATGATAAGGATTTCAAGATAATAACTAAATGTCACAAGGATGATCATGATTACGGTGATCATCATTATGATCTTGATGATAATGTTGAAAGAAGATCGTGATAATGATGATGATGATGTCAACAGACGATGTAAATAGGAAGAAGTTGCTGATGATTTCAAGAGATGAACTCAAGGTCATGATGATGATGATGATGATGTCAATAGACGATGTAAAGAAGAATATGATGATGATGATTTCAAGAGAACTAAAGATGATGATGATGATGATGATGATGATGTCAACAGACGATGTAAGATGATGATGATGATTTCAAGGTCACGATGAAAATGATGATATTAAGAGATCTAAAGATGAAAATGTTGATTATGATGATGATGATGATGTTAAGAAAATAAAGATCATAATGATGATGATGATGATGATGTTAAAAGAACTAAAGACGAATATGTTGATTATGATGATGATGTTAAGAGAAGATCTAAAGACAAAGATGTTGATTATGATGATGATGTTAAGAGAAAATCTAAAGACAAAGATGTTGATTATGATGATGATGTTAAGAGAAGATCTAAAGACAAAGATGTTGATTATGATGATGATGTTAAGAGAAGATCTAAAGACGAATATGTTGATTATGATGATGATGTTAAGAGAAAATCTAAAGACGAAGATGTTGATTATGATGATGATGATGATGATGATGTTAAGAAAATAAAGATCATAATGATGATCATGATGATGATGTTAAGAGAAGAACTAAAGACGAAGGTGTTGATTATGATGATGATGATGCTAAGAAAATAAAAATCATAATGATGATCATGATGATGATATTAAGAGAAGAACTAAAGACGAAGATGTTGATCATGATGATGATGTTTAGAAAATAATGGTCATAATGATGATCATGATGATGATGTTAAGAGAAGAACTAAAGACGAAGATGTTGATCATGATGATGATGTTTAGAAAATAAAGGTCATAATGATGATTATGATGATGATATTAAGAGAAAAACTAAAGACGAAGCTGTTGATTATGATGGTGATGTTAAGAAAAGATCTAAAGACGAAGATGTTGATTATGATGATGATGTTTAGAAAATAAAGATCATAATGATGATCATGATGATGATGATATTAAGAGAAGAACTAAAGACGAAGATGATTCATTTATTTATCATTCCAGTTTTTAGTTTTCATTGTCTTTCATTCTTCACTTTATTCATTATTTCATTCTTTTATTCTATTTTTTCCATTTTTTTATGTTGTTTTTTTTTTTACTTTGTTTAATTCATCCTTTATAATTTGTTTTATCTTTTCTGCTGAGCATTTAATTTTCATCCACTAACATTCATTTCAATCTTTTCGTTCCGACCCAAATTTCTCTTTCCTTTGCTAAAATTGCCCCAATTTCTTCTTTCCCGCCAAACTGCCCCCGTTAACGTCCCATCGCAAGTATTGCCTCACAACATCCAACGCATCGTTTATTTACACCCTTCGAGGCCCAGCCAGTAATTCTCTATCAACAGGCCCGGTGAACGCGATGAATTGGTTCTCATCGAAATCTGGTGAAAGCGATCAAATGTGACGGCCTGAAAAGATATGGAGGCGTAAAGAAATACGTGGTGATCCCCAATTAGTCACTCATCAAATTTAGCCCTCGTTTACTAAAACAACTTAATCTGAAAGAGAAAAAAAAAACGGTTAGCATATCATACAGTCAGACAGCTTTCAAAGAATTGCTGAAAGCAAGAAAAGAAAATGTGGAGAACCATGATTGCTTATGTTGTGGAGTGATATGATACACAGAAAGAGAGGTAGAGAGAGAAAGCAAGAGAGATCTGTTACAGTTCCATAGATTTTTCTTTCTACCTTCTAGTCTTTTTTCGATTTTCGCCTTGTTCATTAGTTTTTCTTTTCTTTTTTCGACTTGACTTTCTTTTGATCTGTCTTTATTTTCGGCTTCGTTAATATTTTCGACCTGTCTTTCTTTCAATCGTTTTTTTCGTCTTGTTCGTCAGTATTTCTTTCTTTCTTTTTTCGACCTGTCTTTCTTTCAATCGTTTTTTCGTCTTGTTCGTCAGTATTTCTTTCTTTTTTCGACCTGTCTTTCTTTCAATCGTTTTTTCGTCTTGTCCGACAGTATTTCTTTCTTTCTTTTTTCGACCTGTCTTTCTTTCAATCGTTTTTTCGTCTTGTCCGACAGTATTTCTTTCTTTCTTTTTTCGACCTGTCTTTCTTTCAATCGTTTTTTCGTCTTGTTCGTCAGTATTTCTTTCTTTCTTTTTTCGACCTGTCTTTCTTTCAATCGTTTTTTCGTCTTGTTCGTCAGTATTTCTTTCTTTCTTTTTTCGACCTGTCTTTCTTTCAATCGTTTGTTCGTCTTGTTCGTCAGTATTTCTTTCTTTCTTTTTTCGACCTGTCTTTCTTTCAATCGTTTTTTTCGTCTTGTCCAACAGTATTTCTTTCTTTCTTTTTTCGACCTGTCTTTCTTTCAATCGTTTTTTCGTCTTGTCCGACAGTATTTCTTTCTTTCTTTTTTCGACCTGTCTTTCTTTCAATTGTTTTTTCGTCTTGTCCGACAGTATTTCTTTCTTTCTTTTTTCGACCTGTCTTTCTTTCAATCGTTTTTTAGTCTTGTTCGTCAGTATTTCTTTCTTTCTTTTTTCGACCTGTCTTTCTTTCAATCGTTTTTTCGTCTTGTCCGACAGTATTTCTTTCTTTCTTTTTTCGACCTGTCTTTCTTTCAATCGTTTTTTCGTCTTGTCCGACAGTATTTCTTTCTTTCTTTTTTCGACCTGTCTTTCTTTCAATCGTTTTTTTCGTCTTGTCCGACAGTATTTCTTTCTTTCTTTTTTCGACCTGTCTTTCTTTCAATCGTTTTTTCGTCTTGTTCGTCAGTATTTCTTTCTTTCTTTTTTCGACCTGTCTTTCTTTCAATCGTTTTTTCGTCTTGTCCGACAGTATTTCTTTCTTTCTTTTTTCGACCTGTCTTTCTTTCAATCGTTTTTTCGTCTTGTTCGTCAGTATTTCTTTCTTTCTTTTTTCGACCTGTCTTTATTTCAATCGTTTTTTCGTCTTGTCCGACAGTATTTCTTTCTTTCTTTTTTCGACCTGTCTTTCTTTCAATCGTTTTTTCGTCTTGTCCGACAGTATTTCTTTCTTTCTTTTTTCGACCTGTCTTTCTTTCAATCGTTTTTTCGTCTTGTTCGTCAGTATTTCTTTCTTTCTTTTTTCGACCTGTCTTTCTTTCAATCGTTTTTTCGTCTTGTCCGACAGTATTTCTTTCTTTCTTTTTTCGACCTGTCTTTCTTTCAATCGTTTTTTCGTCTTGTTCGTCAGTATTTCTTTCTTTTTTCGACCTGTCTTTCTTTCAATCGTTTTTTCGTCTTGTCCGACAGTATTTCTTTCTTTCTTTTTTCGACCTGTCTTTCTTTCAATCGTTTTTTCGTCTTGTCCGACAGTATTTCTTTCTTTCTTTTTTCGACCTGTCTTTCTTTCAATCGTTTTTTCGTCTTGTTCGTCAGTATTACTTTCTTTCTTTTTTCGACCTGTCTTTCTTTCAATCGTTTTTTCGTCTTGTCCGACAGTATTTCTTTCTTTCTTTTTTCGACCTGTCTTTCTTTCAATCGTTTTTTCGTCTTGTTCGTCAGTATTTATTTATTTCTTTTTTCGACCTGTCTTTCTTTCAATCGTTTTTTCGTCTTGTCCGACAGTATTTCTTTCTTTCTTTTTTCGACCTGTCTTTCTTTCAATCGTTTTTTCGTCTTGTCCGACAGTATTTCTTTCTTTCTTTTTTCGACCTGTCTTTCTTTCAATCGTTTTTTCGTCTTGTTCGTCAGTATTTCTTTCTTTCTTTTTTCGACCTGTCTTTCTTTCAATCGTTTTTTCGTCTTGTCCGACAGTATTTCTTTCTTTTTTTTTCGACCTGTCTTTCTTTCAATCGTTTTTTCGTCTTGTTCGTCAGTATTTCTTTCTTTCTTTTTCGACCTGTCTTTCTTTCAATCGTTTTTTCGTCTTGTCCGACAGTATTTCTTTCTTTCTTTTTTCGACCTGTCTTTCTTTCAATCGTTTTTTCGTCTTGTCCGACAGTATTTCTTTCTTTCTTTTTTCGACCTGTCTTTCTTTCAATCGTTTTTTCGTCTTGTTCGTCAGTATTTCTTTCTTTCTTTTTTCGACCTGTCTTTCTTTCAATCGTTTTTTCGTCTTGTCCGACAGTATTTCTTTCTTTCTTTTTTCGACCTGTCTTTCTTTCAATCGTTTTTTCGTCTTGTCCGACAGTATTTCTTTCTTTCTTTTTTCGACCTGTCTTTCTTTCAATCGTTTTTTCGTCTTGTTCGTCAGTATTTCTTTCTTTCTTTTTTCGACCTGTCTTTCTTTCAATCGTTTTTTCGTCTTGTCCGACAGTATTTCTTTCTTTCTTTTTTCGACCTGTCTTTCTTTCAATCGTTTTTTCGTCTTGTTCGTCAGTATTTCTTTCTTTCTTTTTTCGACCTGTCTTTCTTTCAATCGTTTTTTCGTCTTGTCCGACAGTATTTCTTTCTTTCTTTTTTCGACCTGTCTTTCTTTCAATCGTTTTTCGTCTTGTCCGACAGTATTTCTTTCTTTCTTTTTTCGACCTGTCTTTCTTTCAATCGTTTTTTCGTCTTGTTCGTCAGTATTTCTTTCTTTCTTTTTTCGACCTGTCTTTCTTTCAATCGTTTTTTCGTCTTGTCCGACAGTATTTCTTTCTTTCTTTTTTCGACCTGTCTTTCTTTCAATCGTTTTTTCGTCTTGTTCGTCAGTATTTCTTTCTTTCTTTTTTCGACCTGTCTTTCTTTCAATCGTTTTTTCGTCTTGTCCGACAGTATTTCTTTCTTTCTTTTTTCGACCTGTCTTTCTTTCAATCGTTTTTTTCGTCTTGTCCAACAGTATTCCCTTTCTTTCTTTTTTCGACCTGTCTTTCTTTCAATCGTTTTTTCGTCTTGTCCGACAGTATTTCTTTCTTTCTTTTTTCGACCTGTCTTTCTTTCAATCGTTTTTTCGTCTTGTTCGTCAGTATTTCTTTCTTTCTTTTTTCGACCTGTCTTTCTTTCAATCGTTTTTTCGTCTTGTCCGACAATATTTCTTTCTTTCTTTTTTCGACCTGTCTTTCTTTCAATCGTTTTTTCGTCTTGTCCGACAGTATTTCTGTCTTTCTTTTTTCGACCTGTCTTTCTTTCAATCGTTTTTTTCGTCTTGTCCAACAGTATTTCTTTCTTTCTTTTTTCGACCTGTCTTTCTTTCAATCGTTTTTTCGTCTTGTCCGACAGTATTTCTTTCTTTCTTTTTTCGACCTGTCTTTCTTTCAATCGTTTTTTCGTCTTGTTCGTCAGTATTTCTTTCTTTCTTTTTTCGACCTGTCTTTCTTTCAATCGTTTTTTCGTCTTGTCCGACAGTATTTCTTTCTTTCTTTTTTCGACCTGTCTTTCTTTCAATCGTTTTTTCGTCTTGTCCGACAGTATTTCTTTCTTTCTTTTTTCGACCTGTCTTTCTTTCAATCGTTTTTTCGTCTTGTTCGTCAGTATTTCTTTCTTTCTTTTTTCGACCTGTCTTTCTTTCAATCGTTTTTTCGTCTTGTCCGACAGTATTTCTTTCTTTCTTTTTTCGACCTGTCTTTCTTTCAATCGTTTTTTTCGTCTTGTCCTACAGTATTTCTTTCTTTCTTTTTTCGACCTGTCTTTCTTTCAATCGTTTTTTCGTCTTGTCCGACAGTATTTCTTTCTTTCTTTTTTCGACCTGTCTTTCTTTCAATCGTTTTTTCGTCTTGTCCGACAGTATTTCTTTCTTTCTTTTTTCGACCTGTCTTTCTTTCAATCGTTTTTTCGTTTTGTCTGACAGTATTTCTTTCTTTCTTTTTTCGACCTGTCTTTCTTTCAATCGTTTTTTCGTCTTGTTCGTCAGTATTTCTTTCTTTCTTTTTTCGACCTGTCTTTCTTTCAATCGTTTTTTCGTCTTGTCCGACAGTATTTCTTTCTTTCTTTTTTCGACCTGTCTTTCTTTCAATCGTTTTTTCGTCTTGTCCGACAGTATTTCTTTCTTTCTTTTTTCGACCTGTCTTTCTTTCAATCGTTTTTTCGTCTTGTCCGACAGTATTTCTTTCTTTCTTTTTTCGACCTGTCTTTCTTTCAATCGTTTTTTTCGTCTTGTCCAACAGTATTTCTTTCTTTCTTTTTTCGACCTGTCTTTCTTTCAATCGTTTTTTCGTCTTGTCCGACAGTATTTCTTTCTTTCTTTTTTCGACCTGTCTTTCTTTCAATCGTTTTTTTCGTCTTGTCCTACAGTATTTCTTTCTTTCTTTTTTCGACCTGTCTTTCTTTCAATCGTTTTTTCGTCTTGTCCGACAGTATTTCTTTCTTTCTTTTTTCGACCTGTCTTTCTTTCAATCGTTTTTTCGTCTTGTCCGACAGTATTTCTTTCTTTCTTTTTTCGACCTGTCTTTCTTTCAATCGTTTTTTCGTCTAATCCGACAGTATTTCTTTCTTTCTTTTTTCGACCTGTCTTTCTTTCAATCGTTTTTTCGTTTTGTCTGACAGTATTTCTTTCTTTCTTTTTTCGACCTGTCTTTCTTTCAATCGTTTTTTCGTCTTGTTCGTCAGTATTTCTTTCTTTCTTTTTTCGACCTGTCTTTCTTTCAATCGTTTTTTCGTCTTGTCCGACAGTATTTCTTTCTTTCTTTTTTCGACCTGTCTTTCTTTCAATCGTTTTTTCGTCTTGTCCGACAGTATTTCTTTCTTTCTTTTTTCGACCTGTCTTTCTTTCAATCGTTTTTTCGTCTTGTCCGACAGTATTTCTTTCTTTCTTTTTTCGACCTGTCTTTCTTTCAATCGTTTTTTTCGTCTTGTCCAACAGTATTTCTTTCTTTCTTTTTTCGACCTGTCTTTCTTTCAATCGTTTTTTTCGTCTTGTCCAACAGTATTTCTTTCTTTCTTTTTTCGACCTGTCTTTCTTTCAATCGTTTTTTCGTCTTGTCCGACAGTATTTCTTTCTTTCTTTTTTCGACCTGTCTTTCTTTCAATCGTTTTTTCGTCTTGTTCGTCAGTATTTCTTTCTTTCTTTTTTCGACCTGTCTTTCTTTCAATCTTTTTTTTCGTCTTGTCCGTCAGTATTTCTTTCTTTCTTTTTTCTACCTATCTTTCTTTCAATCTTTTTTTCGTCTTTGTCCGACAGTATTTCTTCCTTTTTTTTCTACCTGTCTTTCTTTCAATCTTTTTTTTCATCTTGTCCGTCACTATTTCTTTCTTTCTTTTTTCGGTTGTGTATTTTTCAATTTATACACGGGGTCATCTACGCAACTAATCAAAACAAAAATATTAAAATATTGCTAAAAGCAAGAAAAGAAGTCGTGGAGTGACATTACAGGGTGAGAGAAAAAGCGAGAGAAAAGTGTTATAGTTCTATATTCCTTTTTTTCTTTCGTCTTGTCTTGTAGTTCTTTCTTTTTTTTCGCCTTGTTTTTCTATATTTTTGTTCATTTTGTCTTTCTTTTCAGTCGGTGAGACTTTAACACTAACGCCAAAATACACAGGTCAACTACGCAACAATTCAAAACAAAAAACTGAATTATAACCCCGAACCGTTGACTTCCCAAAATTTCCGATGAAGCTAAATAAATAGGGAGGTATGTCAAATTAAAGGGACACAACTCTCTAACTTTCAATAGCTCATGTTACAGAAATCTTAGATCCCCAAGTTTTTCATTATTTAGATTGTTTTCTGCGATTTTTGTACGTAGTTTTTTGCGACGAATCTTTTTAAACGATAACAATATTTATAACTTGGAAATAATTTGAGAATAATGGAAATTAATTTCAAAATCCAGCAAAAGTCACCCTTGAAATAAAAATATTTTTTGTACGGAAAATAAGCATCTACGCACATCAACTTGTTTTTAAATTAAATGGTGGCAGTGGAATTATAGTTGAACTTTTAAAAGACAAGCTTAAATATTAATGCAATACTTAAATGCAGTGATCAATTTTGAGTTATTTTGTAGTTTATTGATGGCTGTCGCGTACGGCAGCAGTATGCCTAGCAAAAAGAAATCTCCGCCAAGAGAAGACCAGATTACAATCAAAAGAGCCAAGACTGCAGCGAGAAAAAGAAAGTCTCGTGGAAATGAAAACCCACATCAAACAACAGCCAGGAGAGCTTCCAGTGCTGAGAATATGCAAAGATTTAGGGACCCTCAAACTCCTGAAGAAGCCGAAGGCCAAATTAAGAGCCCTTCTCGCGAGCTAGTTTAAATGCAGCCCGATAGGGCGTATTACGCTAGAAACATATAGGCTAGTATATATATATATATATATATATATATATATATATATATATATATATATATATATAGAGAGAGAGAGAGAGAGAGAGAGAGAGAGAGTGAGTGAGAGAGACAGACAGAGAGACAGAGAGGTCAGATCAAAAAGTATCGGTACTGTTGCTATGGTAATGGAATATGTTTAAGCTAGCATAAACATATATATATATATATATATATATATATATATATATATATATATAAATACATATACATATATATATATATATATATATATATATATATATATATATATAAATACATATATATATATATATAAATACATATATATATATATATATATTTGAACAGGGTGGACTGGCGCTACACAATCACAGAGAAACAACTGTACCAAAATAACAGAAACCACATCATTTGAGGCCTAACAACAGCATTAAATGGACGACAGCAAATCTAAAATGGATTTCATTTGTTACTCGAAGAGAAAATAATGACAATATGTTGACATTCCAAGCTACGTCAAACAAAAGGTTAGGAAGGAAATCCGTCCTCAATACTGGAAAGAGCGATAACAGTTACTGGACTTGAGAAAACTATTTTCCTAAAAACTTTCAGCCTAAAATAGTACTGGCTTTTCGGTCAATGAATGCCAAATATTTCCTTATAGGGAAACGGCTAATATTAGCCTTACCATTACCATAAAGTTTTTACCGTCGGGACGTTTAATGTTAGAGGACTTGTACAAAAAGAAAAACAGAAATTATTGACTCGGGATGTTATTTATGTATATTATCAACAAGAAAAGACAATGAAAGATGGATTTGATATCAATATTGGAGTTAAAGAGTTTGGAAACAGACTATACATGGTGCGATGGCGAAATTGTCTCTGATGTCAAGGGGCAAAAATGACACTATTTTCGGAGCAACAAACATATGTATGCGTATATGTTTTAGATCACGCTCTGTTCAGCTCCCTCTTTCTCGGTTTATTCCTTTCTATCGACGTAGATATGGAAATATTTTTGGCATCAATACCAAAATGGAAGAACCTTATCCGTAGACAATGGACGAACAACCATCGTAAACACAGGGAAGAACAATTACAAGAACCATCAATAAAATTTATTCCTTTGTAGGGATTGAAAGACCTGCAGCACTTTTATGAGATCTGAGAAGTTTTTGGAGAGTACTCCGAAGAGTTAGTTGCAAATGTGCCGAAGACGAAACGTCACTCTGATTAGTAATGTGCCTTCAAGTCCAAACGATTCTCATGATGATGGCGAACATAAAGAAAACTCACGCCAAAATACAAGTGACACCTACACGATCAATCAAAAAACGACACAGAATTTAAAAAGAGAAAAACGAAACATAAACTCGAATCATTCCACATCTAACAATGCAGGCAAATAAATCATGGTGCCAAATTTATAAAGATATCCTACTTAAATCTTTATTTACAAGGTAACCAAAAAAGTTCTGTCCATTTTTAAAGGAAAAAAAAAGAAAACGCTTCACATTATGTGTAACTTATATTTAGTCATCGAAGTAATCGCCCTCGGCATCCAGCACCTTCTGCCAATGTGTCTCGAGTTGTTCAATGCCACTGCGGTAGAACTCGGGGGGTTTTGACGCAAAGAAGTCCGTGAGGGCTTTGCGCAAGTCTGCTTCATTGGTGAAGGATTTCCCACGAAGATGATTATCCAGGGAGTGGAAGAGGTGGTAATTGGATGGCGCAAGTTCAGGTGAATAAGGTGGATGGCACAAAGGCAATTACCAGTGACCTTGTTAGAAATCAGAAGAGAAGCTGAAATAGATGAATTCATACAAATTACAAAGAGAAAAATAGAAGAAAAAGAAAGAAATCTAGCGGAATATTTTTCAGTTTGTGATCACGTATTACTTTATAATGAAAGAGTGGTAATACCCAAATCTTTACAAAGACGAAATCTGAAGGATTTTCATCTAGGACACCCAGGGAAAAATCGTATGAAAGCGTTAATGAGAAGTTTTATTTACTGGCCTAATATGGTTAACGACATTACTCAAATAGTAGAAAAATGTAGAGGCTGTGCTGCGGCAGCAAAGGCACCACCTATTATACAAAAACCATGGCCTAAGGTGGACATACCTTGGTCTAGAATCCATGCGGACTATGCAGGACCCATAGATGGATATTACTACTTGATAATGGTAGATAGCTTTAACAAGTGACCAGAAGTTTTCAGATACAAAACCCCTACGACGGAAAACACTATTAATTGTCTACACGAGTCATTCGCAAGATTTGGCGTTGTAGATTGCCTTGTAACGGATAATGGTATCCAATTCACCTCGAGCGATTTTCAAGAATTCTATGTGACTTATCATACCATGCCATTCACGATCTAACGGGCAAGCGGAAAGGTTTGTGGACACGCTTAAGAGAGCCTTGAAAAAAGCAAAGGACGTACCAACAGAAAGAGTCATACAACAGTTCCTACAAGTCTACAGAATCACCCCGAACGGAAACACACCATCTGGCCTTTCGCCAGCTGAAGTGATGTTTGCCCGCAAAATACGGTCTGTTTTTGATAAACTATTACCCAGAAAAAATAAAGACCGACATACACCGATAGTGCCTAAAAGATCCTTCAAACCAGGCGAACGCGTCTATTTCAGAATGTTCAAGAATAATATGGCATAGTGGGAACCAGGTACGATAATAAACAGACTGGGGAATTTTCTATACACGATCCCAGGTGAAAACTTCACTCACAGGAGACACAAGTCAGCTACAGAAAAGACGGGTAGAGGAACCAAACTCGTCACCTTCCGAAAATGAAGACGCGATGGAGACGATTTTCGAAGCCTTCGAAATCCCCAAACCACAAGTAGCCACGGAGATCAGAAGAACAAGCCGAAAAAGAAAATTCACGGAACCACTAATAATAGACCATAAGCGAAAAAAATATTACCCCCCCCCCAACAGAAGCTAAGGAGGAGGGGGTGTTGTGAGGCAGACCCCTTGTTACACAAGATGGACTCGTCCAAAGTATACTTATACTGACAGAGAGAATACCTGCAGGTTGAGATATGTTGAGTCAAGGTTGAGATACGTTGAGTCAGGGAGAGTGATACGGAGACAGTACACAGGGTGTTCCCAGGGAGTTATACAAGAGTTCAGAGAGAGAGAGATAATTACGGCTTCACTTACAGAGACTTGTACATATACTTTCTACTAACCCGCATTCCTGGGCTACTAATCTTCACTTCAAATCTGTATTCTTACGTTTAATACACTTATTTTCTATTTCAATTACTGAGGTTGTTTATCTGTTTGTGCAGGATTCCATTCCCGGAATCCACAACACAAACCCTACTATGTAACCCATAGCGTGGGTTGAAGAGATGGATTTATACCTTTCGCAATGGCATTTGCAGGGAACTGAATATAACGATCGCGAATGGAATTGGAACTCGGATTCTCCGATTGATAATTTGTTATTTACGGCTTATCACCCTTTTACAGGTTATTTAATGCCAGAAAATATTTTTGGATTGTAAGAATTTTGGAATTTTGATTGCCTTATACAAGTCCTACTATTTAAACCATAACTGGGACGAGGGGAGGGATTTCTACCTTTCCCAATGGTATTTGCGCGAAAGTGAATGCAACGAACCCAATAGGAACTCGGCACTCTGATTTCCAATTGCCATCCGTTATTCATTACACCAAATGCACACCCAATCTTACAACATCTGAGATTCCCAAGTTGGTCACCCATCTAGATACTGGCAAAGGCCTGACGTTACTTAACTTTGCTGATCGTACGCGAACCGGTGTTTCAATGTGATATGGCCGTGAGCCGTTCCTTCGCAATTGCATTTGCACGATTGCCTCAAAAAACGAAAGAAGTTATATTCCATCATTGAGCCGACCAGGCTCCGAAGTACCGCCAGTCAGGATGAACACATGACCCCCACCCTCGAGGAGGGCCCGTGCCTTGGTAGAATACTGGGCCTCAAACTCACACCAGACCTCAAGTGGAACTCATACATACGATGACTCGCTAAAGATGCAGGTAAAATGATCCGAATAACCAAAACAGAGGTTGGAAATGAAATGCTAATCTTTATAACATCAACAAAATACAATACTCGCCAACGGCGTGAAGTAGGGAAACCACTGCTTGTGGTGGACTACTTAGACAGCATATTACCCCCACTTACAATAGTGTCCAACGGATTTATAAGTATTAGGATATACTCCTTAGTGTTCATAAATATGATATATATATATATATATATATATATATATATATATATATATATATATATATATATATATATATAAAAGTGAACATAGAAGTCAACACTTAGAGGCGACAGTCTGTTTCATGCTAGTGCAATCGTCGTTTTATATTTACACACGCTCTATCTCTGATATTGAGCACTTTATCCCATAAATATAGCACACTTTTAGACTATATTTCTTCATATATATATGTGTGTGTGTGTGTGTGTGTGTGTGAAGAAATATAGATTTAAGGTGTACTATATTGATGGGATAAAGTGCTCAATATCAATGTAAATATAAATATAAAAGTGAACATTGAAGTCAATACACAGAGGCGACAGGCTGTTTCATGCTGCTGATACACCGTGTGTTGTATTGTGTGTGTATGTCACCACAAAATGTATACTCTTTTCCGGTGTATCTTTAATGTATTAGACATATGAAAATATTCATATTTCTCTCACTTAAACCGTCTTTGACTCCCCTCTTTAAATCTTTTCCTTGTTAAATTTTAATCCCCCGCTTCATCTTTAGACCTTCCTGTCCTTCTCTCGTCTGTTACCCCTCTCTATAGCTTTCATTTACTCTAGCATTCGCCCCACACTCTCATACATACACTCTCACTAAATTTTATTTTTTATTCCCAGAGTTGTTTTTTCTGTTTTCTTTTTGAATTTGTAGGTCTGATGAATTGGATCGTATTTACGATTCATGTGGAATGAATTATGACCATGGAATATTAGTGTTTAAGCCTTTTTATTATATATATATATATATATATATATATATATATATATATATATATATATATAACAAGTACTTTGAGGTATTTTAATGACGTATTAAGAACGCTAGCTATGTTTAATCACAAGACAGAAGAAGATCAGACATCCTCCATTCCTACTTTTGGCCTTGTGCCACTTTTTTCTTTTTTACACAAGTTTTTTACTTTCCTTTATAGATTTAAGCGCAGTGCTAGATTAGCGCCTGGTTCTCATCATTTTACAGTTGAATTGGCTTGTTGCAGCCGCAAGTTCTATGTTAACAGTTTCTTCTCTCACACTTCTCGCTAATCTAACTCTCTTCCGGCTTCTTGCTTTCCAGTCAACTTCGATCTTGAAAAATTCAAATGCAACGTCAATCGTTATCTTCTGCTTTCCAATTACCCGTTCTTTTATTGTCCTCGCTCCTCAATAATGTTTGTCCTTTTTTTTTATTATTTTTCACACTCTGTAAACCCTTGCCTCTTAGTGACTTTATTGCCTTGCTTAGGGTGAAATGATTAATAAAATTAGTATGATGAATTGTTATTGCTTCTTAGTCTTTCTACATTTTTTATATTTGTTCACACTCAGAAAACCCATGCGTCTTAGTGGCTTTATTGTCTTGCTTTTGGGTGAAATAATTAAGAAAATAGTGTGATGAATTGTTCTCGCTGCGTAATAATCTCTCGACATTTTTTATAATTTTCACACTCATTAACCCTATCCTTGCGTCTTAGTGGCTTTATTGCCTTGCTAGTTTGAACTGATTAATAAAATTAGTATGATGAACTGTTCTCGCTTCTTAATCTTTCCACTTTTTTATATTTTTTCACACTCAGAAAACCCTTGCGTCTTAGTGGCTTTATTGCCTTGCTTTGAGTGAAATGATTAAGAAAATAGTGTGATGAATTGTTCTCGCTACGTAATAATCTCTCTCCTTTTTGCATATTTTTTCACACTTATTAACACTTGCGTCTTAGTGGCTTTATTGCCTTGCTTGGAGTAAAATGATTAAAGTAAAAATGGCATAATGTTTTAGTTGGTGTCCCCGTTTCTTTTCAAATTTTCGTATACAGCGGTAGAGATTGGAAATTACTATCACAAGAAGATTCTACCTCCCGATACGAATCAAACCCTTTCCTTGTGTGTGTGGGTGGGGTCCAGTTGTTGAAGACACAATATTTTGGTTTGTCAGTCTTATCTTTCATTTTTTTAATATTTCGTCGACTTTCTCTCCGAAAGGTCAAACGCATAATACACAAAATCTAACATCTCACCCACTGAACTAAAAAAAAAAAAAAAAAAAAAAAAAACGCAAATCGACCACATGATGAATATGTTCACATCTGCATTGAATTAACTTATTTAAAAAGAATAATAATAATAAGAAGAAAATCCGTGTAAAGGACTATTACAATAAATGACTTTTGTTTCAAGATCAGTATTTAGGACAACGAACACTCAAAGGTCAACCTCCTTTTAGACTCTCATAGGACTGGCATCTTCCAGACAAATACCAAGAAATGTGTCATCTATGAAAAGTGTCTTGTATTCTACTTCTGGAATATGAGATGTGGCCAAAATATCTGAACAGTCAATAAAGAAAAAAAAGTTTAGTTATAGTTGGTCATTGTTCACTAGAATTTTATTTTAAAATATTGATGCTCTGCCAGTAAATATGGTACAGTGTAACCCGGATATAAGAGAGTTGTCGGGACCTGATAAGAAGTCTCTTATATCCGAGTTTCTCTTATATTCGGGTTTATCTTATATCCGGGTTTCTCTTATATCAGGGTCTCTTATATCCGGGTTACACCGTACTAAGCTTTATTTCTCCGGTGTGCCATTGTATCACACTCACTTACTTTAAATTATATAGTGCTGAGAAACAGAAAGACTTCGTTAGAAACAAAAAAAAGAGTACGTGTTATCTGTCCTGCTATATGGAAGTTAGTGCTGGAAAATTTCCACAAAGATGAAGAAGATACTTCAAATAAAAGAAATATTATACAGAAGGATGCTGAGGATATCATGAACATGATATCAATGACGAAGATTTAGAGAAAAGGGAAACAAAATGGAAACATACTTAACAAGAAGAGAGAGAGTTGAGGTTTCTTAGGCATATAGTAAGGAAAGAGGGCTTGGAAAATCTAATACTCACAGGACAGATTGGAGGCAAGAGGTTAGGGTTAAAGACAGAGGAAAACAACGCTAACATTACTTAGGGAGCTTTAGTAACTGAATAGTGGAACATTTTTTAAGAGAGATAACAAAATGTCAAAATTGTTTAACAGTTACAAGGGACAGGAAGTGATGAACGGCCATGATCGCAACATAACAACCTTCCGGATGGCATCATTTCTCAATTTCGTATTTATGGTAATGACGCAACCATTCCCGCCTGTCTTGATAGTAAGTCTGGTCAGTTCAATACCGTCAAATTGGCGGCTGATATAAAAAAGCCTGTCTTGATAGTAAGTCTGGTCAGTTCAATAACGTCAAATTGGCGGCTGATATAAAAAAGCCTGTCTTGATAGTAAGTCTGGTCAGTTCAATACCGTCAAATTGGCGGCTGATATAAAAAAGCCTGTCTTGATAGTAAGTCTGGTCAGTTCAATAACGTCAAATTGGCGGCTGATATAAAAAAGCCTGTCTTGATAGTAAGTCTGGTCAGTTCAATACCGTCAAATTGGCGGCTGATATAAAAAAGCCTCTCTTGATAGTAAGTCTGGTCAGTTCAATAACGTCAAATTGACGGCTGATATAAAAAAAGCCTGTCTTGATAGTAAGTCTGGTCAGTTCAATAACGTCAAATTGGCGCTGATATAAAAAAGCCTGTCTTGATAGTAAGTCTGGTCAGTTCAATACCGTCAAATTGGCGGCTGATATAAAAAAGCCTGTCTTGATAGTAAGTCTGGTCAGTTCAATAACGTCAAATTGGCGGCTGATATAAAAAAGCCTGTCTTGATAGTAAGTCTGGTCAGTTCAATAACGTCAAATTGGCGGCTGATATAAAAAAAACTCTCTTGATAGTAAGTCTGGTCAGTTCATTAACGTCAAATTGGCGGCTGATATAAAAAAAGCCTCTCTTGATAGTAAGTCTGGTCAGTTCAATAACGTCAAATTGACGGCTGATATAAAAAAGCCTGTCTTGATAGTAAGTCTGGTCAGTTCAATACCGTCAAATTGGCGGCTGATATAAAAAAGCCTGTCTTGATAGTAAGTCTGGTCAGTTCAATAACGTCAAATTGGCGGCTGATATAAAAAAGCCTCTCTTGATAGTAAGTCTGGTCAGTTCAATAACGTCAAATTGGCGGCTGATATAAAAAAGCAACCTTTGATGACTGTTGTTAACTGGGGCAAAGGATGACTTGTTAATTTTAACGCCCCCAAAGCAAAACTCCTCTCTATTAACCATCAGACCTGATGCTAAACCCCAGAAGATTGACTAGTTGCGCCTTCAACGATAACATTCTCGGCTGACGTGAAGTGGAGAGACTGTATTGAATCCATTGTGTCGTCCGAGACATTTCTTCTCTCCAGAATCTTACTTACATATTTATAAGTCCACAATTCGTCTGTTGGGATAGTCCATACACTGTGGACACCCCCAAATTATTAAATGAACGATTCGTATCATGTATTGGCGAATCGGGTCCGTCGAGACTAAGTCAACCAATCAGGTCGGTCGATACATATTCCCGACAAGGCGCGAACTTCGAAACAGGAAGGAACGCGCTTCTTCTTAGAAATTCGTTAAATGCGCGAATATCTGAATCGACACAAACGTACGTTTCGTCGATCAGCGAAATATGTCTTCAAGTCTGCCGTATGAAACTCAGCGAACGTAAATTCGAGAACAAGTAAACTCCTTTCTCTGAGCAAACTCATCGAAATGTACGCCTGAGATAATATAATATAAAAGTTGATTTTTCCCATTCATCTACTACCATAAAATATTGTCTCATTCAACTTAAAGGTACGACTAATCTTTTTCCTTTCCTGCACACACACACATTCTGTACGAACAATTAACCACGACCCAAGAACAGTTTTCAATCGACCTGATACGAACAAATGAACTATTAACCTTCCATACATACATGCCACAATATTTCAAATCATAATTTGTAGATAGATGTATAATAATTATTGAAGTTGTTTTTCGTTCAAATATTGTGTTCGTATTATTTGTTCTTGTTCTGTGTTGCATAATTTACGTTGAACAATTCCTCCTAAAAGTTTGTTTGTGGAAAAAAAGTAACACACAATTACCATGGCCTCATGGATAAACCCCGTTTATTCCTTAATTATTTATAAATTCACTGACCTTTCCACTACACGTCCATGCTTAGAATATTGCTGCCCTTGCTATAAATTTAGAGATTCGTGATAAATTTCTTATTTTCTTATTGGTCTTGACCTGGCATAGCGGCTTCAGACACTTTCACTTTGCTGTAAAGTTGCTACCCTATGACTTTTCTATAAATATTTTCATGGTAATTGTTCGGGTGAACTCATCGCTATGGTACCTAGACTTTATGAATTTAAGCGCAGTATTAGCTGGCCCCAAGGTCTCATCAATTTACAGTTACATTGTCTAGACGTAACGGTAAGTTTTAGGCTAAGAGATTCTTTTCTCACACTTCTCGCGTTTGGACCCCTTTTGTTGCTCCACGATCTTCATATCTTTAAATGCACTGTCAACCATTATCTATTGTCTTCCTGTTTAATCTTCTATTGTTTTCGTTGCTTAATAATGTTTCTGGTTTCTAATTATTTCACATCCAGTAACCCTTTCTGTCTTCCGTGGGGTAAAATTTATAAAAAGAATTAAGTTGTTTAAAAAATATTATTAACTCAAACTACGCGAGAGAATGATGACGTGCCTTAGTGTTGGGTTGGTTTCTGACAAGACCACGATATTTACTGCTGTTGTTAAACAAAATAAGTTTAAGACTCGACTTGAATTATTTTTATATAAAGAGCCTCAATATGTCTAGCTGTCGATTTAATTAGAAGGGTGAATTCTGCCTGAACTTCTGGGATAAAGTGTCATCATTATTTTCACTGTTTACATTCAGACAAATGTCCTCATCTTTGTTGTTATTATCCCCTGGTCACCTTCCGTCCGAAATTCTGTGATGAGCAGTCATCATTATTCACAGATTTTACATCCATACTAATGTCCTTTTTAGTCGCGTAAAGAGTGCGGCAGAAATACCTCCCACATAACTGACGAGGCAGAATGTTTTCCAGCAGTATTTCTATAACTAACAGTGTCTTTTATTGCTCTTCTCACTTGTGGAATTCTCTTCTGGCTTCGTCCTTTCCAGCCAACTTTAAACTTCAACAATTAGAATGTAATCTCAATCGTTATCTAATGTCCTCTTGATTAAATACTACATTACTGCTTTGCCTGGGATGATTTAATTGAAGAAATAATTTTGGATATAAATGAGATTTAGGGAAAAAACTCTGTGCAAAAAAAAATGACTCACTTATTTCCTGCAACTTGTAATCAATAGAAACATAACCGAACAGCTTTAAATAACGAATAATAGAGGTATAATTTATTTATAATAGGTAATATAGTTCGAAATATTTAATAATCTATGGGTCCTCCTTTATTTTGAATAAACTTTTCAACCCTTTTTGACATTGACTTGATTAGGTTCTGGCAAATCTTATCTCCAAGCATTGAATTCCATTCGGATATGAAATTCACAATTAAATCCTCTTTGTTGCTCAACTGCTTTCTCGAGAGCCTGTACTTTATAATGCTCCATAAGTTTTCTGTGGGGTTGAGGTTAGGAGATTGGGGCGGCCATGTCATAACACTCACTTCCTTCTCATCAAAGTATTCCTTCATAAAATTTGATTTGTGACAGGGAGCATTATCCTGCATAAAAATGAGCTTGGTGGGGTCGATTTGCACCCTTTCAGCAGAAGGGAGCAGACAAGACTCTAAAATTCTCTTGTACTGCTCGCTCCTGAGGGTCTTTTCAATAGGTTTTAAGAAACCATTTCCACGAAAAGAAAAGCATCCCCAGAACATTATACTGAACGGATGCTTGACAGTACTTACTGCTAAAGTCAAAGAGCTTTCAAAGCTTCTTCTTCGGATTTTAGATCGCTTAATCCTTTGAATTTAGCTCAAGAGAACGTTTAGTAAAAAAAAAAAATCAGGTGAGTCACTTTTATCGAACAGCGCTGTATCTGTTCAAATGAGACGTCAGTGTTATTTTCATTTGTGCTCAAATTCAGACGACAATTTATCCATCGCACCCTGGCCATATTGACACGTAGCCTTCCGTCGTTACACAAAGATGAATTTAAAAAACTAAAAGTATTTATGGGATGGGCGTGCGGTATAAATTCGCGCGCTGTAACGCCCACATAGAGTTAATTAAAGACGAAAGATAAACAATGCCCCACCCTGACTCACAGACACATAGGTCAGAGGTCATCCTGCGGCACACATTGTTAAAGATATCAGTGTTATTTTCATTTATGCATAATGTAGACGACAATTTAGTCATCGCACTTGTTATATATATATATATATATATATATATATATATATATATGTGTGTGTGTGTGTGTGTGTGTGTGTGTGTGTGTGTGTGTGTGTGTGTGTGTGTGCCAAATACAGTAATAGCGTAATTCAATTAATTTCTGAGGAAGGACCGAGGTGTTCTGAAATATTAAATATATATAAAAACATAAATAAATACTTTCGCAAAAAAACACCCAATTTTTTTCAGTTATTTTATCCATATTATATATATATATATATATATATATATATATATATATATATATATATATATATATATATATATATATATATAAAGACATGTTTCGTTGTATAATTTAGCCATGTTTGTCTACTTATTTTCTCACATTTCGGCCTGGGTATGACGATAAACTACATCCGCGTCCTGGGTATGACGATAAACTACGTCCAACAGCAAGGCCTCTGATCAGGAGGTTTGGAGGAGCGTGGAACCACCCCTTAATTGCTGGTGTTCCCAGGTCCACCCTGACCCGGAGTGTCAGCACCTGTTAGGGTCCCAACTATGGGAAAATAGTTAACCCCCAAACACGGATCAAAAAACTATGAATGTGTAAAAAGAGATTTTAATATCAGAAATACATTTTTTTTTTTATTACCAGCAACAAAACTTTTGTCGGCGTTAAATAACCCATTGAGGTTGATATGCCGTAAAACAAAATAAACCAAACCAAACTATCGCTATGAATCTATTTCAAAAATTTTGTCGTCGCTGGGGTTGACATGCCATAAAACAAATCAAGGCAAACCAAAATCTACTTATTTTCTATAAGATTCTTTCATACTCGGAGATCAGCATTTTGGTGTCATTATTGAATATTTGAAGGACGAGAGAAATTGGCCATGTTGATACATATTTCTTTTATTTTCCAAGTACTTTCGACATATCCATGTCATCATCAGGGTTATGTTTATTACAAAATAAATATTGCAGTCTTCTTTATTGTCAGAGACAAATTGTTGTGTTATCTGAAAGTTAAAATTCTTACAAACTGAGGAAAGCTGCGTCAGTGTGTGACTGCTGAAACTGTTTAATGGAAGGTAACTATGTATGGTTTGGAGAGTTTTTTTTACGAAATGAATTGTAAACGGGGTAACTATTAATGCGGACCATGCCATTTCAAACCGTCTATTATACACATCTTAAAACATTTGTGGAGTATTCATAATTAATTTAATTAAAGTTTGGTTTCACTTATTAAATATTGCTCGATACATCATAACAAAAGCTATACATTACATATTAATAAATATACCTTTTCTTCCTAACTAGTAGCAATAATCGAAGCTTTATGCATAAGGCAATTAATCATGAGGCACCATTCAACACCTGATGATTCCTTTGTGTCTGAGACTCAGAATCGTGATACTGGTTAGAAAAAATTATTAACATATAGATACAGGTTCGATTCCTGTCGGAGAACGCATATTTTCTATGAAAATTTCTCGAACATTCAGGCCGGTAAATGTCGTTAATACTGTTTATTATAAACAGAGCATTTACTTAAATATTAGTATCTATAAAAAAATGTATAAACATAAAAAAAAATGTCTTAAAATAATTGTCGGATTTTGTCCATTTCTTAATATATATATATATATATATATATATATATATATGTTTGTGCGTGCGTGTGTATGGTATTTCTTTCGCTATCATCCGCTGATTTCAATATCTGTCGGAAGTGGAAATGTACCTAAAGCATGTTCCTGTTACTCTTGTAGTCATAACCAGTTTTAAAGATGGAGAATAATTTCACGGAAGTCAATCTAAGAAAAACGCTTCGCATGTAATTAATTATTCTATTTTAGCGTTACATTGTTCGAACAGCTAATTGCGGAAATAGAAAAGAAAAAAGCAATCATTTTTCAAATAATGCGATTTAATATAAATCGTGACGTAGGCACCACCGAGAGTCACGCCAGTGTAGAATCAGAAGCCGGAAAAAGACTACACACACATATATATATATATATATATATATATATATATATATATATATATATATATATGTGTGTGTGTGTAAGTTTGAGAGAGAGAGAGAGAGAGAGAGAGAGAGAGAGAGAGAGAGAGAGCATGTTTACCAGACGTTTTGCTCTGAGATTGCCCTGGAGGAAAATATAGCTTCTTTCGAGCGATGAGCGTCAACCACGCACAGATAATTACTCATCATTGATTTGGATATATATATATATATATATATATATATATATATATATATATATATATATATATATATATATATATATATATATATATGTGTGTGTGTATGTATATATATATATACAGGCTGCGGCTGGTATTTGAGGACAGATTTTATGGATTAGTAAAAAAAAAAAATTGCTGAACAAATGAATATAATTATATTTGATTTCAAACAAGTAAACATCAAAATTTAGCTGTTATTTAATTTTATTCAATAAAACCACCACTAGCAACAATAACTGCCTCCACACGAGGTCGAAATCGGCTGCAAGCTCTGATTAATTGGTCCCTATTTATGTCATACATTACGAACTATTGCAGCTTTAAGAGAGTCTTTAGTCTTATGAGGCTGTTTATTAACCTCCTTCTCAACAACGCTCCAAACATAATAGACTAGTGGATTGAAATCTGTAGAGTTAGGAGGCCAAATGTTGGGTGTGATGAGGTCGTACAAATGGTCAGCCATCCATTCTTGTGTTCATAGAGCCTTGTGGGATAGAGCCGAGTCTTGCTGAAATATGTAAGGCCTCTCTTCATCACGTAGGACTTGTATCGAATGTCCTTATGAACACTCCTTTTTGGCAGTTGACCTCATTGATTGACCTCAGTTTTCATCAATTGTCTGCTTGACTTCCTGAATAAATTCGGATGTTCTCACTTTATCAGAACGTGCAGAATGTCTTTTACGTTTTGATACAGACATTGGAGAATTGTCAGCGTCTTCTAGCTCTTTTCGTATCTTGTGCACAAACGATCTTGCAACTCTGAGGAAACGTGCAATATCCAAATCGCTATGATCAGCCTTTAATGCTACAATCACAGCATGCCTTTTCATTTCATTTGTTATGATAGGGTTAGCCATTCTTTATTTCTGAAAAATAAAAGCATTAGAAGTTTTTGGGAAGCAGTATTAATCTTAAATCTGTATGTCCTCAAATACTAGCCGCAATCTGAACAAAGACATCTGTCATTTCTTCGGTTAATTTTTTGATCTTGATCAAAATTTTTCTCGCTGTATGTGTCTATATCTTCAAATACACACAAGTAAGTCTTATTCTCTTCTCAGTGGATGTCTCTATTGCTACCAAGACCTCACTTTTCAGTCTTGAGACAGTTCAAATCCATCTCAGAGCCATTGGAGGAGAAGAATTCTTCCCAACCCCTCCAGCCACTCAGTCACTGCTCTATCGCTACTCTCATGAAAAGTGCCCGGATGAGCCACATTTCTTGGTTCCGTCACGTTTGACCATCCCTGCTAGGTCCCGGCACCCTTCTTACAGAGATGCAAATCATCCAAATTCCTCCCCCGGATTTTATCGGCGTCAAGTAAATTCCACCCGAACTCGAACCACTGCATTATGGAACAGATTCCTAAGACAATGTTTCCCAGATCACTATAATCTTAACCTGTTCAAGTCTAGAGTCAACAGTTATCTGTTTATAGTTATATAAACTACCATATATATATATATATATATATATATATATATATATATATATATATATATATATATATATATATATATGGTTGTTTATAGGGATAGTTACTTTATAACATATGTATATATATATAAACTGATTTAAAAATACGGTTCCTTCGCTACCCAGGAATTACCATGTTTCAAAACCTGAAGCTAAAAA
This sequence comes from Acanthosepion esculentum, assembly GCA_964036315.1. Classification (NCBI taxonomy): domain Eukaryota; kingdom Metazoa; phylum Mollusca; class Cephalopoda; order Sepiida; family Sepiidae; genus Acanthosepion; species Acanthosepion esculentum. The sequence goes on from OZ038516.1 coordinate 39,074,297, forward strand.
CTTCAAATTTAATTATATTATTAAATTAAAAGCATTATTTAATTTAATTATATAATTAAATTAAAAACATTACTTCTGATTCATCTTCAAACAAATAGTAAAAATAAAAATATCAATAAGAACACCGGATTCTATATCTACTGTTCTTTCTTTTTACTTTTACTATAATACATATATATATATATATATATATATATATATATATATATATATATATATATATATATATGAGCATGTTTACCAGACGTTTTGCTCTGAGATGGGCATTTTATTGTCCTGGAGGAAAATATCGCTTCTTTATAGCGATAAACCTCAACCACGCACACATAATTACACATTGATTTGGATATATATTTATCAATCTATGTGTCTATGCCTTCAAGTAAACACATGTATGCCATATTCTCTTCTCAATGTAAGTCTCTAATTGGGCGTTAACTGCCCAGACATCACTTTCCAGTCTAGAATGCCAGTGTAGAATCAGAGGCCCTCTGATATATATATGAAGAAATGAAGAAATATAGTCTTAAAATGTGCTATATTTATGGGATTAAGTGCTCAATATCAGTGATAGAGTGTGTGTAAATATGAAAGTGAACATAGAAGTCAACACTTAGAGGCGACAGTCTGTTTCATGCTAGATGCAATCGTCATGCCTGACGATTGCATCTAGCATGAAACAGACTGTCGCCTCTAAGTGTTATATATATATATATATATATATAAAGACATTTTTTATGTTTAACATTGTTTTTTATAGATACAAGTATCTATGAAAATTTCACGGACATTCATGCCGGTAAATGTTATTTAATACTGTTTATTAAAAACAGAGCATTTACTTAAATACTTGTATCTATAAAAAGAAAGTTAAACATAAAAATGTCTTTAAATAATTGTCGGACTTTCTCCATTTCATTATATATATATATATATATATATATATATATATATATATATTCTTTTGAAAGTTATTAATCCGCTTCTTCTCCCTCCAGATAGTAGAACAGACTGGTTCTATGTATGTCATATTCTCATCCCGATGTAAGTCTCTATTTTGGCCGTGAGCTGCGCAGGCATCACCTTCCAGTCTTGAGAGAGTTCTAATCCATCTCAGAGCCCTTGTTGAAGAAGAATTATTTCTCAACCCCACAACCTGTCTCGCACTGTTCTATCGCTACTGTCATGGAAAGTGCTCGGTCGAAACTCATTTCTTGGTTCCATCAAGTCTGACTTTCACGGCTAGGACACGCCAGGCTACTTACATAGTTGCAAACCTCCTACATTCCCTCCGGATTCCATCAGCGAGAATTAAGTTTCACTCGAACAAACTTCTTCCCGCGAACCACTGCCCTATGGAATCGACTCCCAAGAGATTGTTTCCCTGATCACAACAATCTTAATATGTTCAAGCCTAGAGTTAACCGTTATCTTCCCCTCCTAACCATATAAACTACCGAAGTAAGCACCACTGAAATTCACGCCAGTGTAGAATCAGAAGTCAGAAAAAGACTTTATATATATATATATATATATATATATATATATATATATATATATATATATATATATATATATATATATATATATATATATATATATATATATATATATATATATATATATATATATATATATATATATATATATATATATATATATATATATATATATATATATATATATATATATATATATATATATATATATATATATATAAAGTCTTTTTCTTCGGTAAATCAAATCGAGTTCTCTGAGTCACTGTGCGTTTATCTAAAAATAAATACGCTTAAATTCACCTTCATCCCTCGCGGCTTAGTGGTAGAATCCCCGACTGACGCCAATTCAGTCGGGTTTCGATCCTAGCTATAGTCAAACGGACGTCTAGCCAAATCGATGAGGTGTGATACAGCGAAACAGTCTGTCTGTGGATGACAATACACACACACACACACACACACACATATATATATATATATATATATTTATATATTTCGGAGGCAGGATGGAGTAATGATGGTTAAGCGGCTCGGATTGAGGAATCCAGACGAATCAATTACATTCACTTACGTGCTAATACCCAGGACAGACTGGATTCTATAGCCTTGTATGGAAACTAGTCTAGGAGAAGGACAACTCTGAATTCAAAACCTGCGGATGGTCGTTTAGGAACCTTGTCGCACGTATTGCACCAGATCTCTGCATTCGACCCTTTAAAAATGTGTGGTTGGTTCTGAAGAAAGCCTTCACCACTCTAATCAATTCATATGTGCTGGTGTCTGGGCTGTGGGTTCCTAGGAACTGAACTGCTTGACCCTCACACATCGAATAAGATGGGAGAATCCACCCTATATTTTTTTTCAAATACACTCATGTATACATTATTCTCTTTTGTCTCTATTTTTTCAAATATAGACATATATGTATCATTTACTTCTCACTGTATATTGCTATATTTTCGAATACAAACTTATTTGTCTTATACTCTTCTCGCAGTATGTCTCTGTTTTTTTTTTCAAATAAACACACGTATAATTATTGTTTATTATGTTAGCAGTCCTTCTTTTATACATGTTTTGTAATAAATATAATAACATCTTTTTTACATATTGATTTATTTTTATCTTGTTTCCTCCTAAGCTTACATTTTTTTGTGTAAACATTTTCAGACTGTTGCTTTTAAGGAATTAATGATTAATAAATAATAATAAATTAATAAATAATAATAAATAATGATTAATAAATAATAATAAATAATGATTAATGATAATAAATTGTATATTTAATACAATTTATTTTGGAAAGTATGCTGAGAAATTGAAAAGCAGCATTTAAATCGGATGGTGGTTTTGTTGATGAAAACAAAATATGATGCTGTTTTATGATATTTTTCCTCATTGATTATTGGCCTATTTTTGTCAAAACAAAATCAAATACACTATAGTTACTCAAATTCTATCTCTTACTTTTGAAAAATACAAAATATCATATTGTAAAATGTTTTTATATCAATGCAGAATGGCCACAAACATTTTGCCTGTCGGATAGATAGATAGATAGATAGATAGATAGATAGATAGATAGATAGATAGATAGATAGATAGATAGATAGAGACTGATAGATAGATAGATGCAAACAAACCGGGACACTGATAGATGAATATATAAATTACGAACAAACGGTTAAATAGATAGATAGATAGATAGATAGATAGATAGATAGATACAGACAGATAGATAGATAGATAGATAGATAGATAGATAGATAGATAGATAGATGCAAACAGACCGGAACACTGATAGATAAATAGATAGATTACGAACAAACGGTGATATAAATAGATATACAGATAGATAGATACATACAAACAGCCTGATAGATAGATAGATAGATAGATAGATAGATTGATTGTCCTAGTATAATGGTTAACAATCAGCCTTATCACTCATTATTGCTGTGTGGTGGGTTCTATCCACACTGGTCACTCTTCACGACCTTGTGCCAAATTAAACACCTTTTATTATCTTCCTGTACATGTAAATATTTGTTGACTTACAAACGTGCCCCTGAGGAATATCCAGTTCGTAGCCCAAGGCGTATTTACACCTGAAAAGACATGTCGTAGCACAGCCATCAGAAGACGTCAAGCAACAACATTCTCGATAATGAAGTTACGATAATGAAGAAAAGGAGACGAACCAGTCGGGGAACAACTATCACAGTATAAGACGTTACTAGAAAAACAAATCAATAAACAAACGGAGATTTTTTTTCTTCGTTGGGGGTCAGCTTGTTAGGTCCGGCGAATCGACTTTAACTAATAATAAACAGATACTAAACAAAGTGTAAAATAGATCTTCTTTGTTTTTTTTTTTTTATTATTATTATTATTATTATTATTATTATTATTATTATTATTACTGTGGTCACTCCGGTTTCAAAGAAAGCGTCCTTGGACACTTTCATCTGTGATCAATTAACAACAGTCCCCACCACTTGTCCTTTTCACAAACATGTTATCATACTAGTTTCTCAATTCAACTGTTGTTTTTTTTTACAACACCTTTCTCTCAAAGTGCCGTGTCCCCTCAAGATGTAGGCGGTCATGTGTCTCCACTATTTCCCGTCCTTTGTAGCTCTTAATAAATTTCGTCTTTCTGTTATTTACCCTACACCCTGTTCCGCCATCCATTTTACTCAAGCTCACTAAGTACGTTACGCGCTGTTTTCCTCTTTACCGCTTGCCTTCAGTCTGTCCCGTGAGTATCAGATTTTCCAAGCCTTCTCTCCTCATTATGTACCCGATGAACTTCAAGTGTCACTTTCCGGAAGAAGAAGGAAACTTATACTTGATATGTTTCCTTTTTGTTTCCCTTTTGTCTAAAACTCGTTGCCGACATATTCAGTCTATAGTATCCTCAGCATCCTTCTGTAGAACCCTATTTCGTTTGCAATACGTCTCTTCTTCATCTTTGAGGAGATTGTACAGCACTCACTGCCATACAGGAAGGACAGGTATCACGTAACGGTTAAGTACTCTTTTCTTTGTTTCAGGCGATTTCTTCTCTATTTCTCAGTACTCTGCTTAGCTTTAGGAAAACGTCTTCCTCTTCCTTCAAACCTCAAAATGCCAACTTTTCAAATGACCAAATGGATTTTCTTGTAATACTCTCATGTTAAGATAGACATTTGACGCTCGGGTTAGAAAGAGAAAAATAAATGAAAGACAAATGTTGAGATAAGGATGATAAACAAAAAAGCCCTTAATTGGCAAAACAAACATGAAAATCTAAACAAGGAGATAAAGACAAGGAAATACGTGTGTTGATGACTTGGGTTGACCGGGAAACTATGAAAAGGTTGATCGTCGGTCAGTCGAGGGAAAAATGGACATTCAAAGTTTATATTGTTCTAAATCGTTTTATGGTTGCTCGATTTATTCTCACATGACCCTCCTCTGTCCTTATTTCGTTATCCGAGTTTGTACTTGCCATCTCTCTCTCTCTCTCTCTCTCTCTCTTGGTTTCCTTCTCTCTCTGTTTCTATCTCTCTCTCTATTTTCCTATCTCAGGGACTCCTTTTTTATCAGTCTATCTCTCTCTCTCGGTTTCCTTCTCTCCCTGTTTCTATCTCTCTCTCTCTAGTTTCCTATCTGTTTTTCTCGCTCTCTCTCTCTCTCTCTCTCTCTCTCTCAGTTTTTCTCTATCTTGATCTTTCTCTTAGTTTTTCTCTCTCTCTCTCTCTCTCTCGGTCCCTCTCTCTATATATCACTTTCAATTTCTCTCTCTTTCTAGGTTTTTCTCTTTATCAGTTTCTGTCACTCTCTCCGTCATTTTTTCTCTCTCAATTCTCGGTCTCTCTCTCTCTCTCTCTCTCTCTCTCTCGGTTTCTCTCTCAGTTTTTCTCTATTTCTCTGTTTCTCCTTTCTCTCTCAGTTCCTCTATTCTCTCTCTGTTTCTCCTTTCTCTCTCTCAGTTTCTCTCTCTCAGTCCCTCCTCTCTCTCTTTCTCTCGGTCTCACTCTCTCTCTCTCTCTCTCTCTCTCTCAGTTTTTCTCCCTTTCTCGGTCTTTATCTCCCAATTTCTCTCTCTCTCTTTCTCTCGGTCTCTCTATTTTCAATTTTCTCTCTCTCGGTCTCTCTCTCTCAGTTCCTCTTCGTCTCACTCTCACTCAGATTCTCTCTCTCTCTCTCAATTACTCTCTCTCTCTCTCTCCCTCTTTCTGTCATTCTCTTAGTTTTGCGCGCTCTCTCTCTCTCTCTCTCGGCCACTCTCTCTCCCTGGTGTAATCGAGAACGACTCTGGATGAGGAATCGGACAACCGCGTTCTAATTCCAGTCGGGTTCACTATAATCTCTTATGCGACTCGTGGAAGGCATGGGTCCATCATTTCTTGTTAGGCCTCAGTTGGGGGTTGAATAGCAGGGCAGACTGGGTCTTATAGCCTTAGCTGACAGCCAGTCTACCGAAGAAAGAAACGACAGCCTCCTGTGGGAAAATCTTCTGCTTACTCAGTCATGAATCGAAAGAGACATCATCGCCCAAGCGAGTATCACAGTTGGCACTTAACAGACTGACGGATCTTTTTCAACTTTTTCAAATTTATATATCTGAATCTATCTATCAAACTATATATATATATATATATATATATATATATATATATATATATATATATATATATATATATATATATATATATATATATATATATATATATATATTTAATATCAGTTACCTCCAAACATTTGAAAAAGAGCACGGCATTATGAAGAAGGTCCCAAACTTGATAAAAAACAAGTTTTATCGACAAAATGTTTTTAATAAGGAGAAAGACCAAAGAATTTATTTTTATTGTTTAATTAAATTTTTTTATCCTTTCTCGCCTTTTCGAAATTTGGGTTGAAAATCTTGTTTTTTTTTGCGCCATCTCTGAACCAAAGATTAGTATAGGTAATTTTAACGTATTTATTTCCGGTAAAAAAATAAAAATAAAAATGAAAAAAAAAACAAAACATTCTTTAAGACATTGTTGCTTAATTCAAATAATTGTCGGAATTGAAAGAAATTTTCACGACCGATTATCAAATGTATGTAATTATGGTTTAAATATTTTTTTAGAAAATCTTGGTAAAAATATATTTTTTTTATATTTGCTTTATTTTATGAAATTTCGAGAAATTAAAATTTCCAAGTATTTATGTTTTTTTGTGGAAGTAAGACTCTTTTGAGAATTTAAATTATCAATATGTTTTTATCAAACAGAAAAACCATTTACCGAAAGTCTGCTATGAATCGTAACCTGAAGATAACTTATGTTAAGGACACTATTGACTTAAGAAAAAAAATTGATGAATAATGAATTTTTAAAAGAATTGTTTTATTTTTTAAAAATCTTAATAGAAAAATTTATTAAGTTTTAAATCTTTTAAAATTCTGTATTAATTTCAGCGATATTATAAATGAATACTGCATTTAATGATCATAAACAGGAAATATTAGTACAAATCTCCAAACAACAATGCTTAAAAAGAATCTTAATTTTCTTTGGTATGTGTATAAACGTGCCGGTATTTGTAAATACGGTTGTTCATACACGACATTATCAAAAAATAATAGCGATAACGAAAGTAAATTTAAAGCCAAAGTATGTAAAGTTCAATAAAACATTAGATTACAGAGAATTTCCCTAGATTTTTAATATTACTGAGTATTTAAAATTATATTAAAAAACGCTCACGTTATATTCTTCAATTAGTTTTACAGATATAGCCGCTCTCTTTAAAAATGCATTACCTGGATATTTTAAAGTTAATGTAAATAATATTTGTTTCAAATCAGATTAATTATAACTTAAATCAACTAATATTCACCAATTAAATTTTCTGAAAAATATATTTTATTTTTTGAAGATTTTATTTTTAATAAATAGAATTACATTGCGATGAAGAGGGGCTAAAAATAGAGCTGAAATCAATTTTTTTTTTAGAAAAACCTTTCAGTCAATTTAAATTAATTTCGAAATAGAGAAAAGTATTTTGCTTAATGAAAATATTGAACGTAATCCAATTTTTATAAAAAAAATACTACAATTAAAATATCTTTTAAAAATATCACATAAACTACCTCCCTTGCATAGCAGAAAAAACACTTTGAGTTTACGATGTTAACGGATAACATATCCATAGATATGCAACCCCTGAAGATGGCCTCAGATAAGATTGAAAGTAATTTGTGAGAAATATAAATTATTTGAAATAAAATTTTGGAATAATTAGACATAATACGACTAAATTATTTAACCAAACACGCTTGAATGAAAATATGCTACATATATATATATATATATATATATATATATATATATATATAAAAGTGAACATAGAAGTAAACACTTAGAGGCGACAGTCTGTTTCATGCTAGATGCAATCGCCAGGCAACTCCTGACGTTGCCTGACGATTGCATCTAGCATGAAACAGACTGTCGCCTCTAAGTGTTGACTTCTATGTTCACTTTTATATTTACCCTCGCTCTCTCTGATATTGAGCACTTTATCCCATAAATATAGCACACTTTAAGACTATATTTCTTCATATATATATATATATATATATATGTGTATGTGTGTGTGTGTGTGTGTGTGTGTGTGTGTTGTAGGTGTGTGTGTGTGTCCACATTCACAATTTAGACAGTCGAAAATACATTAGTGCTCGATCACGATAATAATAAGCAAAAAGTTCCAATTCTGGAAGCATTTTCATATCAGTGAATTGAAGCCAAAAATAAATAAAGCTAACTCCAAGTATAGCAACAAAGTTTTTAAATGTTTGTAGCACCAAAGTGTTATATAAAAAATACTAAATTAAAATACTACAATTAAAAGATTTTTTTTTGAAGTATCACATAAGTTACCCCCCTTGCATAGAGGTCAAAAAATATTTTGAATTTACGGTGTTAACGCATAACATATCCATAGATATGCAACCCCTGAAGATGGTCTCAGCTGAGATTGAAAGTAATTTGGGAGAAATATAAATTATTTGAAATAAAATTTTAGAATTTTTCTTAATCAATTTTCTACGACCATCAAGAAATTAATTCGTGGACTCGAAAGGATTAAATCTAAAATAAATAGACATAATACGTCTAAATTATTTAACCAAACGCACACAGACGCATATATATATATATATATATATATATATATATAATATTTATGAACTCTCAAAGTAAAGCAAAACAACAGCGTCTATTTCGGGCCTTTTATTCCAAAGAAAGTTAGTGACACTTTCTCTCATGACTTGTTTCTCTCTTTTTCTCTTTATGTCTTTTTTCTCCTCTCTCCCTTCCATATCAATATATAACTTCTGTTAAGTTAACCGATTTAATGTGTCAATGTCTGGATTTCCTCAAACAATTTAAATTTGAGAGAATAGAAATTTTACATCTAACTCAATCATGTCTCTCTCTCCCCTTCCTTCCTCACTTCGTCAATTTACATATGCTTAGTACTGCCCGTCAAAAATGTGTAAATTTTTTTTCATTTTTCGTTTCAACCTTTGGAAGTAAAGTCTGATGATCCGCGGTCCTTTAAAAGGGCTGTGGTGAAATAATTAATTACATGGAACCTTAAAGTGGTGTGTTTTTTTTAAAATTATATATATATATATATATATATATATATATATATAATTCACATTTATCTGTATCTCACTCATTTAAACCGTTATTTAACTCATCTCTTTAAAACTTCTCTCTGTTAAATTTTAATCCCCACCTTCATCTTTAGGCCTTCCTGTTCTTTCTTCTGTTACACCCTCTCTCTACAGCTTTCATACATTTCCCTCTCACACTTGTTTCCCACTCCCACACATACACTCTCACTAAAAGTTTGCTTTTTATACCTGGAATTATATTTTCCGATTTCTTTTTGTATTTGTATATCTGATGAATTGGATCGTGATTACGATTCCAATGTAATAAAATATAACCATGGAATATTAGTGTTTGAGTTTTATATATATATATATATATATATATATATATATATATATATATATTCTAAAAGAAGTATGCAGGATAAAAATAAAAAATAAAATACCAAATTTTATCGTTAAATCATCCTCTTATTATCATGAGAAAGGACCAAAGATTTTTTTTTATGTCAACATTTTTTTATCCGTTTTAGAACCTTCTAAAAGTTGTTAAAACATCTTGTTCTTCTGGCGTCAACGCCGGACTATAAATTTGGGACGGCGAATTTGAACATCTTTTGCTGGTGAAAAACACATTGATCTGGAAATTCTTGCAAAAACGAGAAAAATTTCGCAAACATCAGGCTGTCGATAAATGTGTCAACATCCCAATAAAAACACTTAACGCTGTGTAAAAAAAAGAAACCCAACGAAACGGTTTTCTATATTTTCAACTAAAATTGAGTAATATTTTTCTAATCAAGTTAATTAAAATTTATTTCATTATTTTTTCTCACCGTTTTATAGAAGTATATTTTATTTTTAAAGGATAATTTTAATAATGGGAATTACGGCGTCTTGACAGATTTGTCAGTATGGATGGTTTTATCGAGTTTACAGATAATCAGGAAAAAATAATTCCAATATATATAAATTGGTTTTGAAATAGAGCAAATATATTTGCTTATTGGAAATATTAATTTACTCTCTTAGATTGAAAATAGAAGTAAAATAGAAGCATCAAGAATGATTTTTCATTTTAAAAGTCAAGTATCACTTTTCTCTGAAGGTACCTTTCCTTTCACTGAATGTACACTCTTGTGCAAATTAATTGAAACAGACTCTTTAGTCTCCTTTCTTTCAACATACGGTCAGTTTTAGACCCACTGGAGTTACAGGGTGTAATTGATTTCTATTTTTTCCTCATTTGCATTAGTGACAGTAATATGAATCAATTTTGGCGGTCTATGCTGAAATTTGTTTGGCCTTGAAAAATATTGCGTCATCCGTGATTGCATCAGATTTTCATCACGTCCAAACACTATTGTCTCGACTGTCGATTAGTTGTCCTACGGCCATTGTCTACGATGGACGTTTCTCCAAGGAGGCATACAAAAATTGTAATACTGCACGAACACACTGTCAATTCTTACCAGTGAACAAATCAAAGTACTATAGACTGGCCCGGAAACTCTGTTGATTTAAATTCAATCGAGAATCTGTGGTCAATCTGCAAGGAAAGACTTCGTGAAATAGAAATACGAAGTAGTAACATGTGCACTCTGGTCATGTTTCAATGGAAAATGCGAAAAAAGTAAATAATAACGGAATTATTCCTTTTGTTTCAATTAATTTGCACAGGACTGTACATTCTTTGAAATAACTGGAAGTCAAACCCAGGACTAATTTCAACGCTTTTTCAGGGGTAGGTCTCTACCAGTTTTAATTCTTTTGTTGAATTTCTAATGGATATCTCAACTTTAACTAAGTTAAACTTAGTAACTTTTCATTTAATAGGTGTAGATTAGGTGCCTCCAAAAATTCGGTATCCTTAAGGTTTAAATGTATTATTCATAAATAAAAAATCCTTTTTTGACGCTTTCCGCCAGTTTTAATTGAAAGTTAAAGGACTAAATTTTCTAATTCCAGAAAACAAAATTTTATGTATTTCAAATAGAAATTATAATGATAAACCACTTAATTCTCTGTTTCAAAAATCCCGCAAAAATAAAATATATATTTCTGAAACGTTACCTTTCGTAAAATTAGCAAATTTAAGATTAAATGTATATTACTTACTTATAGCATAATATTATCTAGGCAAGCATTTCTTCACCACTTGGTCTTGCTATTCTCACGTCTCCATCGATAATTTGATGGACGAAGGTGTTGGCAGGTTTATTATGGTGGACCAGAATTGACATAAATTTACTAATTCTAAGTAAAAACGGTTTGTTTGGGGGTTTTTGTTCTTTTTTAACTATCAGGTAATATTTAAAACTTAAAATATTTTAAGCAATTATCTAATATTTTAATTAATTTTTTAGGTAATTTTGAAGATGCTTTTCTTTATAATAATTTAAAGGCTTTCCTATCGCCCTTCTCTTTAACAGGAGTAGAGACTCATTCCTTGTTTCCTGTTTAGTTCCTGGTTTTTTCCCTTTTCTCATACATTAAAATGGTGCCGTCAGAAATTTTTAGTGATATGTCTGGATGGTTGCAATGTTTCTTCATACTGAGGGTACCGGGTTGGCAGTTTTCTGGTTACTGATCCCGACTGATAGTTAGGGGTCCGAACTCCTGCTTGGCGCCTTGTTAGGACGCTCTGGTCAACAGTTGCATAATATCGGAGTTCTTGCAGTGCCATGTCGCGCATGGAAGGGTGTCCCTGCAAGCGCGCGCCTCTGGTAGGCAACCTCGAGGCCACACTATGCTGTAGTCTGTGCAAGATCCCTTCCCGCACATGTTACATTAGACTACCGACTGATACTACTAGCCTAGGCATTTCCTTACCGAAATAACACACCATGACTATAAGCTACTAAAGATATAAAACAAAACCAGTTTAACAAAAACAGCTAAACCACTCAAACTGTCTTTCTGCAACATTCGTGGCATTCGTACTAACTTCCGCAGTGTGGAATCTTTCCTCTTCGAAAAGTCTCAGGAAATCCTGGCTCTCTGCGAAACTAATCTTAACTCTTCAATCCTCTCCTCTGATTTATTGATTCCTGGCTATTTTCATCTACTTAGGAAGCTTTAATATCCACATGCACGGCCTGGGATATTATATATTTGGGACTCATCAGCAGTGCGCATCCACTACCACGGAATTGAAAACCGGACAGTTACGTTATTAAGCAAACGTCATATATATATATATATATATATATATATATATATATATATATATATATATATATATATATATATATATATGAATTAACAAGCCAAACGCCCACAAAATAACCGCCATAACGGACTACCCACAATGAATCAATGCCCAATATATATAAATAGTCGAGAAAAAACCCAGCACTAGCGGCCTGACGATTGCATCTAGCAGGAAACAGCCTGTCACCTCTTTCAATGTTCACTTTTATATATATATATATATATATATATATATATATATATATATATATATATATATATATATATATATATATAAATTTGTGGTGCAATCCAATTTATATTAAATGAATCATTCATACAAAAAGTAGATTAGTAAAGTTAATGATATTAATGACGAAAAACATCTCCACAAACAAATTTATAAAGATTACATTAACCTACGAATCGCTAGATGAATGTTAATAAGGTATTTTTTCGCAAGTACATTCATCTGTTCATACAGACATCGTCAGGCATGGATTTTATTTTTTTGTTTTTTTTAGTACATCCAGGTAATAACAGAACACGAAAGATTAGATTTGAATTTATTAAAAACTGGGATCATAACATTCATTCTAGCGATTCGTAGGTTAATGTCATCTTTATAAATTTCTTTGCGAAGATGTTTTTCGGCATTTATATCATTAAATTTACTAATCTGCTTTTTGTATGAATGATTCATGTAATATATATATATATATATCGTCCTGGGTACGACGTTAAACTGCATCCAACAGCAAGGCCTCCGATCAGGAGGTTTTGAGGAAGCGTGGAACCACCTCTTAATTGCTGGTGTTCCCAGGTCCACCCTAACCCGGGGTGGTAGCACCTGTTGGGGTCCCAGCTATGGGAAAATAGTGAACTTCGTCTTTTCCAGCACATTGAAACAATCATATTGCCAACTACACTTTTTTGAAACAATGATGTTGCCAGCTATACATTTTTGAAACAATGATGTTGCCAGCTATACGTTTTTGAAACAATGACGTTGCCAGCTATACGATTTTGATATATTTAGTAAATACTGGATCTGGCATTAAATAACCCATAGTGGTTGATATGCCATAAAACCCCAAACAACCAACCAACCATATATATATATATATATATATATTTGGACAACAACCTTTCTTTTAAACATCTTTCGTTAACTATAGTGGCCAAGGAAAATTATATTAATTTTTTTTATTTCCAAGGGAATGAGTGATCACTGGAGACGTTTTAGTCTCATTACTTACCCAGTAAATGCTGTTACTCCGTATATACGCCTTGACAAGACATGAGATCGCATGTTCCTACCATAGCTTGAAGCCAGAAGTGTTACTCATGTACTGAATTCAGTCTTCATTTTGATTCAAGATTTAATTAAGATACTAAAATTTAATAACTCACTTTTCTATATTAAGCCTATATTTTCGGCTGCAGTATATATATATATATATATATATATATATATATATATATATATATATATATATATATATATATAAATGTAAAGAAATGCTACTTTCAGAAACGCCTAGATAAAATATGAAAAGACATTAAACCAACAAATAAAATTTTAGTAAAATTCGACAAAACTGGAAAACATTACATTTACTTGTTTTAAAAAGAAATATACTATTAAAAATTAAAAGTGAAAATATTTTAAAATTGTAGTTAAATAAAACGTATTCTAAGCTAAACATCCCCCCAAAATCTTTAAGTATACAAAAAGAAAAAATGCCGAAAGAATTTTTGCCGTTAACAATAAAATTTAAAAAAAAAACAAAATAAAACCCAGACGACATGCATTGAACGGATGAGAAATTCGTTGAAAAATACATCCACGCCTCTACCTAAACTCAACCTCTTTTTCGAACTTAACAAATAACTGATACAACAAAAGTTAATAAAAATGAACACGCTACCACCCCTTGTCTAGATGATTTGATTTCTCTGTATCCTTGTTAACCGTATATTATGAATTTCCCTTACAGTTAAAACTCTGTAAATTAAAAAAAATAAGTTACTAATGTTTTTAATTTAATTACAAAATTAAATTTGAAGTTTTTAGCTTCCATTTTTGAAACATGGTTATTAATGTGTAGCGAAAACAAACATATTTTAAATCAGTTAATTTATAATATTAATGCTCTGTAAATATACATTGAGCACTATTTTGTAAAAAATAAAAATATCAAAAAGAACACCGGATTACAAATCTTACTGTTCTTTCTATTATATATATATATATATATATATATATATATATATATATATATATATATATTAATTTAGTGTACTAGGACAGCAAATCCTCAGAGTGATTAGACAGCTATGAAGCAATTTTCTATGTCAAAATAGAAAAATGTCATATTCGACGATGAATATCTGAGTTTCATGTCTGCATAACCATTCTGAGGATGGCTAACTTGAGTCAAAGACTAAGAAACAAATTAATGAAAAAATATTAAAATGTTGGACAATTTTTGTCTTTATTTTCACCAGAAATTAAAGTAAACATTCGAACATTAGAACGGCTCATGATCAGACATCCATTGTCTGTTATATTAATAATATATGTTTATATATATTTAAAAATATATGTTTAAACATATATATATATATATATATATATATATATATATATATATATATATATATATATATACATATATATATATATTATATATATATATATATATATACATATATATATATATTTTATATAAATATATACATATATATATATACATATATATATATTTTATATAAATATATACATATATATATATATATATATATATATATATATATATATATATATATATATATATGGGGACGGGTGTGAGTGTGCTAGAAAGACAGAAAATTTTGAGCAGCTGGGGTGATTTGTCAAAGTTAATGGTTGACTTAAAAATGTTGAATTGAAGGATACGGGAGAGGCTAGCATACAGGAAGTAAAAAAAAGACCACAAAAAGAAAGGATATATGAATGAATGAAGCAATGAATGAATAAAAACTGTCCAAATATGTAACTACAGGCCAAAGAGTCAAAGTAAGTATGAGTAAATAAAAAAATAGGAAATCGGAAGAAAGAAAGAAAAAATAAAACAGGAAAAGAGCGGACAAAAAACGAAAGAAAGGAAACACTAAGTGTATTATGACTTCTGCCGTTATGATCTGATTACATATATATATATATATATATATATATATATATATATATATATATATAAACAAATTCTTGGTGGTACAAAATGTGTAAAATGTTTTAAAAACAAGGAATTTATTAATGGTAATAGTCCCTAAGGACCTTTCGTCCAACATCTCATCAGGAGAAAATCGTTGAAAAAAATTGATAAATATATATATATAATATATATATATATATATATATATATATATATATATATATATATATATATATATATATATATATATATACATGTGTATATATGTATATATATATATTCACACACACACACACACACACACACACACACACATATATATATATATATATATATATATATATATATATATATATATATATAAGTGAACATTCAATTAAACACTCGGATGCGACAGGCTGTTTCATGCTGGACGCAATCGTCCGCCGGCTGCCGATTGCGTCTAGCATAAAACAGCCTGTCGCCTCTGAGTGTTGATTTCAATGTTCACTTTGATATTTATATTTACATAAGCTCTATCTCTGATAATGAGCACTTTATCACATAGCACACCTTAAAATTATATGTATGTATGTGTCTGCTAATAACAAATGAATATGAATTTTCTTCCTACCAATTCCTAACACACAAAAATCAAAAATTTACCCGGCCTTTTTTTATAATATAGCTGTTATGATAACGGATAAATTTTGAGTTGCCCTGGTATACGTATATATGTAATTACTAAAGAAATAATGGATACCGTTGAAACTGTTAGATGCAGACGTCTCTTCTACTCCAATAGCTTCATGTCTCACTGTTGAGTCTTGACTCAATGTTGAATCTCGCCTATTGCATGGAATAATAATGCAACACAAAATGTACTTAGAACAAGAATGTATTATAACAAGAAAGTGTACACAATAAGTACATATAGTATTTCTGTATATTTCTGGGAAGACGTTCCTGGAGAATGAGTTGACTAGTCGCAGTCGATCAGAGTCTCTAGTTGGATCTCGTGATTCCCTTTCCTCTCGTCTTCCGGTACCAACCATTATTTATATAGTTGGTAGTCACCTATGCAGATTAGGTGGATCCCACCACAACACTCACACATCACGCCTGTGGAACTCTGTTCCTTATTCCTGTTTCCCTGACAAATATAATCTCCAACTATTTAAGTGTAACGTCAATCGACATCTTCAGTTGCCTTGATGTATCCACTTCCCTTCTCCACATCCTTTCCCCTTTCATTCCTATCTGCTCTCGCTCCAAATCTTCTGTAACCCCCTTGGCTTGATCAATCCACTATCTTTCTCCACATCCTACTCCTATCTGCTCTTCCTCCAAACCTTCTGTAACCCCTTGCGTGCTAGTGGCTTCCAGCCTTTTCTTGGGGTGAAAAGCTTAATATATATATATATATATATATATATATATATATATATATATATGTAAAATTTCTCAGAGCAGAAAAACGAATATTTATAAATGTAAAAGACAATAGGAAAACTGTAATAGTTTCCGACGCGTTTCGTCCAATGTGGACTTTTTCAAGGCAAAAAACGAAATGAATTTATTAAACAAAGTAACTAACAATAACATTGCAAGGATGTCAGATACAATCATATGTAATGTGTAAAATCAAATAATAATTATCACGAAACAAATTATGCTTAAAACCGTTTTTTTTAATAAGAGTAGGAAACGCTGGCTGTAATGGAATCGGAGAGGTACAATTTATAGGGTTTGATTACCAAACAAGGAGTGCGTATTATACGTGAGTAGAAACATTTTCCCGCACTGATCAGGAGGTTTTGAGGAGCGTGGAACCAACTCTTTATTGGTGGTGTTCCCAGGTCCAACTTGACCCGGGGTGGTAGAACC
>OZ038516.1:39096707-39166707 GCA_964036315.1 Acanthosepion esculentum
AACACTGCGGTCGACCAACCAATCAGCGTTCTTTGCTTTTATTCTCAGTGACTCAGGCAAATAGCCTCCTCCAGTTCGACCAATCAGCACACGACTTGTATTGGTGGAAGCATGCCAAACTGCACAAAAACCCTCGTTACCACACATACTGCTAGACGGGAGAGTAATGCCATTTTCACGGCGCAAACTTCCCGATGTCACGTGCCGCCCGTTAGGGTAAGAATCTTTTTTTTTCTATGCACCAGATGCAAGCCACTCTGGCTCCTTTGCTTCTACGGTGCTGTTCACCAGAATGGTCAAATGTTGCAATCTCTTCTCCAACAGCTTCTTATCTCGCACTTCCCGTCTGTGCAACTCCCTTCCTCTTACTTGCTTCCCTGATATCTATAATCTTCAAGTATTCAAATTTAATGACAATCGAAAACTTCTGATGCCTTGACCTTGACCCATGTCCTTCACTTTATCCTTTTCCCAAACACCGCACTCACTGTAACCCCTTGCGTGTTAGTTGCACGCCTGCCTTGCTTGAGGCGAATTGATTAATATATTCTCCTATGCACCAGATGCAAACCACACTGGCTCGCTTGCTTCTACGGGGCTGTTCACCCAAATTTTCTAAGGGCATTAGCACGTAAGTGAATGTAATGGATTCGCCTGGAATTCGAACTCGGCTCTCCGATTCCTCAATCCGAGCCTCTATCTCACCGCACCTAAACTTCTGTACTTGTTTGATTTTGACATCCTAGTTCGCATCTTGGCCTTGCTGACAACCCCACATTTTGTCTTCTCACTGTTGACGGTTAGTCCTTTCTTCTCACTTTCCTTTGCCGCCTTTTTTAAAACTTCCTGTAGTTTACCTTCTCTGTCTGGCACCAATGCAGTTTCATCTGCATATCTTTTTTTTTTCTCATTTCACCCCAAGCAGGGAGATAATACCGCTAGTACACAGAGGGGAAATTGACAAAGAAGACTTAGAAAATGGAGGACTGCGGAAATGACATAATATGAACTGGTTTCAAGGAGATTTAAGATGGCAATTAACGTTGAATTTACATCTTTGAAGATTGTAATCAAATAAACAGAAGTGAGTTCCAAAGTGCGAGAAAAGAAACGGTTGGAGTAGATGTGGCAGTTACATTTAACTATTTCAACAGTAAAAGGGTGGGACCTAAATGCCAATCTAGTAACTCGCTTAAATTCATATAATCACAATACTAGGGAAAAAAGCTCATCATATATATATATATATATATATATATATATATATATATATACGTGTGTGTGTGTGTGTGTGTGTTTTGTTTGTTTGTCTTTTACATATAGCGTACTGATATTTATCCGCGCGCCCACGTTATATCAGGTCAGAATGTGACTTGGTATTTAGCCCTCTTTTGAATTAATGCTGTGAACGTTAGAATTTCCATTATTCTCGATCTCATTATATATATATATATATATATATATATATATATATATATATATATATATATATATATATATATAATGAAGAAATATAGTCTTGAAATATGCTATATTTATGGGATAAAGTGTTCAATATCAGAGATAGAGCGTGTGTAAATATAAAAGTGAACATAGAAGTCAACACTTAGAGGCGACAGTCTGTTTCATGCTAGATGCAATCGTCAGGCCACGAGTGCTGTTATATATATATATATATATATATATATATATATATATATATATATATATATATAATAATTTCAACCCAAGCAAAGCAGGAATGCCACTAGTAGCAGAGGGTTACAGAGAGTGAAAGTATGAGAAAAGACTGGGTATAATGGGGTGGGGATTGGAGAAAGGGTAAAAGATGAATGGGATTCAAGAAGATAGAAGATGGCGATTGACGTTGCATTTGAATATTTGAAGATTGTAGTTATCAGGAAAGCAAGAAAGAAGAAGCGACTTCCACAGGCGGGAAGTACGAGAAAGGAAACTGTTGGAGTAGAAGTGGCAGTTACATTTAACTATTTCAACAGTAAAAAGGTGGGACCTAGATCCCAATCTAGTAGCTCGCTTAAATTCACGTAAATTCATCAGGAGAAAAAAAATTGTCAGAAGAGTTGCCATGAAAATATTTGTCGCAAAGACAGAGGGAAGCGACGCCACGTCGGTGAGAAAGTGATTGAAGTTGAGATGCCAGGTCAGGATTGATTACATTGCAGATGATTTTTTTTCTGGATTTTGTCAAGAACCTCGAGATGAATAGCAAGAGCACCAGTCCAGATATAGCTACAGTATTCAATGTTAGATTTTTAAATGTGAATGATGGACTCTAAAGAGAACATTCCTTGCGGTAGATGCAGCTGTTGATTCGATGTAATCGCTCTGCTTCAAGTAAGTGGAAAACGTGAGGACAAGAAAGCACAGTGTGTTGCTCTCCAGGAGTTTAGCGTCAGCCATGATGATGGCAGACAGAACGCTTTCTATATGGTAGTTAAATTAGAGCAGTTTTGTTTTTAAAACTGTTTTGAGAGAATGATTTTTAAAAATTTCAAACAGCGATAGCACTGGCTGATGGTCAATGGATGTCGATTGGTTTCGTTTGTTTTGTTTTACGGTATATATGGGTTATTTAATGCCGACAACTTTTTTTTTCCTGGTAATACTTTTGATTTGTCAAAAATCTATTTCTGTTAATATTTTTTGGCTCAAAGAAATATAGCTGGTACTATTATTTAAAAAAAAAAACGTATAGCTGGTAATATTATTTTTCCAAAAAAACGTATAGCTGGTAATATTATTTTTCAAAAACGTATAGCCGGCAACACTATACTTAAAAAAAAAAATGAATACGTATAGCTGGTAATATTTTTTTCAAAAACTTACAGCTGGCAACATCATTTTTTTCAAGAACGTATTATCAGAGGCCTTGCTGTTGGACGTAGTTTATCGTCATACCCAGGACGCGGATGTAGTTTATCGTCATACCCAGGACGCGGATGTAGTTTATCGTCATACCCAGGACGCGGATGTAGTTTTTCGTCATACACAGGACGCGGATGTAGTTTATCGTCATACCCAGGACGCGGATGTAGTTTATCGTCATACCCAGGACGAAATGAATGTCGAATGTTTACTTATAAAGAAACAGCTCATATTAACATTTCATTAAAAAAAAATGTCCTCCTCGTATTATAATTTCAAAGTCGTCACCGTGTCTGCATTCCATCCATTGAACTTAGTGATGAGATTGTCCAGCATTCACTGCCCTATAGGATGACAGATATCACGTAACAGTTCAGTACTCTTTTCTTTGTTTCTAACGACATTTTTCTATATCTCTCCATACCCTGATTAGCTTTTGGAATGCATCTTTAGCTATCAGAATGTGCCTTCGAATCTTTGTGCTTCACTTTCCGTTCTCTGTTAAAACAATTCCCAGATATTTAATTTTTCGTAATTTGCATATTAAACTCATCCTTTTGCCAATAACCATGCATTCTGTCTTCTTGCATTTAATGTTTAATCCTTTCCTATCGCTTTCCTCCACTACCTTCTGTCGGAACGTTTGTAGCTTTCACGTAACAGTTTAGTACCAGACTGATTCTAAAAAGGCCACAGTTTCGCCTGACTTTTACCTTATTGTGACCTAATCTGAACTACAGCCTTTTGTAAACACTGCAAAGAAGGAAGGCAATTCGAAAAGATGTTTATATGAAATTGTTTAATAAGTAGTATCGTTTTTTGAGAGATTGAATAAAATTCATGTTAATTTTATAAAAATTATTATTAGCAATTACAAAATGTCTTATTTAAACTAATTTTTGTTTATTCCTCGATGCCATCGTGGCCGAGTGGTTAAAACATAAGCATTTATCTAGCGGGTAGACGACACATCATTGTCTTATACCCCTTTCTTTGTAAAGTCTGTTCCAATAATAGAAACTGTATTCGGACTAAATGCGTCCTAAATAGGTGAAACGTACAGAAACGTTAGGAACTTGTAATAAAGTGTTACGCAGAGTAATCGAGTTGTGGTCGCTGAACACTACTCCTTCCCTCGACTACTACTGACTCCTACTTATAATAGGTGGGAGAGTCTATTATCGAGACAAGGTGTCTTTCCCCGTAACACCCCCCTCCTAAAACTTTACTCTGTAGAAGAAAAAGGTTTTATTTTTTTTATTTTTTTTTTATTTTATTTTTTTTTTTACAGAAAAAAGGAGAAAAAAAATACAAAAAAAACTTTTTTTTTTCAAAGTGTAAATCCGAGACTTTGTCCCCCACGTTATTTGTGGCGAACAAAATTTTTCTTCCTCCGTATGAGTACGAATTTCGTCGTAAAAAACCACTGTGGCGGACGAACTTTTTCTTCCTCCTTATGAGTGCAAATTCTCGCTGCCAAAAGTTGTATTGGCGAAACAATTTTTTTTTCTGCCTCTGTATGAGTACGAATTGTCGTCGCCAAAAGTTGTCTTGGCTAACGAATTTTTTTTTTCTTCTCCCCCGTATGAGTTCGAATTCTCGTCGTCAAAAGTTGTTGTGGAGTTATTTCCACAATAGAAACTGTATTCGGACTAAATGCGTCCTAAATAGGTTAAACGTACAGAAACGTTAGGAACTTGTAATAAAGTGTTACGCAGAGTAATCGAGTTGTGGTCGCTGAACACTACTCCTTCCTTCGACTACTCCTGACTCCTACTTATAATAGGTGAGAGAGTCTATTATCTAGACAAGGTGTCTTCCACTATAACAAATAACTTGGACCGATTTTAAATGTGAATTTAATTTCAGATTTAGCGGACATTTGGGCGATATTATTTTTCACACACAATTGACATGACTTAAATAACATGATCCAATAGAAAAATAACTAAATTTTCACCAATAACACTGATTTATTTACTGCTGACTTTGATGAAACACAATTATATATAACTAGCAGCATGGCCCGGCGTGGCCCGTGCTTGATTCAAAAATCGTACGTCTCATACAGCAATCGCTATCACTTGACTTAAAATATGTTTGCTCTTCTTTGCCTTTAAAGGAGCGCCCTTTGCCGTGCTGATGTTGCTACATACCTTACTTCTTGCCTATCTCACACTGCGAATTTTTCTAAGCTCTATACTAAACATTAACTCTGTTATGAAAAAAGAACTAAATAAAATGAACACAAAACGATCAGCTTTAAAAAAGGACGCGTAACTGGAAAAACCGAATGAAAAAAGCATGTTAACAACAAATACTTTTTCACACCTAACCTAGTTCTGCGGAATCAGAATCAACGTTGAGTTTAAGCAAGTGAATGAGCCAATTGGAGTAAAGCGCCATGCAGATTAAAATTTTTCCCACTTGTGACGAATGAAGCTATCGAATTTTTTTGCGTGCTAGCATGCTAGTTAACATTCGTGTCAGTCAACTGTTGGCTCTCACGCTGGCCAATAGAATCTTCCTGCCTATTCGAGGCAGCCAGCTATAGGCTCTCACTCTGGCCAGTATAAAATGGCCGCAATCTGCACGAAAACTGCCGTAGAAGCATGAAAAAATATCGATTATTTCCACTATCGATGGGAGTTGCGAAATGCAAAGTCGGCCTTGGTCTTTCTACTAATTTGGAGCATGTGCATGTAAATTTTGGTGCAAATCCGTCGAAAATTGCGGCCGTGCATTCGTTACACACACACACACACACACACACACACACACACACACACATCCTGCCTTTTATAGCTAGAGATCCGTCGTAATGAAACACCCTTTATATCTGCAGGACTCATTTTTTCTCCATATGCAGGCAGTTTGCTGCCAGTATAGGTTATCGATTATTCTAATATCCTTCCCAATTCTGTCACGGATGCTTGGCTCTTCCGACAGATCTCTGTAGAGTAATTTATTGAACGCCTTTGCGTAATCTATATAGCTTTGGATGGCAACGGGTCTACCGCAGAAAGAAATGGCAGCCTAATGCGGGAAAAAAATCTGCCTCGTCAGTAAGGTATTGAAAGATACATGATTGCGTATGCCTGTATCAGGCATGGCACTTAACTGAACTTATATTCACTTACGTGCTAATACCATTGGGAAAGGTATGAATCCTCTCCCCCCCCACACACACACCAGCTATGAGTAAATAGCAGGACACCTGAGTTCTATAGCCTTGGATGACAACTTGTCTACCGCAGAAAGAAATAGCAACCTACTGCGGGAAAAAAATCTGCCTCGTCAGTCATGCATCGAAAGATACATGATCGCCTAAACGTGTATCACGCATGGCACGTAACTGACTGATATGGCTCTTTATTAGACAGTTAATGTTTTTATTATGTGGTAACAGTTTCTTAGAATTTGAAACCCCGTTTTTTTTTTTGTTTGTTTTTTTTGCACAACTTACCCACGTCTAACTCGAAAACCGGAATCACTGGCTGGATCATTTGCTTCGAAATCAGGCTTATGGTCGGAAATGTGTACCCATCTCCCCCACGACGCAAGGCCACCTGCCGCTCCGGCATTTTCTCATGAAATTTCCGCACCATCCGACCTGGCATTTTTCTGTTATCAGTCTTAGCTAAATAGATATTCGTGCCACGTTTTTCCTTCTTAGATGCTTCGGGAAAATGCCGCCAAGATGTCCGCTGTCTGAAGCTGCAATTGAAAGATGCACCGGCTGTCGGTGACCATTTATTAACCTCATGCAGACAACGCGGAGTCGGATAAATCCGAGAAAGTTCAAAACTTCAGCCTGTTTGCGGTTGCTTTTATTCATGACACTCAACCGCAGCGGTGTCTCTAGCCTGGACAACCGTAATTACGATTACAGTGCTCGGAAAATAATACCTCATTTTGACTGACTGAATAAAAATACCGTTAATTTTCCCAAAAAGAAAATTAACATGAGTAGCAATATAAAAATGGCATTATCAAACTATTTTTTTAATTCATCGATGAAAGCATTCTGGGATTGTGGAAAGAATTTTGATCGTCATTATGAAAACAAATGAAAATGGTGTCATAAGTTAAAAGCAAACCCATTACATTGCGCAGAAAATAGGTTTCGCATTTTTTAGGACTTAATCTCATTTTTTAAGGAAAAGGAAAGAAAAAGAGAAAAGGGTAAATAAAAAGAAAGAGAAAAAAGAAAAAAAAAAGAGAAAAAGAAAAAGAAAGAGAAAGAATGGAAAAGAAAAGAAAGAGAAAAGAAAGAAAAAGAAAAACGTAAAATGAAAAAGAAAGAATAAGAGAAAGAAAAAGAAAGAAAAAGAAAGTGAAAGAACGAAAAAGAAATAAAAAAAGAACAAGAAAGAGAAAAGAACAAGAAAGAGAAAAGAGAAAGAAAGAAAAAGAAAGAGAAAGAAAGAGAAAATAATGAAAGAAAAAGAAAAACTAAAAAAGAAAAAAAGATAGAAAAACAAAGAGAAAGAAGGAATAAGAAAGAGAAAGAAAAGAAACAAAAAAGAAAGAGAAAGAGAAAAGAGAAAGAAAAAGTAAAAATGAAAGAAAAAGAAAACTGAAAAAAGGAAAAGGGAAATAAAACAAAAGGAAAAAAAGTAAAAGAAAGAGAAAGAAAAATAGCAAAGAAAAAGAAAAAGAAAGAAAAAAGTGAAAGAAAGAAAAAAAAATTGATGGTTTTGGATCGAAATGTAGCATTTTGGAGGATGAAACAAAAATCTATTCAAATTTATCCACCAAAGTTACATTTTTTTACCAAAAACATAAACATCGTTTTCAGAAATAATAATAAAAAATCCATCATAATAATTCTTATATTCCTCATATTACAATACAAATAAATAAATAAAAAAAAGAACCGGATATTAGTCTGAAGTAAAAATGATTAAAACTGCTCGTCTAACAAGAATTCTGATTGTTTTGAATGTGTCTCTTCAATTCCGTATTTATAAACACTGCAAACAAAGGTTCAAATTCGAAAAAGAAAAACAAAAGTAAAAAGGAAACGAGAAAAGAAAAAGGAAAGAAAAGGAAAAAGGAAAGAAAAGGAAAAAAATAAATAAAACAGGAAAAAATAAAAAAAGAGGAAAAAGAGAGAAATACGAAAAGAGAAGGAAAAGGAAAAAAAAATAAAACCGGAAAAAATAAAAAAAGAGAGAAATATGAAGAAAAAAAAAGAAAGAAAAAGAAAGAAAAAGGAGAAAAGGCAAACAAAATATTGGATTGTCCAAAAAATAATGTATTTTTGGAGACATGCTGAAAGAATAGAAAAGGAAAAGGAAAGACAAGAAAAGAAAGAAAAAGAAAAAAAGAAAGGATAAAAGAAAAGGAAAAAAATATTAATTAAAAATATCATTTAATAGGCAGAAATTAACACAGAATTATAAGATTTAAAATTTAATAAATTTTTCTAATTAAAATTTACAAAAATGAAAACAATTCCTGTAAAAGTTCAATATTCATCGATTTTTTTCTTAATATTGTTCCAAATATATTTTATTTATAAAAGCAATTAACAGCTGTTCTAATTAAATAATGCCATAGTTTTATTACATTTTTTATTTAATGAATTTCGATAAATGGTGTTTCTATTTGACAAAAACAAATTTGTCTATATTTCTGAGATGAGGTATTATGTACAGTATTTACATTAATCGGACTATTGTCCTCATCTTTGTCGCCATATTTGTCACAACGTTTCGGCCGTTGTACGCTCCGGCCTTCTTCAGGTGGTTGGAATTTCGACTCGAACCCTTTATTTCGATCACTGGGGCAGACTGTTCTAGTTCCACGAGCCATGTTTGATGGATGTCAGTTATCAGTTATCTCCTGCTAATTTTCCCTCTGAAAGTTCTCCACTGCCTGAACCGGGTATTGAACTCACACTCTTTGGGTCTGTCACTGGATCTAACCAACGCCTTTATCCACTGTGCATTGTGTCCGTTGTGCTTGTCTTTAGCGCCAAACCATAACAAAAATTATGCCCGACACTTTATAAGCAGCTACAATTTGCCTATACCATTTAGTGCTTTGGTATCTGTCTATATTTCTTAGATGAGGTATTATGTACATTATTTACATTATTCAGACTATTGTCCTCAACTTTATCGCCATATTTTCCCTGGCACTCCTTATTCCTGGGTCCCATATTGTATTCATTTCTATGCTTGGTCGGCTCAGGAGATTTTTGTGGCCTAGCACATGTGCTGATTCCTTAAGTTTATGAATTTTCCAGTGTTCTTTGTCTATGATTTCAACTTGATCCCACAGAGGGGGGTGATCTCCCTTCTCTCTCCATATGTGGTCAGCCACGCCTGATTTTTCCACTTCCCCTCGTCTTACAGCTTTCTGGTGTTCTTGAAGCCCCACTTTAAGGAGGCGGCCTGTCTCCCCTTTATAATTATTTCTGCAGCTGCACGGGATAGAGTACACACAGACTTTAGTCATGTTCTCCTCTATGGGGGGGGTCTTACTCGGGGAGATATCTGCGAAGTGTCGTCAACCTTTTGATGGTTGTTCTGATGTTATATGCACCGCAAATCCTTTGTATTTTCTCTGATAACCCTTCCACATATGAAAGGCAGACTGTTTTCTCCTGAGCCGATCAAGCATAGAAATTAATCCAATATGTGAACCAGTAATAAGGAATGCCAGAGAAAAGCAATAATAACAAAAAATGCAATATGAGCTCTGGTAAAAACAATGCATGATAATAGAAAAAATTGCAATATGAGCTCTGGTAAAAAAAAAAAAAGTGAGGGGGTGAAGACGTTAGGTTTATAATACCCAGAAATTCATACACAGATGTCCTCAAAGACACATGGCATAGTGGATGAAGGCGTTAGTTAGATCCAGTGACAGGACCCAAAGAGTATGAGTTCAATACTCGGCTAAGGCAGTGGAGAACGTTCAGAGGGGAATTAACAGGAGATGACATCCATTAGACATGGCACGTGGAACTAGAACAGTCTACCACAGTGAGCGAAATAAAGGGTTCAGTTCGACATTCCAGCCACCTGAAGAAGGCCGGAGCGTACAACAGCCGAAACGTTGTAATAAATATAGCGACAAAGATGAGGACAATAATGTAAATAGTGAACACTGTTCTGTTTAGTCTCGAGTTAAATGTCTCTGGCTGTTAAATGTCAGTGGCTTAAAATGTTATGTCCAGCAATTGATATGAACGCTTTAAATTCCGAGGGGGGAAAAAGACCAGGAAAGATTCGTTCTTATCAGTTTTTTAATTCTACAGATTGAAGGCCCCACGCGTTGCTAGTACCTTTTACGCTGGACACTTAATGTTGGGACGTGAGGAATCGGTCCGGGAAGTGGGATATATTAGGAAAGGTGTTGGTTTGGGAATGGAGTAGTAAGATACTGACTGCATTCTGAGAGCCTGGGCCCGGATGAAAAAATTGTAAAAAAAAAAAAATGTATCCCTTCCACAAACGCTTCTGGCGATTTCTTTTACTATGTTTGGCTTAAGTCGATTAAAAAAGAAGCTAATTTGAGTCTTGTTGTAGTTTGAAGCCTGCTCTAGTGCAATTTTCAATGACCGCGTCTTATTAGCCAATTCATTTGTGAGTTGAGATCATTCCCCATTACAGTTGCCTTTTACAGGACTTAGCATGGAATTATTCCAATTCTGATGCTACTTTAGCGTGTCAACTAGCAAGTCATTTGCAGTTTAGTGTGCAATCTACTTGCCTTTTTGAACTTCAATGTGCATCGTTCCTCCACTACAATAATTTTATGCCACAGGATGATAAAAGCTAATTAACTAATTTTGAATAATCAATATTAACATAATAATAATAATAATAATAATAATAATAATAATAATAATAATAGATGGCCACTCGTATTCGAGGATACCCGTTTAATAGGGTGGCTAGCCAATCCCTTTTGCAGACGCTCGCTCAGGTACATTTGTGTTTGTTCAACACCCACAGAGCCAACCTGGGGTTTATACCTGCAACTATGCCGTGCAGACCTTAGTTACAGTTCCTGGGAGAGAGTACGTTATCTAGCATGATCAACACTCTGAACAAGGCTAGCACACTCAAACTCTCGATCACGATGACTTGTGACTTCGTGCTAGCACATCTATCCACGGCCCCTAAGTGTTCCGTCTACCCAATTTCACTCACAATGCTTGGGTCAACCCGTGGTATGGTTTTCAGGCACTTTCCAAATGTGCTTCACGCTGGGATCACCCCCTCCAGACCGATAACATCATCAAGTCTACTTTCTGACAAATCAACCGTGGTGAGATTCGAACCCGGGTGTCATGGTCAGAAAGCGAACTCGGCCATGCGCCCATACTGAATATTTAATATAATTAATAACATACACGTAATTAAACAAATTATAATCATGATGTTAAAAAAAAGGCTAAATACTACGTTAATTGTTATCATTCCGATGAGCCTCATTGATGCTACGTAATTGATACAAACAATTTACACTTAAATCCTTTAATTACTTCGTATATCCTCTAGGAATGCCAAGAGCTAATCGGCTTCATTTTTCCTCAGTACTTTCCAGAGTGGGGAGTGGAGAAGCTCACTGGTAACGCCTCACATTTTCTTTAAATTCCTTGTTTTGTTATTTTATATTGACCGGTCAGGAGCAATCAGGTCAAAAAGTTAAAAAAAAAAAAAGAAGTTAAACACAGGTAAAATAAAGAATTATAACATCATGCCATGAAATGTACACAGCAAAAGGTAATTTCACCGCGTAGACCACAGAAACTGCTGTAGACCGCAGACTAAAATAGTACCCCTTTTTTCTATGTGCCGTGTCTCTTCAAAACGTAGGGGATTGCGACTCTCCACAACATTCTATCCTTTGTAGGTCTTAGCAACGTTTGTCTTTTTAAGATAATTTCCGCTATGGGTTCCGCTATCCTTTCGTTCATCGAGTAGCTGACCCGCCATTTTCCCCAGGCTTTTTTTTTTTTTTACTTTCGATATGTCTTGTGAGTGTAAAATTTACCAAACTTTCTTTCCTCATCAAGTATCTCTTATTCTAAGTATAAGCACCTTTCCTCTTTTCATTTTCATTAACACTTCCTCATTAGCTACATGTTCAATCCATGGTATTCTCAGAATCCTACTGTTCAACCAAATTTATGTCGCCTTCTCCTCTGTAATTAAATTTTTCCAGAATTCGCTACCATTATGAAGAGATTGAAATCGGTTTGCGGATGTCCCGTTTTCCTGATACAATCTCTCATCTCCGCATACTTTTTAATGATAATAATGAAGCAAGGTGGTCTACCCCGTTCATAACAACACGGAACCTCGCTATTTTAATGGTAAACGAGCAAATCTCATATATTGCACCTAATAAAGAGTTCAATTCTAACTAAGTGAACATACGCATGGCTGGACAATAGAGCCACTATGTCAAAAAATATTTTTAAAATTACAGCTGGCTGTTAGGAAAGATAAAAAAAAAATAAAAAAGTTACAAATATATAAATACTAGCAGCATGGCCCGGCGTTGCCCGTGCTTGATTAAAAAAATCGGACGACTCATACAGCAATCGCTATCACTTGACTTAAAATATTTTTGCCCTTTCTTGCCTTTAAAGGAGTGCCCTTTGCCGTGCTGATGTTGCTACATGCCTTACTTCTTGCCTATCTCACACTGCGAATTTTTTCTAAGCTCTATACTCAACATTAAATCTGTAACTAAAAAAGAACTATACAAAATGAACACAAAACGATCAGCTTTAAAAATGGACTCGTAAGTGGAAAACCGAATGAAAAAAGAATGTTAACAACAAATACTTTTTCACACCCTACCCAGTTCTGCGGAATCATAATCAACGTTGAGTTTAAGCAAGCGAATGAGCCAATTGGAGTAAAGTGCCACGCAGATTTAAATTTTTCCCACTTGTGACGAATGAAGCTATCGATTTTTTTTGCATGCTAGCATGCCAGTTAACATTCGTGTCAGTCAGCTGTTGGCTCTCACGCTGGCCAATAGAATATTCCTGCCTATTCGTGGCAACCAGCTATAGGCTCTCACTCTGGCCAGTAGAAAATGGCCGCAAACTACATGAAAACTGCCGTAGAAGCATTAAAATATCGATTATTTCCACTATCGATCGGAGTTGGGAAATGCAAAGTCGGTCTTGGCCTTGTCACTAACTTGGAGCATGTGCATGTAAATTTTGGTGCAAATCCGCCCGAAATTGCGGCCGTGTATTCGTTACACACACACACACACACACACACACACACACACACACACACACATCCTGCCTTTTATAGATAGAGATGGTAATATTATATTCATTGTGAAAATGCTTCATCTAGAAAGCAACAATAATAAGATGGAGTAAAACTAGTAATAAAAAATGAAAATGAAAATGCTTCATCTAAAAGCAACAATAATAAGATGGAAGATAATTAGTAATGAAATGCAAAGACTAATGCGACCGACCAGATACAGAAACAATGGCAAGATAAACCGCTCCACAGCCAATACTCTTATCGTACCAAACAATGCTTCACCTAAAAAACAACAGTAAGAAAATGGGGTAAAACTAGTCATAAACTAATAATAGTGAAAATGCTTAATCTAGAAAACAACAATAATAACATGGGGTAAAATTAGTAATCAAATATTAAAAGTGTAAATGCTTCATCCAAAAAGCAACAATAACAAGCTGAAACGCAAAAGTCATGCAATAATAATAGTGAAAAGTCTTCATCTGAAACGGAATAAAATAATGTTTCATCTAAAATAGTAATAAGAGAAGTAAAACTAATATTAAAATATTAAGAGTGAAAATGCTTTATCTAAAAAAAGAAAAAAATGGGGTAAAAATAATAGTACAATATTAACAACAACAACAGCAACAATAGTAATAATAATAATAATAATAATAATAATAATAATAATAAATAAATAAATACTTAAAAAAGAATGCAAAGACTAATGCGACCGACCAGATACAGAAACAATGGCAAGATAAACCGCTCCACAGCCAATACTCTTATCGTACCAAACAAGCTGACGTAGTAAAAAAACTGCACCGATCAGTGGCTACGTAGTGCAGGGTTGAAAGGTGAAACTGAAGGTTTTATCATTGCTGCACAGGACCAATGCTTGTTAACTAGGAATTATCAAACACATATACTAAAATACTGTGTTAGCCCAAAATGCAGATTCTGTGACAAATATTCAGAAACCATTGATCATCTTGTATCAGGTTGTACGATATTGGCACCCACTGAATATAAAACCCGGACAGAGTGGGCTAATATCTGCACTGAAAAATTTGCAACTCCTACGGGAAGGAAACTGAAAGAAACTGGTACGAACACCACCCAGACTATGGGACTACACAATACACACTGACAGAACAATCAAAGCCAACCGCCCAGACATTGTTATTAAAGACCACAAACAAAATAAGTGCTACCTTATTGATATGGCAGTCCCTGCGGACTGCAATGTATCTTTGAAGATATTCGAAAAGCTGTGAAAATACAAGGACCTTGAAATAGAAATTTCAAAATTGTGGGACATGGGAACATCAACAATCCCTGTTGTAGTTGGAGCTCTTGGACTTTGGAAAAAGATTCCAGTAGACTAATTGAAGGGATCCCTGGAAGTCCATGCCTCAAAGAGATACAAAAAATTGTTCTGACTAGAACAGCCCACACTTTACGAAGGTCTTTATCTATGTAATTTTTTTTTTTTTTTTGCAGTGGAAAGTGTCATGATGCCATTTCTAACCTTAGGTCCCTGGGCGGGACCCGGAAAGAAAGAAAATAATAATAATAATAATAATAATAATAATAATAATAATAATAATAATAATAATAATAGCAGCTAGAAAAGATTGTTAAAATTTTAGAATTTTCCTATTCTAATTTTATGATGTCAATTACTTCTTAATTTAATGGTCGAATAAGATCATGGCGAGTTCTACGACAAATATCCGTAGAAATTCCCCTATAACATCGTTAATATTTTTAAGCTTAACAACCATATTGCAATAGCAAGCATGAATATGAACACTGGTAATAAATATTACATTTTCATATATATGAATTCTTGTGGTATTTTATATATATTTATATATTCATATATATGAATTCTTGTGGTATTTTATATATATTTATATATTCATATATATGAATTCTTGTGGTATTTTATATATATTTATATATTCATATATATGAATTCTTGTGGTATTTTATATATATTTATATATTCATATATATGAATTCTTGTGGTATTTTATATATATTTATATATTCATATATATGAATTCTTGTGGTATTTTATATATATTTATATATTCATATATATGAATTCTTGTGGTATTTTATATATATTTATATATTCATATATATGAATTCTTGTGGTATTTTATATATATTTATATATTCATATATATGAATTCTTGTGGTATTTTATATATATTTATATATTCATATATATGAATTCTTGTGGTATTTTATATATATTTATATATTCATATATATGAATTCTTGTGGTATTTTATATATATTTATATATTCATATATGTGAATACTTGTGGTATTTTATATATATTTATATATTCATGTATGTGAATACTTGTGGTATTTTATATATATTTATATATTCATGTATGTGAATACTTGTGGTATTTTATATATATTTATATATTCATGTATGTGAATACTTGTGGTATTTTATATATATTTATATATTCATGTATGTGAATACTTGTGGTATTTTCCGAATACTGATGAGCAAATGAAAAGATTTCAAATTGACAAATTTTTCCATTTCACAAAAACATACGTTAAACACGTGTATCTTTCCGGCTTTCTTTCTTTCTTTCTTTCTTTCTTTCTTTCTTTCTTTCTTTCTTTCTTTCTTTCTTTCTTTCTTCCTTTCTTTATTTCATTCATTTTCT
The DNA here is from genome assembly GCA_964036315.1 of Acanthosepion esculentum. Lineage (NCBI taxonomy): Eukaryota > Metazoa > Mollusca > Cephalopoda > Sepiida > Sepiidae > Acanthosepion > Acanthosepion esculentum. The sequence continues at coordinate 39,112,546 of OZ038516.1, forward strand.
TACTGAAATCAAGTAGTGACTCTGATATGCGTTTTTTTTTTACCAGACAGTCAAAAAGTAATATCTCATAATTTATGAGGTATTGGAATGAGACATTAAACACTTCTATCTCCCCTAATTTCTTTCTTTCTTTCTTTCTTTCTTTAATTTCTCACTGAAATCAAGTAGTATCTTTTCACCTCTTGCCACGCGATCAAAATATATATATTCTCTTCTTTTTTTCCTTTCTCTCTCGCTTTCTTTCTTTCTTTCTGTTTCTTTCTTTCCCTCTTTCTTCTTCTAGCTGAAACGAAGTAGTATCTTTTCCCCCTCTTTTCATGTGTCAAATCGGAATAGTCCCTTATTTATGAGGTATTAGCAGGAGACGTTAAACACTTCTAAGTTCACTTCTCTTTTTCTTCTCTCTTTCTTTCTTTCCTTCTTGCATTCTTTCTTTCTTTCCTTCTTTCTTCTTCTAGCTGAAACGAAGTAGTCTTTTCCCACTCTTTCTATGCGTCAAAACGGAATAGTCCCTTATTTATGAGGTATTAGCAGGAGACGTTAAACATTTATGCATTCTATTCTTTTTTCTCTCCTCTCTTTATTTCATTTGTTCTTTCTTTCTTTCTTTCTTTCTTTCCTTCCTTCTTTCTTTTTCTCGCTGAAACTAAGTAGTGTCTTTCCCCCCTCTTTCCACGCGATCAAAACGCAATAGTCCCTTATTTATGAGGTATTAGCAGGAGACGTTAAACACTACTAAGTTCACTTCTTTTTTCTTCTCTCTTTCTTTATTTTTTTCTTTCTTTCTCTCTCTCCTTTTCTCACTGAAACGAAGTAGTGTCTTTTCCACTCTTTGCCCGTGATCAAAACGGAATAGTCCATTATTTACCAGATATTAACAAGGCGTAACGGTCGTGCAAAATAACGAAGAGAGGACCATTCACAATTATAATATGATCATTCTTGTTATCCTTCAATGCACACAGACAGAACAACAATAGTTGATCGCCCAGGCATCGTGCAGTTCCTGCAGATTGTAATTGAAAGAAATCACAATGCAAATATCTTGATGGGCAAATCTCAAAGATATGACACATGAAGACGTCAAAATAATTCCAGTTGCGGTTGGTTCCCTGGCTTTCATTGGATAGACCAATTGAAGGGATCTCTGGTATCACAGACTTTAAAGAAATGCAAAAGTTGTTCATATACTTTACGAAGAGCTTTATTTATGGGAAATAAGTGCGGTTTAGGTTGATTTATTTTTATTTTAACAAACGTTAAATGGAAAATGTTATAATTCCATTTTTGATCTTCCGTCTCTGATTGTGAGTATGCAAGAGGAATCAAAAGAAATAATAATAATAATAATTGTTGTGGATTCCGGGATGAATCCGATATCAATGAATAACAAACGCCAAGAATGGATAAGGAAAATAAATGTATTAACGTAATAATACAAACTGGTAATACGGGTTAGTAGATCCAGGAATGCGGGTTAGTAGCAATAATATATATACAGTCTTGGTATTGAAGTATCGCGGTATGACCCCTTACTGAGTCTACGTGCTCGCTAACTGTCACTCTGGTGCTACCCTCCTCAATTACAGACAGTATTTACTGTCCACCCCCCACAAGGCCGGGTTTAAAGTGGGGTATTCCCGAGCCCGTAGGCTCTGCCAAAAAATGCCCGTAGATCCCGTATAAACGGGATCGGGTTGATCAACCACCCGAACGGGGCTCTACCCTTCGGCGGAGCCTCGTCCGTGATCCTCTCTACTCAGAGGCAGAGAGTTCGACCGTCCAACAGACTCTGTTGCAGAGAGTATTTACTGCCACCCCCACGAGGGATAGATGTGGCACAAGGCCGGGTTTAAAGTGGGGTATTCCCGAGCCCGTAAGCGCGGCCAAAAAGTGCCCGTAGATCCCGTATAAACGGGATCGGGTTGGTCAGCCACCCCGAACGAGACTCTGCCCTTCGGCGGAGCCTCGTCCGGGTTCCTCTCTGCTCAGAGTCAGAGAGTTCGACCGTCCAACAGAGAAGACGTCGCCGTCTGCTCTGTTGTAGACTGTCCGGGTATTCACTGGTAGTAGTATATGTATACCTTGGGTGAGTCCATTTGTGTGAAAAGGGGAGATCCCTCAACAATAATAATAATATTATTCTACCCCACTGAAAACAATACACTTTTATTAACTATTCCACCTCTCATATATCATGTTGAGCGTGCTTTTGGGCCTTCTACCAGAGTCGTTCTAAAGCTGCTAACTTGAACATAATTACCCCTTGGCGGTCAACCTTTAAACGCAAATCTCTACCAATTTCAATGATTAAGAATAAAATTTCATACCGGATTGGTCGTCACCCGGGTCAACAAGGGCCGCGTCCCTCAGAACGGAACAAGTCTGAGGACGAAAAATCTATCACTGGAACAAACTCTTCCACAAACGAAGAGACACTAGGTCACCAAAACCGGATTATTGCCAACCTTGGACCAAGTGACTCAATACCAAATCGACTAATAAAAAGAAAAAGATCGAAATGGACCTGCGAAGAGTATCGACAAGTCATGACATCATTCTTCACTGCACTCAAAAAACACCACCAATCAAACATACCAAATATGATTCCGACAAGTACAGGCCACGCTTTACGAAGGGCTTTATCTATGTAATTTTTTTTTTTTTTTGCAGTGGAAAGTGTCATGATGATACCATTTCTAACCTTAGGTCCCTGGGCGGGACCCGGAAAGAAATGTGTAAACGGCAGATATCAAAGGAAATAAATACTAATAATAATCATAATCAAGAATGGAACTAACCCGAAATGCAGAATCTGGGGAAAATATGATGAAACTGTCGACCATATTATATCAGGATACCCAGAACTGACAAAAAATGAATATACTTACAGACATAAAAAGGTAACGACATATGTGCACTGGAAGATATGCAAGAAGCACAAAATCGAAAACACTGAGAGATGGTATGGAAACCAACCGGGCAAATTTATAAAAAATAACGATGTAACTATCCTCTGGGACATGCCAATTCAAACTGACTGTTAAATAAAAGCCAACATCCCTGATATTAACATAAAAGACAAAAAAACTCAGGAAGTGTGTGCTTATTGACATAGCAGTACCATCTGAGAGAATCACCTCCATAAAAAAAGTATCGAGAATTGACCAAATACCTGGAAATCGAGATTAACAGCATGTGGGGAATGAAGACTGAGAGTGTACCAGTAGTAATCGGAGCACTAGGCCTCGTCAGAAAAGGTATGGACAATTTTACTAGCAGTGTCCCAGATAACATCAACATAAAAGTTGCCAGAAAATCGTCTTACTAGGAACATCCCATATACTAAGAAAAGTGATATCTGTTAAATGACAGTTCTCCTATAGGGTCTAAGGACCATAGTTTGGATCCGGCTCTACAGGATACAAAGCAGGAAACATAACACACGAACAATAATAATAATAATAATGATCAAGTTCAAAATGGAGTTTCAAATGAGTGAAGAAATGCAAGTAAAGCATAATACAACGACTGAATTTGCAAAATATTTACTGTTGAGGGATCTCCCCTTTTTACACAAATGGACTCACCCAAGGCATACATATAATACTACCAGTGAATACCCAGCAGAACGTTTAGACAGTCAAGGAGAGTAATAGTACGTTAAGTCAAGTCGGACAGTCAAGTAGTAATAGTGGAACGTTGAGTCGGTCGGTAGAATAACGTAGCGGCAAGAGTCACAGTAACAAGCAAGTTAGACTCAGTAGGAAGTCATACAGCGATACGTCGATATCAAAGACTGTATATATATTTTGCTACTAACCCGCATTCCTGGAACTACTAACCTGTATTACCAGTTTCTATTATTACGTTAATTACATTTATTTTCCTATATTCATTCTTGGCGTTTGTTATTATTTGATACCGGATTTCATCCCGGAATTCACAACACTTAAAGAAAGCAAAGGAGAATGCAACCGACCATATAGAGAAAATTATAGAGAAATTGTACCAAGTACAAGGACCTGGAGATCGAGATTAACAGCATGTGGGGAATGAAGACTGGGACTATACCAATAGTAATCGGAGCTCTTGGCCCCATCAGAAAAGGAATGGACTATTTTACTAACAGTGTCCCAGGTAACATCAACATACAAGTTGCCCAGAAGATCACCCTACTAAGTACGTACCATATAATAGGTAAATTGCTATCAATTAAATGACAATTCTCTTATAGGGACTAAGGACCATAGTTTGGACCCGGCTCCACAGGATACAAAGCAGGAAACATAAAATACACAAATACTACTACTAATAATAATAATTTTACAATACATTCAGAACTATTACACTAATCATATACTAGCTGCATAGAACCAATGCTTGCTAACTGTAAATTACCAAACACACATACTTAAAAATTGTGTGTGCCCAAAATGCAGATTACGTGATAAATACCCAGAAACAACCATCTTGTATCAGGTTACGCGGTATTAGCACCCACTGAATATAAAAGTTGGCATGAAAAGAGTGGGCCAATATCTGCACTGGAAAAGCTGCAACTTCTACGGGAAGGAAACTGAAAGAAATTGGTATGAACACCACCCAGACCCGGTTACGGAGATAGGACCTGTAACTTTTTTATGGGACTTTACAATACACACAGACAGAACAATAAAAGCTAATCACCAAGACATCGTGACTAATGACCGCAAAGACGGAATGTGCCTCCTTACTGATATGGCAGTCCCTGCAGACTGCAATGTATCTTTGAAGATCTTCAAAGAACTATCAAAATACAAGGATCTTGAAAACGAAATCTCAAAAATGTGGCTCGTGCGAACATCAACAATTCCTGTTGTAGTTGGAGCCCTCGGATTGATTGGGAAGGATTCCAATAGACTCATTGAAGGGATTCCTGGCAGCACGTGCCTTAAAATAATACAAAAAAAAAGGTTTTCACAAGTGCGCCCACACCTTGAAAATGAAATCTCAAAAATGTGGCATATCAGGTCATCAATAATTCTAGTTGAAGTTGGAAATCTCGGATTGATTTCAAAAGCTTCCGATAAACTCGATGAAGAGATTCTTGGTAGTCCAAGCCTTAAAGAAAATACAAGAAACTGTATTCACAAGCACAGCTCACACCCCACTAACGGCTTCATCTATGTAAAATGTGTGCGATCTCAGTTTGTTTTTTTTCTTCAAAAAATTCTCAGTAAAAAAAATGCCATGATGTCATTTCTCACAGTAAGTCTCTGGTTGGGGCCTGGAAAGAAATCAGTATAGACCAGAAATCAAAGGAAATGCAATAATAATAATAATAATAATAATCATAATAATAATAATAATCATATTAACAATAATAATAATAATAACAATAATAATAATAATAACAGTAATAATAATAATAATAATAACAAGAATAATAATATCTACTGGAAGGAAACTGAAAGAAACTTGTACGAACACCACCCAGACCCGGTTACGCAGATAGGACCTGTTACAATTATATGGGACTACACAATACACACTGACAGAACACTCAAAGCCAACCGCCCAGACTTTTTTATTAAAGACCACAAACAAAAAAATGCTTCCTTATTGATATGGCAGTCCCTGCAGACTGCAATGTATCTTTGAAGATATTGAAATTATCTTTGAAGATATTCGAAAAGCTGTCAAAATACCAGGACCTTGAAATAGAAATCTCAAAAATGTGGCACATGGGAACACCAACAATCTCCGTTGTAGCTGGAGCCCTCGGATTAGTTGGAAAAGATTTCAGTAGACGCATTGAAGGGATTCCGGGAAGCCCATGCCTTAAAGAAATACAAAAAAATTGCTCTCACAAGTACAGCCCACAACTTACGAAGGCTTTATCTATCTAAAATATGTGTGTGTGTGTGTGTGTGTGTGTGTGTGTGTGTGTGTGTGTGTGTGTGTGTGTGTTTTAAATGGTCAGTGCAAAATGTCATAACGCCATTTCTGGTTTTAGGTCTCTGGGCGGGACTCGGAAACAAATGTGTACACTCCAGAAATCAAAGGTAATAAAATAATAATAATTATGATAATAATAATAATAATAATAATAATTATAATATTAATAATAATAATAATAATAACAGTGCTAACCGCCCAGACATTGATTTTTAGAGACCGCAAACAAATAAAAAAGCACCTGCTTCTTGATATGACCGTCCCTGCAGACTGCAATGTATTTTTGAAGATATTAAAAAAACTATCAAAATACAAGGACCTTGAAATCAAAATCTCAAAAATGTGCCACATGCGAACATCAACAATTCCTGTTGTAGTTGGAGCCGTCGGATTAATTTTTTTTTTTTTTAAGCGTATCACGCCAAGCAAGGCTGGAGGCCACTATCACGCAAGGGGTTATAGAAGGGTTGGAGGAAGAGCAGATAGGAGTGGTAAAGGAGAGGATGTGGAGAAAGAGAAAGACAGTGGATCGATCAAGGCAAGGGGGTTACAGAAGATTTGGAGCGAGAGCAGATAGGAATGAAAGGTGAAAGGATGTGGAGAAGGGAAGTGGATAGATCAAGGCAACTGGAGATGTCGATTGACGTTGGAAAAGATTCCAATAAACTCATTGAAGGGATTTCTAGAAGCCATGTCTTGAAGCAATACAAAAAAATTGTTCTCACGATTACAGCCCACACCTTACGAAGGGCTTTATCTATGTAAAATACGTGTGTGTATTTTTTAATTTTTTAATTGCTCAGTGGAAAATGTCATCATGCCATTTCTGACCTTAGGTCTCTGGTTGGGACCCGGAAAGAAATGCGTAGACACCAGAAATCAAAGGAAATAATAATACATAGAATGTCTGCACCCTTTTCGTTCTTTCTGATGAAATTCTCCGGTAGAACAACCTGTATGCTGGTTCAAGCATCTTTTTCACCCGTAAAGCGATTGTCCAGCTTCTACTGCCATAAAGGAGATTAGATACGACACAGATGTTCTGCGTTCGCCATTTCTGCTGCCATTCATGTGTAGAACCGCATCTCCAGTATTGATTTTTTTTTCTTTATTTCCAACAGTTTCCCGTCTCTTAAGGTGGTCGAGACGCCAGTAGTGTCATTTTACTCCTGCCGGGGCACATTTGAGCGCCAGCCTGTACGGGTGTCTGCCCCGCATGTTTATGTAAACGAATGTGTGTATTTGTAAACAAAACGCATTTACATACACCCGCCATGTGTATCACCTTGTGTTTTTTGGAGTCGTCTTATTTACAATGTTGAAAGCAAATCCACCAAATGTTGACATTGTCTTTCGAAATACTTCGGGTGCGTTATCTTTGCTTCTAAACACTTAACGATGGATTAAAAAAAATTAAAGACGAAAAAACGTAGACACCAAATGAGCGGTGACATTGACGCTGGGGAAAAAGTTTGGGATTTAGAAAGATAGAGCACTCAACGCTCTTGATAGACCAGATATGGGTTAGGGTGATGAGCTGTTATGCGTCGGCTTTCTACTTCTTTTATGAGACCCTTCAGGACGTGGGTGATCCATAATCTCCACCAATTCCTAAATTTTTATTTAGATCTAAGTAACGTTTGTGACTTTCCCAGTAGTAAAGATAGTTTTTCGATTTTAGTAAATGTTAACACAATAAAAGGACGAAGAATCGCTTACTAATTAACACAATAATGTTAACACAATAAAAGGACCAAGAATCGCTTACTAATTGAGATTATGGTAAGTGTGTAAGAGGGAGAAGTGAAAATTAGGTGGATATGTAGGATAGATAACGGTTGAAACTATGCTTGAAGAGGTTAAGATTGTAATGATCGAGGGAGTATTCCGTTGAGGGTCTGTTCCACAATATATAGAATAGGTAGTGGAAAAGAGTACCACATAGATAGATAGATAGATAGATAGATAGATAGATAGATAGATAGATAGATAAACACGCTCAGATAGATAGATAGATAGATAGATAGATAGATATTAAAAACAGAATTAGATAGATAGATATTAAAAACAGAATTAGATAGATAGATAGATAGATAGATAGATAGATAGATAGATATTTAAAACAGAATAAGATAGATGAATATTAAAACACAAATAGATATTAAAAGATAGATACATAGATAGATAGATAGATAAACACGCTCAGATAGATAGATAGATAGATAGTGTTATAGTGAAAGACACCTTGTCTCGATAATAGACTCTCCCATCTATTATAAGTAGGAGTCAGTAGTAGTCGATGGAAGGAGTAGTGTTCAGCGACCACAACTCGATTACTCTGCGTAACACTTTATGACAAGTTCCTAACGTTTCTGTACGTTTCACCTATTTAGGACGCATTTAGTCCGAATACAGTTTCCACTAATGAAATAACTCCACAACAACTTTTGGCGACGAAGATTCGCACTCATACGGAGGGAAAAAAATTTTTCGTTCGCCAATATAACTTTTGGCGGCGAGAATTTGTACTCATACGGAGGAAGAAAAAAAATTTTTCGTTCTCCAATACAACTTTTTGCAGCGAGAATTTGCACTCATACGGAGGAAGAAAAAGTTCGTTCGCCACAGTGGTTTTGACGACGAAATTCGCACTCATAGGGAGGAAGAAAAATTTTGTTCGCCACAAATAACGTGGGCGACAAAGTCTCGGATTTACACTTTGAAAAAAAAAATGGAGTAATGCAAAAGTCTATTCCAGGATTTTTTAAAGTTCCAGTTGGAACAACAAACGAAAATATTAGAACAACAGAAAACATTCCAGATACAGTTACAGGAGGAAACTTTCAATAGACAAATGCAATTCCAACAAAAAATGGAACAGATGCATGGGGAGTTTCAAAGCAAAATTCTGGAAATAACTGAGAACAGGAAAGAGAAAAGTCTACAAAATGATTCTTTCCCAGAGAATACAATATGGAATTCAATTGAAATATTCACGTACAGTCCAGATGAAGAGATAACTTTTGAAGAATATTATAAAAAATATACGGACGTGTATAACGAGGACTGCCACTTCTGGTCTGAAGGAAAGAAGGTTAGGCTTCTTTTAAGCAAATTAGGAACTGCTGAGCATAACAAATTGGTAAACTACATTTTACCGAAAAAAAACTAACGTGTTGACATTTACCGAGACGGTAAATATATTAAGTGAGTAATTTAGTCAAAAGACATCTTTGTTCCACAAGAGGTGGAAATGTTTGAATTTGATAAAAGATGATGAACATGACTATATAACGTACGCAGCCAATGTAAATAAGCATTGTGAAGAATTTAAGCTAGCAGAGTTAAGCGCAGACAATTTTAAGTGCTTGGTGTTTGTTCAAGTGCTGGTAGCGGAAAAAGACGCAGAGTTGAGAAAATTAGTAATGCCAAAATTGGAAAGCGATCCAAGTATTACGGTACAGAATTTGGCAGAAGACTGCACAAGATATGTTAGCGTAAAAAAAGACGCAATAAAGATAGAACAGTCTGGCGTTTCGCATGTAAGGAAAATTCGCTACAAAGAAGAAAGTCAGTCTAACAAAAAGAATTATAAAATTGAAGATTATCAAGAAAAATGTAAAATACCAGAGAAAAACAAGCAAAAACGCCCGAAGCCATGTTTTGCTTGCGGTGAACTACACTGGTACAGATATTGCAATTTTAGGAATAAAAAATGTTTCAACTGTGGAAGAGTTGGGCATAGAGGCACACATTGTCGTTCAAAAAATAAAGGCAATAAAATAAGAAAACTAAATTCCAACGAGATAAACGATGGAATAACTAGAAAATTTGTTACCGTCGAAATAAATATTAAAGAAAAAAATAAAAATGCAACTTGACACTGGTTCGGATCTCTCTATCATAAATTTGCATACGTGGAAGAAGTTGGGGAAACCAACTTTAATGAAGACAAAGAAAATCGCGAAGTCAGTGACGGGAGAAAAAATACAATTTATTGGGGAAAAAAAAGCAACAAATGTGTTTTCGCTTTGCGATACAGTATTGTTATATAGAGAACGTGTGGTGATTCCATACACACTCCAAAAACAAATATTAAAAGATTTTCCTACTGGTCATCCAGGCAGTACTAGGATGAAGAGCCTAATGCGAAGTTTTGTTTATTGGCCGAATATGGACAGGGACATTGAGAACGCAGTGGCAAAATGTAAAGGCTGTGCTTTGGCTGCAAAGGCACCCCAGTAAAATTTAATCCCTGGCCAAAAACAGACCTACCATGGTCTGGGTTGCATGTAGATTTTGCAGGGCCACTGAATGGATACCATTACATCATAGTAGTGGATAATTTCTCAAAATGGCCTGAGATACAAAGGATAAGAAAACCGACGACGCAAATTACGAAAAACTTCCTGCTGGAATTGTTCGCAAGGTTTGGTGTTGTAGACACAATTGTGACGGACAACGGAAGTCAATTTACGTCGAAACAATTTAAAGATTTCTGCAAGGAATACAATGTCGAACATGTTACCACAGCTCCATATCACCCAAGAGCAAACGGGTTAACTGAAAAATTTGTGGACACCCTTAAAGAGCTTTAAAGAAAGCTAGGGAAATACCTGCAGATGAAGCCCTACAGAAGTTTCTACAGGTATACAGACTTACCCCAAATAACGCAACACCAGCCTCACAATCGCCAGCCGAGGTGATGTTTGCACGTCGGGTAAGATCTGTCTTCGACAAATTATTACCGAAAAAGACAAAGCCAGGTACAGAAAAATTTATTCAAGTAAAGAAATACAATCCTGGTGAAAAAGTATACTTTAAGGTATATAAACAGAATAAATCATTCTGGGAGATTGGAAAAATAGAAAAGCGGATTGGCAACATGATGCACTTCGTGAAAGGTGAAAAATTCACGTGCAGACGGCACATTAACCAGATCAGACGACGCTCTTCAGACGTGGTTGACAGCGCTCCAGTGGAAGAAACACCTATGCAGGTGATTTTTGATACATTTGATCTACCAACGCCAGCAAGGATGTTACCTGATGTACGCCGATCCAAGAGAAAAAGAAAGGCAACTGATCATTTAAAAATGGGTCAAAAACGTAGGAGATACGCTACGATGTTGCTAAAAAAATGAAGTTTTCTTTCTTTCCTTTTTCTGTAAAGAAATAAATAAAATAAAATAAAAAATTAAGAAAACTTTTACTCCTACGGAGTAAAGTTTAAAGAGGGGGGTGTTATTGTAAAAGACACCTTGTATATGTAATAGACTCTCCCATCTATAATAAGTAGGAGTCAGTAGTAGTCAAGGGAAAGAGAACTAGTCAGCGACCACAACTCGATTACTCTGCGTAACACTTTATTACAAGTTCCTGAAGTTTCTGTACATTTAATCTATTTAGGACGCATTTAGTCCGAATACAGTTTCCACTAAGGACATAACCCCACAACAGATAGATAGATAGATAGATAGATAGATAGATAGATAGATATTAAAACACAATCAGATAGATATTAAAAGATAGAGAGATAAACACGCTCAGATAGATAGTAAAACATAGATAGATAGATAGATAGATAGATAGATAGATAGATAGATAGATAGATAAACACGCTCAGATGGATATTAAAACATAGATAGATAGATAGATAGATAGATAGATAGATAGATAGATAGATAGATAGATAGATATTAAAAGTATTACCTCGGCGATAGATAGATAGATAGATAGATAGATAGATAGATAGATAGATAGATAGATAGATAGATAGATATTAAAAGTATTACCTCGGCGATAGATAGATAGATAGATAGATATTAAAAGTATTACCTCGGCGATAGATAGATAGATAGATAGATAGATAGATATTAAAAGTAGTACCTCGGAGATAGATAGATAGATAGATAGATAGATAGATAGATAGATAGATAGATAGATATTAAAAGTATTACCTCGGCGATAGATAGATAGATAGATATTAAAAGTAGTACCTCGGAGATAGATAGATAGATAGATAGATAGATAGATAGAGAGATATTAAAAGTATTACCTCGGCGATAGATAGATAGATAGATATTAAAAGTAGTACCTCGGCGATAGATAGATAGATAGATAGATAGATAGATAGATAGATAGATAGATAGATATTAAAAGTATTACCTCGGCGATAGATAGATAGATAGATAGATACTAAAAGTATTACCTCGGCGATAGATAGATAGATATTAAAAGTATTACCTCGGCGATAGATAGATAGATATTAAAAGTAGTACCTCGGCGATAGATAGATAGATAGATAGATAGATAGATAGATAGATAGATAGATAGATATTAAAAGTATTACCTCGGCGATAGATAGATAGATATTAAAAGTATTACCTCGGCGATAGATAGATAGATATTAAAAGTAGTACCTCGGCGATAGATAGATAGATAGATAGATAGATAGATAGATAGATAGATAGATAGATAGATAAACAAACAGATAATCATAAATACGCAGATCGCCGATTCGACTTTCCGCGCATTTTCCACACATCCTCTACACGTTCTTCTTTTATGTTTCTTCAAGTCGTGGATGATCATGGCAGTCGACAACCTCCTCCTGTCTTTTATAATTCTAAGCAATGCCTACGCCTAACTGTCTCACCATGTTCTGCCAACAATTTACAAGATCTAATTTGGTAGGTTACTCTGCGTTTCTACTCTCTCCCACTTGTCTTCATTATGTCTGCGAGTAAAGAACTATTTTGCCTTCCATTAGTATGGATAGGCCGACATTTAAGCCAGCTAACTGGCTAGATTGAAAGATGAATGAACAGACTGAGCTAGATGAACAGACTAAGATAGATAGATAGATAGATAGATAGATAGATAGATAGATATGAACAGACTGAGATAGATAGATAGATAGATAGATAGATAGATAGATAGATAGATAGATAGATAGATGGGGAGAGAGAGGGTAATATGAACAAAACGAGAAAAATAATTAGATAGGAAGATAGAGATAAAGAGAGAGAAAGATGTACAGACTGAGATAGATAGAGAGATAGATAGAGAGAAAGATGTACAGACTGAGATAGATAGATAGATAGATGTACAGACTGAGATAGATAGATAGATAGATAGATAGATAGATAGATAGATAGACAGATGTACAGACTGAGATAGATAGATAGATAGATGTACAGACTTAGATAGATAGATAGATAGAAGACAGATATAGATAGATAGACAGATACAAGAATGAGATAGATAGATAGATAGATAGATAGATAGATAGATAGATACAAGACTGAGATAGATAGATAGATAGATAGTAGACTGAGATAGATAGATAGATAGATAGATAGATAGATAGATAGATAGATAGATAGATACAAGACTGAGATAGATAGATAGATAGATAGATAGATAGATAGATAGATAGATAGATAGATAGATAGATATTAAAATACGTAAAATATTGCTTAGCTTCTGAAACGCAATTTTCATTATTTTTCGACGTTTTCGGATTTTTGTCTCACCTTTTTGTCATCGTCTGTTACAACACTTACTAGATAATTAAATTTTAAACGTCTCTATTCTGATTTTAAACATTTCGTTTCCATTTTGTCTAAATTTGGGGCTAAAACTTTGGCCACATCTAATAAGTTTTTCATTATTTTTGCTTCCATTTTGTCAAAAGAAAAGACTTCTTTGTTCATAGGCTCCGTCTACGGCAGTGGTACGGTGCACCTCAATAGTTCAGCGGAAGTGTCTCGCAAGTGAGTCTGAAGGATTGAAAGACATCCAAACATTTAGAAAGAGTTTTAATTAATTAACATACCCAATATAAATATGATTTCAAAATTTAAAATATTATTACGAACTTAATGCACGCGTCACAATATAAATAGTTTAAAATAATTATTGACCGATTTTATCATTGTGGTATTTTTGCATTATATCAATTTATTAATAACATAGTTATTAGTGTCCGCAAATTAAAGAAGAGAGTTGACAATGATAATGTACTGATTTTGAATCCGCGGTTATCTCCCTTTACCCCAATCGCTTTTTTTTGTTTCTTTGTTGTTTTCTTTTAATGTACTTTTTATCACATAAATCCATCAGTCTAACTCAGTGCTTCCCAAACGGTGCAGTGTGATGGACGAGGATAGCAGGTGAGGCAGACTGATTAAAAGTGGGTAGACAAAAGTGTTCAGAAGTTATCAATGGTTGTGTTCACATAGTCACAAATCATTGTGAGCAACGGTTTGATTTTACAGGCCTTGTTCAACTATTGATCACACCAGACCGTGAACTCTCCCTCTCTCCCAAAAACTGTAACTAAGGTCTGCGCAGCATAGTTGCATTATGAATCACAGATTGGCTCTCTGGGGTTTAAGAAACACAAACGTTCCTGAGCAGGTATCTGAGACTGGTGAAGCACATAATATGCAGCTAAGACAGTAGTTTTCAAATAGAGCAGTGTCTCTCATAGGTGTGGCAGAAGAGGATATCAGGTGAGGGGAGGAATGATTGAAAGACACTCAAAGCTTTAGAAACAGTTTTTTAAAATTCATATGCCCAAAATAGATATGATTTCAAAATTTAAAATATTATTATGGATTACTTGTAATTGCATGCACGAGTCCTAGTTATAAATAATTATTGACCGATTTTATAATAGAGGTATTTTTGCATTATATCAACTATTAAGAATATCGTAACTAGGCCCTGCAAATTGGAGGAGAGAGTTATCAATGATAATGTTCTGACTTTGAAGCCATAGTTATCTCCTATTATATCTGAATCTTCTTTGCCATTAGACTGTTTGCACTTTTTCACCAAGACTTCTCTTTGGTAGGACATAAGCAAATTTTAATTCTGAAAATGTGATCCAAAGAAAGTTACTTCTTGATAATTCTTAACTGATATGAAGAGAAAGAGCTTTTTTTTGCTTTTTTTTGTTGTTGTTTGTACTGTTGCCCTATAGAGATGACACCAGCATATGGGGAAGTGCCTGAAAAAAATCCAATAGCACTAGTTGCTCCAAGATTTGCAAATGAAAGTGGGTAGACAAAACTGTTTAGAAGATACTAGAGAGCATGGCCCGGCGTTGCGCTGCTGGATTCAAAAATCGTACGACTCATACAGCAATCACTATCACTTGACTTAAAATATTTTTGCCCTTCCTTGCCTTTAAAGGAGTTCCCGTTGCCGTGCTGATGTTGCTACATGTCTTACTTCTTGCCTATCTCACACTGCGAATTTTTTCTAAGCTCTATACTAAACATTAAATCTGTTACAAAAAAAGAACTAAACAAAATGAACACAAAACGATCAGCTTTAAAAAATGACTCGTAACTGGAAAAACCGAATAAAAAAAAGAATGTTAACAACAAATACTTTTTCACACCCAACCCAGTTCTGCGGAATCAGAATCAACGTTGAGTTTAAGCAAGCGAATGAGCCAATTGGAGTAAAGTGCCATGCAGATTTAAATTTTTGTCATTTGGGACGAATGCAGCTATAGATCTTTTTTGTATGCTAGCATGCTAGTTAAGATTCGTGTCAGTCAGCTGTTTGCTCTTACGCTGGCCATAGAATATTCCTGCCTATTCGTGGCAGCCAGCTATAGGCTCTCACTCTGGCCAGTAGAAAATGGCCGCAAACTACATGAAAACTGCCGTAGAAGCATGAAAAAATCGATTATTTCCACTATCGATGGGAGTTGAGAAATGCAAAGTCGGTCTTGACAGTTATGATAACTTGGACCATGTGCATGTAAATTTTGGTGCAAATGCGTCGAAAATTGCGGCCGTGCATTTATTACACAAACACACACACACACACACACACACACACACACACACACACACACACACACACACACATCCTAGCTTTTATAGATATAGATCAATAGTTGCGTTGGCACAGTCCAAAATCATTGTGACCAACGGTTTGACTTTACAGGACTTGTTCAACTATTTTTCAAAACAGACCGTGAACTCTGCCTCTTTCCCAGAAACTGTAACTAAGGTCTGCTCAGCATAGTTGCAGTATAAATCACAGATTGGCTCTCTGGGGGTTTAAGAAACACAAATGTTCCTGAGCAGGTATCAGAGACTGGTGAAGCACATAATATGCAGCTAAGACAGTAGTTCTCCAATGGTGCAGTGTCTCTCATAGGTGTGGCAGATGAGGATATCAGGTGAGGGGAGGAATGATTGAAAGACACTCAAAGCTTTAGAAACAGTTTTTAAAAATTCATATGCCAAAAATAGATATGATTTCAAAATTTAAAATTTTATTATGGGTTACTTGCAATTGCATGCACGAGTCCCATTATAAAGAGTTATAAATAATTATTGACCGATTTTGTGATTGTAATATTTTAGTATTATATCATGTCTTAACAATATAATAACTTGGCTCCACAAATTAGAGGAGAGAGTTATCAGTGATAATGTCCTGACTATAATTCGCAGTTACCTCCCTTTAACCCTCTCTCTGTTTTTTTTTAAATATACTTTTTATCACATAAAATTAAAAGAAGACCTAAGTGTAAATCATATAGAAAATGTTTACTATTATAAAGTTTGTATAACGTGCATAGTTTTGCTTAATAATACTGTAAGGAAACACTGAAGCAAAAGTAAAGAACCGATTTAATCACATGAGAAACATGCATTAATAATACAGTAACTGTAGTAACCTAGGGAAGGTTACTGAATAGAATAATTGCATGAAGGCTGGTAATGAACGATAATACTTAGGACAAGAACAACACATATAAGATACACCAGCAGCATGTAGTAGTAGTCAATTGCTAGAAGTGAGTCAAGTGAATTCCACAATGAATCTCCAACTGCAGACCAACATACAGTATTTACTACTGTATTTATGTGAATGGAGACATGCCCACTATCATCCATAGGTATGCTACAACAGTAATAGAGAATATCATAGTTCAGTGGAACAGTGTGTACAACTCAAACACTGTGCCTTGCAACCCACTTTTTAACGACCGTTCCTATGAGCAGATGTTCTACTCATAGAGGATAAACAAGTCCATGTTCAACGATTAGTGTTGAGAACGTTGAACATTTTTATATACAACACTGGCCAGTTTAAAATCCACTTCAGCATCTTGACACATGTCCTTAGTCTTGTGATTCTATAACATGTCACATTTTCCTTTAATCATGTTATGCTACTAAATATAGTACTTTGATCACAACTCTCCTTGATAAGGCTATATTAATGCATATATTATAATAATTCTGTAAAAGCAAGATGTTAGAAAAATTAACTGAAATAAAAATAAGAAGTTTAAAACAAATACGTTTATTAGTTGTACTTCCTTTTGTTTTCAACCCCAAACAAAAGTGATAAGGCTACTAAGATGCAAGGGGTTACTGAGAGTGAAAAAAACTGAGAAAATGTTTCTGAGTAGGAATAACAATAAAAGAACAGGTTTCAAGTAGACAGAATATGATGATTGGTGTTGTATTTTTAAATTTTTGAAGATCATAGTTTACAGGAAAGCAAGAAGCCAGATGAGTTCCACAAAGATGTCTGAGAGAAGAAACTATTGGCATGAAACTCAGTTACATCTAGCAATTTCAACAGTAAAATGATGAGACATAACTGCCAATCAAGTACTTCACTTCAATTTGCAAAAGTCAAGATACCAAGAGGAAAGCTCATCAAAACGATTACCATGTAAATATTTATGAATTTATAAGAACAGGGATGCTACATTATGATGCTAGGAAAGTAACTGAAGCCAAGATACCAGGTCAGTACTGATAACATTGCAGATTCTTCTTTGGATATTGCCAAGAATCTCTAGATATATAGCAGAAGCAGCAGACCAGATGTGACAACAGTATTCAATGCATGGATGAATGGTAGACTTATAAACATGTAAGATAGAATCTGTCGAGAAAAATTGATTAGTACAACACATTAAACCAACTTTCCTAGCAACAGGCTTAACGATTGATTTCATATAATCATTCCACTTGCTTCTCCTTTAGTAGGCATTCTTATCTTGATAATCTAAAGGAAGAGTATTAATAATTTCAGTACAGGGCATTTTAGAAAGCAGACAGGATAAAAAGATATGTGAAAGAAAATTATTTGTGGAGATTACAGAAAAAGAGGTCTCTGTTCAGTCAACTTTGTCAAATCCATGCTACCTGTTGAGGTCATGTCAAAGTAGTTCCATTTTCCAGTCCCAACCCAAATCAGGAATATTATTTCATGTCAGCTCTCTTCAGTTGCTCTCGTCTAAGTCAGTGCTTCCCAAACGGTGAGGCAGAATGATTGAAAGAAAGATTTAGAAACATTTTTTTTTAAATTCATATGCCAAAAATAGATATTATTTCAGAATTTAATTGTAAATTACATGCATAAGTCCCAGTATAAATAATTATAAATAATTATTGACCGATTTTATCACTGTGATATGTTTGCATTATATCAAGTATTAAGAATAGTAAGCTTCGGAAATTGGAGGAGAAAGTTATCTGTTATAGTGAAAGACACCTAGTCTATAGGTAATCGACTCTCCCATCTATTATAAGTAAGAGTCAGTAGTAGTCGAGAGAAGAGTAAGTAGTCAGCGACCCCAACTCGATTACTCTGCGTAACACTTTATTACAAGTTCCTAACGTTTCTGTACGTTTAACCTATTCAGGACGCATTTAGTCCGAATACAGTTTCCACTAAGGAAATAACTCCACAACATTATCAATGATAATGTTCTGAGTTCGAATACGCGGTTATCTCCCTTTAAAACTCTCTCAGGATCTTCTTCGCCGCTGAGCTGCTTGTGCCTTTTCACCGGGACTTCCTTTTGATGAGACGCGTACAAATTTTCATTCCAAAAATGCTGCCCGGATAAAAAAAAAAAAAATGTTTGCAAAACACTGGTCTATGGCATTCTCAGCATTCTTCCGTATATCCATATATCAGTTGCCAGAAGTTTCTTTTTTCTTTGTGAAATTTCTCCAGTATTTGGTGTCATATAGGATAGCTGATATTGACGTTTTAATTCAGTATGCTTTTCGTTGATTCCAACGAAATTTTCTTGTTTTTTTAATACTCCCCCCCACACACACACACACTTTTGGAGAGATACTTTCTCTGTTTCAGTACGTCTTCGGGTTTATGTGCTCCGCATTTTGCTGTCAGTGGAATTTCAGACATTCCTTCAAAATCTAACTTATCCTTCGAGGCTTTGCAAACATGCCAAATTAAAACGAACATTGCATTTATTTCGATTCTTGATTGGTCTGGGAGCTTTTGGTCTGAAATCCCGCCAATCTAACTTTGAAATACAACCAAATCTGTTCAGTCTGGTGACCATACTAGATAATAATGGCCGTGTGGCATAGGGTAGGAGTTTAAAGATTTCGAAAATGGCGCTGGGTTTCGGCTGCTACTGCTGCTACAGAAAAAAAAGACAAAAGAAAGGAAAGAAAATTGAAATGAGTTCAATAGTAATGAGTTGCTGATTGAATGAAAGTTATCGAATGAATCCTGTTATGGAGGGAGAATCCATTGTCCGGAGAAATTGTAATAATCTTTGTCCGAGATTTGTCGACTGGCACGGACGGTCGGACATAAACATGTTGACAACGAATCCAAGGGAAAGTGAAAGATTAGATGAGAAGGGGAAGAAAGGGGAAAGCGAGAGTGAATGGGTATGTGATATTAAATGAGGCACTAATGGCGGATAGGAATTTTGTTGTTCTATGGACAGTCCTGATTGTCTGGGTTAGTGGAGGCGCCAATGATGCGTGTCAAGTTTTGAGGATGATTGAATAAGTCTGCTTAGAATCGTATAAATATCAATGTCACAAGTTATCAATATTCCCCTTAGTACATTGATGCATAGACTCACAAACAGATATATATATATATATATATATATATATATATATATATATATATATATATATATGCAAATATATAAAAAAAATAGGAAAGAACACGTTTAGTAAATAATCAGAAGTTCTATAGTATTTTTGTTTTTGTTTTAAAAAAAACAGTGCTCAATACATAAGTAGAGCCTAAATTATAATTTTTTTAAAAAAAAATAATTCCTTCGCTATATAAGAGTTCTCATGTTTCAAAAACAGGAGCTAAAAACTTCAATTTAATTAAAAAAATTAAATTGAAGTATCAAGCTCTGTTTCATACTCAAGCGAAAGTTTTGGAATGACTCGCTTGAGGATGAAACAGATTGATACTTTAATTCAATTTAATTTTTATAAAGTTTTTAACTTCTGTTTTTGAAACATGAGAACTCTTATGTAGCGAACGAATCATATTTTATTAAATAATTATAATATATATATATATATATATATATATATATATATATATATGAGTTAAATATAAAATGTAGATTTTATATATATATATATATATATATATATATATATATATATATATATATATATATATAGATATATA
Organism: Acanthosepion esculentum; assembly: GCA_964036315.1. Classification (NCBI taxonomy): domain Eukaryota; kingdom Metazoa; phylum Mollusca; class Cephalopoda; order Sepiida; family Sepiidae; genus Acanthosepion; species Acanthosepion esculentum. The sequence goes on from OZ038516.1 coordinate 39,132,972, forward strand.
TATATATATATAGATATATATATATATATATATATATATATATATATATATATATATATATATATATAAATAAGGAGGCACGGTGGAGTAGTGGATAGGGCTCGGATTAAGGAATCGGAGAGCCAAGTTCGAATTCCTGACGAATCCATTGCATTCATTTACGTTCTAATACCCTTGGGAAAGGTTTTATTCCTCTTCTTCTCTCTACAGAACAAATAGTCATAAATAGGACAGACTGGGTTCTATAGCCTTGGATGGCAACTAGTCTTGGAGAACAACAACTCTGAATTCAAAACCAGCGGAGGGTCGTTTGGGGACCTTGTGGTGCGTAGTGCTCCAGGTCACTGTATTCGGCCCTTCAAAAAGTGCCAGTGTCTGGGTTGTCGATTCTTAGGAACTGAGCTCTTTTTTTTAATAAGAGGTTTTTTTCCCCAGTTGTCATCTTATACCAATTTGTCTTGTCCACAGAATTGATTTGGGAATTTAACTATATCGTTGACATGGAAAAAAAATCTCTTAGTATAAAAGAAATTTACACTAACCAGAATGAGGCTTACGCAGAAGCGTCTCTCTTTTTTAAATTTGGATTTTGTAATGTAACTATAACAACAAAAACATTTCGATTGCATTTTTACTTTGAAAAAGTCGGAAGACGAAACGCGTTGGCAAACATCTAAGATTTTTTCCAATTGTCATCTTATACCACTTCATACATTATATATATATATATATATATATATATATATATATATATATATATATATACCGTCAATAAGTAGACAGACTAAAAAGAAATAAATAATGACTACATTCTTCAGTGTTTTTCCCATCAGCACCAAAATGTTCTCGGTGAAGCTAAACAGCTTCGAGTTTTTTCTTGTCAGAATCCATCTTGGCCATTTCCAAATCTACGATTCGTCCGTTCATTGAATATTCCTGGCATATCTGGTCTCGTTCTCCTGCTATTCATCTCGACAAAATCCAAAGAAGGATCTGCAATTTAATCAATCCTGACTTGGCATCACGACTTCAGTCACTTTCTCACCGACCTAAAGTGGCTTCCCTCTGTCTTTTCTACAAATATTTCATGGCAACTGCTCTGACGAGCTTTTCCGCTGGATTCTCCAATTACGTGATTTTAAACGTGCTACTAGATTGACATCTAGGTCCCGCCCTTTTATCTTGGAAATAGTTAAATTCAACCTCCAACAATTTTTTTCGTAGTTCCCAACTATGGAACTCATTTCTGTTTACTTGCTTGCCTGGTAACTATAATCTGCAAAGATTTAAACGCAACGTCAATCGCCATCTTCTTGAATCCCTTTCATCTTTTATTCTTTCATCTTTCATGAAATCCCTTTCATCTTTTATTCTTTCCTCAATTCACCCTATACCCAGTATTTTCCCTCACCTTCCCTCTCTGGAAACCCCTACGTACTAGAGGCATTCCCGCCTTGCTTGGGGTGAAATGAAAAAAAAACAAAAAACACAGACTTGCATTCTTGCAAAAAGCAGCTTAGCTGAGAGTGAGGTTTATTTCAGTTTATTTTTGTGCAAAAATTGGTCGCAAGCACACACAGGAAAAGAATGGGGCTGGCGAAGTTAGTACGAGTCCAATAGGTTTACTAAGTAAAACAAATCCACACTTCGTGCCTCGATCTTCAATACGCCACTCACCGTCCCGAATGACAAGCTGAACGCCTATTAAATGGGTGCACCATGTTTTTATAGAGCTGATCCAGCCAACACGCAGCCAATGAGCACCCAGAACTAGCCAATAAAAATGGCTACAAGTGATACCACGACCACCATTAGCACGAAGTGCTGTCAGATTCACCGTTTTGAACGCATCTGTTGCGTATACGGTCATTAAGGCCCGTTTGATCTCTTCCGCATCTGCCTTACTCAGTTGCCGATACACGGCAAGAGCACCGCCTCGGAGTCGTAGCGGCAAGACACGCTCGACTTTGTCCATGGCGCAGAGATCGCAAACTAACTCAACGTTTTCGATCCATTCTACGATCGGCAGGTCAGTCACGGCACCACTGTACACCGGAATCAGTCGGATGTCAAAGGATTTGTCTGACATCATGGAAAGGAAGGGGAAAAATGAACGAAATAGCTTGTTGCAAAAATTGGTTGGAAGCACAATTAGGAAAAGAAAAGTAGTACGCGTCCACCAGGTTCCCTAGGCAAAACAAATCCACATTTTTCGCCTCGATCTCCAATACGTCACTCACCGTCCCAAACGAAAAGCTGATTTGGTTTGGTTTCGTTTGGTTTACGGCATATTCAAACTCAATTGGTTATTTAATGCCGACAATTTTTTTTTTCCTGGTAATATTTTTTCCTCCAAAAATTTATTTCTGGTAATATTTTTCCAACCGTTATAGGCCTCATCTGACAAATCTGGCCTTGTCATAATAACTTCATTCCACACATGAAAATTCCTGTAATTATTGTCGTTGCATTGAATAAATTCAAATAATGCGAGATGCCTCCAAGATGATATCATTTCTTAAAAGCAGCTTTGGCTTACGACCACATCAGGTTGAAACACCGGTTCCCGTACGATCACCGAGGTTAAGTGTTGCACAAATTGGTTGGAAGCACACACAGGAAAAAAAAGGTAAGATCTAATAGGTTCATTAGGCAAAACAAATGCACACTTCTCGCCACAATCTCCAATGCGCCACTCACCGTCTCGAATGACAAGCTGAACACCTGCTAAATGAGCACACGATGTTTTTATACACCTGAGCCAGCCAAAACGCAGCCAATGAGCGCCCAGAACCTGAGATAGCTACAAGCGACACCACCATTAGCACGAAGTGCTGTTCGATTCACCGTTCGTCTGAAGCTCATCGATTCGCCGTCTCCACACTCCCTTGCAAAACATACACACGACTCTGGCATTTTTGGGTCGCCGAGGAAAGTCACCCTTACATTTTTACTAATGTTCACCTAATACAAGGCCCAAGGCCCACTCAAAGTAGAAGGCTAACGTGTGGAGTTGTATTAGCGTGAGAAAGAGCAAGATAAGAGGAAAGAGTGTTAATACTAGACTTGAAGATATCAAGATTTAATTAGCGAAAAAAAGTTCAGATTTCAGGTGGAGACGTTAGGAGTCTATACTTGAAGTAGTCTTTAGAAAGAACCGGAAACCCAATACTAAAACAGGTAACAAGGGATGAACCTTTAATCCTGTTCAAAAGACCGGGGAGAAGTGTGAACCGGGTATTGGGAGAGGTGGAAAATAATAAATACTGAATAAAATTCCGGATTTCAGGCGGAGACATCGGAAGTTCAGGGTAGAAGAAAACCGGAAACTCAATCTAAACAATCTACCTCTGATTCAAAAATTCGGGAAGGTGTCTGAACCGGAAGTTAGGTGACTGAAATATTACTAGTTTAGTTTTGGATATATTAAATTACACCAGCCAGTCTTTTCAGAGTAGTAGTAGTAGTAGTGGTAGTATATATATATATATATACTACTATAGTGGTAGTATATATATATATATACTACCACTACTACTACTATATATATATATAGATATATCTATCTATCTATATATATATATATATATATATATATATATATATCGTCAAACCTAATGATCCAGACAAACCTACCAAGGTTTCACTTCGGCAGATTGTCAGGCCAGCTGACCCTGACGATCTGCCTAAGTGAAACCTTGGTAGGTTTGTCTGGCTCATTAGGTTTGACTAGGTTTGCTCTACGTTTGTATCGAGCTCTTTAGTTAGTTGTTTACTCGTATCGGTTTTTTTTCTTTGGGCCTTGAACCTGTATCTGTGCGATTATTTTCGACAGACTTTCATGTTCCTGGCACTTTCTTATTTAAAAACTTTTTTTCCCTTCGTGATTGATTTGGCTATTGTTAAATCAAGAATTCGAAGGTTTTTCGACACGAGTATAGTTACCTATATTTATATATATATATATATATATATATATATATATATATATATATATATATATATATATATATATATATATATATATATATATATATATATATATCATACATTATGAAATGGACAAAGTCTGGCAGATATTTAAAGATATTTTTATGTTTTTTTTTAATTCAAATATACGTTCTTTTTATAGATACAAATATTTAAGTAAATACTCTGTTCATAATAAACAGTATTAACAACATTTACCGGCCTGAACGTCCAATAAATGTTCATAGAGGACGAATATTTTCTATGGCAATTTATCGGAAATTCAGGACGGTAAACATTGTTAATACTCTTTATTATAAACAGAGCATTTACTTAAATATTTTTATCTATAAAAAGAACGTATAAAAACATAAAAAATGTTTTAATATATATATATATATATATATATATATATATATATATATATATATATATATATATATAGTGTATTTAGGCAGCATTTTTTCATTCATACATGTTTCATTAAATAATATAGACAAGTGTTGTCTATTTATTTTTTGTAAATTCTTTTCATATCGTCTGATAAGCTTAATAACATTATCATTAAACGAAGAAAGAAAATCACAATATTGATACATATTTTTTAATCCTATCTAAGCTTTCGGCTTGCATAAGCCATTATCAAAGATGACAATTACATTACAATATATTAAGCAATACACGGACAAGACAGTGATGATAGTCTGTTTTTGTTTACATGGATGATTTCCAAGCAACGATAAACACGTGCACTTGTCTATATTATTCGTCAGTATAGTTACTTATATTTATATTTATATATATATATATATATATATATATATATATATATATATGTATGTATGTATATATATGTATGTGTGTATATATATATGTATATATATGTATGTATATATATATATATATATATATGTATATATATGTATGTATATATATATATATATATATATATATATATATATATATATATATATATATATATATATATGTATACACACATATTGTTATTATTATTATTATTTTATTTCATTACCACCAGCAACCCATATAAAACGAACTGTTCAAATATCATTAGCCTATGGTAAAAATATCAACATATATATATATATGTAACAACCGTCAAAAGGTTGACGGAGTGAAAACAATAATGCTTTATTGTATCACTCCGTCAGCTTTTTGCATTATGTATAATTTTTCTCAAACAAATGGAAAAAGGTAAGTGATGTTTCACATACGGCTTGTCTACAAGCAGAATTGTTCATAACCATTTTTGGTTCAACCAGTCAAGATGCAATTGAAATGCACCGAAACGGAGTTGCATCTTTGTATTGAGTAAACTGTTTTTCTCTGTATGATAAAATTATAATAAATAATCATAGCTCTACTATCGGAATCGAGCTCTCTTTTGAATTAATGCTGTGAACGTTAGAATTTATATATTATTTTCGTTCAAATTGCATTGGATATATATATATATATATATATATATATATATATATATATATATATATATATATATATATATTCTATTTGGGCGTGTATGTTTGTGTGCACTGAAAAACCTTGGTCTCTTAGAGCATTTTCCTGCATTCGCGAGGAGGAAACATTCTAAAAAGTAAATAATTGACAGCTCAGGTAATACGATATCAGTTACAAAGATAGAAATAAAATTTACAGACGTTTACATTTGCACTAAACACACAAAATGAAACTTATTGGCGATTCATTTTTTTTCTGAAATGGAAGCAGCGTCCCAGATTTGACTAAAGCCACTTATTTCCCCTATGCTTTCGCAAGTACTTACATTCTTTCCTTAAATGAGTAATAATTCATATTTAGATGAAGCATGATTAATTATTGATATTTGCGATGCTGGTTAGCCTTCTTAGATGAAGCATTGTCAATTATTATTCATTTTTCACTAGTATTTCTTTCATCTTCATTTCTCTTGCTTTTTATTGCAACTGCCATCCATAAGAAGTAGAAGTAGAGAATATAGCTATATGGCTAAATTTGAATGACTCCTGCTGGTTAGCCTTCTTAGATTAAGCATTGACAATTATTATTCATTTTTCACTAGTATTTCTTTCATCTTCATTTCTCTTGCTTTTTATTGCAACTGCCATCCATAAGAAGTAGAAGTAGAGAATATAGCTATATGGCTAAATTTGAATGACTCCTGCTGGTTAGCCTTCTTAGATGAAGCATTGTCAATTATTATTCATTTTTCACTAGTATTTCTTTCATCTTCATTTCTCTTGCTTTTTATTGCAACTGCCATCCATAAGAAGTAGAAGTAGAGAATATAGCTTTATGGCTAAATTTGAATGACTCCTGCTGGTTAGCCTTCTTAGATTAAGCATTGTCAATTATTATTCATTTTTCACTAGTATTTCTTTCATCTTCATTCTCTTGCTTTTTATTGCAACTGCCATCCATAAGAAGTAGAAGTAGAGAATATAGCTATATGGCTAAATTTGAATGACTCCTGCTGGTTAGCCTTCTTAGATTAAGCATTGACAATTATTATTCATTTTTCACTAGTATTTCTTTCATCTTCATTTCTCTTGCTTTTTATTGCAACTGCCATCCATAAGAAGTAGAAGTAGAGAATATAGCTATATGACTAAATTTGAATGTCTCCTGCTGGTTAGCCTTCTTAGATGAAGCATTGTCAATTATTATTCATTTTTCACTAGTATTTCTTTCATCTTCATTTCTCTTGCTTTTTATCGCAACGGCCATCCATAAGAAGTAGAAGTAGAGAATATAGCTATATGGCTAAATTTGAATGACTCCTGCTGGTTAGCCTTCTTAGATGAAGCATTGTCAATTATTATTCATTTTTCACTAGTATTTCTTTCATCTTCATTTCTCTTGCTTTTTATTGCAACTCCCATCCATAAGAAGTAGAAGTAGAGAATATAGCTATATGGCTAAATTTGAATGACTCCTGCTGGTTAGCCTTCTTAGATGAAGCATTGTCAATTATTATTCATTTTTCACTAGTATTTCTTTCATCTTCATTTCTCTTGCTTTTTATTGCAACTCCCATCCATAAGAAGTAGAAGTAGAGAATATAGCTATATGGCTAAATTTGAATGTCTCCTGCTAGTTAGCCTACTTAGGTGATGCATCGTCTATTATTATTTTTTTTTCAGTTATGCCGGCTATTTTCACTGTGTACACTGACGCAACACATTCTTTCTAAGTAGTATCCTTCATTTTGGCATCTGCCTTATTAAGCCAAGCTTTTTAAAACTTCAAAATAAGACACGCTGGGTAGCTGCGTCCTCGCTGGCTGCCACATAATTGTGACCAAATGGTGTGCTTTGGTTTGGTTTCTTTTTCAGTATGTCAACCTCAGTGGGTTATTTAATGCCGGTAAGGATTTATTGCTGCTAAGATTATTTTCCAAAAATGTACTCCTGCTATTAATGTATTGCTAGTAATAATTTTTCAAAAAAAAGTATTCCTGGTATTAAAACCTACATTTATACTTTCATAGTGATTTGACTCCGTTTCGTGGTGGTGAGGGGAGATTAACTATTTCGCCATAGCTAAGAACCTGACAGGTGCTACCACCTTGCATCAAGGTGGACATGGGAGCACTAGCAATTAAGAGGTGGTTCTACATTCCTCAAAACTTCCTTTTCTGTCGGATGTAGTTTATCATCTTATCCAGGAGGCGGATGTAGTTTTCAGTTTTAACCAGGACGTGGATATAGTTTATCGTCTTACCCAAGGCATCGTCTTGCGCAGGACGCAGATGTAGTTTATCATCTAACCCGGGATGCGGATGTATTTTATGGTCTTGCTCAGGAAGCGGATGTAGTTTATAGTCCTAACCAAGACGCGGATATAGTTAATCATCTTACACAAGGCGTGGATCTAGTTTATCATCTTACCCAGGAAGGGGATGTAGTTTATCATCTTACCAAGAACACAGGTGTAGTTTATGGTCTTGCCCAGGTAGTGGATGTAGTTAATACTCTTACCCAGAACGCGGGTGTAGTTTATAGTCTTACCCAGGACGCGGATGTAGTTTTTCATCTTATCCAGGACACGGATGCAGTTTTTAGTCTTACCTAGGACGCGGGTATAGTTAATCATTTTACCCAAGACTTCGATATATTTTATAGTCTTACCCAGGACGCGGATGTAGTTTATAGTCTTACCCAGAACGTGGATGTAGTTTATGGTCTTGCCCAGGAAGTGGATGTAGTTAATACTCCGCGGATGTAGCTTTTCATCTTATCCAGGACGCGGATGCAGTTTTTAGTCTTACCCAGGACGCGGACATAGTTAATCATCTTACCCAAGGCGTGGGTGTAGTTTATTATCTTACACAGGACGCGGATGTAGTTTATCATCTTACCCAGGACTCGGATGTAGTTTATAGTCTTGCCCAGAACGTGGATGTAGTTTATGGTCTTGCCCAGGAAGCGGATGTAGTTAATACTCTTACCCAGAACGCGGATGTAGTTTATAGTCTTACCCAGGACGCGGATGTAGTTTTTCATCTTATCCAGGACGCGGATGCAGTTTTTAGTCTTACCCAGGACGCGGAAAAGTTAATCATCTTACCCAAGGCGTGGATGTAGTTTATAGTCTTACCCAGGACGGCATGACCAAACATATGACAACTATATTTATGTATGGTAGATAATATAATAAAATATTTCACTTACCTTGACTCAGAATTTCTTGGATATCTTTATGTTCACTCTCTAATGGATTTATTACTGAATTAAAATTAGCCATGTACAGATCATCAGCCATTAGCAATTTTCCATTTTATTCTTTTATATTAAAGTAACATTTTTTTTTAAATAATTCGATAAAGAACGTAAGATTAGTGCTTAAGATAAATTTTCTATTTGTGAATATCTATGCGGATTATAGAACATTTTATAGATGCCCCTCCAAAAATTCGGATGATCAGAATCTAGCAGCTCATCTCTACGCTGATCTTGCTCAGATGTCTCAATGGAGGAAGGTCTGGCGGCTTGCAAAATTCAATATGGACAAAACCAAACATATAAAATCACACCACCGCCTAGCAGACCCCAAACATTTTTTCCCATCATGATAGATGGGCCTTCTCTCAAGGAGGCTCCTTTACTTGAACGTCAATTGGGACTCAAGCTCTCTCCAGACCTCAAGTGGAACTCATAAATCTGATCTATTGCTAAAATATTCGGCTCATTGTATCGCTCCAGTAAGTATCTGACTCTCCCGCTGCAATACTCCATATTTGAAACAGCCAGATCAGACCAAACATGGAATTTTGCAGTGCTGTCATTAATCACTCGCCTGTTTTGATAAGTTTCCAAAGCGTTTAATCGTACTTGCGTGTTATAAAAATATTTTCCGCCCTGCAGCATCTTTCCCACAGATGAAAAGTCACGAGCCTCTCACTGCTAAATTGCTAATTCGTTCTTTACTGATGCTCCCCCAATACAAGGAGAAGAGCCACTCAAGGTAGAGGGATACTGTGTTGTGTTGTATGAGTGTAAGAAAGAACATGCAGTGAAGTTCTCGGTACTATGCAGGAATAAATAATGACTAATTCTTGAAGAGATCAAGTTTTAATTACTGAATAAAATTTCAGAGACTAGATGTATAGTGTGGACGCAGACATCAGAAGGAACCGGAAACCTAATCCTAAACAAGAAACAAGGGATAAACTTCTACTCCTGTTCAAAAGACCGGGGAGAAGTTTCAGCCAGATGACGGGCGAACCTATCTACTCCTATTGCGGTAAAATAAATAAATAATAAATAAAATTTCAGAATGAAGGCGGAGACAGAAGTATAAAGTTGAAGTAGTCTTTAGAAGGCGCGGGAAACCTAATCCTAAGCAAAAAAACAAGGGATAAACTTCTACTCCTGTTCAAAAACTGGGGAGAATAAATAGTAAATAAAATTGCAGAATTTAGGAAAGAGACAGAAGTATAGAGTTAAAGTAGACTTTATTTATGCGAGCTAATTTGCAAACCAGATGTGAAATATTAAACCTGAAGTAAAACGTATCCGTATTTTGCCATTATAAGCTTGCATATATCGGCAGTCAGTGAAACAGTAGATAAAGTAAAAAGATTGACACATAACAAAGAACTACCAAATCTATAGTCAACTTAGTGAATGAAATACTGACCAAACACCTACAATTTATAGACCAATAATTGGTCTGTCAAACTGAATTTGACAAACAAAACATTCTGCCAGCAGAGATAAAAAGAGAAGTGGTGAGAATCCGACAAATATTTTAGAATACTTCTGATCAACCCATATGTTGCTCTTTGAACTTGATCTCACTGTGCAGAGCTTTACAAATGGTCACGTGATATCTGTATATTTTGCAGACCAGACAGCAAAGTCGGGAACCTTTCTATCTCAGGAACCACTGATGCTGAGAACATGAAATTTTTCCTGGTTATAAGTGCTGTTAATAGAGAAAATTTGGCAGCGTAATTTTATCTTCACTTTAACCTCTTCCTTTCTGACAGTCCGGTCAGTAAAATAAAGAGACTATCTGAAGAAAACTTGACGAGTCATGTGTGCTACAACCAAGATATGAGAAGAGAATGAAGAAAACAAATACATAGAAATAACTCATTATCTGAGCAGACCCACTAAGCAACACGAGGCCTGCAAATCCTGTTTTGCAAGGCAAACTGATGGCCCACCCTGACAATAGAGGTGATTATTAAAAAAAAAAGTGTGTATATATTTTCACATCATTTTGAAGACTTCCAAAAATGTGATCCCTGGTAGAAAAAAAAAACCGAAAATTATAGAATTTGAAATCTTTAATTCAAACACTATCGCAAAAATACCAGCCCCAGAAAAAAAAACTCCAGGTTATAAGGTACTACAAACACGTGTTGAAATGCTCCCGACACCAGCACCAAAAATAGAAAGGTGACAGTCGGACAAATATTTTGGAATAATTCCAATCAACCCATATGTTGCTCTCAGATCTCGGCTGTGTGGAGCTTTAAAGATGGTCACGTGATATCTGTATATTTAGCAGACCAGACAACAAAGTAAGGAAGTTTTATATCTCAGGACCCACCTTTGCTGAAAACATGAAATTTCGCTTGGATATGTGTTGTTAATAGAGACAAATCGACAGTATAATTTTATCTTCACTCTGACCGCTTCCTTTTTCGGCAGTTTGGTCGGTAAAACATAGGACCTATTCGAAGAAGACTTGATGGTCTTGTGTGCTACAAGCAACGTATGACAAGAGAATGAAGAAAATAACTACATAAAAGTAACTCATTACATCAGGAAACCGACTAAGCAACTTGTGGCCTGAAAGTCCTGTTTTGCTAAGCAAACTGATAGCTCACCCTGACAATGGAGGTGTTTATTTAAAAAGAGTTTATATATTTTCACATCTTTCTGATGTCTACCAAAAATGTGATCCTTGGTATAAAAAACAGAAAAATTATAGAATTTGAAATCTTTAATTCAAACACTATCGCAAAAATACTAGCCCCAGAAAATATAACTCCAGGTTATAAAGTACTACAAACGAGTATTGAAATGCTCCCGACACCAGCACCAAAAATAGAGAGGTGACAGTTGGACAAATATTTTAGAATACTTCCGATCAACCCATGTGTTGCTCTCAGACCTTGATCTCACTGTGTAGAGCTTTCAAGATGGTCACGTGATATCTGTATATTTTGCATTCCAGAAAACAAAGTCGGGAAACACTGATGCTGACAACATGGAATTTTGCCTGGTTATAAGAGTCTTTTTTGCTTTTTTTTTTATGAGAGACTAAACAGAAGCATAATTTTATCTTCACTTTGATCTCTTCCTTTTTGGAAGTCGGATCAGAAAAACATACGACCTATTCGAAGAAGACTTGACGGTTTTGTGTGCTACAGGCAAGATATGAGAAAAGAATGAAGAAAACAAATATATAGAAATAACTCATTATCTAAGCAGCCCCACTAAGCAACACGAGGCCTGAAAATCCTGTTTGGCAAGGCAAACTGATGGCTCACCCTGACAATGGAGGCGATTATTAAAAAAAAAAAAATTGTATATATTTTCACATCTTTTTGATGACTGTGAAAAATGTGATCCCTGGTACAAAAAAAAAAAATTATAGAATTTGAAATCTTTATGATATAGTTTATGCCAGGGGTGGACAAAGTACAGCCCGCGGGACACATGCGGCCTGCCAAATGTTAGTAAATTTGAAAGAGAAAGTTACCAAGCAACATCAAATAATTGTAACAAGTAATTTGACGTCTACTTTGAACAAACTTGTAAATGACTGCCGTCAGATACATCCAGTATTTATAGCAAGGGGAGAGAGACCCCTGGTGAAGGATTAAGGAACTAAGGAGGAGCTAACTCCGACAAAGTTACTACTTCATTATATGAATAACATTTTTTTTCTTTAAACTGAATTAATTTGTTTTCAATCTTTGTTTAGAGCTCGTTGGCGGTGCATGACTCTAACCAAAAAAGAAGATGAAGATTTTGTCACATATGCTGGTATGGTTAATGAAGAATGTGAAAAGTTTAGAATAAACAAATTAGACAAGGAGACTGTCCAGAAGCATTACAGAGGATTCTAAAGTCATCTGGAGGCCATAGTTGAAGCCAATGGCAATTTCACTGAATAAATTTACTCTTTAGTATTTCAAGATATTTTTGTGCAATTTATAATAAATCATTTGTAATACATATATCTGTTAAAATGAGATGTCAGTGTTATTTTCATTTTATGCATAATTTAAATGACAATTTATCCATCGCACCCTGTATATATATATACACACACATACCATCTATACTAAGGGTGGGCAATTTACAGCCCATAGGCCACATGTGGCCCGCTAAAAGAATTCATGCTGCCTGCTAAATGTTAGTAAATTTGAAAGAGAAAGTTACCAAGCAACACCAAATAATTGTTACAAGCAATTTGACGCCTAATTTTAACAAATTGGTAAATGACTGCAGTCAGATACATTATTCTCATCGAGTCATTGAGATCCTTCAAAGGCTGAGTTACTTTGTTTTGCAAATAAATCTTTCATATGAAGTTACTACTTCAAAATATCAATAATATCTTTTTCTTTAAACTGAATTAATTTGTTTTCAGACAAATCTGTTTCATGTGATGTTTCTACTTTAAAATCTGAATTAATTTTTCTCTTTAAATTTAATTCCTTTATGTGTTTTATTTGAAGTTTCCGCGTTAAAATATTATTAAGAATTTTTTTTTTATTTCTTTACGCAAAGTTAATTTGTTTTTGAAATAAATGTTTGCTACTTCATTATATTAGTTAATAAAACTATTTTTTTTCTTAAAACAAGGTTATTTTGTCTTTCAAATGTGTTTCATGCAAATCTTCAACTTAAAAATACTTAATATTTTTTTCAGTCAGTTACTTATGTACCATGCGTGTTACACGCTTCAGTGATCATGCATCTTTCGATACATGACTGAGGAGGCAATTTTTTTCCTGCAGGAGGTTGCCATTTCTTTCTGCGGTAGACCAGTTGCCATCCAAGGCTATAGGACCCGGTCTGTCTTGCTATCTACCCATAGATGTAGGTGGGGAGAAAAAGAGGATTCATACCCCTTCCCAAGGGTATTATTAGCACATATCAATTCAGTTATGTGCCATGCGTGATACACGCTTAGGCGATCATGTATCTTTCGATACATGACTGAGGCGGCAAATTTTTTCCCGTAGAAGGTTGCCATTTCTTTCTGCGGTAGACCAGTTACCATGCAAGTCTATAGAAAACGGTCTGCCCTGCCATTTACCCATAGCTGGAAGGAGAAGAGAAGAGGATTCATACCTTTCCCAAGGGCATTAGCAAGTGAATGTAATGGATTCAACTGGAATTCGAACTCGGCTCTCAGATTCTACAATCCGAGCCGCTATCCATTACCCCACCGTTTCTTTTAATTACTTCAGTTTCTTTGTCTTTCAAAGAAATGCATTTCATGCGAATCTTCTACAGTACTTTAAAAGATTAATTAATAAAAATTAATTCCATTTTTTTAAAGCCTTTTTTTTTTTTTTGTCTATTTAAAATATTAATTATTTTGGGTTAATATACAATGCGGCCCATTTAATTTGTGATTTTTAATGAGGCTCTTGCACCGAAAAATTTGTCCACCCCTGGTTTTTGCGGCTATGTCGGGACAATATTGGTTAAACCAAGATTTGGACCGGTTAAGATTGTAGAGATCGGGAAAAACATCCTTTTGTGAGTCGGTTCCACAGAGCAGTGGTTCATGGGTAGAACTTACCCCTCAACAGTGGGATATGTAGGGAATGAGGGTGGCTCGCTACAATACGCGTAGCATGGCGGGTCCTAGCCGTGAAGGTTATATCTGGTGGAACTAAGGAATGCAGTTCGTTTGAGCACCATGTTTTGTTTGGTATTTTTTCGACATATACATATCGTTGACCGCGCATTGTCTTCATCTTTCTCCATTTTGAAAACAAAAAAAGTCCCACGATTCCAAGACCAAAGAATATATCTGTCGAAAACGTTTATGTTTACACGGTTAGAAAAATACAACGGACGAAAGAAAATGTGCGGAATACGATCTGTCCGTTTTTCGCATGGTTTTTGTCACCGTACCAACGTGTCTGTCAGTTCCAATGTTTATCTCTCTCCGGCATGATCTATCTATCTCCTAGGCCGTCTCTTACCCGGTTTCCCTTCGGAATTACGCTTTCATCTCTTTGGTATGTTATTTCGGACGCCTGTCTTCTCTGTAGAATTTTGGTTTCTGACCAAGAAACCTGGCACTGGTCGCTTGTCATTTTCGTTAAAACTTCGCAGATCAGTCCGAGAATCTAGAGAATTCTTCAATCCATTCTCTACTCACGGACTTGACAGAGGGGTGACGCAGGACGAGGAGCAGGGTGTGTGACGCTTGTTTTATTTTTTTTATTATTATTAATAGGAGCCTGGAATTGGTTTTCGGAGTTTACCCGTTTCTGTCTGTCAGCAATTCAGTCATTTGATTGTTAACCATCACACGGCAATGAGTTGTTTTAATGATTCGTTTTCTACGGCTTAACAAACATTTTAAGTCAGAAAATATTTTTAGATTGTAAGCTGGTTTTTTTTCTGGTGCTGGAGGGATAATAACGGTTCAGTGATAAAACTCTTACTAATTAACCCATAACTGAGGCGGGAAGATGTGGATTCATATCTTTCCCAGGGGTATTCGTGCGTAAGTGAATAGAACGAGCCCCACGGGAATTAGAACTCGGCTCTGCGATTAACAGTTCCGAGCTGTGTCCGTCGTGTTTATTGTCCCAGGCGCATTTTTAGACATTATTTCCAAGGGGGGGGGATTTTATTATAATTTTCGTGGTTGAAAATATACCGCCTACCAAAATATCTGTCGGTGAGTTATTCCCATCTCTGTTTGATGAAGAACACAGACGAGTCCGAAAATTCCGAACTTAAGACTTTTCTTCCCAAGCTTCATTTTTGTCATATGGTTAATGATTAATATTTAATAAATGTTTATCTTACTGATTATATTAGTACCTCTCCGTTTGTTTTTGATTTATACACTAACTTAGCATGAAACGGCCGTCCAGTGCTTTCTGCATTCTCTTGAGGTTTCTTCTAGGCTCGATGAATTACTTAATTATGATTATCTCAAATCCTCCTAATTTTTATCAATTAACTTGTATATCCTTTCTTGAACCGGCTTCTAATGCTCTGGACTGAGCGGCTTGTTGATAGTAGTCGTGGCTCGTGGAGGCACAGTCCTATGGGTAAAGAGAAACTCGGATTAGTTCCACCACGGAATATGTGATCGAGCGGCGCTATATCGAGTTTAATTCGTTATCACTACGTCGCCGAGGCCCGTTGGTATATTTGGTATGGCGTTTGCCTCCTATCGTAATAGTTCCGGTTTTAATTCTCGGTAGTGGATGCGCACTGCTGATGAGTCCCAAATAAAGGACGAAACGGCCGTCCAGTGCTTTCTGCATTCTGTTGAGGTTTCTTCTAGACGCGAGGAATTACTTAATTATGAGTATTTCAAATCCTCCTCCTCCTCTCTCTCTCTCCCTCCCTCTCTCTCTCTCTCTCTCTCTCTCTCTCTCTCTATATATATATATATATATATATATATACATATATATATATATATATATATATATATATATGTGAGTAATAAAATTATTGGTAATCCGTATGGAATTTCTATGAGCTCTATGTCAAAGACAGAGCTAAAATCATTATATAATGAAAAAACAAAAACGTCAAAAAGATTTTTAAGTGTTCGTTTTGACTTTGTACTATATATTTATATATATATATATATATATATATATATATATATATATATATATATATATATATATATATATGCCCATAATGATTATTGTTCCAGTTGCATTTTTATCCATTTTCATTTTTCTATGTTAATGTTCTAAGATTTGTGTTGTGGAGTAGTCATAGTAATTATTAGTCATTCTGGATGGCAGTGGGAGGAATTCCATGTTGCAATGCCTTTAGATCACCGTTAACACGTTCTAGCTACAGGCAAAGCAAGTACTATATTGGCTTTTAATTTTATATATAAAGTACGGTGAATGTGTGTGTGTTCGTGTGTGTCCAAGCAACTCCTCCGCTCCCACCGGTCCGATTTCAATGATTCATAGCTCATTCAAAAGCCCTAAAAAAATTAGGGACAGGGAACGATTTTCGTTGAGTTCAGATTCAGGGTTCCCAGATTATGCGAGCTTAAAAATATATATTAATATGTTATACTCGCCATTATCGTTGGTGTCATAGTTCAAGGGGATTGACTCTTATTTCTCTCTTGTATCCAAAATGGCAGTGCACATTTTATTATAAAATAATATTGGTCGGCATTTAAGCTAGCTCCTATTGAGAACTCTTGGTTTGGCCATCATCAGAATAGCTAGGGAGGAGTAAATGAGATAGGCATCAATAAACTACAGAAGAACTTAAAATTGATCGCTGCATTTAAGTATAGATTTAATGTTTAAGTTTACATTTCAAAAGTTCAACGATAATTCTGCTGCCACTTAAAAACGATTTGATGTACGTAGATCCTTATTTTTCCATACAAACAATTATTATTTCTTGGGTGACGGAACAGGGGACAATTTATAAGATAAAATTAATATAGTGTAAAGATAGAAATTAGAATTCAATATTTGAAGAGATAGAGAAACATAATAGCTATTTAAGCAAAACCTAGGTTATTGAATCTATATGAATAAATGCGAAACTGGAGTTCGATTATTCAACGAATTTTGGGGTTTAAAAGCCCCAAAGTCAGTTAATAGTAAATTGCACACTAAAGGCTCAATATATGTTTTATATATTATCTAATTCTAGACAGTATCACTCTTCAGGTTTAACTAATTTGCATATGGATTTTAAAAAAGTATATTTCATTAATTAACTGGCCTTCGTTAGTGTTCTTTTATTCAAGGATTGTTTTTTAATTTCTTATCATAAATAGTTCTGTATAGGAATATTATCTTATATAGTGCAGAAAAGTGTTTGAAATTTGTAATTTACTTGGCCTTCAACAAGTTCGCATCTGGTTGTAAAGCTTTCCTTAACTATGAAAAGCCAATTTGTGAATGAAATGTTCATTTAAAATTGTTTCAAAGATTTCAAGTAGTGAATATATCTTACTTTGCGGGGCGATAGCGAGCGGGCGATGGCCTGATAGTGCTTTATAAAAAGTCCTACCATGATGTTTAAAATTTTCCTTTCCCATCGCATTCAATGGAACATACGTAAAACAAAAATTACTGCCCATATATATATATTATTTAATCTCTACTTTCAAATCTTGAGAAAACCCTTTTTTTTTCATTTTAACTTTAACTATACCGTATATTTATATCCAGTGTATTTTATCTGTCTATGCAATTCAGTGGGTAGCCGCTGCCTGTGGTCTGAAGTTGCTTCAATAGTTTTGCATCTTTCCCTAAATTCGTAGCCTTTATTTCCACTGTTATTCTCTCTCTCTCTCTCTCTCTCTCTCTCTATATATATATATATATATATATATATATATATATATGGGCAGTAATTTCTGAGCACTCTGGATTTCATCCTCCTTGGGATTATCCATACAGATTACTAAAATTTTCATTACTTAAACATATATATATATTTACCCCAGTATAGGATTGATGTATAAGGAATCAATTCCAATAAACAACAAATACTATTCTTTAGAAAAATGCTCAATACAGAGTAGAGCAAATATAATCATATATTCGAAAATTTTGACATAAAAATGTTATAAAATCACTACAAGAATAGCCATTTTGTTTTAACACTTCTGGTGTCTTATCAAGTCATGGTGTTGAAGTTGAATGTCCTACAACACCATATATATATATACATATACATATATATATATATATATATATATATATATATATATATATATATATATATATATATATATACATATATATATATATATTGTTTCGACGACTGAGATTTCATTTAAAAGATATCTCCAACATTTATAAACATTTACAACTTACCTGTCCATATCTGAAATTCTTGCTGAAAATATATCTATACATTTTCATGAAAATAATAAACATAAGCTAAAAGTTCTCGAAGCTGTTAATATTTAAAAAATTTGAAAGCAAACCCTAATAGAATGAATTATGAATATTGCTCAAATGTTTTAAAATGTGTACAATAATTTAAAATATACACATATTTGCACTAATAGGTTTAATTCTTATTTCTTAAAAACCCTCGATGCCCCATACTTAGTTACCTCCCCTGAATCGGTGTCAAGCGATCACGTACTCGCTCAGCGTTCTTCTCTTAACAAGTAAAACATTTTACTTTCAGATAGACACAGCAATTTTGACTTTAAAAATGATGGATACTACAATAGTTATCTTGAAAAAAAAAAAAAAAAACCCTGATGATGACATTGTTCTCAGAATGAAATAATATTTATCAACACGGCGATTTTCTCTCATCCTTTAATAATGACACCAAAAAGCTTATCCGTGAATATGAAAGGATCCAATTGAAAATAAGTAGACAAAACTTGCCTAAATTATTCAATTAAACATGTCTCAGTATATATATATATATATATATATATATATATATATATATATATATATATATATATATCTAGTGGACTCTCCCGTCATATTCGACGTGTGAGGGTCAAGCAGCTAAGTTGCTAGGAACCGGCAGCCTAGACACCTGCATATTTGATTACAGTGGTGAAGGCTTTTGTGTAAAACCAACCACACTTTTTGAAGGGCCGAATACAGAGACCTGGTGCACTACGTGCGACAAGGTCCCCAAACAACCCTACACAGCATGTGAATTCAGAGTTGTACTTCTCCTAGACAAGTTGTCATCCAAGGATATAGAACCCAGTCTGTCCTGCTATTTGCCCATAGCTAGGGGCAGGAATTCGAACTTGGCTCTACGATTCCTCAATCCGAGGCGCTACTCACTCCTGCACCGTGCCTCCTATAGATATAGAATAATACTAACTTTCCGAAGGCTATATATATATATATATCGATAACAGCAGGTCACACGTATTTGAAGATACCCGTTTACTAGGGCGGCTGCAGGCGCTCGCTCAGGCCCTTTTGTGTTTGTTCAGCACCCACATAGCCAACCTGTGGTTTATACTGCAACTATGCTGAGCAGACCTTAGTTAAGGTTTCTGGGAGAGAGCGTGTTATCTAGCGTGATCAACAATCTGAGCATCGCCAGCACACTCAAACCTTCGGTCACGATGACTTGTGACTTCGTGCTAGCACAGCTATCGACGGTCCCCAAATGTTCCGTCTACCGATCTCAATCACAAGGCTTGGGTCAACCGGTGGTATGGTTTTCAGGAACTTTTCAAAGATGCCGCACACTGGTATACTCCCCGCTCCAGACCGATAAATCTCCTTCCTGACAAATCAACAATAGTAAGATTCAGAACGCGAACGTTCTAACTACTCGGCCACGCACCTATATACATATATATATATATATATATATATATATATATATATATATATATATATATATATATATATGTGTGTGTGTGTGTGTGTGTGTGTGTGTGTGTGTGTGTGTTATATATATATTATATATTTACATATATTATATGTATGATATATATATTATGTCATATATATATATATATATATGTGAAAATTTCTCAAATTTAACTTTTAGAGAAGACAATATTTGTAAATAAATGACAATAAGAAAACAGTAATTACTAATTTTTACTACGAAAAAGTAAATGAAAACAATGCTGTAAAAGAAACACAAAAATTCACATGCAACATCAAGAAACTACTAAAAAATGAAGACGTCTCCTGGCTAAAGCTTATTGAATACCACCCAAAGACACCTATATTATATGGATTACCAAAAACTCATAAACCGAACATACCAATGAGACCTATCATATCAGGGATAGGTAGCGCTCCACATAAAATAGCCCGCAAAGTAAGCAAAATTCTAACTCCACTCCTCGGCACCATTAGTCCAGCACACATAAAAAATTCAGGCGACCTCCTAAATAAATTAAAAAACATAGACATTAAAAACAAATATATGGCTAGTTTGGATATAAAATCTCTCTATACAAACGTCCCCATAGAAAAATGCTTAAATCTACTAGAAAAACACCTAACAAATGCAAAAATTAAATTACCCCTATCTACATACAAAATCATAAAAATATGCCAACTTATTACCAAGCAATGTTTCTTTACTTTTAATAACCAAAATTACAGACAGAAATTTGGTTTACCAATGGGATCTCCTCTCAGCGGCGTTCTTGCTTGTTTATTTTTAGAATTTCTGGAAAGTGACTCATTCAAAAATATTCTCCCTACAAACTCTTCATATTTCAGATACATAGACGACTCATTATTAATATTTCCCCAAAACACCAATATAACCGATCTTCTCTCCAAACTTAACAACGTTGAACCTACTATAAACTTCACTTTCGAAACTGAAACCAATTACACTCTTCCTTTCCTGGACGTTTTGTTACATAGAAATAATAACGAACTTAATTTTGACGTTTACAGAAAAGCCACAAACAAAAATGATCTGATCAGTTTCTACTCAGATCACTCTTCAAAAATTAAATCTGGAATCATTATAGGTTTCTATCTAAGAGCATTAAGAATCTGTAGTCCCCAATATTTACTTAAAGAAGAAACATACATAGAAAATACATTCAAAAACCTACAATACCCATATCATTTCATCCATAACGCAAGAAGAAAGGCACACAAAATATACAATCGAAACAAAACTAATAACATCATCCGCAATAGTAAATTACATGAAAACAGATACATAATACTACCAACCAACTCTGTTATGTCTAATATCCAGGATAACCTATCCCATCTAAATAATCTTAAAATAGTCACAAACACCTCGAAAACAATTATAGATATAATAAGATCTCCAAACAACAATAGCAATAACATTTCTGAAGCAGGCATTTATACAATAAATTGCCAAAACTGTTCCTCCCAATATATTGGAGAAACAAGCAGAAACATAAAAAAACGTATCAATGAACACAAAAGAGACCTTAGAATAAACAACTTAAATAATGCCTTAGTAATACATAGGAATAAATTCAACCATAATTTTGATTTTAAAAACTCTATACTTATAAAAAAAGAAAATAACTCACTCAGAAGGAAAATCCTAGAGAGTGCCGCAATCGACCAATACCCAAATATTAATCTACGCCCAGGTTTTTTCCCTATTTCACCTTTTCTAACAAAATTACTGCTCTCACAAACAAATGTACACAAAAACATATTAAAATCAAAAGAAAATGGTTGAATCCATCAACAAAGATTAATGAAATATTCTCCACACGTGACATTAACTGACGTCATTTTCAGTTAAAAATACGAAAATAGCGTTTCCTACATTCCCGTTGCTAAGAACACTCTGTTTTTTGTTTTTATTAATTTTCTTTATTTGATTAAAATCATTTCGTTACTTGCTTTGAAAAAGTCCGCATTAGGACGAAACGCGTCAGCAATTACTGTTTTCTTATTGTCATTTATTTACAAATATATATATATATATATATATATATATATATATATATATATATATATAGGGTGACCCCAAAAAACTGGAACATTTTAACAATCCAATAAAACCAAGAGTGATGGAAGAAAAATATTTAATTCATAGTAATTAAAACCTTAAAACATGCCATTTAAGAAACAATGATGGAATTTTCATTTTTTTTAAATTACGTCCTGTAGATGGCGTCCTCCTGTACGAATGCATTCTTGAAATCTGCTGTTGAGATTCCTCATTGACTGCTGCAACATCTCAACTGGGATACTGTGAATTTCATTCTCGTTACTAAAATGGCGAAATGTTTACTTGCTCAAAGTCACTGTCTCGCAGTGTTGCCACTTGCTCATGTCTGACAATACGCACTTCAAAAATTCCCGTTTTTTGGGTCACCCTGTATATATATATATATATAAACATGTTTGATTAAAAAGACCCGACAAGGTTTTTCTGTTTATTTTTTCTCATATGGATTCGTTTATTTTGCTTAATGGCATATCAAGAACAAGGGGTTATTTAATGCCGACAATTTTTATCTTTCTTCATAAATGTATCGTAGTAGTTTATCGTCTTACCCAAGACGCGGATGTAGTTTATCGTCTTACCCAAGACGCGGGTGTATTTTATCGTCTTACCCAGAACGCTTTTCTTGTATATTTCCAATTGTCTGAAGGTGTTCAGTATTGTGCTCGAAGCTCTGTATAAATTATCCGTACTTCATATTTTGTTCAACTACTTTCGACTCTCGCAATCATTATCAAGAACCGATGTGGAATCTGGGGATTCAGACAAATGGATTCGTACTACAGCGCAAACACCACATCGGTTTTTGGTAATGACTGCGAGAGTCGAAATTATTTGAAAAAAAAAATTGATAAAATATGAACTTCTGACAATTTATTTACAACTTAATACACGATACTCAACACCAGATCCGAAAAAAAAATTAAACAGAGAGACCTTGTCGGTTCTTTGTAAACTAACTTGTTTGGAAGTATAGAGTTTAACCTCTATACACCAAGTTCACAGCATCTAATTTTCATACTAGTTTCACTTAGTGAATTTCATTGTATAATAAATTCGTGTAGCTTTATTGTGTATTTACTCTTGCTGATAACAAATTTTGTGCATCCTAAACACGAAGTGTATCCATATATATATATATATATATATATATATATATATATATATATATATATATATATATATGAAAAATGGCAACAACGATCACGCAGTAGTGTTTGAAATGAGCTACCGTCAAAATCTGGTTACGTGTTCTCGAGCCTATCACGTGGTTCACATTATTTAAAATTATCTGGCGACATCTTCAATCCATCCTTCCTCTTGTTTTCTCTCACCTACAAGCCAGGTCATCGCGTTTTTCCCTTTGGGGAAAACGCTATGAAAATGCTATGAAACGTCATCACACACACACACACACACACACACACACACACACACACACACACACACACACACACACACATATATATATATATATGTTTGTGTTTGTGTGTAAAAAATGATTCTCAAATTTCCTGCACCCCTAGTTCGTGCGCATGTGTAGCCGTACCAACATAACAAATTTATTCTATAGAGTTTAACCTCTATACACCAATTTTCCGTATCTAATTATCATACTATTTTCATTTATTGAATTTCATTGGATAATAAATATTCGAGTACTTTTATTATGGATTTGCTCTTGCTGATAACAAATTTTTTACAATCTAAACACGAAGTGGATCCAAATTGTTTTTTTTTAATACTATTGCTGATTGTACAGTATATATGAAAAATGGCAACAACGCACACGCAGTAGTGTTTAAAGTAAGTTGATCGCCCATGAACTTCTGAATGTGTTCGCGAGCCTGTCACATGACTAGAAAACAAATAAATTGAATGCACGAGTGAATCCCGCCAGTGAGAATTTACGAACGAGTAGCATTTGCTAAACTAGTCGCCGACGCTTGTATCAGTGAAGTAGAAAGTTAAATTTTAATTTCTTGAACATGAAATAACTTCATTGTAATTCAAGTTAAAACATTGAAATCAATCACTCATTCACCGACTTCTGGACTCATTTATAACTTAGTGAAAACTTCTTAATCACAGTATTGAATCTTGACTGAATCTACAGAACTTTACTAACAACAGACTCTTGAACATTACATAACATTGCAAGCAACAGAAACTTAATTACAAACATTACGGAACATTCACACCTTCAACTCTTCTGAAGCTAAAAGTTTATCAAAATATTCTCAGCTTTACAGAATCCTTTCAACGGTGAACATTTTGAGTGGTAAGTTCATCCAACTTTCCATGAGTTCAGATAAAAATATTTCCTTAGTAAAGATTTTATTCCAGTCAAAGGGAAGTAACTCCTATTAATTATGCTTGTATATTATTGATATACATAAATATGAATATTGTTTGTTATTGTTTTTGTGTTGTTTCTATTGTTTGCTTTTCGTTTGCTTACACATTTCTAAAGTAAAAAAATGTACGGATTGATTTAGGCCATCAATACCACTACAGAAGAATACTCACTGCCTAAATATACCTTATATTATGGTAGACATATTGAACCAAAAGCAAAGTCGAATGGCAGAAATGATGAACAGGACTTGCCTTATTCTCGAGGAAAGAGAGTTCGTTTTTATTTGGCATTTGGCTCATTAGCAACTGTGTATAATATTAGCCTGGTTGGATGGAATCGAGTAGGGACATCTGGGTCTGGTAGTGTTCCATTCTCAGATGCCGGCATGTCTATTATGTTTATCATCCGGCCAAGTGATTAGTGAATCCCCATTACAAGCAGACCATCGCAGAGATGAGTGATGTCTCTGTCGGGGTACATCATACTGTACGTACATTTGTGCCAGGAGGAACGAACAACGAAGCGGATTCAGGGAAGAAAACAACAAAAAATACCAAGAAAGCGGTGTAGTGGGAAGAAACCCCTAACCTGAAATTGTTTCCTAAAAAAGTGTTGCTAATTTCTTTTGACCACACACACACACACATATATATATATATATATATATATATATATATATATATATATATATATATATATATATATATATATATACATATATTGTATATGTATATATATATACATATATTTATATAAATATTAGCTCCTGAAATTAATTTCGGTTTGGGGTGTGAATTTGTAAACAGTGACTATTTATGCTAATACTGCACGATTCTTCGACAGAATTGAGTCACTCTCAGTCACTGTGTGTTTATCCGATCTAAAAATAAACACGCTAAAATTCACCTTCATTCTGTACCGTACGCTTAGCGGGTAGAAGTTCGGACTGACGCAAATTCAGTCGGGTTTCGATTCTAGCTAGAGTCAACCGGACGTCTAGTCACACTGATGAGCTGTGAAACAGCGAAACAGTCTGTCTGTGGATGACAACTATATATATATTTATACGTATATATATGTGTGTGGTCAAAGAATTAGCAATATATATATATTACGCTAATCATTCATACGAAAAGCAGATAATGAAGTTAATGATATGGCAATAATCACTCTCGCAAACAATTTTTATAATAAAATACATTAACCTCGAACCTGTTGATGAATGTTATGATCCCTGTTTATAAATTCCAGTTTTATAAGGTTCAGATAAGGTTCTATTTCGGAGTACATATTAACTTTCGTTGTCCTGTTATTACCTGGATGTAAAAAAGACATATCTATTCTATACCTGACGATGATTGTAGGAACAATCGAAAGCTCGTACTTAAAAAAAGACCTTATTAAACTGGAATTTATAAACAGGGATCATAACATTCATCAACAGGTTCCAGGTTAATGTATTTTATTATAAAAATTGTTTGCGAGAGTGATTCTTGCCATATCATTAACTTCACTATCTGCTTTTTGTATGAATGATTCATGTAATGTAAATTGAACTGCACCACATACTTGATATATATATATATATATATATATATATATATATATATATATATATATATTTAAAATTGGACATAGTCCGACAATTTATTTAAAGACATTTATATTATTATATACTTATAGTCTAAAAATATATGACGTCATTTGTTTACATTTGATACGCTAGAGCAGATATGAATAGAAGAGATTCATGGAAGATTTAAGTTTAAAGATAGTAAAATCGACTTTACTAACCAGACGCTGCTCTGTGGCCGAAAGGTTAAGGCACATCACGCGAAATGATGGTTCCGTATAGGATACAGGTTCGATTCCTGTCGGAGAGCGAAAATTTTCTATGAAAATTTCTCGGACATTCAGGCCGGTAAATGTTATTTAATACTGTTTATTATAAAACAGAGCATTTGCTTAAATACTTGTATCTATAAAAAAACGTTAAACATAATATAAATGTCTTTATATATATAAGTTTTAGGTAGCAACTATTAATCCCAAGAAGTTTCATTAAAAAAACTGTCAAGATCTGCCTGTTTAATTTTTTATTGTAATTTTCTAATTTTAGAATACAGTATTGTGTTCGAATTTAGATTTAAACTATGGAATCTTCAGATTGTGTTGTTTACGTTCTTTCAAATGACTTATATGTAGTGTTGAATGTTAAAGACAACATAGTCTTACATATTTTCTTTTGAATTTTCTCATATTCTCTAATGAGACTTTTTATTTGAAAAGTATTGTCCATACGATGACCTAGCGCTTTCGAACATCATTGTTTATCTTCAGGGTCAATATTTTAGTCAAAAATTTTTTTTTTTTTTTTTTTTAAACAAACATTTGCCAATTATCTTGTAGCGTAATCATGTTGCTACTTTTTTACAAACTAAAAACGTTAAATTCCTTTTAAATTCAAAAGACGCGATGATGTTATATCACGTGCATGGCGTAGATTTTTATCATGTTTGAAAGAAAAGTTGCTGCCAAATTACGCACATATATATATATATATATATATATATATATATATATATATATATATATATATATATATATATATATATATACAGAGAGAGAGAGAGAGAGAGTAAACTAAGGCAAAAGAAAGTGTACGATGTGATCAGCACGAAAAACATTTAATATTAGCCAAATGACATTCATCAATTCTAATCATATATATATATATATATATATATATATATATATATATATATATGTATATGTGTGTGTGTGTGTGTGTGTGTGTGTGTGTGTGTGTGTGAACAGAGTTCAGTAGAAAAAAGGTGAATTATGTCTGTTTAATATTTTAAATTGGAAAAATAACTAGACTGACATTATCAGTTAGTTTTTTAATCAAACCTTTTGGGATGATTATTTTCGGCCTGAATATATATAGGCTTTATTCATATATATATATGTGTGTGTGTGTCTTTGTGTGTGTGTGTGTGTGTGTGTGTGTGTGCCTGCGTGTGTGATTGTGTGTGTGTGTGTGCCTCTGTGTGTGTGTGCCTCTGTGTGTGTGTGTGTGTGTGTGTGTGTGTGTGTGTGTGTCTGTGTGTGTCTGTGTGGTATCTATAAATTTAATGTGTACATTTTAAATATATAATATATATACAATATATATATTATACTGGATACCCCGTACTTGAAACAGACGCCCCATTACTTATTTATTAGGCCGATTTAAGCTGATTTTATTTCCTAAGATTTCTCAAATGCGCAGCCCGTTCGCGGAATACACGCTGTTTAATAAATAAAAATGTCGCATCTATTCCAAATAACTAATATCCACTATAACAACGTTTGAAGTACTGAAAATGTTAGATTTTAAAAATGATCCATTAATTCTTTAAAAATACTTTATATATGACATGCCTCCGTGTGTTTGCATTTTACAGACATATGATATATAACGTTAAGTACATATAGTATAACTCTATGTAAAATCACGTCTCACTATAAACACGTCGCAATAGATTTCTCTCGTAACTTTATCTCTAAGCAAGCGGCAACTTCATAAACATCTCGCTGCATTTTTTTTTTTTTTTTTTACAAAGATCAAAGCCGTCATATTTTCAGCCTATTTGCATTTTAACAGTGAGAAGCCAGATCAAATCTATCAAGCGGCAACAATGGCCGACGTAACGGGCCGGGCCAAGTCGACGAGTTGCGCGCATGCGCAGAGTCAAAAACCGGATGCGGGGCCCCGATTCGTGTTTCCTGTTGAACTGATCTGAGCTGAGAAGCCTTGTCAAAATCATTTTATCATTGGAAGGAAGAGATGAAGCGAAGCGGGAAATTTTCCGAAATTTCGTTCATTTGGACTTTTATGGTTTTCATTCTTTCTTTCTTTTTCTTTTTTTTTTCTCCTCATTTTCAATTCAGGAAAGCAGCATTCACTTCTTCCGTCATTTCTCTCCGTTTTTCTAATTTCTTTCCGTCTGTCTGTCTGCCTGTCTGCCTGTCTATTTTTCTGCTTGTAGGTTTCTTAATCATTTTAATGTCTTAATTTATCACATCTTCCTCTCTCTACAGCGTAGCAGAGGCAACACACGCATATACGTATGTACTTTTACTGATGAGACTTCTCTTGGCACACACACACACACGCATTTATATATATATATATATATATATATATATATATATATATATATATATATATATATATATTTGGACAGTGACATTTCAATCAAGTTTTGTTGAATATGAAATACATGGAAAATATAATGAATATTGCCTTTATATATATATATATACTTGTGTAAGCCGGATATAAGAGAGTTGTCGGGAACGGAGAAGAAGTCTCTTATATCCGGGTTTCTCTTGTATCCGGGTCTCTTATATCCGAGTTTCTCTTGTATCCGGGTCTCTTATATCCGGGTTACACTGTATATATATATATATATATATATATATATATATATATATATACATATATATATATATGTGTGTGTGTGTGTGTGTGTGTGTGTGTGTGAGTGTCTGTGTGTGTGTGAGTGTTTGTTTTGAACAACAAAAATATACAAAAATTAAAACATTAACATTTTCGCATATACTCGATTGTATATTAATATTTTTTTGGTTTTATTATTTCAATTAGTTTCCTCGACTTGTTTCGGCTAACATGGCCAACATCAGGAGAAAAATTTTTTAAAAAATTAACCACATATATATATATATATATATATATATATATATATATATATATATATATATATATATATATATATATATATATATATATTTGAATTGGACATAGTCCGACAATTTAATTAAAGACATTTATATATATTATGTTTAACGTTCTTTTTATAGATACAAGTATTTAAGCAAATGCTCTGTTTTATAATAAACAGTATTAAATAACATTTACCGGCCTGAATGAAATTTCTCGGACATTCAGGCCGGTAAATGTTATTTAATACTGTTTATAGAATAGAAGAGATTCATGGAAGATTTAAGTTTAAAGATAGTAAAATCGACCTGACCAGACGCTCATCTGTGGCCGAACGGTTAAGGCTCATCACGCGAAATGATGGTTACGTATAGGATACAGGTTCGATTCCTGTCGGAGAGCGAAAATTTTCTATGAAAATTTCTCGGACATTCAGGCCGGTAAATGTTATTTAATACTGTTTATTATAAAACAGAGCATTTGCTTAAATACTTGTATCTATAAAAAGAACGTTAAACATAATATATATAAATGTCTTTAAATATATGTGTGTCTGTGTGTCTACATATATATATATATATACACACACACAAGTTTCATTAAAAACGACCTACAATGTACTGCAGTTAATTTTTTTAATTTAATTGTTCATGGTGTCCTCATAATTTTTTTTTCTTTTATGAACGGAAATTATATAGAAATTGTCCAAATTATATATTTTGTATATCCGAGCGTTTCGGATATTCTTTTAGCCATTATCAAGGATGAATTTTATTTTTACCTTTAAATGAATGTATGTGTGGTTTTTTGGATGTATCTAAGGTTCTAGGAATCTATAATTCTAACTTCATAACCGTAGAACTTTATCAGGCGTTTGTAATGAAACTTGCATAAAATAGAGAGTGCTGTCCAAATAACACATATGTGTGTGTGTGTCCAAATAACACACACACACACACACACACACACACATATATATATATATATATATATATATATATATATATATATATATATATAAATATAAATATATATATATGTGTGTGTGTGTGTGTGTGTGTAATTGGATTTTACTCTTCACAAAAAACACACGCATATATTTGGTGTGTTTTGTGATGCCAACGAATACTCGTTGTCACTTTCGTAATGCCCGTTGTAGTAGAGACTTGTAATTGCAGATACAAGTATAGTAACGCCGTTGAACAATACTGGTGTCAGACGCCTTCGAATATCACTCGCACTAATAGTACTTGCTCGATGATACTCGCTTGAACAGTAATCCGTATAGTGAAATAGTACAGAGAATAGAGTAGAGAATAGCGGTTCGTATAGAGATAGAGTAGAAATGCGACCCGTATAGTATAGAGGATAGACTAGAAATGACGATCAGTATAGTATAGATGATATATTAGTTACACGCTACATATGCGTTTCGTCTATGGTCACGTGGTCTACTTAATTCAATAATGGGATCGTCTGTGTTTGTTCACTGGCATTTTATGTTCAAATTTAAGTGTCGGTAGCGACATTTTATTCTTATACAACAGTTTGATGGATGGAGGTGGAGTTTCGATAGTTTTTACACATTTTGAGTCCAGAAAATATGACACTTGCGCGAACTTAAGAAAATTTACAAAAAACACGTTATCGCAGTACCTTGATTATCAGATTATTCATTGTAAGTTCAACAGATCTATCAAACAGCGTTTGATGAGAAACGTGATTAATTAATTAGCATCTGTCTATATTAAAGGCGTTGGTTAGATCCAGTGACCCGGACCCAAAGAGTGTGGGTTCAATACCTGGTTAAGGTGGTGGAGAACATGGAGAGGGGAATTACCAAGAGATAACTGACAACTGACATCCATTAGATATCGCACGTGGAACTAGAACAGTCTACCCCAGTGAGCGAAATAAAGGGTTCAGTTCGACATTCCAACCACCTGAAGAAGTCCGGAGCGTACAACGGCCGAAACGTTGTCATTAATATGGCGACAAAGATGAGGACAATAGTCCGGATAATGTAAATAGTATTAATTAATTAATTGAATATTATTGTTTTTGTTTATATTTTGAGCGCTTTCTGACAGGATTTTTGCTAACCTGAAACAAAAACAAAAAAAAAAAAACGTAAAAATCTCTTGTCACATATCTTCTCAGTATTATAATTATTATTATTATTATTATTATTATTATTATTATTTTTTTTTAACAAACCAAATGGTTAATGTAGATCTTTCAATATTATTCAATACTTCGAGATGTTTAAAAATTGCATATTGTATAAAAATAACTTTTAAAAAATTACAAATTTTTATTCAGCCGTCGCCTGTCTTGAAAAAAAAGAAAACGGCTGTACTGGTAATCAACGTGTCAAAACGAAAGAAACGCATCCAGCGTGAATGGAATACAACGGAAACATGAGTAACATGATGGGGGGGGGGGGCGTTCTAATCTTGAGACTTTTCGTTAGTTGATTAGTTACTAAGAGGAATTAATCAAACAGCTTAGTATAAATCATATGGAAGTGTCCTGTCATTCTGTTCATTCCCCCTGGGTGGGAAGTTAGTAATATATATATATATATATATATATATATATATATATATATATATATATATATATTATAAATTAATAGATTTAAAATATGGTTTTATCGCTACACAGTGATAACCATGTTTCAGAAATGGAAGCTAAAGCCCCTGAATTTAATTTTGTTATTAAACCAAAGACATTAGTTCCATTTCCTCATCAAGCGAATTTTGGAGTAACTTACTTTTTAAAATTTACGGTTGTTAACGGCACAGGAAAGATTCATAATTTGAGGGTTTCCAAGGTTACCGATAAATCCATTCATCTAGACAAGGGGTGGTAGAGGGTTCAATTTTTAATTTTCGTTGTATCAGTTATATATATATATATATTTTAAAGACATTTTTGATATGTTTAACGTTCTTTTTATAGAAACAAGTATTTAAGCAAATGCTCTGTTTATAATAAACAGTATTAAATAACATTTACCGGCCTGAATGTGCGAGAAATTTTCATAGAAAATTTTCGTTCTCCGACAGGAATCGAACCTGTATCCTATATGAAAATTTCTCGGACATTCAGGCCGGTAAATGTTATTTAATACTGTTTATTATAAACAGAGCATTTACTTAAATACTTGTATTTATAAAAAGAACGTTAAACATATAAAAAATGTCTTTAAAATAAATTGTCGGACTCTGTCCAATTCAATATATATATATATATATATATATATATATATATATATATATATATATATATATATATATATAAGTGAACATAGAAGTCAACACTTAGAGGCAACGGTCTGTTTCATGCTCGATGCAATGATCGGGCCCGATGATTGCATCTAGCATGAAACAGACTGTCGCCTCTAAGTGTTGACTTCTATGTTCATTTCTATATTTACATACGCTCTATCTCTGATATTGAGCACTTTATCCCATAAATATAGCACACTTTAAGACTATATTTCTTCAGATATATATATATATATATATATATATATATATATATATATATATATATTACAATGAATCATTCATACAAAAAGTAGATTAGTAAAGTTATTGATGTAAAATGGCGAAATCGCTTCGCTAACAAAATTTTTAAGGTGCATTAATTTACAAATCACTCGATGAATGTTATGATCCTGGTTTTTAAAAGTTATAAGCTGTATAAGGTCTTTCGCAAGTACTTTCAACTGTACATTCAATCATCCTCAGGCATGGAAATTATTTTGTTTTTGGTAAAATTCATGTAGCATCCAAATTGCGAAAGACCTTATAGAGTTTATAATTTTAAAAAAAGGATCGTAACATTTATCGAGAGATTTGTAGGTTAATGCATCTTTAAAATTTTGTTTGCGAAATGTTTTCGCCATTTTATATCATTAACTTCACTAATCTACTTTTTGTATGAATGATTCATTGTAATGTAAATTGAACTGCACCACATACTTGATATTAAAAATAACTGATCCGACGTGCATTTTTCGGATAATAACAGTGACATTCCTGTATATATTGAACAGCTCAGTTCCTGCCATATTGACTGAAAAACCTACCAGTACAAAAGAATTCTCCATTGCCATATAAGTACAAAACGCACAATTTTAAAATTTAAAATAATTCGACCTTAGCGTTGCGAGCGCAAGCTCCAAAAAATATCTTACAATAACAATAACACATTTCTAAGAACAAATTTCGGATTATAAACTACTCTTTCGATGTCCTGTTATTACCTGGAATTATAAAACAACAAATATTTTTCTTACCTGATGATATCTGTAGGAACAGATGAAAGCTAGTAAATTATTTGCGAAGATGTATTCTCGCCATTTTTATCATTAACCTCTATATCTGTTTTCTGTATGAATAATTCATTGTAATATATATATATATATATATATATATATATATATATATATATATATATATATATATATATATATATATATATATACATACATATTTC